>CM053793.1:821606823-822226823 GCA_028749045.1 Cupressus sempervirens
AATATTTACAAACATACATTGAAGTATGCACTCTGTTAGGAAATTTATACAAAGACTGTTAAGTCTACCCTGTTAAATGATTTACAAAACTGATTCACCTATTAAGATGAAATAGTGGATCTACTTACAACTTGATTATGAATTAGATCCTTGAAGTACAGATCACCTCTTGTGACTAATGAATCTTTACTGCTCCTTGTAGACCTTGTTGAATACTTTGTTCTTCTGCTGATTCACTTTCCTTCTTCTCAAAGCATTACATGTCTATCTTGATACTCTCATGCATTACATTGTAAATGATATAATACATTACATATACACCATTCCAATAATTACAATTGCAAGGTCGGCCAAAACACAAGTGAACAAAATATTACTGAGTCGGCCAAATAGTAGAAAACTCGAGTTCTTCAAGCTGACTAGGTAACCTACTGATACTCAGCATCCACTACATTACTCGGCATCGTCATGCACTTGGTAGAAGTGAAGGCTCGGTCCATACTAATCACACAACATAGTTTGAACTCGGTAACCATTGGAGACTCGATAGATATAGTATCACTCGGTAAAAACTGAATCCTTCGTTTACCTTGCTTTCACTCGGTAAACACTACACTTTCATTACTCGGTAAAGATTGGGCTTCCATCACTCAGTAAAAACTATGAAGCTCGGTGAACACTGTATGCTCGGTAGATACTACTGGGTTGCACACTCACTCGGTAGCTTCATGAATGCTCGGTATGAACTACTTAAGTGAGGAACCTACAAGGTAACCACTAAATGCTCGGTATACACTGTAGACTGAGTGATGAACTCAGTAATCATTCAAAATTGAGTAAGTGTTGTCACTAATGACAAATACAATATAATGCCAACAATCTCCCCCTTTGGCATTAGTGACAAAACACTTATAAGCCAAAACATATGTGAATAACCTGACTCAATGAATTTTGGTTTTTCAAAATTGATCTTTGTAGAACTATTGCATATACATTTCTCTATACCTTCTTGATGACTTATAATGTATATACAAGGATACTTATGTACACATGCTAACTCTAATGAGTGCTAACTCCCCCTATCACTTATAGTGATAACTCTCCTCACTCATTATGCTAAATCTCTCCCCCTTTTTGACAATAATGCCAAAGGACTACATATATACAGTTTATATGACTACACCAAAGTGAGATAGAAATTCTTGATGTACCTTAAGGATGGTGGCAAAATTATTATCCCAAGTCTACTGCAAATTTTGACAGGTGGAGAGAGCAATTTAAACTTCTGTTGATAATTGGATCATGTGATCAGCCACTGAGAAGTTCTGATCTTGGATCAATGTTTTGCAATGAGCAATATGTTTTTGCATTGTGTCCATGATAGGAAGGATCATGTTCTGGATATCTATGAGTGTAGACAGGATCCTTTCTTCCTCTCTCAATAGTTCTACCTGTACATCTGCCAAATATATGATTTTGGTGTGATGGGAGGTTGTGGAGGAGGAGTCCACCTTTAACTTGGATGCACTTGATTGCATATCAATGTCAATCTTATTTAGCTTATCCTTTATTTCTTTAGTAAAACCAGAAACATCACAAAGTTTGGCAAAAAGTGATGCTGCATTATTAAAAGAATTTTCAAAATTTTCTAAAATATTGACAATTCAACTTGCTTGATTGCTATCTTTTGAGCAATATGCTCTAGCACCTTATTGTCAAATTTCCTTTTAGCTTTCTCAATAAGTTTCTCTTGTCCGAAAGAATCTTCATTAAATTTCTTTACTGCCTTTTCTAACTGAATCAAAATGTGTTGAGTAGAATCTACTTCAACACCTATAGCATCTGTAATTATATTCTTGACATTCTCAATTATTCTGTATTCCTTATCCCTTTCTAATCTTAACTGTTTCTACGTAGCTTTCATCTCTATGAGTTGACTGGCTAACCTCATTTCTTCAATGGTAGCAGTGTCATAGTCAATCTTTGGAATCACTATTTTTGTGTCTAAGTCAATGTCTTCTCCAATTTCCTTTCTAGTGATCAGAAGTTTTAATGGATGCTTTTGTTTGACTTCTGTGATTACTGGTTTGACCTTAGGAACAGACACAATAATGGAGATAGAAGGGCTAGTAGTGAAAACTAGGATAGGACTCGAGGATTGAATGCCAATATAAGTGCTAACCAGATCAAAAATTGAAACACTTTCGAAAAATGGTATCCCACTCGGTAGAGTACCCATAGTAGTATCTGAACTGATTGGAGTTGAAGTGGATACATATGATACTGATGTAAACAAAACTGTAGAACTTACTGGAATTGATGAAAACAAAATTTTGGAACTTACTGGAATACTCATTGTTGATGAAGGAGCTAAGGAGGCTGACTCGGTGGTTGAAGAGGTGACAGACAGCTCAGTAGATAAAGTGCTTGGCACTTCAGTTTCAAATACCTGGAGCTGGGAGGTGGCTAGTGAAGATTGAGCTGTGGTAGTGACTATTGTGCTCAAAATTTCATTTACAGAAGTTGTCTCCATAGTAGATGTAATAGTCTTTGGTGGAGAGTGAGGAAGGGATGCAATAACTTCTGCTGCAATTTTTATTGGATCTTCTTCATCTTTTTCTTCCTCAAGTGCTTCCTCCTCCTTGTCTTCTTCCTCTTTTTCTTCCATTAGTGTATGCAACTCTCCTGAAGCAACTATGATGGATGGAGTGCTATCAAAATCATCATTTTCACTGCTATCATCATCCTTGATTTCAACAAGATCATCACTGGGCTTTTGCAGATGATAGATGTTCTTCCACATGTTTGTTGCATCTCTTACAACATGTTCAATGTCCTTAATTAAAATCAAACATGTGTGAAATCTAATCATCATTTTACCTTCATTGTTCTTCATTACTACCTTTATGTAAGACTCGGTAGAAGATTCTTCAGGGATTGCTCATATATGTCCTTGGCTATTTGGGTGGCTAACTCCCATCTTGGTTGCAATCTCTTCAACATCTCTTTGGAGATTTGATGGGCAAGCTGGTCTGGGGAGTATTTCCATTTTCCCATCTTATTGAGTACTAGTTCCTCAATTTGTATTTTCTCTGCATCAGTCCTTGTTTCAAATTTCAATGCCTTGAAATTTGTGATGCTTACTCCCTCTTCCAATTGTTTTAGCCTATCCTCAAATGTGAGTGGAGGCCTGACAAGTACAGTTTCCCGCTTGCCTTGTCTGGTTCTTCTAGAGAATACTGCAATAGGCTTCCTTTTAGGTTTGGTGATAATTGTCTTCCCTTTCTTCTTTGGAGGTTCTTCTTCTTCTTTAGATTCAAGTTCTTCACCTTCTTCTTCTTCTTCTTCTTCATCCTCACCTTTTCCTTCAGTAAGCATAAGAGGGCCAGTTGTAGTTTTCAACTTTGCTATCTTTCTCTTGCCTTTGCTTATAGCCTGGGGTAGCTTGATTTCAAGCTCAATTCTAGTCTTGGCTTCATCATAAGTGCCAAAGGCAGGAAGCTTAGGATCTACAGGTTCATTTACCAGTGCTTCAATAATGTCCCTGGCCTCATCAATATTCACCTCATAAGGAAGAGGTTTCACCCATGCAACTCGGGGTCTGACTGCCTGAATGTATACCTTATCACAGTCAACCATGAAGCATACATCATCTTTGTAATCTTCAACCAGTTTGGGTGGAATTCAAAACATGTTGTTTATTCTTTCCTTGAAATCTTCAAAATAATTATCCATAACTTTTTCAAAGTTTTCACCCATGTCAGTAATAAACTCACTAATCTGATATAAAATTGGAATATCTTTTCTCCATACAACTGCGCCCTTTGATGGAAAGAATTTTTGACTATAGAAGAATAAACAAATTAATAGAGAACCAAATATGCAGGGATTATTCTTTGAAGTCCTTATGCTATCCATGTTTTTGTTCAATTATTTCAACAACAATTTTGACAGGTCTAATTCAAGATTTTTCTTCACAATTTTGAATGCCAAATCAACAGGCTCACAGGGCACACTGTTTAAACGACTGGAGCTATAAATTTTGTGGGCAATGATGTGAATGCCAAACCTTAATTCAACGTCAGATACAGTACTGACCTTCAAACCTCTACTGTCCCATTCAGCTAGGGTTTGCTTCTGTAACTCCTCTGACCTAGGGTTTTGGTAGTTTTCGCTTTGCTTAGCATGGGGAGACCGATAATCTTATGAATCATCTTCTTGGTGATTACACTGGCTGCTCTAACCATAGTTGCCCATTGTGAACACGACTAAGTATGTACTTGATCCACTTAATTTGGAAACTTCTTGGCATATGCGAGATATGCATTAACCCTTTGGTCTCTAGATGCTTATGCTCAGGTTTCAAAGAGCCATCAACACTCATTTCTTCTAGGGCATTATCCATTTCTAGGTTTCCAATCTCTTAAATAGAACATTTGAAATGTGTACGAATGTCATTTATGAGAAGTACCTTTGGTGGAGTTGCGATTGAGCTCCATTGGGGTCGAGTGATTCTGCAATTGTTGGAACTAACTTGAAATTCGGTGCCTTCCACTCCACACCTTTAACTAGCATTTTTTAACCTCTTTTTGCCTTGGTGCTACTGCTACTCTCGAATGCCATCGTTTCTCGGTAGGTGTAAGAACATTTTGAACAAATTCTCCACTTGAAAATCACTTGAAATTTGCTTTGGAATTGCTGGAAATTTCTTAGCTAATTCGGTGATCAAACAAAACTTTTGTTTACTCCCGACCTAACTTGGTAAGGTCTTCAACCGACTTTCCTCGGTAGATGCAATTTGGTGAAAGATATGCTTTCTTTGATCCTTGTGTATCTAGAATACTGATTTGATCATTTTTCTTTCTTTTATTTTGGAACTACTTGAGATATTACTAGAAGATGTAGTTCCATATCCTTGTTTATGGATCTAACTGGAGATGGTGGAGTCACCCACTTCTTGAGTGACATTGCCATCATTTGAACTGTTCTGCTCGGTAGATTTAGGAATCCACTATTGCCTCATCTACTTTCGAATGTTTTCAGCTTTAGCTTTCTTTTCATCTTCAACTCTTCCTATGTTCGTGCAATTTTTAGCTATATGAACAAGTTCTGTACATGTATAGCACCTCATAGTAGTGTCCTTCTTCCTTAGGTGATGTCTTGCACAATTTATACCAATATGTCCATATTCTCCACAATAATGACATCTGCACCAGGTATTGTAGTCCCATCCAAATGTTGCTTTAACAATTTGTTTAGTTGGATTGAATGATTTGGATTTGCATTGGAATGCCTTGTGACCATGCTTCTTGCATTTGTGACAATTTCCTTCAAATTTTAGTTTCTCCTTGCATTCATTAGCTTTATGACCATGCTGACTGCAACTGTAGCATTTACTATTGAATTTACCTTTTCCATTACTCTAACACTTGTTTGATGTGTGACCTAACTTACCACAGTGATTGCAAGTAGGTCTTTGATTCCTTTGGGCACCTTGTTTGGAGGTTTCACCTTCTTCCTTATAACCAAGTCCAGCTTTACCTTTTTGTCTATGAAGATTCTGCTCACTTTGTTGATTTAATTGAGTCATGTCTGCTTGAGATTTCATTATCCTTTCATTGACTTTCTTTTTAGTGATTAAGTCATTTTCCAAACTTTCATTGATTTGTCTTTCAGATCTTAAGTCGCTTTGTAAGCTTTCATTGATTAAATCATTCCTCTAGCTTCCATTTTTAGATCTCAGATTCATAATTTCTTCATTTGCATTAGATAGTTGATCGAAAAGATCTTCATGCTGATTGGATTGATTATTTCTTGTCTCTAAGTCTTCAGTTGCCTTGTTTCTCTATTCCAAAACTTCACATAGCCTAATTGATTGGATTTCTCGTTCTCTTTTAAGCTTTCTTACTTCTTCCTGCAGAGAGCCATTTTTTGCTAGGAGTTCCTTGATTGCCTCATTAGCTTCATCTGAACTACTTGATGGTAAAAGGTCTTCAATCTTTTCTTCAACATACTGATGGTCATTCATTTTTCTTGCAAGTTCCTTCCTTCTTTTCAAGGATTGAGAAAGATGCTCCTTTGCTTCTTTGAGTTGAGCCATTGTCATTTCCAGATCTAGCTTTCCATTTTCAATAGTTTATCAAGTTTGAATATCTCCATTGTCCTTGATCTTTGCTCAAGCTATCAAACTTTATCTTAAGAACCACAAAAGCTCTAATACCAATTGTTGGAAATATTCAAGATATGATAGGTCACTGAGAGGGGAGGGGTGAATCAGTAACTTCAAAACTTCAAAAAAATTCGACACTTTAATCATATATACTATTCACCATTCATTCATCTAATCTACTGCATATATGAGAGATCAAACATCCATAACACATGTACACAGTGATTTGGTGACCCAAAAACCTTCCAAGTAGAAAGTAAAACTGGGGTGGGGATGATACCCACAAAACTTTGTTACTGTAATATGAAGTTAACCTGTTAAGGCTTACATTGAACACTTCTGGTGATCTGCCCTATTAGGAGCACAAAGGTCTACTAGGTCCACCTTGTTAGAGGATTTACAAACATACACTGAAGTATGCACTATGTTAGGAGATTTATACAAAGACTGTTAAGTCTACCTTGTTAAAAGATTTACAAAACTGATTCACCTGTTAAGATGAAATAGTGGATCTACTTACAACTTGATTGCTAATTAGATCCTTGAAGTATAGATTACCTCTTGTGACTGATGAATCTTTACTGCTCCTTGTAGACCTTGCTGAATACTCTGCTCTTTTGCTGATTCGCTTTCCTTCTTCTCAAAGAATTACATGTCTATCTTGATACTCTCATGCATTACATTGTAAATGATAGAATACATTACATATATACCATTCCAATAATTACAATTGCAAGGTCAGCCAAAACACAAGTGAACAAAATATTACTGAGTCAGCCAAATAGTAAAAAACTTGGGTTCTTCAAGCTGACTAGGTAACCTTCTGATACTTGGCGTCTACTGCATTACTTGACATCGTCATACACTTGGTAGAAGTGAAGGCTTGGTCCACACTAATCACACAATGTAGCTTGGAACTCAGTAGCCATTGGAGACTCGGTAGATATAGTATCACTCGGTAAAAATTGAATACTTCCTTTACCTTTCTTTCACTCGGTAAACACTACACTTTCATTACTTGGTAAACACTGGGCTTCCATCACTTGGCAAACACTATGAATCTCGATGAACACTGCATGCTCAGTAGATACTACTGGGCTGCACACTCACTCGGTAGCTTCATGAATGCTCGGTATGAATTGCTCAAGTGATGAACCTACAAGGTAACCACTAAATGCTGGTATGCACTGTAGACTGAGTGATGAACTCGGCAATCATTTAGAATTGAGTAAGTGTTGTCACTAATGACAAATACAATATAATTCCAACAGTGGCCCCTTTCCACGTTACCATTGGCTACATGCATGCCATGTATTATACACATGTTTGAACATTCTTGAATTGTAAAAAAGAATGTCATTTCACCACTATACATTAAAGTGATTCTACTTTGCATCTATTTGAACTCTGCTATACAACCATTTGTGCTTCGCTCTACAACATCAAGGTAACATTGTGCCAATCAAGCATGCTTCCTTTCATCTATGTACAATGATGGAATTAAACATTGATTGTCTTAAATGTCTTCTATTTCCTTAAAATATTTATTATTTTACGTATGTCGTTGAGGGTTTAGGTTTGTTATTAAATGATTATCCTTATGCATTAAGAGTTACAATAAAATGATGAATTTTGCTTCTGCATTCATACATATTTTGTCTTAAATGATTGCTAGTATACATAAAGGGTTATAATAAAATAATGAATTTTACTTATGTGTTTGTGCATTTTAGTTTCTTTTGTCATTATATTTTCAAATGTCATTCATTTCATTAAAATGTTTACTATTTGGTTGATGTTGCCAAGGTTTTTTTAAAAAATTATTAAATGTTTATTTGTTTGCATAAAGGAATACAATAAAATGATGAAATCTGGGTGCTTGCATTTTGGTACCTTGTATCATCATTTTTTTCAAATGACACTATTTTCATTAAAATGACATTCATTTTGTTCAAATGTTTACTATTTGGTTGATGTCATCAAGGGTTTCGTTTTGTTGTTAAATGATTATATGTTTGCATAAAGGGTTACACTTAAATAATGAAGTCTGATTCTAGGTTCTTGTAAATTTTGGTTTCTTTTGTCATAATTTTTTTTATGACATCTATTTCATTGTAATGTTTTCTATTTGGTATATAATTCTAATGTTTTCATTTGGTTGTTAAACAATCATCCATGTGCATAAAAGGAGAATAAAATGATGAATTTTTCTTATGTGTTTGTGTTGGTTTCTCTCATCATCAATTTTTAAATGTCTTCTATTTAATTAAAATGTTGTAGCTTACTATTTCCTATGAATGATTTTTTTTTATATGTTTCCTATTTTGTATATATTTATTCGTAGGGTCCAAATACATAAAGTACAACCTCATTCATTTTTTTGTCATATAAATCATAGTTACAACATCATATCACAACTACCTCCTCCATCACCTCCTTTCATTTTGCCTTATGCATTTTAATTTATTTTCTCATCATTTTTTTCAAATGTCTTCAATTTCATTATAATGTTTATATTTGCTATATGCAGTAGAGGGTTTCATTTTGTTATAAATGTTTATTCATAGACACAAAAGGTTGCAATAAATTGATAAATTTTCTTTTATGATGGAGCACTTTGATTTCTTTTATCATCATTTTTCCAAATGATGTTTATTTAGTTATAATTATTTATATGTGTACACACACATATGACTACATGTTCATAGAAGGTTCCCAAGACCTTAGTTATGTATATGGGTACATACATATGTGTGAGTGCTAATTATTGGCCTTTAAAGCCACACACTTCAACATGATCTTTACATGTTAGAAACAACCTGATATGAACATGGGATTGTCCATTCGGTATGACCCAACATAGCGATCAATTGCCCTCTAACTAGACAGGGTTTTGCTATCCACTCTCAGAATTGAGAGATTAGCAACTAGACCAAACTATTATGAAGGATTTGAAAGCAATGCAAATGCAATCTAATCTATATCTTTGATGTTTTCCAAATGCAGAGATATTAGATTAATCTAAATGAAATTGAAACTAATCTAAAAAAACAATTGAAAGTAAGAACTAGATGAATGCATTTTAAGCTAAATGATGAGCATATGAAAGCAAGAGCAAATTCAAATGAAAGACACTTGAGTAATCAAATTAGCATTAATTTGATACTATTCATGTGCATCCATCCACAATGAGAGGTTGAATGTTTCTTATATAGAATCCTAGAATTTGATCAATGGTCAAAGATCGAATTGAGTGTACAATCTTGATTGAAGATAAGATTGAGTCCTCCATTTTTGATGGAGTTGAATGAGAGGAAATAGGAGATAACAATGATCCATTCAAATATGTGCTCATAATTAGATTTTCTAATTAAATAAACTATTAATTTTAATAAGTATGACATGACACATATTTAATTGAACCAAAGTATTTAAATTCCTTCTTTATGTGTATTAGCTAAAGGGGTTGACTTAATTTAACTAAAGTACATAGGACTTATAATTTCAATTAATAGGTTTAATTTAGCCAATTCTATTAATATTTAGGATTTAAGTAAAGCAAGTGATGAATACAGATTAATGATTTTCTGCATTTGACACTTAGGTCAAGTAGAGATTATCAAAATCAGAATTGCCTAGTACAATAGGACTTTAAGTAATATTGATAAACCAAAATTGGTTCAGAATACCAATATGCCAATTACAACATATTACAATATGTATATGTATGCATAATCATAATTATGTATATACATTTTGGTTTCTTTTATCGTCATTTTTTCCAAATAGTATCCATTTTATTATAATGCTTATTATTCGATATATGTTGTGGAGGCTTTCATTTTCTTGTTAATGATTATTTGTATACGTAAAGTTATAATAAAATGATGAATTCATCTTTTGGGTCTAAAAACATAATATATGTATACATATACATTACTATACATATCTATATATATAATTATTTTACATATACATAATTATATATAAGGGGCACATTAAAAGCTTGTAGTCATGTGTGCATGATTTCATAAATATTTTATGTAACTCTGCAACTATTTTGACTATGCTCTACAACCTCCATGTAATAATGTATTAGCCCCTACTAATAATGGTGTTATTGTATGTAAAAGAGTCATATCAATTGTTATGTTTGTTAGCATGAATATTGATGGTATTCCTTCGAGGGAGTGTCCTAAGCATTTCTAGAGGAGTTGATGAGATTGACATGTGGCATTCACGACTATATTTTTTATTGATTTCAACATAGTATTGTTTTTGTAAAGATTGATAGAGTCTAGTAGATAGAGAATGCGGTTGTATGAATTGTGCATTGGTGATAAGGTCAAGCACATTTGAGAATATGTTCTACATTGTGTCTTGATGTCATGGACAAGTGAGTGTGCAAAAAATTGAAGACATGTGAGAGTTATTTGTGATTTATAGAGGATAGGGTGCAGACAAAGTACCTAAGAAGTAGTTTTTGATATTTGGATTGTATCTCTTAACAGGGATAGAATAGTGATGAGATAAGTTAGATAGTAACAGTAGACAACATGAGGATGACATCATCGAGGGCGTGAGGTCTGAAGTCACACATGTGAGAAGTTGTATTTATTGTGAGCCAATAGTAATTTGTAATTGTGAAAAGATGTAATGATTTGTAATATCTTAATGAAGTCCTATTATAATTAATTGAGAAAGCCTCAAGGATGACTCAGTAAATTATTTTGAGGATATAGTATGAAGGAAGGCTATTTTCCTTGAGATGGATGTGAGTAGAAAGTGAATTGTGTTGGATTCGTGAAGATTGGTTAATATGAGTAAGAAATCAAAGGGATCATTGTGATGCAAGTTTGAAGATCTAGTATTGAGATGTGAAGAGGTTTGGTCTAGTCAAGAGGATAGAGAAGGAGTTCAAGTTATTCTGCATTCTATTATTTTACAAGGAATAATATAGAGACTAGTTGGAGAGTTCACTAGTCTTGCCCCTGAAGCTATTTGGATAGTGAGTCCTTCTATCTTCTACAACTCCTAACAAGGGTGTCACAACTCCTATTAGGGTTAGAATCTCCTAACAAGAATTCAAAGTCTCCTAATAGGGATTGATATGTACTAAATGCATTTCATTGGCTCCTAACAGAGTCCATCCTCTTACAAGGAACTTTTATATTAGTACATCATTTTGTGGGTACCATCGCCACCGAGGTTTTACCTCTGATAAAGGGTTTCCCTAATTAACATATATGGTATTATTGTATATGTGTATCGTCTTATGGTTGTTGATTATATTGTTCACATGCTTAAGGTTTAATAAGGTTGATAAAGGTTATATTGATTTGATAATTTATTTAGCCTCCCCCCCATCTTAGTTATCTTGGTGGACTTTACTTTCTAACAATTGGTATTAGAGCATTAGGTCCTAAAAGGAAAATCTTAACAAATTAAGGAGATCAATGGTGCATCATTTTAGAAAAGAAATTCCTAATTTTGATGAAGTTAACTATGATAGTTGGAAAGAGGAAGATGAGAAACAAGATGAAGGAACACAAATTTTGGTTTGATGGACATGTAAAGAATTTGGTCATTTTTCATTGAAATGTCCTAAGAGAATAAAGAAGACTGGAAATCCTTACAAGTCAAGAATGCCTAAGGATTGCCTTTTTTATGATGAGAAATTTTATGCAAGATTATAAGAATTCTTTAATGATAGTGATGATAAAGATAATGAGCTTGGATTGTTTGAGAAAGAGGAAGTAATAGAATAGATAGCTTTAGTAGCTATTGTTGAAATTGTAAATGTGAAAGTGGATGAGAAGTTTGGAGTTCAAGAAATAATATTTGATTATAGAAGTTAATCCTAAGACTAATCATGAGAATGTTGAATTTTTTTATGAAACTAACAATGAATTTAAGAATGACATTCAAGTTGTGGAATAGAGAGAAGAACCAAGATCTAAACCTAGACTAGAAGTAAGAGTTGAGACAGTGACATCAACATTGAACAAAAAATTGACAAAGAATCACCCTGCTGATTAGATTGTTGGAAGCAAATAAAAATGAGTTAAAACAAGAAATAAAGTTTATGAAGAATTATGTTTGATTTCTCAAGTTGAATCAAAGAGTGCAAATGAGGTATGCAAGAATTATCATTGGATTCAAGCAATGAATGAGGAACTAGATCAAACTGTAAAGAATGAGACATGGAAATTGGTTCCTAGACCTAAAGATAAGAATGCTATATGAACTAAATAGGTTTTGATAAACAAGATGAATGAACTAGGCAAGGTTGTGAGAAATAAAGCAAGATTGGTATGTAAATGATATTCACATCAAGAAGGTATAGACTATGAAGAGATATTTGCCCCTGTTGCCAAAACTGAAGCAAATAAGAATATTCTTGGCTTATGCAACAAGTAAAAAGTTCAAAGTGTATTAGATGGATGTGAATCAACATTTTTGAATGGAGAACTTGAAGAGGAAGTTTACATTGAGCAGCCTAAAGGATTTCCTTTGACAACAAAAGGAGACATGGTGTGTAGATTGAAGAAAGCATTGTATGGACTAAAGAAAGCACCTAGAGCCTAGTATGCAAGGTTATAAAATTATTTGGAAAAATTAGGATTTGCTAAAGATAATATATATAATAAATTGTACTTAAAATAAATTTACTATGGATTGTTGATTATTGTAATATTTAGGGATAACATAGTCTTTGGAGGTAATGATGAAGAAAGTGACAAATTTGTTGATAAAATGAAGAATGAATTTGGGATAAGTATGATTGGTGAGAAGAAATATTTCTTAGGTTTACATATTATACATAATAGTGATGGTATTTTTTTTTTTTATAATAGACTAAGTATTTGAAAGAATTGTATAAAACATTTGTCGTTGAAAGTTGTAAGCATGTAGGTACACCTATGATAATTGGTCACAAGTTTCTAGAAAAGATGAGACACCTATAGTTTAGAAGAAGTATAGATCCATGATTGGAGGTTTAAAATAATAACTCACATCAAACTAGATATAGAAAATGCAATTGGTATAGTAGAAAGATTTCAAGAAGATCCTAGAGAAGCACATTGTTCAGCAGCAAAGAGAATATTCAAATATTTAAAGGGTACACCTAATTTTAGCTTGTGGTGTGACATATCAAACGACTTCACTCTATGTGCATATACTGATGCAGATTGGATGGGCAATATGAATGACATAGAAAATACAATTAGTGGACCATTTTTTCTTGGAGGAAGATTGGTTTCTTAGTTGAGCAAGAAACAAGATTGTATTTCACAGAGTGCAATAGAAGCAGAGTGTGTAGTAGTAGAAAACAATTGTAATCAGATAATGTGGATGAAATAAATGTTAAAGGATATTGGGATAGAGATTATAGAATCTATTACCAAGCATTGTAATAATACAAGTACAATAAGTGTGCCTAAGAATCATGTGTTACATTCTAAGACTAAGCATATATCTATTAAATATAATGTTATGAGAGAGAAAGTTGCAGAAAAAGAAATTAGATTAGAGTATGTGAGTACAAAGGAGAAGATTGCAAACATTTTTATAAAGCATTTTCCTAATGATACATTTGAGTATTTGTGATGTATGCTTGGGGTTATGCCCCTATCTACTTTTGAATAGATGATGCAAGGAGTGCATCAATCTAGTGGTACAGAGCACTATTGTTTATCTGTAATAAATACTGATACTTCTTATATGGGGGAGTGTCTGTAACTAAGTAGAGTCACCAAGGACTCTTGGTAGCTGGTACAAAATAGTGTCTTTGGACACTTGAGCTAGTTGAATACTTTGAGAAATTGATTGACATAATTTTGCCTTTTTCATTGATGTCAATGGGGAAGATGGTAACATGAAAAACACCTTTTGATAGTATGTGGGATATGTATGTATGGGGGAGAACTATTCATTAGATATTGATGTCAATGAGGAAGTATATCAATGAGGGAGAAGTGTGAACAATTGATTGCATTCATGTAAGAATGAGGAAATCACAGATGAAGTCATTCCTTTGAGTTTTAGATTGGATTGATGAAAATGATTTGAAAAGAAGATAAAAACAACAATAGAGATTGATTTGGTATTCATGGACTTATGTGTTTAAATCTATGTTGGCATCAATGCCAAAGGGGAGATTGTTAGCATGAATGTTGATGGTATTCCTTTGGGGTAGTATCTTAAGCATTGCTAGAGCAGTTGAGGAGATTGACATGTTGTATTCATGTCTCTATTTGTCATTGATGTCAACATAGTATTGTTTCTATAAAGACTGACAGAGTATCAGATAGAGATTGAGGTCATAAAAATTGTGTATTGATGATAAGGTCAAGCATAGTTGAGGACATGTTCTACATTGTGTCTTGATGTTGTGGACAAATGCACGTGTATAAAGTTGAAGACATGTGAGAGTTATTTGTGATTTATAGAGGGTAGTGTGGAGATAAAGTACCTAAGAAGCGGTTTCTGATGTTTGGATTGTATCTCTTAATAGCGATAGACTCATGATGAGAAAGGTTAGATAGTAATAGTAGATAGTTTAGGGATGAAAACAACGAGTGCACGAGGTCAAAAGTCACAAATGTGAGAAGTTATATTTACTATGAGCTAATAGTATTTTGTAATTACGAAAAGATATAATGCTTTTTAATATCTTAATGTGGGCTTATTATAATTAATTGGGAAAGCCTCAAGGTTGAATCTATAAATTATTTTGAGGATATGGTATAAAGAAAGGTTATTTTCCTTGAGATGGATGTGAGTAGAAAGAAAATTGTGTCAGATTCATGAAGACTAGTTAATGTGAGTAAGCAATCAAAGGGATCAATATGATGTGAGTTTGAAGATATGGTATTAAGATTTGAAGAGGTTTGGTCTAGTAAAGAGGACAAATAAGAATTTTATGTTATTCTACATTCTATTATTTTGCAAGGAATAATACAAAGACCAATTGGATAGTGAGTTCGATGGTCTTTCCCCTGAAGCTATTTGGACAATGGATCCTTGTGCTTCTACAACTCCTAATAGGGTTGACACAACTCCTAACAGGGTTGGCCCAACTCCTAACAGGGTTGGAATCTCCTAAAAGAGATTCAAAGTATCCTAACATGGACTAATATGTATTAAATGTATTTCATTGGCTCCTAATAGAGTCCATCCTTTTACAAGGAACTTTTATATTAGTACATCATTTTATGGGTACCATCTCCACTGGGGTTTTCTCTTTAATCAAGGGTTTCCCTAGTTAACATATCTGTAGTTGTTGTGTATGTGTATCTTCTTATGTTGCTAATTATATTGTTCACGTGCTGATTATATTCTCAATTATCTTGGTGGAATTTACTTTCTAACAATGTTGTCATTGATGTCAAGCCTTAGTTGGTTAGACATTATGCTACTTCAATAGTACCATATCATTTGATTGATGGAGAGGATTTGAAGAAAGGGTGATGATAAAAGAGTTGAGAAGTGTTGGTATTCAATGGGTATTTGAATGAGTTGGACTATAGTAGTATAATGTTGGTTTGATTATTTTTCAATCATGTAATGTTGTAATGAAGTTCATGTATTTACCGAGCTACACAAGTTACACCAATCAACTAGGTGAAAGAAGACACATAGCATTAATCGAGCTACTACAATTGTCACCCAACACCTGTAAAAGAAGAGAGAAAGTTTAGTTTTAATTGAGTAATTTTAATATTATCCAAGTGATGTGTTTCCCAAGTAAAGTTATAATGCTCATCGAGTGAAGAACAAAAGAAAATATTAGTCCAAAGTTGAATTTTGATGAAAATTAAGAATGTTTGAGAAGAACAAAGGATAAAGTCAAAGTTAGTTACAAGATCTACGACTGAAGAAATGTAGTGAAGATCTGATGAAGGAGTATTAAGTCGAATGGAGATGATCACAAGGTTCAAGGAAGTTCTATATTATGAGTGACAAAATTCATTGAATCTGAGATCTATGGTCATGATTAAGCAACATAAATTTGAAGGATCTAGAATGGTAAAGTTTATAATTTAAGGAGATGAACATAACTATTTATAGTTGCTCATTGTCCATTGATGTTGTTGATAGTTTGTTGATAAGGGTGCAGTTGATCAAGTTGAAGAACACACTAAACCAAGTAGAACATAAGTAAAAAGATCAAGCAAAGGAAGCAATAGTGAAAGTGAAAGTGTGTGAATAAGCCAGAAGGAGATCAGAAGAAAGAACAGAGTGAATGACTAGAGATGTGGACAAGCAAGGTAGTGCTAAACCAAGTAGATCATTTTAATGCTACTTTCTTACCATTGTAGAGGATAAAATCTCTTAACCAAGTGGACCTAACAAGTCTTTGAAATCCTATATGGTAACATCGATTAGTGATGTTTATAATTCATTTAGAGCGGGTAACTCTTTAGTAATGACAAGAGTGATAAGGTCTAAATGATCTTTGGTTAAAATCCTCTAACTAGGTCACACTAAAAATGTGTATGTAAACTTTTAACAAGGTTGGCTCCTAGTAGAAATTGCTTTAGGAGAGTGAAAGTTTTGGGTTGTCGGATCCCAAGTGGTTTTTCCATTTAGAGGGTTTCCATGTTAAATATCTGTATTAAATGTGTGAATTCTTACATATTTCAAAGTTTATTTTCATGTTTTATTTTAATGCTACAACTAGGTATAAGCTAAGTTATTACCCTAAAACTTAGCATAAGTAAGAACAATGAGATAATAGTTGGAAATAAAGTTGATATAAGTTTGATTTGAGAAGTTGAATGTGGTTACTGAGTTATTATTGTGAAAGATCATGAATTTTGAATTGCTTTTGAATTGATTTAAAGGCTTGTAGGATAATTGGATATAACTAATTCAAAGAAATAATTTTGAAGGGACTTGAGCTAAACATCCAAAGATTTACAAGAGAGAGGTGCCAAAGTTGAATAAGGAGAACTTATCCTTATGGAAAAATAGATTGAGGTTATGTGTATTTGGAAATTGAAGACAATAGTTTACGCTAGCTAGAAAATGCTTATGTTAGTCCTACCCCTATTATGTCTATGGAGGAGATGGCATATAAGAAAGAGCATAATAGTCTAATGATTGAGATTGCACCTTCCCTAAATGATGACAAGTTTGATGATATAAAAAATGTACTAATGTTAAAGAAGTATGGGAAAGTTGGTACTTGCACTATTGGAATTAGAATAGGAAAGGTAAACTTCTTTGTGGGGGGGGGGGGGGGGGGGGTGTGAATCGGTGCTTAAAACTTTGACCCATAGAATATTCACCACATATCCATCTCAAATATTCAATAAGTAAACTAAAATACTATGCAAAACATAAACATCTAAAGCATGTAAACAAAATATTCACACATATATGACACAATATATGATTACCCATGAACCCTCCAATAAGAAGGTAAAACTAGGGTGGGGATGATGCCCACAAATCTTCACTATCATAGTAATAAAGTGTATCCAATGAAGGTTACAATGTTTGATCATGAAGCATGATCTACCCTATGAAAGGTTTGCCCTATTAGAGGCTTACAAAGACTATTAGGTCTCACCTTATTAAAGGATTTCAACACCCTATTCAAAGTGTGCCTGATTAAAGGACTTTAACTCACAATTATGTAAGAACCTTGTTATAAGATTTCAATACAGCCTGTTAGGACTACTTTGTTAAGAGATTTAACTAATTCACCTGTTAGAATGTCTCAAAATTGATCCTACGATTAGTACTCTTATGCTTGATAACTGATCACCTCTATCCTATCGTGGTCTTGATCCTTCTTGATCATATATCTCTCTGTTGTTCATTGTTTCCTTCCTCTATTCTCCTTTAACTGATTCTACAATATAATTCAGATCATAATACCTTGGTCACCATGAATGTCCTAGTTTACATATGCAAAATTCTCTTTGATTGTTCATTCATTCCCTATCCCACTCCTTAGAAAGTTTAGGGTTTGTCTTCCTTAAGAAGACTTAGGTGACTTAGGGTTAGGTATGACTCAACGGCTATGATTTATCCATATTGCCACTTAAACCTTTCTATTACCTAATAGGGTGCATGTAATGCATAGGGATTCCAACTTAAGGTTCATCCTTATCACCAAAATATGATAATTCAATCTTTAAGTCAACTCAAAAATGGTTTACATAGTAGTTTGTGCCAATACAAACAACTATGAACAAATTGTGTTACTTAGCAATTGAAGTCCCTGGTGCTCGGCACATGCTGACTTCAATATTGTCACTTGAGATCTGAATGATTCGACATGTATTGCTTGCTTAGCTCCTGAATCACTTGGCATATATTGTTTTCTCGTTACTTGAGTGACTCAACACTCACTATTTACTCAACATGCTCTAATTTATATGTTGTGCTTGACATATGTTACTTATTCATCATGAATTAAGTAACTGACTTAAGTGTATAGACGCTCACTTGTCAAAACCAATCTGAGATCAACAATCTCCCCCTTTCACATGAGTATCAAAAAAACACTTAGTCATGTATTAATATTTTTATTCTTACGAGTATAACATAACTAACTATTCAGTTTCTATACAAAATTTCAAAATATCAAAATTTTGCAACAACTTATATCTTAAAAATCTCATAACTCCCCCTAAGTTGTTTGATCTATTTTCTATTCTGTATCAAAATCTCTCCTATTGAGTAGATTTTCCTCAACTGTTGATACTCTTTCTTTTCCTTTACTCTTATTCCTCCATACTTGCTCCCCCATAGCTCTTACTCCTCCTTTTTGACACTAATGTCAATGGGTTATACACTATTAGTGTGTTTGTCTAGAAAGGATTTATGGACCTCAAGAATAATCTTAAGATCTGCATCCCAATTATCACATGCTACCTCTAAAGACTTGATTTAGATGGCCATCTCAATAGCAAGTTGTACTATTCCATCTAATGTAGAAAGATTGGGGTCTTTCTTCATAAGAGTTTCTGCATAACCTAACTCCTTGTGTAGAATCTCCATGTGAGGAGTTAATGTAGTCTGAATGCTTATCTGTTTAGCCCTTATGTTGGCTTCATTTGTAGATAGTGCTACTAAATAACTTTGGGATTGCAAGAGTATTTTGAAATGTTTCTCACTTTGAGTTGGGGTCATGGGCAATTTAGCTTTGGATGACTACATTTGACTTTCCAAGCTCAAGATGTGATTCATTATTTCCTGTGTGAAGCATGTAGGATTACATAGTTTGGTGTACAAAGAGAAAATGTTCTCTAGTACCTTCTTCACACTTTCTACCTTAGTTCCCAATGCAGCTTGTGTAAGTGCTATATCACTAGCTATCTTCACATTCCTTTTATGTTGAAACTTCTTCTCAGACCATTCTAATAATTTGGCATTAATATCAAGGTTTATATCACTTACTCATTCCATTATGTTGGTCAATTGTTCAATGAGTGGCTTAGTTTCATCTAGAGTAGGTAGACTAAATGCATCTAAGAAAATTTCTTTAATCTCAATCAAAGCTTGCTTCTGCCTATGCTCCCTTCTGAGCAGTTTTTGATGTTTCTTTCTTGCTAGGGCTTCTTGAAGTATACCCCTCTACTCAATTGTTATTGTTGCAAGATCAAACTTGGGCAATATAATTTCTTCATCTAGGCAAACATCTCCTTAGGTTATTACCTCTTTTGCCTTTAATGAACTACAAATCAGTATTGAGAATTGCAACGGTGTTCCATTTGTGCTCGGCCTTTGATGAGTTTGATTGGAAGGAGTGCCTGATTATGGTAAAGTTACTATTGCTTGAACTGCTATTATCTCCTTCAGCTTGGATGTCAAATTAGTCTCTTCAGGCTTGTCCTTTTTTGCCTCATTGATTTGAAGTTCACCTTGTTCTTATGTTGGAGGTGTAGGTAAATCTACCTAACCTATTTGACTCTGTGTCTTATTTGTGACTTGTGGAATGATTGTAGGTAGTTCTTGTGTTTTCATGTCCTCCCTTGTAGTTGTAGTCACTGATTTCTGAATTTCATCTACACTCACCAATATAGGGTTGTCACATAATTTGTCTTGTAATTTGAATTGGTCAAGTATCTTTTTCAAGTCTTTCTCTACTAAGGGATTGATGTTCTGAGCAGTAAGATAAAAAACATCTTTTACTATAACAATTTTAGTACTTACACTTGTTATCTATGGAGGGCTGACACTTGGCATTTATGTATCTTGTACACTCTATTCTTGTTGCTGCTCTTCCTCAACTGTTGCCCGATCATCTATTTTCATATCAGTGCCTTCTTCATTGTCATCATCTTCATCATCTTTGACCTCAATAGGTTCTTGCTCACCTTCTTTTATTGTGGCTAGTCCATATGTGATATTCCATATTTGTTTGGACTTCTTTACAACATCCTCTATGTTGTTCTGTAGTATGCTAAATGCCCTATACTTAGGAACAAATCTAACATCATATTTCTTTATGGCTTTAGATATCTGTGCCTTGCTAAGTTCTAGCATAACTTGAGCGAGGGTTGTCTCCCTAATTTGCCTCTTTGTATCTAAACAATAGTGCCATTTTTGTTCAACTCTTTCATATAGACTTTTAGGTATGGAGTTGGCAATTTCTAGAGGTTCCTTTTTAAAAGTAGTCATCATGGCATATATTGCCTCCTCCATTTGATTCTTCTCAACTTTTCCAAGATTTTCAAAAACAATGTGAGAGAAACCTAATAAATTAATATTGTTTCTAACATTCTCACACAAGTTATCTAGATCTGAAGATGGATTATGACTCACCACTTGGAATTGGTTGTTGTCATTAGATTTAGTCCTTTCCTTATCAGATTCAGCTTGAGCAACATATTTTCTTCTTGGTTTTTTTTGTGCTCCACCTTCCTACTCTATAGACTTGGCTACCTCTTTAGATTTTTGTGCAATGAATCATGTATTGGTCCTTGTGGTAGGTGTTGTTGTTTTGGGTTGGCTTGGTTTAGCAACCTTGGCATTTCTCTTCTTATGATCAGTAGGAATAGGTGCTTCCTCAGCTTCTTCTTCCTTTACACCTTCTGCAGTCTCTATTTCTTCCTCTTTCTAATCCTCACTCTGACCTTGTGTCAATTCTTGTGGTGCTTGAATCTAAGTGTCTTCTTCCTCTTCATCCTCTTCCTCTTCTTCTTCCTCCTTGGCACCTTCACCAAAATTTTCTTTTAGTTCCTTCACCAGTTTATCATTCTTCCTAATTACTGAAGCAGTCTTCAAATCCATAGTAATATTTGATTTAGACAACTCATAGTTACCAAAAGCTTTGGCATCTTTGTCCACTTTGACATACATGAGTGCAGGGGCAACATCAATGCAAAGAGCCATAGATAGAGGGAGGACGTCCACACAAAAGCAAAATAATTTATGGAAAAGCATCCACATGTTGAGAGCAGCTAATAGTGGAGTTGGTAGTTTGTGTGTTTTTTTTATCCCACATTAAAAATGAGGAGGGATGTTTCACCTTTTTAAATACCCACGCACTCAAATGCAATGTGTCTTGAAAGACACTCAACCTTTGAAAGGCTAAGCTGCACTTGTGGATAGGCCAGCTGGCTGCAACTGAGGTCAACAAGTTTTGACCAATTGAAACATCAAAGTGATTCCACATGGCAGGCCATCGTATGGTCAGGAGAGCCAAAATGAAGTGCTTCGATCCTACGATGGTGTTGTGAGATCGTAGAGCGAAATCTGGATGCTTGCAATGTTACGAGGTTTGTGATGTTATGAGGCTAGGATGATACGACAGGGCCATTTTCTTGAGATCACAGGATAAAACAAAGAGGACTATGATGTTATGATTTCATCGTAAGATCGGGATGGTCAAAGGATTGGAGATGCAAGTGTGGAGGTGTGTGATACTACACTGAAGGTGACATGTGGCACATTTGGGAGGCATGCCGTGAGATCACCAAGGCATAAATTTGGAGTCTTGATATTACGACAATAGCATAGGATCAAAGGAGGGGAAAAATAGGCCCACGACCTTACAAATTTTGTAAGGTTAGGGGTTTAAGTCTGGAGGCCCACAATCTTACAAAATTCGTAAGGTTGTGGAAGTCAAAAAATTCATATATAATGCTGCAATGCCCCTCCCCACTTTGCCATGAGATCGGGGATCAATTTTTTGAGTTTACTAATGTTACAATTAGGTGGAAGATGTTATGAAATGAGCCTTGTTGGGAGATCAAGAGGTAAGATTTCATGCCATAAGATGCTACAATAGGAGAATATATTAATGTGCTCATCATATCATCGAGAAAGCCAAGGGATGATGGTAAGATATCATGATGAGGGAAGCTTATCTTGAAAAGATACGATCATATGACATTTCAAATTTTTGTAGGATCATAAAAGAAAATTTTATAAGGTAAGATGCTACAGGGTTAAAAAATTGAAATATTTCAAACGCATGGTGGATGTGGGGCTCGACAAATCAAAGGTGGACACTTGGCACTAGATGATTGGGGGCAAATGGAAAGGGACAAAATAAAGTTTTAAATTATATTTTTTTAATCTGAACGTACCATAGTTTTCAAAGTTGAAAAATTTAAATGAGTTTTAAAGTTTTATATAGTTCAACTATATATATTTAAAAAAAAATTCAATCTTATGCTCTTTCATGGTCTAGGAGCCAAAATTTCAAATTAGTCTCAAGGGCTTGATTTCAACGTGAAATATGTAGTGTAACACACTTTTGGAACCAGGAGGAGATAAGCTATCCATTTCTGGAGCTAGTTTTAACATAGATGGTCATCAATGCATGCTAAAGGGGGTTTTGTGTTTTTAGTGGGATGCTTAGTTCCAGGCAATGATTTCATCAATGTAGTTACAAAATTCAGTTGGGATGCATTTTATATGCTTTTGCTGGATTAGTTTGTTCAAAATTTGATGCATAATGATGTATTTTGTTGCAAGTATTTCACAATTTTCTTGATTTTGATGGAATTTCTCAGAATTCTTTGTCTGTTGCAATCGGTTATGATTTCAATCAAATATCTCATATATTTTTTGCTTTTGAGAGCCAAAATGATGAAGATTCGAATTTGCAGTTACAGAGAGAGATTTGAGAGATGCTTTTAACTTCTTGAGGAGGTTTTCCAAGTGGACACATGTTAGATGTAGAACAGATATGAGAATTCACCTCCTCCTATATCTTTCTCTTTCTTTCTCCATTGTAAGGGTTTCAGTTTTGAGAAGAATATTGACTCACTACTAAGACACCATTCTTTCAGCATAATTCTCTTGTATGAACAATAGTAGTAGAGATAATATAGAAAGTTTAGATCTATTAGGTGTTTTATGTTTTAATTTTCATGCATATGAATGTATAATTTCAAGGAAATGAATACAATTGAGCAAAAAATTCTTTAGTTTTATTCTGATTCTTGTCTCCTTCCTCTGTTATCTGTAATGTTTTGTGTTTAGGAACAAAGAGCTTAGACTCATTTGCAATCCCTTAAGGTTGTATGTCTAGATAAGTTTTCTATTGGAACAAAGAGCCAAGTAAATGCTTATTTAGCTTGAAAGGGTTGTAGGTTTCATCAGGAGGATATTCAGTAAGTAGTGAGATCTTTATGAACATAGATGTCTATTTACAAGGTGAATAGATAGATCAAATACATGAATATAGGAATATGTCTCAGGTATCCATATGTATGCGTTAGATTCATGGAATTGCCCAATAGATAAGGCACTGATCAGCTATAGGATCAATTTGTTCTTATTGCTGCATATTTGAGGTTTTGTTGAATTCAAGATCATTAATCAAACATTTTTCCCTTTCATGTTGAAGAGATGAAAATGATACCCTCACTTAGCTTGTGAATATCATAGAATTGCAATTTTCTACCATAGATCTATGTCATTGCATAAGTATTAGGAGATATAAGGGCTGTTAGCTACTTATTAGATTCAAGAATATGTTTTTGCATTGGTACCATATTAATTGAATTTGAGGTCCACCCGCCTAGGTTTTGCAGAGCTTGAAGTAGAAGAAAGGTCTAGCCTTATAGTTGGCCTAGTGTCTAAAATGGCATGTTGAAGATGGAAGTTAGCTGCCCCTAGATGTGTCATATTCTCATTGGGGTAATTTGAAACCTATAGCATTTCAAAACACCAACAAGATGGCGACTCTACTGGCAATCTGTGAAGTAATTCAATGTTAAAAGGACAAGAATCTCTAGTGTAAACTTATATATTTTAGTCCTATATTTTGGCATGGTTTTTCCCATCTGAGTCACCAACAAGATGGTGACTTTGTTGGGGAGATAAGATTGCAATACATCTTGGTAAAAGGACAAGAACCTTTGGTGTGAATTGAGTACTTCAGTCCTATTTTTCAGTATGGTTTTGCCCATCCGAGTTACCAACAAAATGGCAACTCTACTGGGGAACAAGGTTGTAAATGCCTAAATTATGGAACTGGAAACCTCTGATACATTTTGCATATTTAGTTTTGTATGCAAAGTTTTGTGATCACCAGTTAAGCTTTAATTCATGGACAACAATATGTTGTGAGAATTGGATGTAAATTATGCTCTATGATTGTTATAGGTCTATCTTCAATCAATTCAATTTTTGCACGTGTTGTTGATAAAATTCAGAGTCAAGAATGGATTTATGAAGTGTATTTTCTTTTCAAGGTGTTAATGATTTGCAAATTTCCCCTACATCAGAAAATCTGGTTTAGATTTTTCAAGTGATACATTATGTTTTATTTCTCACAAAGTGTGAGTGGCAACTCTCAAATCTCTATACCAGTTTGTTCCTAATTGATTCCATTGCAATATATTGAAGGATTTTTAGTTGTGTGGGCAGATCATGAACTTTTGATAGTCTCTTGAAAAGGAAGTTTTAAATTCTTGATAGGTTCTTGAAGTGTTGTTGCAATCTGTTGTTATAAGAAGTTGAAGTGTAAAAGGTAAAATCATAGTAGTGATTTGTTCATCCTCTAGCAAGGAGGTGGCAGCTCTACAAAGTTTGACCAGTGGTGTAAAGGATTTTCAGTCTTGCACCTATGCCAAATCAATAGATCAAAATCTTGCATCAACACTTGAGTTATTTTCATTTTCATGTTTTCCTTTCATGGGAGTCAAATGTTAAAAACATGGTTGCCTCTATTCAGTGATTTTCAGCACTAAAAGGAAGAGGTAGAAGTTTTACTTTATGATGGAGTCAGATCTCAAATTTGAGATTAGTTTGCCAAATTTTGAAATTTTAGAGACTGTGAGTAATAACATTGCTATGTTAAATAAAATGATCTGCAAAAGATTGTTAGTGTTATAAGAATTGAAGTAGGAAGTACTCAAGGTCTAAATGTTGAATGTTATCTAAAGATTAAATCAATAATTAGCAAGATGCCTTTTCATTGTAGACCCGAGGAATCTTCCTTGCCTAGTGTTTTCCTTGATGTTCTAGTGCCTGATTCAGTTAATTGGCCAACATCTATAAGATTATGAAGAATTTTGCAAATTGAAAGATTCATTGAAGAGATGGAAAGTGGTGATTATAGATTTCATGTTATGTCTTCTAATGATAATGAGTGTGCTGAAAGTCAAGGTAGTAATGAATATAATGAATCCATAGAGAAAGATAATTTGTCTTTTGATTGTGAAGAGAAGGATTCAAATGCAAATGAATCAGGTAATTTCAATCAGCATAAGGAAGATGGATATCAAAGTGAAAATAAACTTGGTTACAGTAAATATGAAGTTGAGGAGTTATGTAACAACACTAGAGGTAGTGATTGCCATGATAAGAATGAATGTCATAATAATGCTGATTTTCCAGATTATTATACTAATGATCTTGCTATTGTAAGTTTTTCATGTCATCCAGATGATAATCACAATCGGGAGAAGATTTGTGAGGTAGTCTTCTTGAGCCTTGATGAAATTTCAATTTTGTTGGCTCATGATTTTGAAAAGCATGTAAGTATTTCTAAGGATGCTCATATTTTTTGTCTTAATATGTCTTCATTCAGTCAAGTTACTTCCCCAAAGTTTGATGTAGAATCCAACCAATCTTTATTAGATTTTGGAGGTGTAGATGATAGTACCTCAAATGTCTTTGCACATGATGACTTGTTGGATGCGGGGGATGTTAATGAAGGGAAGTTTGATACTATTTTAGATTCTTTTCATGCTGATCTTGCTAAAATTTGTTTTGATGTTTCATGTGACGAAGAGGAAAACAATGAAAGTTGTCAATTAGATTATAGATTTTCTTTATATGCTGATAAGTCTTGTAAAGATAAGTTCAAGGTTTATTCTGACATTCAGTTAGATGAAGAAAATGATTGTAATCAACATATTTTAGATTAGCACTTCCAGAATAAGTTTTCATGCTTGGTAACTAATCGGTTGTTTGAAGAATGTGAAGAGGTTTCAGTGAAAGATAAATTTGATTTAGTGAATGACATGACTGTAAGTAGGAAACAATCAAATTTCATATACTCTTTCCAGCTGGAGACACAAGGTATGTTGCAATTTTTTGGTACATGCAACTTGGTGAATGGTGTAGAATATGAAGTCTTTGTGTTTCCAATCAGCATGCATGAATAATTGTTGGATTTTGATTCTTAGTTTAGTTTATGTAATCAGGAGCATGCTAAGGTTTTTTCTCATAGTGAGCATGATGATGAAGTAGTCTTTGAGTTTTATAGACACTATGAGAATGATGACGATTTTGTTTTGCCTAACGAAGTGATTGAAAGTATTGATGTGTTGGGTGAAACAAAGGAAAATGAAAATTGCAGTTTACCTCATGAGAATGTCAATGAAAATAAGATATTTTACAGAGGTAAAAGTTTTTGTTGAGGTTCAGTGGCCCGGGGCCATCATGTGTACATAGTAGGAGTAGTTGTTTCCTTGCTTTCAATAAAGCTGTTCAAGAGAGAGCTTTTTGAGAATGGTCTACTTCTTCCAGATATCTAAATCCTTTCCATGCCTGCAAGGGGCATGCATCCCAAGATAGAGCCTATGTTAGTGCTCAAAATTACATTCCTATTTTGAGTGCCCATTCTAAGTTTTGAGCCCTATAAATGCATTTCACAAATACAAGATGAAATCGAGCTTGTCATAATAGTCCCAAGGTTCACACTTGTGTGAGAACTAATTCCACTATTGAACCTTCTAATGAAGGGAAGGTTTTAAATTCTTCATTACATGAAATTGCTAAGAAATCTTTTATAAATAAGACTTGAGTTATTGTGAGGCTCTCATTGACTAATCAAGTGGTAAAGTCATAAAATAGGGGAACTTAAGTAGCAAGACCAGACAATGATTATGGAATGGTCAAATAGATTTGGTTTACAAAGAATATACATTAAGCTTGCAAATCTCCACATTGAAAGGAGGCCTCTAGGGTAGATCAAATCTACAGACACATCAGAGAGTTGACATACATGAGTGCAGGGGCAACATCAATGCAAAGAGTTGCAGACTAAGGGAAGACATCCACACAAAGGCAGAATAATTTATGGAAAAGTATCCACATGTTGAGAGTAGCTAACAGTAGAGCTGGCAGTTTGCATGCTCTGTTTATCCCACTTTGAAAATGGGGAGGGATGTTTCACCTTTTTAAACACCCACACACTTGAATGCAATGTGTAAGACACTCAACCTTTGAAAGGCTAGGCTACGCTTGTGGATAGGCCAACTGGCTACGACTAAGGTCAACAAGTTTTGACCAATTGAAATGTCAAAGTGGATTTCACATGGCAGACCATCATATGGTCAAGAGAGCCAAAATGAAGTGCTTTGATCCTACGACAATTTCGTGAAATCATACAGAAAAATTTAGAGGCTTGCAATGTTACGAGGCTTGTGATGTTATGAGGCTGCGATGATACGATAGGGCCATTTTTGTGAGATTGCAAGATAAAACAAAGAGGGCTACGATGTTACAATTTCATCATAAGATTGGGATGGTCAAAGGATAGGAGATGCAAGTGTGGAGGTGTGTGATACTATGATGAAGGTGACACATGGCACATTTGGGAGGCATGTCATGAGATCGCCAAGCCAAAAATTTGAAGCCCCGATATTATGACAGCGACATAGGATTAGAGGAGGGGAAAAATGAACCCACGACCTTACAAATTTTGTAAGGTCGGGGGTCTAAGTCTAGAGGCCCATAATTTTACAAAATTTGTAAGGTCCTGGAAGTCAAAAAATTCATATACAATGCTACGATGCCCCCCCACTTTGCTATGAGATTGGGGATCAATTTTTTGAGTTTAGTGATGTTATGATTAGGTGGAAGCTATTATGAAGTGAGCCTTGTTGAGATATTAGGAGGTAAGATTTCATGCCATAAGATGCTATGATAGGAGAATATATTAATGCACTCATTGTATCATTGGGAAAGCCAAGGGATGATGGTAAGATATCATGATAAGGGAAGCTTATCTTGAAGAGATACGATCATACAACATTTCAAATTGTCATAGGATCATAAAAGAAAATTTTATAAGGTAAGATGCTACGGGATGAAAAATTGAAATATTTCAAATGCATGGTGGATGTGGGGCTCGACGAATCAGAGGTGGACACTTGGCACTGGATGATTAGGGGCAAATGGAAAGGGACAAAATAAAGTTTTAAATCAGATTTTTTAAATTTGTACGCACTATAATTTTTCAAAGTTGAAAAATTTAAATGAGTTTTAAAGTTTTATATAGTTCAACTATATATATATTTTCAATCTTATGCTCTTTCATGGTTTGGGAGCCAAAATTTCAAAATTGTCTCAAGGGCATGATTTCAACGTGAAATATGCAGTGTAACATACCATTGGAACTAGGAGGAGATAAGCTATCCATAGTTTTAACATAGATGGTCACCGGTGCGTGCTAAAGGGGTTTTTGTGTTTTTAGTGGGATGCTCGATTCCAGGCAATGATTTCATCAATGCAGTTACAAAATTCAATTGGGATGCATTTTATATGCTTTGTTGGCTTTGTTTGTTCAAAATTTGATGCATAATGATGTGTTTTGCTGCAAGTATTTCACAATTTGCTTGATTTTGATTGAATTTCTTAGAATTCTTTGTATTTTGTAATCAGTTATGATTTCCATCAAATATCTTAGATATTTTGTGCTTTTGAGAGCCAAAATGATGAAGATTTAATTTTGTAGTTACAGAGAGAGATTAGAGAGATGCTTTTAACTTCTTAAGGAGGTTTTCTAAGTGGACACATGTCAGATGCAAAATAGATTAAGGAATTCACTTCCTCCTATATCTTTATCTTTCTTTCTCCATTGTAAGGGTTCCAATTTTGAAAAGAAAATTGACTCACTACTGAGACACCATTCGTTCTGCATAATTCTCTTGTATGAAAAATAGTAGTAGAGATAATATAGAAATTTCAGATCTATTAAGTGTTTTATGTTTTGATTTTCATGCATATGAATGTATAATTTCAAGGAAATGAATACAGTTGAGCAAAAAATTCTTTAGTTTCATTCTGATTCTCATCTCCTTCCTTTGTTATTTGCAATGTTTTATGTTTAGGAACAAAGAACTTAGACTCATTTGCAATCCCTTAAGGTTGTATGTCTGGATGAGTGTGCTATTGGAACAAAGAGCCAAGTAAATGCTTATTTACCTTGATAGGGTTGTAGGTTTCATCAAGAGGATATTCAGTAAGTAGTGAGATCTTTATGAACATAGATGTCTATTTACAAGGTGAATGGATAGATCAGATATCTGAATATAGGAATATGTCTTAGGTATCCATATGTATGCATTAGATTCATGGAATTGCCCAATAGATAAGGCACTGATCAGCTATAGGATCAATTTGTTCTTACTACTGCATATTTGGGGTTTTGTTGAATTCAACATCATTAATCAAACATTTTTCCCCTTCATGTTGAAGAGCTAAAAAGGATACCGTCACTCAGATTGTGAATATCATAGAATTGCAATTTTCTACCTCAGATCTATGTCATTGCATAAGTATTAGGAGACATAAGGGTTGTTATCTAGTTATTAGATTTAGGAATATGTTTTTGCACTGGTACCATATTAATTGAATCTGAGGTCCACCCACCCAGGTTTTGCAGAGCCTGAAGTAGAAGAAGAGTCTAGCCTTATAGTTGGCCTAGTGTCTGAAATGGCATGTTGAAGATGGGAGTTAGTTGCCCCTAGATGTGTCATATTCTCATCAGGGTAATTTGAAACTTGTAGTGTTTCAAAACACCAACACCATACAACCCTTGTGTTCTTTTCAATAACTTTGTTAGACTCACTTCTCATAGTCTTTGGCTGATCTAGGGTTGGATACCTTGTTACCCTATGAATTATCCTCTTTGCAATTTTTATTGGTCCATTATCTAAACACACTAAACTATCATGAATTCTGCTCAAAACAATCTTGATCCACTCAATTTTGAAAACGTTAGGGAAATCTAGGGCATGAGTTAACCCTTTTTTTTTGACAATCTTGAATTATTTCCTCAACACACTATTTTCACATAATTTTCCATATGCTTCTCTAATTTCCATGTCACCAATGCTACTGATCTTACAATTATAACACTTTCTAACATCTTGAATCATTAAGACTTGTAGTGGTATCATGGATAACGCACCAGAGGGATCTTGTTTGTATGCTATGTCTAGAATAGCCTTGAAAATGGGTAGTTTTATCTCATTGCTGACTAATTGAAAATTTAAAACCTCTTTTTCCTCTACACCTTTATTTTTGAAGAACTAGATGCCATTATATAAATCTAGGGTTTACAAAATTTGAAACAACATAGCTTGGCACACGATCAATACCTTGTAAATCTTGATGAAATGATGTCAAACAACTACTCAAATCACTTGCAAACTCTTTAGATGAAATTTACAGATCTCCTTTAGCTCTTCTTGCTCTCTCTTGAATTCAAACGATGTTAAATGAGAAAAAAATGATCAAATAGCCCTTTAAAACACTACAATTAATGTTAAGTGCTTGCACAGCTATAAGCTCAACATCAACTAATTTCTAACTCACTCAACATCTATTTGTCTTTCCATTCATTCGTCAATCATTATGAGCTTGGCATCAACTAACATTTCACTTGACAATCACATGATACTTTTCGTGCTTGGTAGTAACATAAAAAGCTAACAAAACTTGAAGATTTTTCTTTGATTCCTAATAACACTTTGCATCTTTATTCATTCTTATGTAATATTTTTAGAACTTAATCCTTTGGAACTGATGTATGATATAACTTTTTAAATATCAATCCCACATACCTCTTGATTTCTTAGTTTGATGATGTGTGATCACCTGACCTATTGGTTGAAGTAATCCCATCTACACTTGATGTGCTGCAATCCTTCTTTCTCTTCCATGTCTTATTCATCCCATTTATGAAATTTTCAATATCTACCTTTCCTTTGCTGAACTTACAACTTGGTACCTTTTTCCTTGTTGGACAATATTGGTTGATGTGACCAGTCTTCAAACAGGTAAAACATGTGGTTTTACTCAACCACCTTTTGTAGTCACTCCTAAAGTGTGTTCTAATATAGTTCTTAGGAACATGTCCATACTCTTGATAGTAGTGACAACTATACTTTGTATTATAATCCCAATTATAAAACTTGCCATTCTTTTATATATTTGATTGCTTGTTTGATGACCACATTGGGTTAGATCTGCACTCAAAAGCTCTATGTCCATACTTCTGACAATTATAAAAACATCCTTCAAATCTTTGAGTGTACGTGGTCTTGGTTCTATATTCATGTGCCTGATGGCCTTATTTGTTTTTACTTATGGTAGTGACCCATGCTCTTCTGCTTAACATTCTGATTTACACTCTTGATCTTGCACACGTTAGCAGTATGTCCTTTCTCACCACAATTATGACAAGTAGGTTTAGAATTCTTACCTTCGTTACTTCTTTCTTCAACACTTTTGGATGATTCTCCTTGTTCATTACTTGTGTATCCTAGTCTAGATGTGTCATTGTTAGATCTAGGGGATCTCATCAACTATCCAATGTACTTGATGGCTTCACTAGGTTTATTGAAACTTTTAGTAAACTCCTTTTCCCTTTTCAAATCATTGCTTAACTACTCATTCTTCAACTTCAGTGCTTTTATTTTAATGTCCTTAGCATTCAGTTCATGATTTGCATTCATCAATTGACCCAAAGTTTCTAAGTGCATGTTAGCAATCCTGGTTACCTCTGATGATCTCTCTTCCAATCTACTAGTCAAAACTCTTTTGGCATCTTCAATTAGGGCTTTGTCTTCTATAGCTTTCTTTTTTTGTTCGATCACCTCACATAGTAATATGTCTTGTGATTCTTGCTCTAACTTAAGATTTTTGATTTCTTTAGCTTGAATTTTGTTCTTTTCCATTAAATATGTAATTGATGCATCAAATTCATTGGAGCCTCCATTTGCAAATAGCTTAGTAGTTCCCATCTCTTGGTATTGTATGTCATTCTCCTCAATAGTAATTTCCTTCCTTCTCTTCATTGATTTCTTTAGATCATCTCTTGCTTCGTTCAACTGATGTAGAATGAGTTGCATTTCAATTCATTGATTCTCAATGATCTTTCCCAACTTGTAGACTTCTGTTTCCAAGATCTTTTCTCAAAGCTACAAAAATTCTCTTTGTACAAAACAAGGCTTTGATACCAATTGTTTGAATTAGAATAGGAAAGATTAACTTCGAAGGGGGGGGGGGGGGGGGGGGGTGGGAATCAGTGCTTTAAACTTTGACCCATAAAATATTCACCACATATCCATCTCAGATATTCAATAAGCAAACTAAAATACCATGCAAAACATATACATCTAAAGCTTGTAAATAAGTAAACATTCACACATATATTACATAAGTTATGACTACCCAGAAACCCTCCAATGAGAAGGTAAAATTGGGGTGGGGATGACACCCACAAATCTTCACTACTGCAATAATAAAGTGTATCCAATGAAGGTTACAATGTTTGATCATGAAGCATGATCTACACTGTGAAAGGTCTACCCTGTTAAAGGCTTACAAAGACTATTAGGTCTCACCATATTAAAGGATTTCATCACCACCCTATTAAAAGTGTCTGATTAAAGGACTTTAACACACAATTAAGTAAGCACCTTGTTAGAGGATATTAATACAGCTTGTTAGGACTACTCTATTAAAAGATTTAACCGATTCACCTATTAGAATGTCTCAACATTGATCCTATGATTAGCACTCTTATGCTTGATAACAGATCACCTCTATCCTGTTGTGTTCTTGATCCTTCTTGATCAAACGTCTCTCTAATATTCACTATTTCCTTCCTCTATTCTCCTTTAACTAATTCTGCAATATAGTTCAGTTCATAATACCTTGGTCACCATGAATGTCTTGGCTTACGCATGAAAAATTCTCCTTGATCATTCATTCATTCCCTATCTCGCTCCTTAGAAAGTTTAGGGTTTGTCTTCCTTAAGAAGACCTAGGTGACTTAGGGTTAGGTATGAATCAATGACTGTGATTCATCCATATTTCCACTTAAACCTTTCTTTTACCTGATTGGGTGCATGCAATGCATAGGGATTCCAACTTAAGGCTCCTCCTTATCACCAAAATATCATAATTCAATGTTTAGTTGGCTCAAAAATGGTTTACATAGTAGTTTGTTCCAATACAAACAACTATGGAAAAAATGTGTTACTTGACAACTGAAGCCTGTGGTGCTCGACACATACTGATTTCAACACTATCACTCGATATCTAAATGACTTTGGACGTACTGCTTGCTCGGCTTCTAAATCACTCGACATATACTATCTACTTGGTACTTGAGTGACTTGGCATATGAGTGACTCAACACTCACTTTTTATTTGGTATGCTCTAATTTATATGTTGTGTTCGAAATATGTTACTTATTCAGCATGAATCAAGTAAATTACTTAAGTGTATAGAAACCCACTTGTCAAAACCAATCTGAGATCAAAATTGCACATGGTGGAGATGAGAATGTATTGAGAGAAAGAGTATAAATTTTGAGAGAAAAACATGACAACATGAAAATGAAGGAAGGTGAGAATGTTGTGTAGTATGTGAATCAAATCAAATAAGTTGTGAGTGCAATTGAAGCTGTTGGAGGAGTTATCCATGATACTGAAGTTGTAAGTATGGTTCTCAATAATCTCTTACCTATCTATGTTATTAAAGTTTCTACAATTCATAAAATCAAAGCTATGCCTGGTAATGTCCTTACTCTTGATGGTTTAGTTGGTCATTTGACTGCATTTGAATTGAATAATTTTGATAATAGTGTGCCTACACTTGGGAATAATTCCAAGACATCACTAGCTAGTGGTAGTTTAAAGAAAGAAAAGAACAATAAAGATGAAAGTGAGTTAGAGTCAGAAGACGATATGGATGGCATTAAAGCATTTCTTGCAAGGAGGTTAATGAGATGTAAATTATTGATGATATGTTTTAAGTGCATTGAAGTAGGTCATATTGTTTCAAGATGTCCCGACAAGAGAAAGAGTGATAAAAGTGATAAGAAGGATCATATGTATAGAAATAACAGAGACTACAAGGAAAAAAGGGGAGAAGTCATGCTACATTATTGAGGAAGAGCACACTGAGTCAGATACTGAAGATGAGAAAGATTGTGTGGAAGTGGTGTATGTTGTTAGGAAAGAATACCCTAATGAGGAAAGGTGTGAGGATGATAAAACTCTTATTTCACATATCAGAAAGAATGACACATGGATCAGTGATAGTGGATTCTCACATCATATGACTAGAGACATTAATGAGTTTGACAAATTTGAGGAATATGATGGTGGAACTATTAAATTAGGGAATGATATTTCATGTCTAGTGAAAGGTAGAGGTTCATTGGTGTTGAATGAAAAAATCAAATGTTACAATGCATATTGGGTGCAATGACTAAAATATAATCTATTGAGTGTTGGTTAGTTAAATAATATAGGTTACTAGATGGAGCTTCAAACTAGGAAGGTCAAGATCTATGATGATGATGGAAATTTGATTGGCACTAGTGAGAAAACTAAAGGAAAATTATGTTATCTTGATCCTACAGTGGATACATGCTTGTTTACAAAAGTTGAAAATGTGTGGTTGTGGTACAAGAGGCCATGACATGTCAAATTTGAAAATATGGTCAAGGTCAGTAGTAGGAGAAGAGTTAGAGGCTTACTGAATTTGCATAAACTTGAGAGAATGCTACAAGCAAACAATATGAGCTTAGTAAGATGACTAAGTTAAGATTTTGAAGTAAGACACATACTTCTAATGATATTATAGAATTAGGGCATACTGATTTGTGTGGACCAATGAGAATTTTTATTTATTATGGTGACATATATTTCATACAGTTTGTTGATGATTATTCTAGGATGATGACTATCATGTTTATGAAGTTGAAGTATTAGGCTTTTGATATGTTCAAATGGTATAAATCTAGAATTTAAAAAGAGACTGGAAAACAATTGAAATGTTTGAGATCTAATAGATGTCCCGAGTTTATGCCTATTGATTTTACTAACTTTTTTGATGAGCATGGTATTAAGAGACAATTGTCAACATCAAGGACACCACAATAGAATGTGATTGTTGAAAGAAGGAACATGTCAATTGTTGACTATGCAAGAACACTACTGATTGATAAAGGAGTTTCTCAAATATTTTGGAGAGAATCCATTAGCACTATAGTTTAAACTCTCAACTGAGTTCAACTGAAGAAAGGAACAACCAAGACACCTGATAAACTCTAGTATGGTCATACACCTCATGCGAGTTATTTCAAGATATTTGGAAGTATATATTACATTCATAAAGTTGCAAGGAATGGTAAATTTGATTCAAAATGTGATGAAGGTATTTTCCTTTGTTATTCTTCTAAGAGCAAGGCCTATACATGTTTGAACAAGAATATTAACACAATGACTGAAAGTGTAAGTGTAAGAACTAATGAGTTTGCAGGCAAGAACAATGAGGAAATTAAAAAGGAAATAAATGATTAAAAAGAAATTGTCTATGTATATGAAGATGTACTTGGTGTAATTCTCAAGCAAAAATAGAAAGCCATCAAGCATTAGCTTGTAGTACTTGAGTCACAAACAAAACAACCTAAGCAGGATACTAAGCTCCAATTGAGTGACAATAACACTAAAAATCAAAGAACTAAACATGTAATAGAAAAGTATGTCAAAAGGAATCATTAACCTAAACAAATCATTGGAGGTAAAAGTGTTGGAGTAATGATAAGAAGTAAGTTTAATGATAATACATGTTTAATTGTTGAGTTTGAACCAAGAACTATGAAAGTTGCACTTGATAATCTAGACTAGATTAATGTTGAATGAAGGGATGGATCAAATCGAGAAAAAAAACACATGGACACTAGTGCCAAGACCATTAATGATAATGCTTGCAGTACCTGAGTCACAAACAAAATAACCCGAGCAAGATGTTGATCCCCAGGTGGGTGACAATAATACTATAAATCAAAGAACTGATCATGTACTAGCAAAATATGTGAGAAGGAACCATTGAACTAAAAAAATCATTGGAGATAAAAGTGTTGGATTCGTGATAAGAAGTAATTTTAAGGATAATACATGTTTAGTTGCTGAGTTTGAACCAAGAACTGTGAAAGTTGCACTTGACAATGAAGAGTAGATTAATGTTGAATGAAGAGATAGATCGAACTAAGAAAAACAACACATGGACACTAGTGCCGAGACTAGTTAATAATAATATAATTAGGAAAAAGTGGATTTTGAAAAACAAATTGAATGAAAATGGTGAAGTTGTGAGGAAAACTGATAGCCTAGTTTTCAAAGGTTATGCCCAAGAAGAAGGAATTGACTATGGCGAGACTTTTGCCCCTATTTCAAGAGTGGAAGGAGTTAGAACTTTGTTGGCTTATGCTACTTACAAGAAATTTAAATATATCAAATTTATGTTAAGTCATGATGATCTTAATAGATTAATAAAATTTGATGAGATTGATGGCTTGCGTCTGCATCAATTTTGATCACGTTGTGGAATAATCAGTACATGTTGTATTTATTAAACATGAAGCATATCATTCCTACTTCATGTGGAAAATTTTGAGCAATGATAGCAGGCTTGGAAAGTGCAATACTTAGCTTTTCCAAAGGAAATTTTGTGTGCAAATTCACATGGTTATTATGGCAACAACTTACACCACATTCTGGATTCTACGGACAAAGTCTTGTAGTTTTTCATTTTAATCTCTTCCTCAAGCCACATTCCCTTCCAACTTAACTCTATTCTGTAGTTTGTGTATTTTAATATGCGGAGAGGGATGGATATTGCTGCTTCGTATGAGCTTTGCCATAAACAACATCGATCAATTTTGTCAAAGAAATTTTGAATTTGGATTCCACCGAGCCCTGATGAAGGTGTTTTTCCAAATGATGTTAGTGATGTAGTGCTTGATCTGATGTTTATAGTTCACTCACCAACTATTAGGCGAGCTATCTAACAGGTAATTGGTGAAGAGTTATTGATTTCTATAGTGCCCCACTTCCTTTATCCATCACATCTTGTTTCAATCTTTCTGTCAAATGCAATGGACCTTATGCAATCCCCTATGTTGCTTCATTCACTGGCTCAAAAGGTAATTCAAGGCACTTTTCTTCCTGATAATAAACTATCTATTACTATGCAACATTATGATCTCTAGAGTGGTATGGCTTTGGTGGGAGGATTATTTTGTCATTCTCAATTACTGGTTAAGCATGAATGTTTCACCTTGTTTGAAGCTGTAAAGAAATTGATAGAGAATCGTAGTTTTATCCATATGAAAAATGCTTTGTATGCTGCTTCCCATGCCCTAGGATTTAAACTTGAAGAGAGAATCAAGAAGGTGGCATATGCTCTTATAGATCTGCAAAGGGTTTTAAACTTGTTTCATCCTTAGGGGATGAGTTGGGAAATGTGAATCTTCACCTTGATGAAAGGAATGCCTAGAAATCTGTGTTTGAACCAATTATCCCCTCACATATGACTTCTCATGCTGGCTCGAGTTGGTCTCCTAACTTATCTAAGGTGGTGTGCTTTGGTTGGCGTCTTGACAGTGATTATAGTGGGGGTTGGAATGATACAATTGCCAACCAAGCTTGTGGGTAAGGTGCTTCAACATGTGATAGTTTAGTTGCATGGGAAGGTTTGCCTAATATTGGTGGTAAGTTTCTTCATGGGTATGATGATATGGAAGAATAACATAGGGAGTATAATTTTGAGTTTTGATTTCTTACTGGATTAAATGTCTTTAACAATTTGGAATGTGATGATAGTTAGGTTTTGATCGAGAAATTTGGACATGTAGATATTCAGTTTTTGATAGCTGATGGAATATAAGAGGGTGGTAGTTGATGCACCTTATTGTAATTATGTTTATGTTTATTACTAGTTTCAAACAATTATAAAATTTATGTATATAAGGGATGATGCTGGGTTTTCTTCATTGATTCTTTCCCAGTTGACCTTTTTGAATCAGATTAATAAAATATTATAGTGGCTTGCCACTTTTTGCCTACTAAAAAAAAAAAAAAAACATTTTTGAATGGAATACTTGAAGTGGAAGTCTACATAGAACAAGCCAAAGGATTTGGTGAACAATATTAGAGGTATGTAGTTTGTGAATTGAACAAAGCATTGTATCAGCAAACACAAAGAGCATGGTATGAAAAGTTACATTCATATTTTATTAAGATTGGATTTGTTAGAACAAGTGAGAACAATAATATATATTTAAAGAGTGAAGCTGAAAACATGGTGTTGATTGCTAAAATTTTTGTGGTAATTTGGGGCACTTTTCTTGTTGATATTAAACTGTCTATTACTATGTAATATTATGATCTTTGGAGTAGTATGGCTTTGGTGGGAGGATTATTTTCTCATTCTCAATTACTGGTTAATCATGAATGTTTCACCTTGTTTGAAGCTGTAAAGAAATCGTTAGAGAATTGTAGTTCCATCCATATGAAAAATGCTTTGCATGCTGCTTCCCATGACCTAGGATTTAAACTGATCTGCAAAGGGTTTCAAACTTGTTTCATCCTCAGGGGCCAAGTTTGGGAAATGTGAATCTTCACCTTGATGAAAGGAATGCCTGGAAATCTATGTTTGAACCAATTATCCCCTTACATATGACTTCTCATGTTGGCTCGATTTGGTCTCCTAACTTATCTGAGGTGGTGTGCTTTGGTTGGGGTCTTGACAGTGATTATAGCGGGGGTTGGAATGATACAATTGCCAACCAAGCTTGTGGGCAAGGTGCTTCAACATGTGATAGTGTAGCTACGTGGGAAGGTCTGCCTAATATTGGTGGTAAGTTTCTTCATGGGTATGATGATATGGAAGAATAAAATAGGGAGTATGATTTCAAGTTTTGATTTCTTATTGGATTAAATGTCTTTGACAATTTGGAATGTGATGATAATTAGTTTTTGATCAGAAATTTGGACATGCAGATATTCAATTTTTGATAGTTGATGGAATATAAGAGGGTGGTAGTTGATGCACCTTATTGTAATTATGTTTATGTTTATTACTAGTTTCAAACAATTATAAAATTTATGTATATAAGGGACAATGCTGGGTTTTCTTCATTGATTCTTTCCTAGTTGACCTTTTTGAATCAGATTAATAAAATATTATAGTGGCTTGCCACTTTTTGCCTACAAAAAAAAAAAAAAAAAACATTTTTGAATGGAATACTTGAAGAGGAAGTCTACATAGAACAAGCCAAAGGATTTGGTGAACCATATTGGAGGTACATAGTTTGTGAATTGAACAAAGCCTTGTATCGACAAACACAAAGAGCATGATATGAAAGGTTACATTCATATTTTATTAAGATTTAATTTAATAGAACAAGTGAAAACAATAATCTATATTTAAAGAGTGAAGCTGAAAACATGGTGTTGATTGCTGAAATTTTTGTGGCTAATATCATATTTGGTGGTAATGATTTGTTATGCAAATCATTTGTTGATCAAATGAGAAAGAAGTTCAAGATGTCTATGTTTGGTGAGATCAAAATTTTCAAACTACAAGTTCATCAAACAAGAGATGGTATTTATGTAACACAATCTAAGTATAATAAGGATATTTTAAAAGCATTTGGGATGGATAAGTCAAGGCCAATCGGTACACCTATGGTGTCTAGATGCAAATTATCTGAGGACACTACTATTGAGGTAAATGAAACATAATATAAATATATGATTGGGAAATTATAGTATTTTGTGCATAGTAGACTCGATATTGCTCATGCATTCAGAATAGTTGCTAGGTTTTTCTCAAATCTTATGGAAACTCATATGGCTACTGATGAGTGTTAATATTGCCTTAGTTTGTGATTATATCTCCTTCATATTTTATGACCACTTGGATCCAAAGTTTCCAATTAACTAGTATAAATACATAAAATATGCCTAATTTATTATTAATTGGAAAGAATGAGCTTTTTGCTATTATGGAGCTTATATGACACATGTTTGAATGTTGCAGGTAAACAATCCTATAGATGCTACAAGACAAATTTGGCAAGGAAATAGAAGATATGGATTCTGGTGAATCTTCATTTTGATGGTTACTTTTATGTAGTCAATTTAAATTCTCTGGATAGTATTTAGTTTGTTTATGGCTTCTAGCCTATGAACAAAGTCATAATCTTAGTTTGCTAGGACTATTAATCAGTTAAAATCGATTCTCCACTTTTATCTAAATTTTATGTGCACAAAACATTCAAAGTACTTTTATATATATATATATATATATATATATATATATATATATATATATATATGTATGTATGTATGTATGTATGTATGTATGTATGTATGTATGTATGTATGTATGTATGTATGTATGTATGTATGTATGTATGTATGTATGTATGTATGTATGTATGTATGTATGTATGTATGTATGTATGTTCAAACCTTTAGATAGAAGGAGATAGTATAAAAATAGTGTGATCAGTACCTACAAAAGGGAAAAAAAGAAAAAAAGAAAAAAAAAGATAATAAATAAATAAATAAATAAATAAATAAATAAATAAATAAATATATATATATATATATATATATATATATATATATATAGACACACACACACACACTTTTGATCAACATATTCATTCTATGGTTATGCATTGAGAGAGTTTCTATTTATTTATGCTAAATTCTCACCACGAGGACCAGAGGAAGGGCCCCCTCTCGGAACACGGGTGAGATTGTTTCAATTTCTATTTTACAATTTCTAATTTGTGAGTGATTGATTCTTCATGATATGATTTGATTTTGTTTGTTTAATGCATAGTTTGATTTAAATGTTTGTTTTGAACTCATTCATTCTATGGTAATTCATCTTAAGGATTGAAATTTATTTTGTGACTATAAACATTGTGATGAGAGCTAAGCATAACCTATTTAATGCTCTATTTTAATCTATCTTACACACTTTCCTACATACTTCTCCATTCCATTTTTATCCCATTTCATTCCATTTTACCATTATAACGTTGCATATAGTTTAATATAATTAAGTAGTATTTAATATTGTTTTGGGATTAAACAATGGAAAATTCATTGTTGATTATGTTTTACTAATCTTTAATATTGCAGCATGCTGATTTGTAGCACAGATCTTCCTGTCGCCTATAGATCTTCTTGTAGCTATTTCAGAAATACAAAGTTCCATCCACTTTGAAATGTATTGCTATATCTTATTAGCATTCATTATTTCTTCAACAATTTAAAGCATTATTCCTTCCAAGAGTATTATGTGGAGAAAGAGCCTAATAGGAATAATTACCGACTAAAAATAAGGATAGCTAGTTTTGCATCTCCTTTTGTGAACAGATACAGACGAATCTCAAAAATCTGAGACATGAGTATTGTCCAAAATGTGCCCAATTACAATCCCATTCGGCAGAATCTTCAAAAAATGCATGATGGAAAAGTTAGAGGTCGTTTTTAAAATGTGATTTTTCTATTACGGGTTTGGATTTCAATTTTCAAAGTCTACTCTATCTTTGTTGCTATTATGACCATATTACCAACTCAGTTGAATTCTTATGTGGACAGCAATGAATCCAACTAAGTATAAGAGGTTATTGCTTCCAAGGAGATGAGATAATATAGTCTCACGTGAAAACAAGACCACTAAACTCCAAACTATTTTTCCATATTGTTTCAAAACCATATTGGCTGAAGATGATATTGTTATAAATAATAACAAAATGCTATGTATTCTGCCCTCACCTACATGAATCACCTGGATAGAATACACACCATTTTCTCTATGTTTGTAGTTTTTTACAGCTGAACTTACCATGGCTCAAAATAATGGATCAAAATAAGTACGATTAGTTGGAATGAGCTGCCACGTAGAGGAGAAATTGGCATGACATGCCTCTGCTAATATATATTGCAAAACCATTTATTTTCCAGCTTTCATTTTGTTGGGAGATGGATATTATGGTGGGACGTGAATCATTACCATAAAAAAATTGTTATTGTTTATGAAATCTATTCCTTTATTGTTAGACCAACAATTATTTTGGCCTATAATGTATGGCCAAGGTTTATGTAAGTTATTAACAGCAGGTCTAAACTTGTACATTTGTTATTTGCTGCATGTATATAAGTAGCTATATGTAGATTGAAATATATCATTATTCTCCTTTTGTAAAAGTTGAGGAATAAAACAACGATTCTGCTAATCAACCCAATGTAAAACAATATAGTTTATTCACTCACCTTGCAGACCAGAGAAAGGGCCCGCTCTTGGAATGTTTGGTGAGGTTGTTAATGTTGTAAATCATTTTATATTTCACACTATTGATTTATGTAGCTTGAGTTTGGTATGTTTGATTTTTTATAGAATAAGGATTCATTTTAAATTAATAGTTAGTTCATAGTAATAGGTTTGCAATAAGATTAATATCATAGTTGAGTAAGATAGCTTATAAAATTATCATTCATTTAATAGTAAGCAGATTTTTAATAACTCTTTCCATGTTTTGAAGTTGATATCATACTTTCATAAAGAGTCAAAATATTAGAGCTATATCAGATTTATATTAGTAAATTACTGTATTAGATTATTTATAGTGTTGGTATTATTTTTGTTCATTTCTATTAAATGTTCCTGTCACGAGGAAGTGATAGTTCCTAACACAAGGATTTCTTTGGTTTTTTTTATAGATTCAGTTCTGTGTGTTGTAGATGCATTCATAAACCCTCATCTCACAACTATCATCCCTTGATAACATATTGCTCAAACACCTTTCGCAAGCTTATACTCTCGGATTGACATGTATAGACCAGCTGAACTTAGTCATAAATTGTTAATTCTTTTGTTATTATTTGCCCCAGTGTTGGCCTATCATTTTGGTGCCGTTGCCAGGGAAAGGTGTCAAAGGCATGTTAGTTTGATGATTTGAGTTAGGAACAATGTGTTAGGATGAAAGCTTTTGCAACTGCTAGCCTTGCTTAAGTAATTAATCTTAATTTGCATTGGTTAAATCATATAGATGCATTGCTTTAGAGTTTGCAAGTAGGCTTAGAAATTAGATACATTAGTTGCTTTAGAAGTTAATTATATTTTATATTATCATATGTTTTTGTGAGTTATTGGTAAAGACAAGGAGATTTTGAAGAAAAATGTTAAAAATGATGCCTTTTCAATGTTGTTCAGGTATATCAATTTTGGTTGAAAATTGTTTTAAAAATACAAAATCTAAAGGGAATGCAAGAGGAAAAATGTGTGAGCGCACCTTGGGCGCTACCCCAGGACCCCACAAGGGGCATTGCCCCTTGACCCCACTAGTGCTTGCCACCCCCAGGACCCCACCTTCAAATTTAAAAATAAATGAAGAACTTGATAGTGAAATGATGCTGACCAAAGGTGATGTTTTAATACCCTCTCTACCATCATCACAGGTATGTACAAATGGTATCCTTATTACTGACCAAGAAGATATCATTGATGAATTTTTAGAGCAATGTAATTTTGATGATGCTAATTTAACCACTTGTTGTTCTCTTTGCTATAGGAAAGATGACCAGTGCATATGCCTGAACAATCAAGAGCAAGTGGTGAATGAGGTACAATTTTTTTGTGATCCCTATCAAGATAAGGGAGGAAGTGACCAACTATTCCTTATAATGGATGAACAATCTCAAGTACCAACCCAAGAAGATCAAGGTATGCATTATGTTGGTAACATGTATTGTCACTTTAATTCATTACAAATCCAACATATTTCTTCAAAATGTACTTCTCCACTTAGCATGCACAACGAATTTAATCATGCATGCTCACAAAAACTCGTATATCCCTCTTATATTCCACCATATCCATCCTTACCATCTTCATTTCACCCATCCTTCTTATTCCCATCTACTTTATCTACTTCACACTTCTTACCATATTCACATTGGACTCCATCTTATCCACCAGAGACAACTATATTGTTTCATAAAACATTTCATAATAAGGTGGTTGGAAATACATATAATACTGAGCTTTCAAGGATCAGTGTACAATCTAATAATGTGCTTGAATTTGATAAATCGACATTGGAATATATTGATGCACTTAAGGAATGTGATTTTGGTTTCATTAAATTAGAAGAACAATATTCCTTATTGAATTATAATCACCTTTGTTCTTCTTTTCCACTTAGTGAATTCCAAATATGCACAAATGAGCCCATACTTCAGCCTACATCAATTTTAATTAATGGACTCATGAGTATGTGTGTTAATGTTAATCATTCAATAAGGAATATTAAACCATATATGTTCCATATTTCACAAATATGCTGCCAAATCCTCCAATATCTATATTTTATCACTCTTTTACTTATACATATTGATATTTTAAGGCCTATGGTTAAAATGTGCATCCCTCATATACTTGTTGATTTGGGACCAATAATTGATTAAGCACAATCATACATGATTCTATGCATTAATGGCCAAAATGTTAAAACTGGATGATCATTATTCCTTATTGTTGATTCTTTTCATTGTCCTAAGATGACCGAATAAACTATGGATGATTCCTTTAAATAAGGATCAAGGTATTAATATCCACATATTCTTTATTCTTGGTTCTTGTATCTTAAAATGATCATTCACTAATAACAATTAAGTACTAAATCCATTTCTTGATTCCTTGGATAATTCAAATTCGCTATGCTTTTATGACCTAGAATTAATTTGGGAGTACATCCATTGAATTATTTGATTTATCTATCATTCAAAAAGACTCACAAAGTTCTAAAGATGTGTTACTCTCTTTGGGTTACCTAATTTCTTTGGTTATCCTAATGATCTCGTGACCTTGTAGCATGAAGTTAAGTTGGGGGGACTTCCTCCAATCTTGTGGTTCTTGGATGATTTCAATTAAGCTTCATTGGTAGTTTCATTGGTCCTTTTAATAAACCTCCACATGTGACATCTCCACAATTCAAGGTATGTGTTCTTGTGTTAATTAGCATTACTATTAAATGAACACAAGCGTTTATTTGTATTTATCCATTCTATCAAGTATCTATTCATAGTAATAACTCTATCCATCATTTTTAATACTAAATAACCTACTTAATGATAGAGTTATTGAATGGATGATATTTATTTACTATACTTGATATGCTTGGTTTCGAGAGTATGGTTATAGGTCCCTTGTTGTAGTGTGATAATCTTAGAATCAATACTAGTTGATGATGCTTCTTTACACAAACATTGCATAATACACTATGTTGGCTTTGTTCACATTGTGTGGGCTTGCTAGCTATATGGTGTATATCCATTTCACTGGTGCTTCACTATTCAAGATCACATGCAGATTTTGGTAGAGGGTGTTCAACACCTTGAGATGAGATTTCTTGTCTTTGGTGATTTATCACTTGGAGGAAGATATGAAGCATGGTCTATGAGATTCATGATTATTCAACAACACATCTAAAGATACTTTGAATATAGTGCCAGCTACTACACTCCTTCCTTGAGTTGTGTCTCTCTGGAGTTCTATGGACACATTGGTGACTATTATTGGTTTTCACTCCATACTCATGTATTTGGTAATGAAGGTGTGTTACTTGCAACTCTCCATTTTCATCCAATGGATATTTCCCAAGCTTCACAAGAATAGGGTTTCATATCTTTAGGAGATGTCATCTTATTCTGTCAGCATAGAGAAATAGGAGAATTATCATCCTTTGGTTTGTGGTTCCAGTTCTGATGAGGTTATTCTTGGTGATCATTTCAAGTTCATTATGCAATCAAGTTTCAATAGTTTCTTTTGTGAGGTCATGGACAAAACTCAAGCTTTGGATGGTATCATTTTTCATCATCCATGTCAGGATTTCATTTCTTTGGTCATTCTATGTAGTTATTGAAAATAAAAAAAATAAAAAAAAATAAATCAAAAAAAAAAAAAAAAAAAAAGAGAGAGAAAAAAAAGCAATAAAAGATCCAACAATGAAGACCTTCGGGCGTTGTTGGCCAGTTAATATCTGAAAACTGGTTTCCAACAGATGTTAACTACAAAATAAATCCTTAATGGTGAAAACTATTTTTAAAGTGCCATTAAGTGGTGAGTGATTGAAAATTGGCTTGCCAATAGTCACTTGTCATTATCAAAATGTGAAAAAATGAAAAAAAAAATGAAAAAATGAAAAAAAAGAAAGAAAAAGAAATTGAAAAAATAAATAAAAAATGCAATAATTTGTGTTCCTAGTTTTTCTACTAATCCTTCTTTTTAGGAACATTCATTGGTTTCAGTGATTTTTTCCTTTTTGGCACCTCCTATCACTCACTTTTGAGGCTCAATGTGATCCTCAAATCTTTGATTGCCCATACTCCAAGTTGCCTATTTAGTTGCAGTATTTTGAAGTGAAATGTGCTACTTCCTATATGATCTATACTAGTTCAGTTGTTGATGGTGGCCCCTCCAATTGCAGTCACTCTCCTAATTTTTTGGTTCCTTCCAGTGGTATTCTCTTCAATGGTTTCCGTTAGATCATGGTCTTCTATGGTGTTGCAATTTTGGATGACTCTCTTCATTCATTATTGACAATTCATCCATTTTGGTGGTGATAGTTGCTGAGTTACTCTCTATTCCAGCCTTGGTCTCTCTGCACATGCATGTTGGTAAAACAATCAATTTTATTTTTTCTTATTTTATCTCTTAAATTTATTTGTATTGCATATTATATTGATCACTATGCAACACCTCGACATACCCTCTCCTTGTTTCCTGTGGACGGTCAACCTTTAAGTTGGGTGGAAGATTGTCACCATATTATCTTCCATCTGTCATCCTTACTAAACCCATTGTACTATCCATTGTATCCATCATACAAAAGCCTTTTCTTAATCTCTCATCTCTCCTATTTTACCCATTTAAACTCCTCCTATGCAAATTGAGATAAATTCTCCTATATGAAACCTTTTGAACCATGATGCTATAAAAAATGAAAAGAGATAAAAAATAAAAGAGAAAAGAAAAATGATTTATGAAAGTTAAAGGAGATATCCCCATTGAAAGAAGAAGAAGAAGAAGAAGAAGAAAGCTTGTCATGTAAAGCAAAGAAAGGGATTTGTGTTCATCTATGAGTTATCATGGTTCAGGGTGGAGAAAAAGCTAAAACCCATAAACCTAAAGTGCTTTAAGTTAAAACTAAAGACCTCATGATCATAACGATTGCACGAGGATGTGAAATAAGCTAAGTTGGGGGGAATGATGAGAGCTAAGCATAACCTATTTAATGCTCTATTTTAATCTATCTTACACACTTTCCTACATACTTCTCCATTCCATTTTTATCCCATTTCATTCCATTTTACCATTATAACATTGCATATAGTTTAATATAATTAAGTAGTATTTAATATTATTTTGGGATTAAAACATGGAAAATTTATTGTTGATTATGTTTTACTAATCTTTAATATTGCAGCATGCTGATTTGTAGCACAGATCTTCCTGTCACCTATAGATCTTCCTGTAGCTATTTCAGAAATACAAAGTTCCATCCACTTTGAAATGTATTGCTATATCTTATTAGCATTCATTATTTCTTCAACAATTTAAAGCATTATTCCTTCCAAGAGTATTATGTGGAGAAAGAGCCTAATAGGAATAATTACCGACTAAAAATAAGAATAGCCAGTTTTGCATCTCCTTTTGCGAACAGATACAGACGAATCTCAAAAATTTGAGACATGGGTATTGTCCAGAATGTGCCCAATTACAATCCTCACAGAAGAATCTTCAAAAAATGCATGATGGAAAAGTTAGAGGTCATTTTTAAAATGTGATTTTTCTATTATGGGTTTGGATTTCGATTTTCAAAGTCTATTCTATCTTTGTTGGTGTTATGACCATATTACCAACTCAACTTCTCTAGCTCAACTGAATTCTTATGTGGACAGCAATGAATCCAACTAAGCATAAGAGGTTATTGCTTCCAAGGAGATGAGATAATATAGTCTCACATGAAAACAAGACCACTAAACTCCAAACTATTTTTCCATATTGTTTCAAAACCATATTGGCCGAAGATGATATTGTTATAAACAATTACAAAATGCTACATATTCTGCCCTCACCTGCATGAATCACCTGGATAGAATACACACCATTTGCTCTATATTTGTAGTTTTTTACAACTGAACCTACCATGGCTCAAAATAATGGATCAAAACAAGTATGATATGTTGGAATGAGCTGCCATGTAGAGGAGAAATTGACATGACATGCCTCTGCTGATATATACTGCACAACCATTTCTTTTCCAGCTTGCATTTTGTTGGGAGATGGATATTATGGTGGGACATGAATCATTACCATAGAAAAATTATTATTGTTTATGAAATCTATTGCTTTATTGTTACACCAGCAATTATTTTGGCCTATAATGTATGGCCACTTGGTTTATGTAAGTTATTAATAGAAGGTCTAAACTTTTACATTTGTTATTTGCTGCATGTATATAAGCAGCTATATGTAGATTGAAATGTATCATTATTCTCCTTTTGTAAAAGTTGAGGAATAAAACAACAATTTTTCTGATCAGCCCAACGTAAAACAGTATAGTTTATTCACTCACCTTGCAAACCAGAGAAAGGGACCACTCTTGGAATGTCTGGTGAGGTTGTTAATGTTGTAAATCATTTTATATTTCACATTGTTAATTTATGTAGCTTGAGTTTGGTATGTTTGATTTGTTATAGAATAAGGATTCATTTTAAATTAATAGTTAGTTCATAGTAATAGGTTTGCAATCAGATTAATATCATAGTTGAGTAAGATAGTTTATAAAATTATCATTCATTTAATAGTAAGCAGATTATTAATAACTCTTTTTCATGTTTTGAAGTTGATATCATACTTTCATAAAGAGTCAAAATATTAGAGCTATATCAGATTTATATTAGTAAATTACTGTATTAGATTATTTATAGTGTTGGTATTATTTTTGTTCATTTCTATTTCTAATGTTCCTGTCACTAGGAAGTGACGGTTCCTGTCGCTATGATTTCTTTGGTTTTTTTTATAGATTCAATTCCGTGTGTTGTAGATGCATTCATAAACCCTCATCTCACAACTATCATCCCTTGATAGCATATTGCTTGGACACCTTTCGCAAGCTTACGCTCTCGGATTGACACATATAGACCAGCCAAACTTCATCATAAATTGCTAATTCTTTTGTTATTATTTGCCCTAGTGTTGGCCTATCACATTGCACCCACTAGTTTAGTAGTGAACCATAGTATTCTCAAAGTTCTCATTATTCTCTACTGCTTTGTCTACAACCCATTCCAACCCTATTGAGTCCCCTATTTTTATCAAAGTTATGTTCATCTCTCAACACAACATCCTACTGCAATTTCCATACCTCTTGTTACTCCTTATTACCTACCTTAGCAACTATCATTCCATAGGTCTCCTATCATATTTAAGCCTCTTGTCACAAATTGAATCCAACCTGAACTATCATCATTATTTCAGAACAATTTGATTTAAATGAGAATATTTTGATGTTATGTACTTGGCTTTCATAATTATACTGATGTTATGTACTTAGCTTCCATAATGATGTTGTGTTAGTTAATATATTTGGCTTTCATAATCATAATTATGTTATATTAATTAAATGCTAGTTAATGAGAATTTGATAGATTTATTTCTGCAAGTGTGGATTCCTTTCATTGAACTTGAATTAGAATTCACATAAATGCTTTTGATTACATAGGAAATAAACTGTGTTCATAATCACTTGGCTTGTTGTCTTCACCCCTTGACCAAATAGTTGTTATATCCCTCACTAGTTTATGAATCCTAGATTGACACTCTTAAGGTATTTTGATTCAATTATGTTTAGAAATAATCTATCAAGTTAGACTCCAACATTACCCAATAACTGTTATAAAAGGATATTTAAATATTTGAAAGGAACTGAATCTTTTGGACTGTGGTGCAAACAAGTGTTAGAAAGTAAAGTCCACTTAAAAATTGAGAAGGGGGGAGGGTAATTTAGTTATGTAATTGAAATAACTCTCAATATCTTCATTAATTCTGAAACATGTAAATAGTAGATGAAAAAACCATAGAAAGATAGGCATACACAATAACACTAGATTTTTTAACTAGAGAAACCCTTGATTAGAGGGAAAATCCTAGTAGGGATGGTATCCACAAAATGATGTACTAATATAAATGTTCCTTGTGAAAGGATTGACCCTATTAGGAGTCAATGAAGTACATAAATATGAGTCCATATTAGGAGAGTTTGAATCCCTATTAGGAGATTCTAACCCTATTAGGAGTTGAAAGGAAGGTAGATGGACCCACTCTCCAAATAGCTTTAGTACTATCCTCATTGAATAATACAAGGATACATAAAAAATTGTCCATAAAAAACTTCACTTTCCAAATACAATTCCTTGAAAGCTCATCATGCTTCAACCACTCCAATCTATTTTTTGATCGAAAAGATACTTGCATATAACTTCACACAATAATCAAATAGATATGATCGCATATCACACACTAATCTCACTAATCTACACGCTCTATTGTAAGGAAATAATATTTTCTTTGTACCAAGTCTTAAAACAAGTTATTAAATTGTCCTTGAGGCTTTCCTAATTCACAATACTAATATAGGACCAACTTAAGATATTACATTTACACATTACATTACAATATTATGTCATCTTCACAATTACAAGCAATCTGTTGGCTCACAGTCTTCATAACTCTTTAGTAACTAAACATTTGAGTGTGTGTAATTAACCACAATATCTTTAACATGCCTTCAAACTTTATCTAAGATCACTCAACTAGATTCTAACTTTTTTTAGTAGATAGAATAAAACCATTAGAACTCACTTTCTTGAAACTCTGTATAAAAGCCACCTTCCCTAAATCCATCATAACTCTGTACAATCTTCATATTTCTATATGTGCCCTTATTTTTACATCTAGACATACTCTAGAACATTATCCCAAGTGTACATAATCTAATCTTCAATCCTAAAACTATGCAAAGCCAAAATCGGTATGTTGCTCTACCAGTCTTCATAGAATAACAAGAATGTTGACATAAAGGACAAACTCCATCATGAATGTAATACAAAAGCTCTGAATTATGTCTCTAACACTGCCAGAATGATCCTTTATAGGAATACCATACACATTAATGTTAATAATCCCCTCCTTTGACATTAATAGCAACATAGATGAAAATTATCCAAGTTTAATGAATACCAAATGTCTCTATTGCAATTTATCCTCCATTCATGTTGGTCATGAACGTCAACTATTCTTTAAACATCATGCACAAAGAATTTGTTAATCTCCCCCACACATCAACATCTTATCAAACCCTCTTCATTAATCAAGTCTCTCCTTTAGGAACATCTCTCCCCCATGGACATCAATCAATATAAAAGGATATTTTGAGTGTCACTCTCTCCAAAATATACATATCAAAGGATATCTCATGTGTTACTCTCCCTCATAAGATATCTACAAACATTAATATTAAAGAATATTTTTCATGTGTTACTTTCCCCTATTGACATTGTTGGCTTCTGATTTAATCATGATTTTAACTACCAGGTAGACAAGAGGAGATTGCATCTAAGGGGAGCTATCTCCTATGACAGACATAATTTGTCAAGAACTTGGGTCAATATAAGGCTCAACTCCTTCTACTTTAGGCTCTACAAAAACTAGGTGGGTAAACCTTTAGATTCGTTCATATGCTACTAGTTCCAAAGCATACAATCTGAATCTATAAAAAGAAGATTAAATCCTTATTTCTCCTATACTCATGCAATAATAGAGGTATGTAGCAGCAAATTACAAAACCTATGAAATCCACAATATGAGTGAGGGTATCCTTTCAGCTCCTAAACAAAAAGGGAAAATGGATGATTGATTATTTGATTTTGAATTAGCAAAACCCCACATATACAACACCATGTTGAATTGATCCTGTAGTTGATTAGTGCCCTATCCATTGGGTATTCCATAAACCATAACATACATCCTAGATATCAATGACATATCTCATACATCAAGATATCATATCTATCCCATCACTTTGTGAATCAAAAATTTATCTTGAATCTAAACCTCATTCTTATCAAAAATCCTTCTCATGAAAATGACAACCCTATCAAAATGTGTCAAGCATTTACATGATTCTTTGAATCAAAGGAAAATCACATCAAAACATACAACCTGAAATGAGATGCAACTGGATCTATGTTCTTTGTCTGCAAACCACAAAAGATTGTAACAATAGAGAAAGGAGACAAGAAGTAAGTAATTTTTTTGTTCTTTATATTCACTCCTTTGAAATAACTACAATTAAGATGTATAAAAGACTCATAAAACACACTGACAAATCATAACTGTCCTCTATATTTATTGTTGTTGTTCATACAAGAGAGAAAAATGTTGAAAGAATGGTGGAATCATAGCTAGAGCTCTACTCAATAGACTAAAAGGACCAACAGATTCAATCTTGGTGGTATCACAACCATGGAAACCTATCCAAGAGTTTAGAACCAACTTCCAATAAACTGGGACCAACCTCCAATAGACTAGAACCAACCTGTATAATGAAAGAAGAAAGAAAGATATAGAAGAAGAAGAAATCCTAAATCTAATCTAATGATGTCATTTTTCCACTTGAAATTCTTCCATCTATTGAAGCCAAACCTCTCTCTTCTCTCTTCCATTGAAATTTGGATTAGATCTCATCATTTTGCCCAACAAACTCTAAAAATATCTTCTTGAATGATGAGAAAAACCCCTTTTTGATAAAAATTCAGATTTGATGTCAAAAGTTGCCAAAACCCCTACCAAACTAATTTTGAGGCAAAATAATATTGCTATTATGAACCTCTCCAAATTTGGTGCATACCTACTTCACCATTTAGCCACAAACTGAATCTGAACTACTTGTACTAGAATGCAATTGCAAACAAGCACCTCAGACAAAATTGATCACTAATACTTACCACTAATACCTATGCAAAATCTGATGGCAGATCTAAAAACTAGACATTGAGACCATTTTGATGGCATATGATAGTTCTATATTTGCTTCAAGGACATGCCTAGGGTGGCCATTTAAAGTTGCAAGTTGCAGACTGATTCTTAGGCTCTGATTTCTTGCAAATATTTAAATTTATGCTAAAGTTACAACTATATGATAAAATCAAGTTTTAATTTTAAAAACTTGTACATATAAACTCAAAAAATGTATTAAATATTCATTTTTTGGAACTTTTCATTTTTACCTCAATTTTAAATTTGGGTCAAACCTAGTTGACCAAGCCTTTGACATGTGTCATTCTCTAATTCACTGAACTCTACAGTCATCCATCTAGTCAACATTCCACCTATAACTTCCACCACCTAGGTGCCATGTGGCACTACCTGATTGGTCCACAAATTGCCACATCAACTCTAACATGTTGCCATGTGGCAGGCTATTGTTATGTCGCTTTGCTTAACTTCCCAAAAACTCCTCATGGTGACATTATGACAACTGTCAATTTTTTCCATGTGGTGCAATTCGATGCATCCATCTGAAAACCCACTACATCATCATTCACTGCCATGTGTCAATCTCTCACTTTGCCACATGCACACTCAGCTTTATGCCATGTCATCACGAGAATGTGACAATGCAACAATGTGACATGTACCCACTTTTGCCATGTCACCCATCTTGAAGTGTGTGCCTAGTCATCATTTCCACCTCACCACTCATCAATAAATGTACCACATGGCACTTTGTCATTGGTCATTTGGTTGCTGAGTCATCTACTTTTTTATTCAAGACTTACTTGTGTGTGCACTCCAGCTGGCCATAGGGCCCATACGAGTGAGCTTCCACCTTTGTCTTAAGAGAATTGCTTTTGACATTTGATATGTGAGCAATTCTTATTAAAAACACATAAAAGAATCACCACCCACTCAATGTGGGATAAAAAAGATCTATGCCAAAAAATGTGGGGTGGGATAACACACACATTAACCCACCCACATACACTTGTACAATTGACATGCACAGGAAAAATCTAATTTGTCCCCAAAAAATAAACTATTGATATAAATCATCCAATTGAAATGGATGACCTAGATGCTGCAAAAAAGTCCCAAAGAATGGTTAAACCACAACCATTGATGAAGGAATCTCTAAAATTTGACGGCTGGCACAATTTTCAATGCACAATGGAAGAACAACATACAATTTTGCTATTTCCTAGGCTGCCAAAAAGTGCCTTTCTAAAATGGTGAAATGAGATAATACACAATTTTTTCTCACTGCCACGTGGCACAAACCCATTTGTCACTAACTAATTTTGCTATTTCATGAAGGTAGGAAAAGAGACCTTCTGAATTAGTGAATTTCACTATTTTGGAATGGGCATGAAAGCGCCTTTCCAAAATGGCAAAATGGGATAACATGCATACTACCCAAAACATGTGTTAACCCACAGTAAAGAATACAACCCATTGGAGGTTAACCCATAGTAAATAATACAACCCATTGGAGGTCTCTCAGATTAGTTATCAGTAATGGGTTGAATGGGGGGAAATGTCCAAAATCAACTTACCATCATATGATGAAAGCATATGTTGAATGAAAGGTGTGGAAAACATGAAACACTTCATAGGCCTCAAAATGACAGTCAGGTACATATGCATCAAAAGCTCTTAAGGGCTCATATTAGAATCTAATTTTTAGAGTGGTACTCAAAATAAATGCTTCAATTTTGAGTCCCAATAGTGGCTCTGTCTGGGGATGCATGTCCCTTGCGAGCATTTCAATGATTCAAATCTTTGCAAGAAGCAAACCACTTCATAACTTTTTCTTGAAAAACTTGATTGAAAACAATAAATCTACTCCCAAATTGTATAAATGATGGCCTTGGGCCACCAAACTTACACAAAATTCTTACCTCTATCATAAACTTGATTCACATTTGCAGTTTTATGAGGTAAGCTAAGAATATCACTTCCATCAGTTTCACCAATCACATTAGCATCTTCAATCAATTCATTCGGCAAAATAAACTCTATATCTTCACTTTCATAATGCATATAAAAACTAGAATCATTGTCTACAACTTGCTTATTATGAAAGTACAGATCAACATACTCTTGGATTTCAAAATCAAACTAAAATTCATTTGCACTAAATTACTTCTGCATGCTATCCAAAAGAAACACAAAGGAACCGTACTCTTCTTGACTCAAGAAGTTACATATGTCATGAATCTAGAATTCACCTTATGTATCTAGATATGAAGGGTACATGAAATTTGATTTCTCCTCATTTGCAATCTTGTTTGATATTCGATCAAATTTAACATGTTCTGAAACTCCTTCACATTCTTCAAACAATGGATTAGTTATCAAGTTACATTCTTATCATGAAATTGTTCACATATAAAATCTTGATTACTGTCATTTTCTCTTTTCAAAAACTCATTAGAAGGAACCTGGTATCTGTCAAACTCATTATCACTAGACTCATCAGCACATAAGGGAAACTCAAGATCAAAATCACAACTTCCAACCTTTTCCTTTTCATCATACAAACAATCAAAACTCATTGCAAAATAATCAACATGAGATGAATTTGAATAAGCACTAAATTGCTCCTCAGTAATATTTCCCACATCAGATAAATTGTCATGTGTATTGACATTTGAACTATTATCGCATACACCTCCAAAACTTGACACATAATATTCTGATTTTGTATTTCTTTCAGTATCAAAATTTGGGGAAAGGATTTCATCTCGAGAAAAAACATAGCAAGGGAAAACTAGAGCATCCTTAGAAACATTTGCATACCTTTCACAATCATGAGCCAATAGTTCTAAAATTTCATTAGCAAGACTTCATCACAAGTCTGTTCTTCTTGGCTTTGATCATAATCTAGCTTATCCAAAATACTTACAAGAATAGTAACATTAGTAGAACAATCTAAAAAATCAGATTCCTTATCACAACTTATTTCCTCTTCTTTGCAAAATATCTCATCACTAGGTACATTACCGTAATCATTCTCATCACAAGAAGGGTTATCACTACTATTGCTAGAGTTTTCTTCACACTCACATAGATTGTCACATGATTCATTTTTAGTTATGTATCCATCTTTCTCATGCTGATTACAATCACCCGATTCACTAAAATTTGAATCCCTCTCTTAATAATCAGAAGACAAATTATCATTGTCTATGGATTCACTACATTCACTCTAACTTTCAACAAATTCACATTCATAATTAGAAGATTCATAATAAATTTTATTGTTATACAACTCACTCTCCATATTATTGATGTATTCTTGAATTTGAAAAAGCTTTTGTAATCTTCAAGGTGCTAGCCAATCAAGTGAATCAGGTACATAGACTTCTAGGAAAATAATGGGTAACAAAGATTCCTTAGGTCTTAAAGAAAAATGCAGCTCCATGAGTGTTGATTTGAAATTCATATAAACTTGATCATCTCTTAGACCTTGGATACCTCCTACCATATTTGTTATGAAATTGACAATTTGATTGCAAAGTTCCTTTTTTAAACTCTATAATATCTTCAAGCACACTTTCATGACTTGGTAAACAAACTTCAGATCTAAGATCCAAATCCATTTTGAAACTAAACTTCTACATATCTCTTTCCTTAGTGCTAATATCACTGAATAGAAGAAACCATTCTTTTTATTTAACTTTCATGAAAGGAAAACTCATGAAAAGTAAAATACCTTCAAGTGCTAATGTTGTAACTAGATCTGCTGGTTTGGCACGGGTGTAAACATGAACTTCTTCACACCATTCATAAAAACCATGTAAAGCCACCACCTCCTTGAATGAGGATAAAGAAATCACTATCGTGATTTACTTTTGAACACTTCAATTGCTTAAAACAATAGATTATACAACACTTAAACTCTCTAAATCAAGAACTTAAAACTTTTTTTCCAAGAACTACTATCAAAAGCTTCAGATCTGCCCACACAAGTTGAAAAATCTTTTAAAATATTCAATATGAAATCAATTAGGAACTGGTGTAGAGATTTTAGAGTCTCCACTCACACTTGTGAGAAAATATTTGAAACTTAATTTGTCACTTGACAAATCTGAACCAGACTTTCAACTTATAGGAACTTCCAGACCATCAAACCACCTTTGAAGATTTACACACTCAGAAAAGAGAACAAACACTTTTGATCATTCTTGACTTTGAACTTTGTAATAACACTTTGAAACATTACCCAACTAAACTGATTGATGATAAACTTATAATGGTTATAGCACACAATTTTCATTCAACCTTCGAAGTACTGATGTCTTGAATAAGGTAACCACTGGGAGGAATAAATCTTCAGCAAAGAAATAGAAAACACATCACAACCTTTCTGTTGTAGACAATTTTTTACATGCCTTTCTTCTTGTTGTGTTGAATCTCTTTTTAGATTCAATATTTCCCCAGCAGAGTCACCATTTTGTTGGTTCCTAATTTAACAATGATTTTAACTACCAAGTAGACAAGATGAGATTGCATCTAAGGGACACTATCTCCTATGATAGACACAATTTGTCAAGAACCTGCCCAACTATAAGGCTGAACTCCTTCTACTCCAAGCTCTACAAATCCTAGGCAGGTAGACCTATAGATTTGTTCATATGGTACCAGTTCCAAAGCATACAATCTTAATTTATATAAAGAAAATTAAACCCTTATTTCTCCTATATTCATGCAATAACAGAGGTATGCAATAGCAAATTACAAAATCTATGAAATCCACAAGATGAGTGAGGGTATCCTTACAACTCCTAAACATAAAGAAAAAATGGATGATTGATTATTTGATTTTGAATCAATGAAACCCCACATATGCAACAACATGTTGAATTAATCCTATAGGTGATCAATGCCCCATCCATTAGGTATTCCATAAGCCATAACATACATCCTGGATGTTAATTACATATCTTATACATCAAGATATTAGATCTATCCTATCACTTTGTGAATCAGACATCTATGTTCAATCTGAACCTCATTCTTATCAGACATCCTTCTCATGAAACTCACAACCCTGTTAAAAAGTGTCAAGAATTTACATGATTTTTTGAATCAAAGGAAAATCACATCAAAACATACAACTCAAAATAAGATGCAACTGGATCTATGTTATTTGTCCACAAACCACAAAAGATTGTAAACAACAGAGAAAGGAGACAAGAATCAGAATGAAACCAATTAATTTTTTAATTCTTTTTATCCATTCCTTTGAAACAACTACATTCAAGATGCATGAAACACTCATAAAACACACTAACAGATCAGAACTATACTCTATCTTTATCATTGTTGTTCATACAAGAGAGAAAACTACTGAAAGAATGATGGAATCATAGCTAGAGCTCTGCTCAATAGACTAAAAAGACCAACCCATTCAACCTTAGTGATATCATAGCCATGGAAACCTATCCAAGAGTCTAGAACCAACTTTCAATAAAGTAGGACCAACCTCCAATAAACTGGAACCAACCTTGTATAATGAAAGAAGAAAGAAAGATCTAGAAGAAGAAGAAATCTTGGATCTGATCGGATGATACCATTTGTCCACTTGAAATTACTCAATCTATTAACGTCAAATCTCTCTCTTCTCTCTTCCATGAAAACCCAAATTAGATCCCATCATTCTGTCCAATAAACTTTGAAATATCTTCCTAAATGATGAGAGAATCCCCTTTTTGATAAACTATTAGATTTGATGCCAAAAGCTTCCAAAACCACTACCAAACTAATTTGGAGGCAAAAACATACTGCTATGATGAATCTCTACAAATTTGGCGCATACCCACTTCACTATTTAGAGACAAATTGATTCTGAACTACTTGCACTAGAATGCAGCTGCAAAAGAGCACCTCAACAAAACTAATCATTTCTGCTTACCACTGATATTTGTGCAAAAACAGATGGTAGATCTGAAAACTAGACATTGATACCTTTTTGATGACATATGATTGTCCTATATTTGGTTCAAGGACATGCTCGAGGAGACCATTTGAAGTTGTAAGTTGTAGACTGATTCTCAGACACTAATTTCTCACAAATATTTAAATTTATGCTAAAGTTGAAACTATATGATAAATCAAGTTTTAATTTAAAAAACTTGAATGTTTAAACTCAAAAAATGAATAAAATAATCATTTTTTGGAAGTTTTCATTTTTGTCTCAACTTTGAATTCAAGTCAAACCTGGTTGACTGAGCCTTTGACACATATCATTCTCTAATTTTCTGAATTGTGTAGTCATCCATCTAGTTAGCAACCCACCTAGCACTTCTGCCACCTAGACACCATGTGGTACCACCTGATTAGTCCATAGATTGACACCTCATCTTTGACATGTTGTCATATGGTGGCCTATTACTATGTTGCTTTGTTTAACTTCTGAGCAACTCCTCGTGATGACATTATGATGACCATTGATTTTTTCCATGCAATGCAATTTAGTGTGTCCATCTAAAAACCTACCACATTAGCATCTACCGTTGCGTGTCGATCTCTTGCTTTTTCACATACACACTTAGCTTTATGGCATGTCATTGTGAGAATGCGACATGTTTCCACTTCTGCTATGTCACCCATCTCAAAGTGTGTGCCATGTCATCATTGCCACCTCACCACTCCTTGATAAATGTGCCACATGGTACTCTATCATTGGTCATCTAGTTTTTGAGTCATCTATCCAGTCATCAAATTTTCTTACATTTTCTTTCAAAACTTGTCTATGCACTCTAGTTGGTCGTAGGCCCCACATGTGTGAGGTTCCACCTTTTTCTTAAGCAAATTTCTTTTAACATTTGATATGTGAAAAATATTGATTAAAAACACATAAAAGAGTCATTGCCCAGTCAATGTGGGATAAAAAAGATCCATGCCAAAAAATGCAGGGTGGGATAACACACACATTAACCCACCTGTGTACACCTATACAAAATCTGATTTGCCCTCAAAAAATGAACCATTGATATAAATCATCCATTTGAAATGAATGGCCTAGATGTTGTAGAAAATATCCTAATGAATGGTTAAACCACAACCGTTGATGAAGGAATCTCTAAAATTTGACAGATAGCACAATTTTCAATGCATGATGGAAGAACAACATACAATTTCACTATTTTGCGGGCCTCAAAAAAGTGCCTTTCCAAAATGGCAAAATGAGATAGTATGCACATTTTTCCTACTTCCACATGGCACAAATCCATTTGTCACATATTGATTTCACTATTTTGTGAAGGTAAGAAAAGTGACCTTCCACCTAAAAGTGCCTTTTTGAAATGGCAAATTGGGATAACACGCATACTACGTGAAACACGTGTTAACCCACAGTAAAGAATACAACCCATTGCAGGTGTCTTATATTGGTTATTAGTAATGGGTTGAATGAGAGGCAAAATGTCCAAAAGTAACTTATCTTCATGGATGCAACTATATGTTGAATGAAAGGTGTGGAAAACATGAAACACTTCATAGGACTCAAAATGATAGCCGAGTGTATATGCATGAAAAGCTCTTACGAGCTCATATTAGATTCTAAATTTTAGAATGGTACTCAAAATCAATTCTTTAATTCTGAGTCCCAAAAAACATCAATGAAAAAGGTATCATTATGTTCATTCTCTAAGTAAGATCTACAATAAGTTCAAGTGTCCAAAGACATTGTTACATGCTAGTTACCAAGAGTCCTTTATGACTCAACTCAAACACATATACTCCCCCATAGAGGAATCATTAAACATCCAGTCCAAATAAATATATAATGCTTTGTTGCCACTGGACTGATGCAATCTCTGTATCAACTACTCAAAAGTAGGTTTGGGCATAACCCAAAGCATACCTCTCAAGTACTCAAATGTGTCCTTCGCCAAAGTTTTTGTAAATATGTCTTCTATCTTCTCTTTTGTGCTAACATACTCCAATCTGATCTCTTTCTCTATAACTTTCTCTCTCAAAAAGTGATACTTAATAGATGTATGCTTTGTGTTTGAATGTAAAATTGGTTCATTTAACACACTCATTATACTTGTATTATCATAATGTATGATAAAAGGCTCTGTAAACTCAATCCCAAAGTCTTTTAGCATTTTTTGTTAGCATGAATATTGATGATACTACATTGGGGGAGTATCTTAAGCATTGGAGAGTATTGACATGTTGCATTCATAACTATGTTTTTCATTGATGTTAACATAGTAGTAAGTCTGTGAAGACTAGCAACATATTAGAGAGATCTTAGTTGTACGAATAAGGTTTTGCTTGTTTGGTGATGCATGATCATGGACATGTTGAACACTATGTCCTAATGATGAGGTTCAATGTGCAACACATAAGTCAAAGACATATGAAAGTTGTACTTGATTTACTAAGAGCAATACAGTGAGTATGTCTAAGAATCTTGTATTGGATTCTAAGCCTAAGCATATATCTATTAAGTATCATGTGTTGAGAGAAATAAATAGAAAAAGAGATCAGATTAGAGTATGTGAGTACTAAATATTAGATTGTAGATATCTTTACAAAGCCTTTACCTAAAGATACATTTGAGTACTTGAGAGGTATGCTTTTTTAATAAATAATGTTAAGATATTAAAGTATATATAAGCTATGGAATCATATTAAAATTCATTAAATCATGTATTAAGAAATAGAGCATGGTGAAGAGGAATGAAATTAGATATAGGGATAAAACTTGTTGGTAGTATTAAATTGTTAGAATAAATCTTCACCTTATTATAATAGAATCGTATAGTAAGACAAAGGAGAAAATTAGAAAAGTGATGGATGATGTTGTTTAAAACCTCCATATTTTCTCAAGCTATTCAAACTTTAAATCTAAAATGATAAGAACTTTAGGCAAGATACAACTAAGAAGAATTGAACATTGGGACGTAATGAATTATAATTATGAATGCATATATGACATGACAACCTGAGGAAAGCAAAACATCTAGGGAAACACAAAACCTCTTCACACTCATCTACAAAATATATTAACTTCTTTTCTAAGGGTAGGATATGTAACTCAAAGGAACATCATCATCTACCTCTTATGTTTTTCAATAGACGTTAGGTGCTATTCAGACTTCCCTGGAAGCATAGAACTTGGTATTAGGATGAAACAAGATTCTCCAATGTCAATCAATAATAATAATCTATTATGAAACCAACTAATGGTCACAAAAAAATATGAGATGACTGTTCTGAGCATCCATAATTTGGCTGATCACAAATAGCTCATGTGGGCTTACATCTTTATTTTTATCTTTAAGTCCCAAAAAAAAGTGAAAAAATTTGGGCATGACACTTCCATCCTGACTAAATCTCAGCTTCAATCTTGACCATTCATATCAATTGATCTTGACCATTGATTGATTTTGGGAATTCTATTTAAGAGACCTCCAATTCCTCATAAAAAAGGGTGGAATTGAATTGCATCAAATTATTGTCGAAATTGATACTCACTTGTTTAATACCTTCATAGCTTTCATAATTTCTTAGTATTAATATCATATAGATTAAAATGCACTCACATAGCTTAATTTTCTTTTCTTGTTATTAAATTAGAATGCATATCATATAGATTAAATGCACTATCATACAACTGCATAAATCCTTTGTACTAAAAGGTTTGGTTGCCCGCTTCTTGGTCTAAGAGTAAAGGCAAAATCCTTCTAGTTAGAAGGCAACAAGTCACACTGTTGGATTACTCAGATGAACAATCTCATATTCATTTTGGGATGATCTTTTAGATAAAGACCACGTTGAAGTCTTTGTGAGGATCAAAGGCCCACATTTCACATATAAAGGGATAAGCTTACTCTTGGAAACCTGCAAAAAGATATGGGTACAAGACTCTCAATTGTGTAGAATCTTCCCAATTAGTAGAAGTCTCATCGCTTGGGTCCCACTGGACCCTTACCTACTCTATGTACCAACCTCTAAATGTCAATCTTTGATGCTAAAGGATATGAATGGGCTCTAAATAAAGTGTCCCATCCTCTACCTGCAAGGCATCAAAATCAAGAACATGGGTCACATTTGGAATATACTGTCTCAAAACAAAAATATGGAAAACATCATGGATGCGCAATAGGCTAGGTGGCAACACTAGTTGATAGGAAACTAGACCAATCCTCTCAAGGATCTCAAATGGTCTAAAAAAATGTGGCATCAACTTAGATCCTTTTGCATAAAGGATGGGGCTCTTCCTCAGATGCACTCTCAAAAACACCCTGTCACCAATAGAAAAGTGACAATCCAACCTATGGACATATGCATACTTCTTCTGCCTATCTTGAGATAACCAAATGCTCTCTAATGTGAACAACCTACTACTCCTTTTCCTAAAACATATCTAGACCTAGAAGTACTCAGTCCTCCAAATGATCCCAACTCAAAGGTGTACAACATGGTCTACTATAAGGGGCCTGAAAAGGTGACATGCCAAGATAACTATGATACCCATTTTTATAGGGAAAATCAACATGGTATAAATAATCCTCCCAATTTACATGCCTATCCATCACGTACATGCAAAGTATGTCTTCCAAAACTTGGTTCACTCTCTCTATTTGACCATCAGTCTCTCGGTGGTATGTTGAACAAAAATTGAGTTGTGCACCCAAAGCATGCTAGAGAGACCTCCATAGTGCTAAAGTAAACATTGGATCTCTATCTAAAATAATCTAATGAGGGATATAATGTAGTCAAAACAATATCTTCTAAAAAAACATGTGCTATAGATGAATCAATGTAGAATGTCCTCATGGGTGAAAAATGTGCTACCTTCGACAATTTGTCCACTGTTGCCATGATACAATCATGATGACATAGGAAACCCTATGATAAAATCAATAGATATGGTATCCCAATTCCACTCTAGAATGGTATGTGCATACAAAAGGCCTCCTAGATGCTGATGCTTTGCCTTCACTCTTTGGCACACAAGACATCATGCAAAGAATTAGAAACATTGCACCTCATCCCTTCCCAAAAGTATAAGCATTTAAGATCAGGATGCATCTTCTTGATGTCAAGATGTGTGGAATATGGTGCATGATGTGATTTTGACAAAATCAAGGTACAAAGACCACAAAAAAATGGTACATAGATATGCACCAAGTATTGCAATAGTCCATAAGATGCAAGCAAATAACTTGAAAACCTCCCCTCAAGGGTACACCTAGACTTGATCTCAATCCTCACCTCCTGATACCAAGTGTCACTAGGCAAAGCCTCCAAGGTACGACCTTACAAATTTTCTCCCAATGAAAAAATTGATATCTCATGTCACCTCCTACTCAAGGCATCCATGACAACATTTTCTTTCCCTTTAATGTAGTGAACATCAAAGTCATACTCAAATAGGAACTCCATTCAATGATGTTGTCATGCATTTAAGTTTGGATGAGTAAAAATATACTACAAGCTATGATTGCTATAAAACTCAAACCTATGACCCAAAAGGAAATACCTCCAATGAACAAGAGCATGTACCATGACCAAAAGTTATAAATAATGAGTGGGGTAGTTAATATCATGGTCCTTGAGTTTTCTATACTCATGTGCAATTACTTGACCACCTTGCATCAACACAACACCTACACCTTCTAACGAAACATTTGTTGAAACCATAAAGTTTCCTATAGGATTAAGTACTACAAGGACTAGTGCATTGGTCAAATACTCCTTAAGAGCCATAAATGTTACCTCACATTGGTTTGACCAAACATGTTTCTTCCTTTTTCTATGAAGAGAAGTGATGGGGTGAGCTACACATGATAAATCCTTCATGAAGTGATAGTAATAACCTACCAATTCCATGAAACTACAAACCTCAGAGACATTAGTGGGTACTGACTAATCCATGATTGCTCTAATTTTCTCTAGATCCACTAAAATAGAATCCTTAGTGATGATATACCCCAAATAATTTATCTATGACTGGAAGAATCCACATTTACCCAAGTTTCCATACAATTGATGGCCTCATAAGTATTGTAACACTTGGTGTAAATGGACCACATCTTCCTGAATAGTCTTCGAATAGGTCAATATGTCATCCAAAAATACAATAACACACTGATCATGGTATGTGCAAAACACTCCATTCATTAGACTCATGAACATTGATGGTGCATTGGTTAGCCCAAAGGGTATAACTATGAACTCATAATGCCCGTAACATGTAAAAAAGGTTGTTTGATGAATGTTGGCCTCTTGAATATGAAGCTAATGGTACCCTGACTTAAGATCAATATTTAAGAACACTTGAGCTCCCTTCATTGAATCAAACAATCATCTATCCTCGATAAAGGATACAAGTTCTTCACCACTACCTTATTTAACTAATGATAGTCAATGAATAAACACAATGATCCACCTTTCTTGTTCACAAAGATGACTAGTGCACCCCACTGGGATACACTAGGATGAATATGGCCCTTGGTCAATAATTCCTCTAATTGCAATCTGAGTTCACTCAACTCCTAAGTAGTCATGCAATAAGGAGCTTGTGATATCAACTTTATACTTGATATAAGATCAATCTAGCAATCAATATCATGCTGTAGTTACATACCTAGTATTTCATCAAGAAACTTATTTGCATACTTGTGAAGGATTGGGTGATCATCAAGTGTCACCATAAAACTCTTGACCTCCTTAAGATCACTGAAAGAGACTATATACATATTATATCCCTTTTGTACACTCTACTTCAGTTGGTTAGCTAAGACCATTCAAAGTGAGACTAGTCTCTAGAATTCTAAAAGCTCCACCTTGCCAGCTATGTCATCAACACAGAGCACTAAATCACACTGGAAATTGATATTTTCCTGATGGGTAGCTAACCAATCTATGCCCAACACAATGTCCTATGATCCTAGTAGTAGGATGCAAGGATCCACTGTAGTGGTGAAGGTACCCAAGTTCAATCTACAACCACTGACCAAGGAGTCCACAACCACTTTGGAACCTATTGCTAACCTATTGACCTAACATGTTGCCACTAGTTCACATTGCTGAACAATAGATGGTGAATTAGAAGAATCTGAAGTACCCAAGTCAAATAATACTAAAGATGAAATACCATGCAATGTACCTCTAGCCTCGACTACAATATCCTAGTGCTCATCTTAATAGTTATCAACTACCACAAATACTCGATGGTTTCTACCTACATCTCCCACAGTAGGTTTTGACTTGGTTGTACCTCTACTAGATCCTAAGGAAGGCTTTGAAGGACATCTGACTAATTAATGGCTGAGTTGGCCACAATAATAATATTCTCTAGCAAAGCTAGAACTAGTTCCATGTCCACCCTAGGTTGCACTAGAAAAAGGTGCACTTCCCTTGCTAGAGTTCTGCTGACTACTCTAGGGGGGAGAATTTTGTTAGGACTTTTGGCCATGACTCTAGTCATCTCCTTTCTTCCTTGAGGCACCTAAATTTTGTCCACCCTTTGACCAATTTCCTCTTTGTCAAATTCCATGATGACATCCACCCTGTGAGGGTGCTGACTGGGTTGGCCCTTTCCTAAAGATTGGGGAACCTATGCATCTTACCCTGAAGTCTATGCACTATGATTTTAAGAACCTGATTTATCACTGAACCCCTTAGCCAAATTACTCTCTGTAATCTGTGCCTTCTTTGCAACAAGGATAAGTGTCCTAGGTTGATGCATCCGAACCTCTCCAATGATGGAGTCCTTCAAACCTCATAAAAAATGTTGATAAAGGAGTATCTCATCATGATTATAACATGAATACTACCTGATCTCAAAGAATTTGATCTTGTACTAATCTACTAACATTTATCCCTTATTTAATCTCATGGAACTCATCAACACGAGCCTCCCTAAACTAAGGGGATAGGAAGCTCTCCTCAAAGATCTCCTAGGTGAGATCTTCTATAGCAATCTAAAGTTTCTTCCCCTCTATATTTCACCAAATAGATGTGTGGTCTCTCAGCTGCATGACTACACAACAAACCCACAAATTGGTTGCATATGAATACATGGAAAAGCAACGTTCCATATCCAATAACCAAGTCTCAGCCTTGAGGCCACCTCCCTTACTATCATAGAATGGCAGTTTAGACTACTGAAGAGATTTCATAATGATCAAATGGATTCAGTCCTCACCTTCACGGTCTCAACCTTCTTGATGGTTCCTTCTACCACTAGGTGATGTGCGAGAATGTTCACACTCATGCTCCCCTTTATAATTTGACATATGGGAATCTCCATGATGAGATGTCTCTTCCTAGCCATGATCATGTTAGTGTTCTACTATGCAGGGTCCCAACCAGGCTATAATCTCTTGTAGAAAAGACATCAATTCCCCAATGCCACCCTTATTGTTGTTATCCTATTCTTGTCCACCAAACTAACTTTCCTCCTCTTGGTGTTCTTTCATTGGTTATTACCCTAACCACCAGGTCTATGTGTAGGAGACACCACTATGGAAGCAATAAGATAAGGTTAGAATCATACATAACAATCATAAGAGTCATAAGCATGAACCAAAAAAGATATCAAATCTAAGAAAACAAAACAAAAACATAGTGGAAGCATAACACTAAGATCTCAATGTTGCAATATGGGATTTGATACCAAATGTAATGCCCCACCTAGAGATCCTTGGAACAAGGATAAATAAAAGACAATATAATTTTTTTATAAACAAGTATGGATGCACATGAAAATCAACATAAAGGATCACAAAGATTGCAACAAAAGACTAAGAAAATATCCAAACACCAACGGATCTCCAAGTGCCACTATTGACCAAAATGACAAAGCTATGGAGGTCACAAATACATTGAAATATGAAACATCCTAGAATAGAAAGGTCCAAAAATAGAGTTCAAAAACTCTATAAAGGGTATCCTAGTCACCTCTCAAAACCCTTCAATCAAGTCAAAAAGTTCCCACTAGTCGCCAGAGCAGGTTTTCCCACAAATCCAGACAACATTACCGAATAGCCTAGGTGATACTTTACTAGAATTGTATGACATTTCTCTAATGATCGTGCAATAATTTTAGGGTTTGGATGATAGAGTTACTATAGTCATGCAATACACTTCCATTTTTGTACAAAATTTCTCCAAAGGGCATGTGATACTTTCTAGTATTGTATGATGCAATTCCTTTAGGTGTGTGATACTTTCTAGCATCACCCAATGCCAAAGCACTGTCTCCTAGGAATGCAATGAAACAATATCTTGAACAAAAAAAGGGATAAAATAGAGAATAAGAAGCTCCACACTAGTGAGTATCAGATCCAAAATTGAGGCTTGGACACTCAAACACAAGAGTATCATGACATAGTGCAACTAACCGAAGTAGTAAATGAAAGACATGTAGAAAGAAACATCATAATGTACAAAAATAGCTAAACTTATGTGATATTCCCCCCAACCACAATAGCATCATTAGAACTCAAAGGCCCTATCCATCCCCCATGTGTAATATCCTAAACTGCCAATTGGATAGTTGAAGATGTCTTATGAGGGAATCACTACTACAACATAATAACATCATCAGAACAAGAATATCTAACATGCTAAACCAATAAAGCAATAGATATCCAACTAAGTGAATCACATCATCTAACCATGTGCTAAACATCATAAATAAGGAATTCTTCAAATAAAATAACATCATCTAAAAATGATATCAGAGCATTCTAATTAAAGCATAAACCACAAGGAAACATACTCTGGAACCTAGATAAACCAAGTGAAACATCAAGCATCAGTCGCACTAGAAATAGATCGTCTCTGTACATTAGTTCCTAGTAGTCATATAGGTAGCTACACCTCCAAACCACATGAAACCCATAGGTACACTCCCACCATGCTAATGGAGATAATGATCCAACCAAAAACACACATAAAGAATATGTCTATGGCTAACACTCATGTCAGACAATAAAGATGACTACAACCAAGATTATGAGACAATGCAAGTGTATCAGGTCTTGGTTAGACACTCAATGGATCAAATATTTAGGGACTTAATGAGGGTAAATCACTTGGCATCGGGTAGCCCAAGCTAGTATCATGTGACATCAACACCCCTAGGGAGGCGCACACACTGTATCCTTAGACTAACACTGGGTGCTTATATATCCTTTTATTATTTTAAATTTATTACCCAATAATTTATTTAGTTACCACTTAATTAGGCCTTCTTCATGGTAACATGGGAAATAGTCACCAAGGTTGTGGTAGAAGCCCCTCCATGGTGTTACCCTACCCTACCCATGCTCATCACATGTTGAGTGCCCATTGGCAATGCATATTCCCCAACCTAAGCCTCACGAACATAACTCAACTAAAATACAACCTAGAGTTTGGACCTCACAAGTCATCCAAAAAATGCATGGAAATGAGCTTGTGTGTGGGTACACCACCATCACAAAGATTATAAAACAAGGGCTGGATGAGAACACAAGCAAAATAACACTCAACCAAATACAAGCTCAGTAGTACAAATGCAACACACATCCAAATGCAATATAAAATTGTAACATTGGTTTGACTGACATCCTATGGATAATCCAAGTCCACAACCAACATCATACCAAGAAAACTTGAGAAAATTGGGCAACACACAAATCAAGGTGAAAACCTCTCAATAACCAACATTGATAAAAATAAATAAAAATAAAACTCATTCGCCCCAAGGATGAATAAGCCACAAAAATCCAATAAAATTTGAGTTTGAATATCGTATGCAAAAATGACCAGCATAACTATGTGAAACCCCAAACCATCATCTTAAAAATAGGGAAATGTTCATACTTGGCCAAGTGGGTAGAACTAACAATTAGAAATAGAGGGGAGCACTAGTTCTCAACCTCCTAACATACAACTACTAGAAATGGAAGCAAAAAAAGAGCTGAAATATAAAAATGGGAGAGCCCTACTTGATAGCCAAAAGGAAAAAAATGGGAATGAACACAATAAAATAAATAACTTGCAAAAATTGTCGAAAGTCATGAAAATCCAAGGTCTCCTTGAGCTAGATCCAACGAGATTCATCTCACAAAGATCCCATGCATGTAGCTCCTATAATGAACAAAAACACAATCCTATAGAAGAGGATTTTGGAAAAAGCTCTCAATTTTCTTATTTTAGAAAGTGAGAAGTGAGGAATAAAACTCCTTTTTGGATACTTATTCACTATTTGAGTGAATAATTGATTAGGGAAGATAACCAGGGCGCTGAGTTAAACCCTAATTCAACCCAAATGAAAAGAGACTATTCCAAGTAATTGGAATTCATCTATGAAAAAGCTACTAGGAATTAAAATTAATTAAAATAAAACTTGAAATTCCCTTAAACCAAAATTGCATAATTTCTTAATAAATTTCATGACAAATGTGAACCTCTAAATACATAGACTTTCTCATAGGTTTAATCACATAATGTAAATGAGTCTAGATTTATTAAATTACTGGAAGGTTTAATTTAAACAATTAAACGAGATATGTTAACCATATAGGGACAATATTGGCTAGATATAAATAGTTAAATCACTAACTCCATGCGCCACTACGAGGGATATAAATCCTACACACTAAAATACATGATCAAGTGGAATTACATATAATAATAAATCCAAAGCAATAAATGCATTAAATAACCTAATTTATCCATTTATTTAATTATACTAAAATTATCTATTTACGTCATTCACTTTCGCATAAAGCATCACAAAGAAAGAATGATGTAAATAACCATAGCATTAAATCCAACACATAAACATAATAAGAGGACATGTCAAAATATCAGATAACTAGATATCATCATAAAACATACTGTCATCTCAAAAAGGCATCATCATGTAGATATGATCAAATGAACAACATAGTAATTTAAAATCTATGATACAAGAAATCAAACTCTAACATTTGACCATTAGGTCATCTCAAATTTAAAATAGCATGAGTAACAAGTATCTCTCAGATCCAAAATATAATGGTACAGACTGCAAACATGAGAGGCACTACATAGCAAAACATTGAAAAGCCCATAAGGGGTTTAGGAGGATTTGCTCCAAAAATCTTAAATTAAAATGGAGAAGTGAGAATAAACTCACTTTTAGCCAATATCTTCACTTTTTACAAAGTGACATATAAATTAGATTATTTAAGTTCAAAAATCTAATTAGCTCCCTTATTCCAATAAATCTTCCAATCGCAATTGCTTGGGATTTAACTATGAATATAGAAATTAATTCAAATCAAATATAAAATTCTCTTAAATAATTAAATCACAATATTTTAAATGCACATACACACTCACATGTCATCCTAAATGCATAATGAATCTAGATTTACTAATTAATCAGAGGTTTTATTATTTTAATTAACATAGATACGTCACCCATACAAAGATGACATTGGCTTAGTATGAGCAACCAAATTGCTAACTCCACATGCCACTGTCGGGGATGTAAGTCATGCATACTAAACAATCCAATCAAGTGCATATTGTTGGATTGTCTTGTTGGAAAGAATGCTTCTGAGAGGGGGAGGGGGTGAATCAGAAGTACTAGCCTTTTTAATTGTTTCAAATCCTTAATAACATATTTTTGAAATGAGCATGCATGCATATAAACTTTAAGCAATCATAAGAAACAAATATGCATTACCACATAACACTTAAGATTTGGTAACCCAGAAACCCTCCAGAAATAAGAAGATAAAATTGGGGTGGGGATGATACCCAAAAAATCACTACAGTAATAATGTTTAACCACTTCTAATGGTTTGCCCTGTGAAAGGCTTGCCCTGTCAAAGGCTTTACACTATATCAATAGTGACCTGGTTAAAGGATTTCAAACACTTTACATGAAGTGTTACCCTGTTAAAGGATTTAATCACCTATTGAAAGGATTTACAAAATAGCTGCTAAGCTAACCTATCATCATAGGGTTTACTTTCTAATACAATGGATAAAGAGTATTAGGTATGATAAACCTAATGGCTTACAATCCTTCGATTGCTGAATACAGGCACTTGATCTGCTCTTTTGTGATCTTGATCCTTTTTTGATCTGATTCTCTTCTCTCTGATATTAGACTTCCTTATATACTTTTTCATGCTCTCTCTGATCTCAATCTAATTTCATCTTCCTTATAAAGACACTCGAAGACTTAGGGTTAGGTATGGATCTACGATCCATATTTAATCTCTAATATTTTCTTATTCCCTTTACATTTCTTATTTGTTGCATGCCTTCTTCATTTTTCTTATTGGCTACATGTAGATTACATAGGAAATATAAATGATTTGATCTTATCACTTAGATCCTTCAAGATTTGTCTTATGTCAGCTATGAAAATGTTTTACATCTAAGTTTGTGAAGTTTCAAACTCATATGCTGATTCTGTGTTACTCTGCACTTACTGCTTCCTGATGCTCGACACCTTCTGTAACTCAGCTTTTGTACATGCTCCTATCTTGCTCGACATCCTTTAAGATTCAACACTTGAATGATGCTCGGTACTTGGATCATGCTCGGCACCTGTACTCACTTGGCACCTGATCTTCACTCGGCACCTGAAGATTACTCAGCACCTGATGTCTTTTCTAACTCAGCTCATGTTGTGGCTCGGCATACATGATGTACTCGGCTCCAATGTAGAATGTAATTAAGTGTGTTGGCACTCAATGGTCTTCATTATTTACTTGATCAACTATATCAGATAATTGCTCAAGTATTGGCCTATTTGCATCTAGAGGTTGAAGACTAAAAACATCCATGAATATATCTTTTATTTCATTCATTGCCTACTTATATTTGTAATCTCTTCTCATTGCCTCTTGTCTCCTCCTCTTATCCAATGCACTCTGTATTTCATTCATATTTTCCTCATTGAGAGTGCTTGAATCATAATAGGGTATTTTGATTTCTTCATCAAGCTCAGGAATACCATAATGGATGGTCCTGGCTACCCTTATAGAACTTGAACTTGGTGTAGTGGCATATAAAATTATCTTTTCAGTACTCTACTCATGACTGGGTTTTGTGGGAGTTGCTGTTTTTGGTAATTCAACCAAATTTTGTATTGCAGACTCCTCTTTATTCTGGGTTTCTTCCTTCTCCTCTTCTTCTTGCTTGTCTTCTTCTTGATGTGTTACTGCTGTTGGGGGTGTACTCACTATCTAAGCTGTTGTCCCTGTGATAACCTTTGTTGTTGCACTTGACTCCTGATGAGTTTGAGTGCCTAATCTTGGTGGTGACAGAGGTGGTAGAAATGTAAGTCCAGTAGTTTGAGTGATTTGAGGTGGTTGTTGTGATGGCACCTTGACCTCTTTAAGTTTATCTACTGACTTTTGAAGACTATCCACACTGACCAATATGGGATTCGTACATAATCCTTCTTGTAGATTTGTTTCGTCAAGGATCTTGGTAAGATCTGCTACAGTTAGTGGATTGATGTTTTGACAAGTGGTGTCAACAACATCCTTAATCTTTATGATTTTTGCAGGTGTGGTAGGTGAGTGAGGCGAGCTAGGAGGTGAAGGATGTGTGTATTGCACACTTTGCTGTTCATCAATTCCTTTTTCTTCATCTTTCCTTTCCTCCTCTCTTTCTTTCTTATTTTCCTCTTCTTCAACCTTTTTCTCTTCTTCAATTTTCTCTTCTCTCCTCTTCCTTCTTTCTTCCAGTTTGGTAGCAGCTTCTTCTTTGTATTTTTCTTCAAGAACATCTTCAAATGTTTTGTACAAGTTTTTCCATACTCTTGTTGTTCTCTACACAACTTCTTCAATTTTGTTTTGCAGGATGGAGAATGCCCTATATTTGGGTGTAAACCTTTTATTATGCCTTTTGACTGCTTGAGTTACCTGTTCTTTTGTCAAATCAGGCAGTAAGTTTGCTAGGGTTGATTCCCTCATTTCTTTCTACATCATTAGGCAGAAATGCCATATGTCTTCTACAATTTTAGACAATTCCTTTGGCAATTGTCCATCTAGTTCAAGAGGTGTATACTTGAACTATGCCATAAATACATAGACTAATTCTTCTATGCTATTTTATTCCTCTTTACTGAACTTATTGAAATCAAGCCTTTTAATTTCATTTATGTCTTCATTCCTAATCTTCTTATATAATATATCAATTGAGGATTTAGGAGGACTTAACTCTTCAATATGATCTTCTTCATCAGTATCAAGTTGGGCCACATATCTTTTCCTTTTCTTTGGCTCTTCTTGTGCCTTTGTGTTTTTGTTCTTTGTGGCTTCTTCTTTAGCCTTTTGGGTAGAGGCCCTTGTTGTAGCTCTGGTTGTTGGCTTCTTTGGTGTTTGCACAAAAAATTTCTTTGGTGGGGGTTGAGAAGCAGGGGATGTCTTTGTTTTCCTTTTAATGACTTTGCCTCTGATAGGTGCTTCCTTGGTTTTTGTTTCCTCAGCACTCTCATCTTTCTCTTCACCTTGTTTTTGAGTTAGTTTAGGTGGCTCTTGTTCTTGCTCACCTTCTTCTTCTCCTTCACTGATCTCTTCTTCTTCACCTGCTGCACTTGATTCTTCAACACCAAATTTCTTCTTTATCTATTTTACCAACTTGTCCTTTTTCTTTACTGCTGAGGCTATCTTGAGTTTTGTAACAACTCTTGATTTTACAGTGTCATATGTCCCAAATGCCTTGGTAGATTTGTCCATTTCCTCTACAAGTAAAGCTGTGATGGCTGTAGAAGCTTGGTCAACATCAAGCTCATATCCTAATGGTCTAAGCCATCTTGTCCTTGAAAGGACCGCTTGAATGTAGGTGTAATTAATATCAACAAGAAAACTATGTCATTTATATGCTTTTCTACCAGTGAGACTGGTATTCTCATTCTGTTCTTCATTGCATTTTTGAAATCCTCAAAATAGATAGACATTTGATCATCAAAGCTATCTCCCATTTGTGCAATAAAATCATTAACTTAATCAACAATTGTTTTATTTTGACTCTAGTTGACTTTTCCAAATGAAGGGAATTCCTTCATTACATAGAAGAACATGTAAACCAACACTGAACCAAATTTGCACTGTGCTCCCTTGGATTTTCTAATAGCTCCAAGATTTTCATTAATCTATTGCAATAGGAGTTCTGCAAGATCATAAGTGTGGTCTTTCTTTACAATTTTGTATGCCACATCAACTGCTATCCAGGGTACACTATTTAACCTACTGGATTGGTAGAACTTATGTGATATGATCCTTACAACAAAATCTAAAAGAGGATTAGTAACAGTGTCTATGGTCATTCCTCTGTTGTTCCACTTTGCACTTGTATTTTTCTTAATTGTTTCCTTCTTTTCGCTTCTCAATGTTTTTGGCCAATCTAGGGTTGGAAAACCAGTAACCCTATGAACCATTTTCTTGGTAATCTTGACTTTCCCTTGTTCTAACCAGAATGATCCATCATGGATTCTACTGAGTATAATGCGTATCCACTCATTTTTGAATACTATTGGAAAGACTAGGGCTTTGGTTAAACCCTTCTTTTCTATGACAAAAAACTCATCTTTCAGAATACCATTATCACAGAGTTTGTCATAGGCATTAAATATTTCCAAATCTCCTATGACCCTATTTTATAATTATAGCATTTTTGCACATCCTGAACCATAACAACTTTTTCAGGGATGGCAGATAGGACACCAGCGGGATCATTTTTGTATGCAACCTCTGGTATTGGTCTAAACTCAGGTTGCTTAACTTCATTGCTAACAAGTTGAATTTCATGACTCATTTTCTCTTGGGTCATTTTTGAGCTTGTCGCCATTTGTATTTGAACTAGGGTTTAAATAACAATTTTAAAACAAAACTTTTCAAACTGTAAAACTTTGGCACTTGAAGGAAATACCTGGATAGATACTTTGATCGTTTGGGTAGATGTTGATTTGCTGCTAATCACTGGTTGAAAGCTTGAAAATCGCTCAGACGTGCTCGAAATAATCGCTTTTCATTTGAATGACTCAAGAATGAATTAAATTTTAATTTTAAACAACAGAAGAAACTTTTGCATTTAATGCATTTTAGTACCTAGACCTGTCACTCGACTTCCAAATGTTCTTCAACTCGACATCCACTCGGCACCTACTAACTTTGCTGATAACTCGGCATCCAAAGCAGTTTCACTCAGCATCCAAAGATGACTCAGCATCATTGTTTGAGTTTAGTCTTAGCATCTTATCTTATGCTTAATTCTTCTTTTTCTTGGGACTGATGTATGATATATCTTTGTATATCAGTCCCATACATCTCCCTTATGTTTAGTTTGATGAAGTGTGATCACTTGACCCGTTAGGTGAAGTGATCCCTTTGCTTGATGTACTGCACTCATCTTTTTTCTTCCAAGTCTTGTTCATTTGTCCTCTTATGACATCAATCTTTTCTTTTCCTTTGTTGGCATCAGTATTTTGTGCTTTGGACCTTGTTGGACAATTTTTGCTGGTATGACCAGTTTTCAAGCAACTGAAACATGTAGTTTGACTCAACCATCTTTTATAGTTTCCCTTGAAATGTGTTCTTATGCAATTTTGGGGTGTATGTCCATATTCCTAGCAATAGTGACAACTGTACCTGGTATTGTAATCCCAATAGTAGTGACTTTCATTCCCTTTTGTTGGTTGATATTATGTCCACATGGGCTTTGATCTGCATTCAAATGCCCTATGTCCATATTTCTTGTAGTTATGACAATGTCCATCAAATCTTTGTGTTCTTGGGATTTTGAATCTACAGTCTTGTTTCATATGCCCTTGCATTTTGAACTTGTGACAGTAACTCTTGCTTTTATTTGGCTGATTGATTCTTCTACTCCTGCAAATATTAGCAGTATGTCCCTTTTTATTACAGTAATGACAACTGTGTTTAGACTCCTTACCTTTGTCACTTCTTTGCTCAATACTCTTTGATGATTCTCCAACTTCAGTGCTGTTGTATCCAAGTCCTGAAATATCATGGGTTGATCTTGGGAATTTTAGTAACTGTTCAAAGTACTTTATGGCTTCGCTTGACTTGTTGAGATTTTCTGCTATCTCCTTTTCTCTGTTTAGTTCATTCTATAATTGTTCATTCTGCATCCTCAGAGTAGAGATCTCAATATCTTTCATATTAAGTTCATGATGAAGGTTCATCATTTGAGCAAGTGTATCCATCTGCATGTTTGAGATCCTTGTTAATTCAGTACTCTTTTCTTCCAGTCTGTTTGCAAGATTTCTTTTGTCATCTTCCATCATGACTTTGTCCTCAATTGCTCTTTTCTTTTGTTCAATGATTTCACATAACATTATGGCTTGTGATTCATGTTCCATCTTGAGAGATCTTATCTCATTTTCTTAATCTTTGTTTTTCTCCATTAGTTCTACTATTGCTGCATCAAATTCTTTGGTGTCTCCATTGGTAAAAACTTGTGTGGTATCAATCTCCTTGTAGTATATGTCATTTTCAGCTATGGCTATCTCCTTTCTTCTTTTTAAAGATTTTCTTAATTCCACTCTAGCTTCTTCTACCTTTTGTAGAGCAAGATGCACATCTATCACCTGGTTTTCAATGATCTTTCCAAGTTTGAAGACTTCCATCCTTAGATCTTTTCCTCCAAGCTGTTAGGCTTCTCTTTGAGAGAAACTAAGCTCTGATACCAATTGTTGGATTGTCTTGTTGGAAAGAATGCTTCTGAGAGGGGGGGGGGGGGGGCGTGAATCATAAGTACTAGCCTTTTTAACTATTTCAAATCCTTAATAACATATTTTTGAAATGAGCATGCATACATATAAAATTTAAGCAATCATAAGAAATAAATATGCATCCCAACATAAAACTTAAGATTTGGTAACCCATAAATCCTCCAAAAATAAGAAGGTAAAACTAGGGTGGGGATGATACCCAAAAAATCATTGCAGTAATAATGTTTAACCACTTCTGATGGTCTACCCTGTTAAAGGCCTGCCTTGTCAAAGGCTTTACAATGTATCAATAGTGACTTGGTTAAATGATTTCAAACACTTTACATGAAGTGTTACCCTATTAAAGGATTTAATCACCTATTGAAAGGATTTACAAAATAGCTACTAAGCTAACCTATCATCATAGGGTTTACTTTCTAATACAATGGCTAAAGAGTATTAGGTATGATAAATCTGATGGCTTACAATCCTTCGATTGCTGAATATAGGCACTTGATCTGCTCTTTTGTGATCTTGATCCTTTTTTGATCTGATTCTCTTCTCTCTGATATTAGACTTCCTTATATACTTTTTCATGCTCTCTTTGATCTCAATCTGATTTCATCTTCCTTATAAAGACACTCGAAGACTTAGGGTTATGTATGGATCTACGATCCATATTTAATCTCTAATATTTGCTTATTCCTTGCACATCGCTTATTTGTTGCATGCCTTCTCCATTTTTCTTATTGGCTGCATGTAGATTGCATAGGACATATAAATGATTTGATCTTATCACTTAGATCCTTCAAGATTTGTCTTATGTTGGCTATGAAAATGTTTTACATCTGAGTTTGTGAAGTTTCAAACTCATATGCTGATTCTGTGTTACTCAGCACTTACTGCTTCCTGATGCTCGACACCTTCTGTAACTCGAGTTCTGTACATGCTCCTATCTTGCTCGACATCCTTTAAGATTCGACACTTGAATGATGCTCGGTACTTGGATCATGCTCGACACCTGTACTCACTCAGTACTTGAAGATTACTCAGCACCTGATGTCTTTTCTAAATTGGCTCATGTTGTGGCTCGACATACATGATGTACTCGGCTCCAATGTAGAATGTAATTAAGTGTGTTGGCACTCAATTGTTAGAAACCATTATGAGGTTAACACATATGTAGAATAATAATATATTTGAAGCATCAATGTGAAAAATCACATAAATAATCATTTAAATAATTTTATTAAGTTAGCTTATTTAAATCATTCATTTGCACCATAATAAAAGTTTACTGCAAGAATGATAAATATATGTAGCACAAACACCTTAACCATAATACAATAAAGTCCATTATTTATCCATAAAAATGTTTAAATTTGAATACAAAATAACTAGATATCATCATAAAGCAACATGTCACATCATTAGCATCATCATCTAGATATGATCAAACTGAACAATATAGCAACTAAATTCTATCAGCTATGATATTGGAAATCTAAATAATGTCAAATCATCAAAGAATCTCAAATGCACATAAATATAAATATCATAATGTATAAAAAAAAAAGGGACCATGGTACAAATACAAACACAAGAGGCACTACATAAATTAGATAATCTAATTAGCTCCCTTATCACAATAAATCCAACAATTCAAATTTCTTGGGATTTAACTATGATCAATTAGTCAGTAGTAGAAATCAATTTAAATCAAATATAAAGTTCCCTTTAAATAATTAAATCATAATATTTTAATAACTCCTGTGACCATTGCAGATTGCTAAATGCATACAAACGCTCATGGGTCTAATCACAAATGTATAATGAATCTAGATTTACCAATTAACTGGAGGGTTTATTATTTTAATTAACACAGATACATTTACCATATGTAGGTACATGATAGATTACTAAAGAGGGATGGGGTGAATCAATAATCACCAATTTCAATTTTTTATCTTTAGCTTATTCCTTATTATTTATCGATGAGATCCAGTTATGCCTATAGTGTTGTTATTGGTTAAACAAAAAAAATCAATTATTTGACATGAATGAACAATAATATAACTACTGAATAATACAGTGCATAGCTCTCCTCATGTTATCAACAACTTGTAAATGAGTTATGCTAACAATCTCCCACTTTGGCATTGATGGAAAAGCAATAAGCAATGAAGTCCTCTACCAAATATCTGATCTCATCTCACCAATTCAATGTGATTTATCCTTCTTATCTTCTCTGACTCTATCAACTTAGTCTTTACTTTTTTTCCCTCTCATCTAATCACTGTATTTCTCCCCCTTTGACAATAATCTCAAAGGCATCATAGCTTTATTATTCTTTCTCATTCTCTAATGTTTCTAAAATTTCCTATTTACCTGACTACTCCACTGTAGAGAAACCTCTATCTTCATTAGTCCATGCAAAATGCATTTTGTTAATTTCTTCATGAACTAATACACTTCTGCATCTTTACGTTGATTTTCAATAGGCAAAACACCCCTAACTTACTCCTCAAATGTTCAAAATTATCTCTTGGCAATGGCTTGGTAAATATATCAACAACTTGCTCCTTGATTGGAATGTACTCAAATTGAACTTCTTTATTCTTGTTAGTAAACAAATTTTGCCCCTTAGAGAGAAATGTAGATAATGACTTGATATGCCCAAATTGAAGAACAAAATGTGCTAACAGTTGGATGAGTCATCATTGCTTGATAACTCTCCTCTGAATTGAGAGGTACAAATCGCTCATGAAAGGATATTCAATGAATGTAAATGACAACACATATCTTTAACGTAAAGACACAAAGGATTTCTAGCATTCATCCATCAACATGGAGTAAATGTGATTACAAGGTTTAAAATGAGATAATGAAAGAAAGATAAACAGATAGTCATAGGACCACCTATTGAGTCTTTAACATTACTAGAAGAGAATAGAGAGAATCAAGCATATCATTTTGCAAAAGACAACAACATAGGACTATATTTCAAATAGGATAGAAAAGACCATAAGATCTTGCCCCATCAAAAAATAAATATCTAGACCTCAAGATCTAACATACAAATGTTCCTTTCCATTTCTAAAACATAACAAAATAACAATAGTATTATTTAATACCTTCCATTGCAATTAGATGAAGAAAAAAAAAGAAATCAACTCTCTACATTACCTATTACATTTAGAAAATATTCTTCTCCCTCCTCTTAAAGCTGCAAAACTCCAGAACTCAAAAAGAAGAACTTGGTGACAAAGGAATTTTCCCTTTTTAATGAATCTCCCCAAAGAAGTTTGGAAACCACCACAACTTCTAACATAACTAATTTTGTATTCTCAGGCACATTACTAAAATAATTAATTCTTATTAAAGAATTAATTATTTTACATTTCTTTCCCAGTTTAACCTATTTCCCAAGATTTCTCCGTACAGGTTTTCCCAAATGTCTCATATTACAATAATTATTAAGTCTCTTAAATAATTAATTATCTCAAATTATCTTTTGAATTTACCTTACTCTCTCCAACTTACCATTTATCATTTTAATTTTCAATATCACATTACAATAGTAATAATTAATTCTTTTGGAATAAATTATGTGAAATATCACATTACCTTAAAAGTTTGATATTTAAGTATTTTTCAAGTATTAATATTTAATTATTTATTTATAATGTTTTTTCTTTGAATGCATTTTAATTTTTAATTGTTAGGGAGGGGTAATACTTAGGGTTTTAAAACCCTAGGTAATAGCGGCTCTCTTTGGGGGCTGCATTCTACATTAGGATGCAGAGAACTCCAAAATCTCTATCTATTATTGTTTAGTGCTTCATCCATTGGCTATAGAGTCATTAATAAATGTGAATCTAAATGTGTACTATTTCAGTGAACAAAAAAATAAAATATTTACCGTTATCTCTGACTTCTACTTTCCAATGAATGTTGTACTAATTTAAATTCTTACATTGTAAAACCAATATGCTTCATTTCAGGATGATAGTCTGAGAGAGGGATCTTCTTGAATGCACATAAGCCTCACCAAAACCATTCTTTCCAACTTCCATTTCTTCACATCTCTACAATCTTGGCCCTTCAATTAATGTTTTGGAGTCTCTCATGTTTGAAGAATTTGTACACCTTCACAAAAACTGCTATAGTCTCTTGACATTCAGGCACCATGTGGTCCATGCTTTGGAACTCGGTATTATGATCTAGACTTAGAAATAATAGACATTGAAAACCTTCTTCTCAATTACATTTGCATATGTGAATATTCCTCGAGACTTGAATTTTGTAGATATGGGTTCTGCAGTAGTTATTAAGCTTGATAGCTAACTCCAAGAAGATCTTATGTGGAAGAATTCTCTAAATTGACTCCCAACTTGTAACTTTCATTTCTCAACATGGTAGTGTTCAAGACTAACATCAAAATAGACCTCCATAAGTTCCATTCTTTGGCTTTTAGTCAATCCATTCTTCCTTTTCTTATTTCTCGATCTTTGGGTGAAGGAGTGACACTAAACTTCATAAACTAAAATCTCACCACCTTAAACTAATCTCCTTGGTCCAAAGATTATAAATATTTGATACTTCTATCTCCTTCTAACTCTTCTCCCATGATAACATGTGGCTTGATTACTGGTGAATGATCTGTGCAAACATTTTGTCAAATGACCCCATGCTGCCAAATCTTGATTTATTCTTCTAGTAGGAAGTCACATTTTATAGAAACTTGTGATAACTTAGAATTATTAGTTGATTTGAGTCTTTCTTGGTGATACCAATCTCAGTTCCCTAGAAATCATTAGGAAACTGTCATTTTCATCTATATTTTTGAGTCCTATGAGCAATTTGGTTCAACCCAAATTGATGCCATCTTATCATAGAGGAATTGTCTACTTGTATTTAATCATTGCATTGACAATTGGTCAAGCAGTCCACATTCAGGCTCTATATTCAAGGGTTCCTTTTTCTATTTATCCAAACTCTATTTTATTCACCAATAACTTGTTCCCTCAATCATGGTTGTTCGAGTGCTTCATATTTCAATTGCATTTATCCACATCGAGGCTACACTCCATTAACATCTTGAATACCAGTAATTGACCAAAACCATTTGACATCATGATACCTTGATCCAAGCTCTATATTGGTTTAGTGCATATTTGTTGGTTTGAATAGTATCATTAATGCAAAATGAAACCATGATGAAACCGCAAAAGTAGTGCCCATGTAGAATTATTATTCATTAGTGAAGATTTGTCATTGGATTGTTGATGCTAAATCAAGAAAAGCCAAAATTTTGAGAGCCTTGCAATAGTACATCATGACTCTCACTATACAAGCCAATGTATGTCCTCTATAAGAAGCCTATAACTAGAGTTCTATCACCTTTTTAGCTGTCCATATATCATCAAGGCCTATCATTCTCTCATGGTGTGTTCTCTCCATGAAATTTTACCATTCATCAAGATATATATCCCAGTGTTATATTTTCAACAAAATGATCATTATGATTCATCACCTCTAATTTGTGTTGTAATACTTCAAGCAAGATATGATTAGTCTTCTAATTGTCTAAATTGATGAACGCTTGATGATTTTAGTGGCAAATTATTATTTCTAGTCAACCTCTCTCATCTTCCAACTATCAAATTTTGTATTTGCCTTACATGTCAACCCTAATTAGGGATTTTTTTCTTTAAAAAATAATCATTAACATCATTGAAGTGGCCAAATAACCATGGAGTTCAATCATGAATCAATTCAACCAAATCCCATTCTCTGAACAAGGCATCTCTTATAGTAAAATATTCACTGCTTCCTTGTATAGGTGTGTTTTCCTCCTTGACAAGAATGTCAATGCCAATGAAAACTTTCTCATAACCTTTTATTAATATTTCTTACAAAGCTTTTTGATTGTTTGTAATGTGTCCACTGATGCTCAAAGAATTTAAGGATAACATTGTGAACCATCACCTCTATTCTATTTGATGATGCTTTATACATGCAAAGCTTTTTTTTTCTGATTGCCTAAAATGAGAAAGACAAGATGACTCACAATGAAACACTTTGTTTTTGGAAAATAGACTAAAGCAGTCCTAAGATTGTCAACCAGCCCTAACTTAATTCTATCATGTCACTATCCATAATTTGATAATGAATTCATATTGTTGTCTAGAAGAATGTGAGTGAATAAATATAGTTGAAAGCCTAAATTTCCTCTTTAACTTCACAGATTTTGTAGTAACAAATACTTGATAGAGAAGGCACACCTTAGCTGATGTTTGAATCACATGTTACTAGATATCTTTAACTATGGTATTTTTATATTTTGGTGCGTGACTCCCAGAAAAATGATTTTTTTTTGCACAAGAAATTTGAATCCATAATTCTAAATAGTGAAATTGGATGAATATGGGGTGTTGCCTCTAAATTGAGTAGGGCCTTAATTTCTTGAAATTTTTTAGAATATGGATTGACTCAAGGAAAGGGAAAGTTTCAAAGATGATGCAACCATATTGAAGGGAAACAACAAAAAAATAAAACAAGACACAAACTCAAGTCAAAATTGTAAAATGGAGATGGTTATTTAGAATGGAGAGGAAAAAACCTAAAACATAACTAAATGTGACCATTTATATGGTGGAAAAAGTAAGATCTTTTTCGAACCAACTTTGGATAGAATGGACACGGATTTTTCAAAAGGTAAACTAGAAACAACCAAAGTGTAAGGTTTTTTCCATTAACAAGGCTAGGTAGGGGTGGAAAAATAAACACAGATTCAAGAGTGTTCTCATGAATAACATGAATTTCTTCATGGTGAAATATGAAACTAATGTATTGCATAGAATTTTTTAAAACTATATTTGAAATTCCAACAAACTCTTCCATACCTTGATCCTTTGATTGTTGCATTGATTCCTCCAAAAGTGACATTGAGGAAAGAACTATAGGGTGCTAAAAAAAAAAAGGATTCTTTTCTACTTCTTGGCTATCATTTGGTTCTCTTTCAATATCCTTTTATTCAGATGAGATTTTCTTTGGATAAGGATAGCACCATAGAAAGACTTTAGAAATGCTTTTTTTTTTGTCAAATCCCTTGCAACTTTAGCTTCCTCAAGATCTTTTGGTTCTTTAGGCTACATCAATGCTTCATTAGTTTCCAAGATATCAAACAAGAATAATTCGTAATCAACTTCATGCTCATAGGAAGACCCATCCAAGCATACTGATAGATATCTCATTATGTGATCAACCATACTTTTAGAAGACTATTCATGCTCTTCCAATCTTTTAGGATGCAAGTGTTCTTAATGATATTGTGTGCATTAGATAAGAAGGTCACACATTTTTTTTGTTTACCAAATTGAAAAGTAATCCTTGTCTCTTCTTCATCAATCTTTTCTTGTGTATGTTGATTCTTCATACCTTCTTGCACAACATCATTTGGTGAAATAGCATTAGTAGTCCAAAATACAAAAGAATCAAATTCTAAAGTTGGAAAATTTCCTATTAAGTTTTTATTTGATCTTTCACCCTCCAAGATTTTTTTAATGGGAGGTCTCTCAAGGATAATCATTGAGTCAGTTGACTATGGGGTGTGTTCATCATCATAATCAACATGTATATGATAGGCTCTGACTACACTATGGGGAGTGATTTCAATCATAGGAGGGATTAGGAGGTCTTCATCATTGATAACTATTAGAATTTGATAAAAAGAGGTAGGGGTGCTAATTTTACTACTTTGAGAATGATCCTTTTTTGTTTAGGCTTTACCATCAAATAATTTTTCTATCCATAGAGACAAATTCCTAGCTATGCAATTTATTTGCACTTCATTCCACTTAAAATCATGCCATCACCTAAACCAATAGACTTCCTTTGTGCATCTTGCAATGTTTGCACTCTTTGGTGCTTTATCAAACACTTGATTCAAGTTTGTAAAGCAACGATAAAAACACATAGTTGATTACTTTCATTGGTTGGCTATTTTGGGAAATTTTACGAGCACAACTATTGAACCTATCTACAAAATCCCTCAAAGGTTCAATCTCCTTCTTTTGAATTTGAAATAAATTCAATAATAACTTAGCAACATCAACTACAAGCTTAAATCAAATTTTACCTCAGGATCACTCCAACATGTGATACAACCATTATGCAAATTTGGACCCAATTAGTAGTGCTTCTAATGAGACTCCCCACAAATAGTCTAACAAATATGTTCTCTTCTTGCACACCAAGAATCCCATAGGTGATTATAGTTTCTTTAATGTGATCATCAGGGTCTTGATTTGCATCACTGGAAAACTTCAAGAGATATTCCATTGATCTTTTAGATAAGGTTAAGTATTGAGATAAAGCAAATGACCCAATCTAAGGCTTCCATGGCTGGGTTGCAACCAAAGCCATAACACCTGACTACTTTTACCAAAATAAATTAGATTCAGCAACCTCTATTTGCAAGGAGGCACTTGAAATATCCAAGGAAAGGAAAGTACTAAAACTTTTCTTTCAATCCCTAGCAGAGTCGCCAAAAATCTGTTAGAAAACAATTTTTTCCCCTCAAATAGAAATGTAGATAATGACTAGATAGCTCAAATTGAAGAACAAAATGTACTTATAGTTGGATGAGTTATCATTGATTGATAAATCTCCTCTAAATTGAGAGGTACAAATCCCTCATGAAAGCATATTCAATGAATGTACATAACAACATGTATCTTTAATCTGAAGACACAAGATTTCTAGCATTCATCCATCGACATGGATTGAATGCGATTACAAGGTTTACAATGAGATAATGAAAGAAAGATAAATAGATGGCAATATGACCACCTATTGAGTGTTTCACATTACTAGAAGAGAATAGAGATAATCAAACATAAATTTTGCAAAAGACAATAACATAAGACTATATTTGAAACAAGATAGAAAAGACCATAGATCTTGCTCTATCAAAAAACAAATATCTAGACCTCAGGATCTAACATACAAATATTCCTTTCCTTTTCTAAAAATAACAAAATAACAAAAGTATTATTTCATCCTTGCCATTACAATTAGATGTAGAAAAGAAAAGAAATCAACTGTCTACATTCCATGTTACATTAATAAAACATTTTTCTCCCTCCTCCTATAACTACAGAACTCCAAAATTGAAAAAGAACCTAGGGACAAAGGAATTTTCCCTTTTAATGAATCTCCCCAAAGAAGTTTGGAAACCACCACAACTTCTCATTGAACTAATTTTGTATTCGTAGGCACATTACTATAATAATTAATTCTTATTAAAGAATTAATTTTTTTACATTTCTTTTTCAATTTAACCTATTTCCCAAAATTTCTCCATATATATTTTCCAAAATATCTCATATTACAATAATAATTAATTCTCTTAGAGAATTAATTATTTCAAATTTTCTTTTCAATTTACCTTACCCCCACCAACTTACCATATATCATTTTTACTTTCAATATCACATTACAATAGTAATAATTAATTCTTTTGGAATTAATTATGTGAAAGATCATATTACCTTAAAAGTTTAATATTTAATTATTTTCCAAGTATCAATATTTAATTATTTTCCAAGTATCAATATTTAATTATTTAAATAATAAAATATAATGCAAAATAATTTATAATATTTTTCTTTGAAGGGATTTTAATTTTTAATTATTTGGGAGGGGTAATACTTAGGGTTTTAAAACCCTAGGTAACAATTCTATACATACTCTCATTAAATGGCACTTTATCACTATATGCTTGGTTTCTAAATACATTACTAGATTTTGGGATATATTAATAGCATTGGTATTGTCACAATGTATAACAATAGGTTCTTTCACTAGTTTTCGTATACCCTCCAAAACTTATTCATCCAGACAACTTGTTGACAATTGATTGCAACTACCAGATACTCTGCTTTGGCAATTGACTATGATATACAATTTTTCTTCTTATTGATCCATGCAACTAGCCTTTCTCCAAGAAAAAATGCTCTGCCATTTGTGTCGTTTCTGTCATCAATATTACCTCCCTAATCTATATCTGTATAAAATTTTAGATCAAAATATCATTTCTTTTCATATCACACACCAAAATCTTGAGTTCCTTTTAGATATTTAAATATCTACTTTACCACTATTAAATGTGACTCCTTGGGTTGTGACAAAAATCTTCCAAAAATTCCTACAACTTGAGCAATATCTAGTCTAGTGTAAATAACATACTATAGCTTCCCAATCATTGATTGATACAAGGTCTCATTTACTTCTCGGGATTCATCTTCTTTAGATAATTTGCAGTCATTAACCATTGGTGTATTGATAGGTTTTGATTTTTCCATTCCAAATGTCTTTAATAATTTTGTTATGTACTTTGATTGTGTAATATAGATACCCTTCTTCATATGTTGTACCTAAAGTCCAATGAAAAACTACATTTCACCAATCATGGACATTTCAAATTCATTCCTCATTTCTTGTGCAAATGAATTTCTTAGTACATCATGTCCTCCAAATATTATGTCACACACAAAGATTATAGCAAGTAGTACTCTTTCTTGGCTTTTAGTGTTGAGATATAGATTATAGTTGTCACTTGTTCTGACAAATCCTATTTTGATAAGATAAGTATGTATTCTCTCATGCCATGCTCCTGGTGATTTATTTAATCCATATAAAGCTTTATGTAATTTACACAACAAATCCTTTCCTTTTTTAGTAGAAAAAAACTTTAGGTTTCTTAATATACACTTCTTCTTCCAAGATTCCATTTAGAAATTCTAATTTGACATCCATTTGACAGACTTTGAATCCTTTATATGTTGCATATTCCAACAATATTCTTATTCCAATTCTAGCTATGGGGGAAAACATTTCTCCATAATCTATTCCTTCCTCTTGTGCATAGCGTTTGTAGACCAATCTTTTTTTGTTTCTAATCACCTCATGTTTCTAATCGCCTCACCACTTTCATTCAACTTATTTCTAAACACCCACTTAGTTCTAATAACATTTTTGTCCTTGGGTCTAGGGACTAGTAGTGACCACATTATATTCTTCTCTATTTGATCAAGTTATTCCTTCATATCTTGTTTCCAATGTTCATCTTTTAGAGCATCTTTCACCATTTTTGGTTCTATCTTTGACATTAGGCATTTATAAATTCTTGTCCTTGGTTTACTTCTGGTTAATACCCTTTATTTCTATCTCAATTATGTCTGACATACTAAGATTCATTATAATCCTTTTTGGTGTAATTGGTTATGTGTTTACATTTTGTCCTTTACTTTGAACTTGATGGGTCATTGTCAGTAGAATGTTGGTGGTTCCTATATTAATTTGTTGAATGCTTGTTTTCTTTGGTTCAAAGTATATCAAATCATCATATTCCTTAGGTTTTCTCTTACTGGTATCCTTATTCTATTTTGAAAATTCATCTATCTTTACATTTTCACTCTTAATGATTTTATTTGTTTTCAAGTTTAGACAGTTGTATGCCTTGCTATTTGTTGAATATCCTAGAAATATTCTTGCTTCACTTTTGGTATCAAAATTTCCATTTCTTTCATCTTTCTTTATATAGCACTTGCTGCCAAATATTTTAAAATAACTTACATTTGGTTCCTTTTCATACCATATTTCATAAGGTGTCTAATTTACTCATTTTCTAAGTTATACATGGTTAAGATTATCGACTGTTGTAATAATTTCTTCTCTCCAAAATTTGCATGATACATTGTTTTGATTTAGCAATGTCCTTGCACATTCAACCATGGATCTATTCCTACTTTCTAAAATACCATTTTGTTGTGGTGTTCTTGGTGCTATTAGTTGTCTTTTGATCCCATTCTCTTCAAAATACTAATTAAATTCATTTGATGTGAACTCATTTCCTCTATATGATTTGAAACATTTTTTGTTAGATTCCAATTTATTTTTTCACTCTAATTTTGTAGTTTCTAAACATATCAAATACTTCTAATTTTTCTTTCAAAAATCTAATTGCCATCATTCCTGAATAGTCATCAACAAAATTTATTAAGAATTAATTTCCACAATAGTTCTATGGGCCAATAAGACCAAAAAGATCTATGTGAACTAGATCTAATCGATTTTGAGTTGTGCATTCCTTTCTTAAAAATCTTGTACATGCATTTTTTCTTAATTGACATTCCTTATAGACAACCATTTCCAGTTTGTTTACTATAGGCATTTCTCTTACAAATTTCTTCTTTCATATTTTATTTTCTAGATTTTTAAAGTTTGTGTGACATAATCTCTTGTGCCATAACCATCTTTCCTTAACTTTATCAATCAAACATTGTTCTAGTGATGCATCTAACTTAAAAAGGTTTCCTTTTATCTATTCATCAATAGCAAGCAATCTTCCACTCTTTTCAAATATTTTGCATTTTGCACTAGTAGACTCAAACTTAAAAAATTTATTGTTTAATTGTGAAATATTCAAAAGATTATACTATAAACTGGTGCAGGAGCACCCACATAAAATATTTTGGACGTGATTTTCCATGAAGAATTATCCCGATTTTGTCTTTACGATAAGATCTTTTCTTAGGATTCATATAGATCATTGTGGGGTCATTCTTCCCCCATTCTATATTGATCTAGAGTATTTTGTAAGCTATTCTTTCTATTTTGTAATAATCTAGAATTTTTTGTAGACCGTCTTAACAAGTATAAATAGAGTTTTAGGTTTAGGTTTAGGTTTAAGGGAAAGTTTTTGAGATATGAAATTATTGGGAGAAGAAATCTATAGGAGAGTAAATGTATATATTGTTCATTTGATGAATTAATTAAGAAGAATTTTATAATATATATCTCTTGCTGGTGCTGGTTCCTTTTGATATTGCTTCCATTGAATTTATCTCTACATCATTTTTGGTATCAGAGCTTGGGGAAAGCTCCTGAGGCAATTAGATTTTATGTCTGTATTAGAGTTAAAAGCTGAAACATCAATCATGGCCACCAATGCTAAACTGGCAAAGAAGATACAAGAACATGAGAAAATCAATAACTGGTTATTAGATGAATTTGAGAAGATGAAGGGTCAAATGGAAAAGATAGTAAAGATTTCCTCAGAGCAAGAGGAAGAAGGGGAAGAAGAGGATACCCTTGAGTAGGAGGTGGTTAACTTACCTACAGACTAGAGATACTTTATAGAAGCCCTTGAAAGAGTTGGCAAGAAGGATGCCTAAGGTGACGTACCCATCTTCTCGAGAAAGATGGATGCTAATGCTATTGTGGATTGGATAGAAGCCTTGAACAACCATTTTGAATGTGAAAATATAGTAGAGAAGGACAAGGTAAAAATTGCCAAGTCAAAGTTGAAGGGACTAGCTCTCACTTGGTGGAATTTCACTCAAGGAGAAAGCGTCAAAGAAGGTAAGAACATGATAACTTAATGGGAAAGGATGTGTGCCAAGGTGAGAGAAACATACTTACTTGAGGATTATGAAATCTAACTTCATCTAAGGAGACAAAGTTTAGGACAAAAGGAGCTAGATATCTGAATGGATATCTAAGTCACAACCTATACTAAAGAATTCCAAAAATTAAGCCTGCGGGAAAATCAGAGTGAATGTGAAAGTGTAAAAGTTGCTAGATATCGCAATGGATTGAGGTTGAACGTTCAAGAAGAACTTAATTTATTGTGTCCTGATACAATACAAAAGTGCTATCAACTAGCTTTGAAGGTGGAAGCCAAATTGAAAAGAAGGCAAGAACAAATTAGTAGAGGAAGAGGAAGAAATCAAAAGGGGAGAGGAAATTTCCAAGGAAGAAGACAAAACTAGGAAGATCATAAGGAGATAAAGTAAGAAACCAGTCAAAGCGAAGGAAATTTCAAAGGTAACTTCAGAGGTAGAAGAGGTGGTTCAAGAGGTGGATTTGGTGGTAGAAGGGCAAGTCTGATTATTTATTTCAATTGCAATAAGGAGGGACATTATGCATCTAGGTGTCTGGATAGAGAAAGTTCAAGTTCACAAGGTGAAAGAAGAACACATTTGGTACAAGATGATGAATACCAAGAGAAGGAGATGGCTGACTCAAATAGTGTACCTGAAAGAGGAGAAAGTTTAATGATTAAAAGAACACTTTTGAAAGTGCCTACTACCATGGAACCACCAGAAAGGAAAACTATCTTTAGGACTACTTGCAAATCTAGAGGTAAGGTATGTAAAGTCATTATTGACTTAGGATCTACTGAGAATTTAGTTTCTCTTGAGATGGTTTAGAAGTTAAAAATTAGGAGGATATCTCATCCTTTTCCTTATAAGGTTTCATGGCTAACAAAGGGTCAACAAACTCTTGTAAATGAGTAAGCATGGGTTGATTTTCAGATTGGAAAGTATAAGGACATAATTTTGTGTGATATAGTTGACATGGATGCATGCCACCTATTATTTGGTAGGCCCTAGCAGTATGATTTACATGCACAACATGATGGAAAACTTAATATATACACCATCAAGAAGGATGGAAAAGTGATTAGATTGATTCCATTTGTTAATCATGAAGAAGTGGAAGAAAATAAAGAGAGGGAAGACAAAATTATGATGGTTGATAAAAAGGAATTCTTGCAGGACATGAAGAATGAACCTAAACCTTGCTTTCTTTTTCTACCTAACCTACAACCACATGAACCTATTGGAAATGACAAAAAGGAGGCTGAAACAAAGAATACAATTCCTAATAAAGTGAAAGAACTTTTGGATAAGTATGAAGGTTTAATTTTAGAAGGTATGCCAAAGTCTTTACCACCTATACGAGACATTAGTCATTGTATTGATTTCATTCCTAGAGCTACTTTACCCAATAAGGCTACATACAAGATGAAACCTCAACAAAATGAGGAGATTGTGAGACAAGTAAAGGAGTTACTTGATTCTAGCTTGATTATGAAAAGCTTAAGCCCATGTACTGTACTTAGTATTTTGGCACCCAAGAAGGAAGGAACCTGGAGTTTGTGCATTGATTCTAGAGCCATTAATAAGATTACAATCAAATATAGGTTTCCAATGCCAAGAATTGAAGATTTGCTTGATTGTTTGGGAGGTGCAAAGTATTTCTCCAAGATTGACTTAAAAAGTGGGTACCATCAAATAAGGATAAGAGCTAGAGATGAATGGAAGAAACCATTCAAAACTAATGATTGCTTATATGAATGGAAAGTAATGCCATTTGGACTCTCTAATGCTCCTAGTACCTTCATGAGACTTATGAATGAAATACTCAAAGACTTCAATGGTAAGTTCATCATAGTATATTTATATGACATATTAATTTTCAGCAAGACAAAGGAAGAACACCTAGAGCACATTGACATGGTTTTGAGAAGACTTCATGAGGAGAAATTGGTAATAAATTTGCAAAAGTGTTTTTTCATGTAAGAGGAACTGACATATCTTGGTTTTGTTATCTCCCAAGTAGCTTGAAGATGGATAAAGATAAGGTAAGTGCTATACTATCCTGGCCACCCCCAAGAACAGTTGGAGATGTTAGAAGCTTTCATGGTCTTGCTACATTTTATAAGAAATTCATAAGAAATTTCAGTCATATATGTGCTCCTATGGTAGAAACTATTAAAGGTGGAAGAAAGTGTAAGTTTGCATGGAGCTAATAAGCAAATGAAGCTTTTGAATTGCTCAAGAAAAAGGTTAGTGAGTAGCCAATTCTTTCTTTACCTGATTTTAACAAATTTTTCCAAGTAGAATGTGATGCTAGCAAGGTTGCTATAGGGGCAATTCTTAGTCAAGAAGGAAAACCAGTGGCTTTCTCAAGTGAAAAAATCAATGAAGCTAAGCATAAATAATCTTCGTATGACCTAGAAATGTATGCATTGGTTCAAGCTTTCAAAATGTGGAGATACTACTTGTTGCCAAAGGAGTTTGTTGTGTATATCGATAACCAAGCCCTTAGTTTTTTGAATAGCCAAGATAGATTAAATCATAGGCACATGAAACGGGTGGAGTATTTATAGGCCTATACCTTCACCATCAAGCATAAGAAGGGCATATCAAACAAGGTTGCTGATGCTTTTAGTAGAAGGAATCTGACTGTCTCCCAAATACAGCTAGAAAGTGTGGGAATTGAAGCACTCAAGGACATGTATGCAGCAAATCTAGATTTTGGTGATATCTACAAGGAATGTATGGAGCTTGGTGAAAGATACCATGCTAATTTTCTTGATTTTTTGATACAAGACAAACTTATTTTCAAAGTAGGACAACTATGTGTACCTAGGTGCTCTATGAGGACAAATATTATCAAAGAGAAGCATAGTGGAACAATGGGTGGATATTTTGGTTTGGATAAAACCTTAGAATTGGTTAGAATGTACTACTATTGGCCTAAACTTTAGACTGATGTTAGAAACTTTGTGGAAACATGTATGGTTTGTCAAAGGGCCAAAGGAAGGACTACAAATGCAGGGCTTTATCAACCTTTTCCAATACCATCTAGACCCTGGGAAAGCATAACGATGGATTTTGTAATGGGGCTGCCACAAACACAAAATGGGGATGATAGTGTATTTTTTTGTAGTAGATAGGTTCAGAAAAATGGCTCACTTCTTACCATGTAAGTCGACCTATGATGCCTCTCATATAACATATCTCTTTTTCAAGTAAGTCATAAGGATTCATGGGTTACCTCTCAACATAGTTTTAGACAAGGATGTGAAGTTTGTAGGACACTTTTGGCGAACTTTATGGAGGAAAATTGGAACCAATTTATCATTCTCATCATCCTAGCACCCTCAAACTAATGGCCAAATAGAGCTAGATAATAGAACATTGGGCAATTTGTTAAGAACACTCACAAGACAACATGCAGCAAAATGGGATGTAATCCTATGCCAAGCTAAATTTGCATATAATGACTCCATCAATAGAAGTATAAGAAAGTCACCATTTCAAGTGGTGTATGAAATTCATCCTAGAGGGATTTTTGAGTTAAGAGACATGAGTTCACAACAACAAGTTAGTGCCCAAGGAGAAGAATTTGTTAAAACCATAAAAGAAATCCATGATGAAGTCAAAGTACAACTCCAACAAACATTTGATAAGCATAAGAAGCATGTAGATCGGAAATAGAGACACTTAGAATTTGAAGTGCTAGATTTAGTATGGGAAAATGTCAAGAAAGAGAGGCTACCAAAAGGTAAATCTACCAAGCTTATGTTGAGAAAAATAGGTCCTCGTCAAATATTGAAGAAGTTTGGACCCAATGCTTATGAGATTTGATTGCCACCTGAGATTGACATTTCTCCAATCTTCAACATAGTAGACCTACACACCATTCAAAGCACCCACTAAAGAAATTGATATAGGACAGATTGTTGATACAAAAGACATTCAATGTCTACCATTTAAGCAGACACCACAACTAGAAAGGATACTTGACACCAAAGTCATAAAGTAGACAAGAGGAAAGGAGTCCAAGTAGTATTTTGTAAAACTCAAAGGTTATTAGAATGTAGATGCTGTGTGGATGACCAAATAAGATATCAAGAAGCAAGGTACCACTCTATAAGTACTCATCTCAAGTGGGCTTGAGATAAAATTTCCTGGGGAGTATGGTGCAAGAGCACCCACAAAATATTTTGGACGTGATTTTGCATGAAGAATTATCCCGATTTTGTCTTTACGATAATATTTTTCTTGGGATTTGTATAGATTATTGTGGGGTCATTCTTCCCCCATTCTATATTGATCTAGAGTATTCTGTAAGCTATTCTTTCAATTTTGTAATAATCTAGAATTTTTCGTAGACTATCTTAGCACGTATAAATAGAGTTTTAGGTTTAGGTTCAGGTTTAAGGGCAAGTTTTTGAGATATGAAATTACTGGGAGAAGAAATTTATAGGAGAGAAAATGTATATTCTGTTCATTTGATGAATTAACTAAGAATTTTTTTATTATATATATCTCTTGTTGGTGTTGGTTCCTTTTGATATTGCTTTTGTTGAATTTATCTTTGCATCATAAACCATCAACCCAATAAACTTCATCACATACAACATCATTGATTAGATTAATTGTACCTTTTCTTCTGATCATACAGGGCGATCCATTTCCAAATTTCACTGATCCTCCGTCACATAGTTTAATGGTTGTAAACTTATCTTTTTCTCCATTCATATGATGTGGGCATCTTTTGTCACTAATTCAGTCATTGTTCTTGTCCACCTATGTGATTAGTGCCTTTTGGTCTCCACTTACTTATTTTCCAATAGATTATTCTTCCTTTATAGAAACAGAGACTATCTCCTCATCATATCCATCTACATCATCTTCATTGTCTTCATCTTTGGCTATATAACATGCTTTCTTTCCTTGTTGTCCAAAGTACCAATTCTTCTTGTACTAGTTCATCTTTTCTTTGATTTTCTCCTTCTTCAAATTTTTAGGGCATCTATGTACAAAATGACCAATTTATCTACAATAAGACTCTTCTCTTTGTATATACCTTTTCCTTTGGGAAATATTTTTTCTATTAGAGCTTCCAATTCTTCTATCTCTTTTTCTTCTATTGCTATGCCTTCATATTCTCCATCATAAAAAAACCTTCTTTGTTGTTGTGTGCCTTCACTTGCTAAAGCTTTAAGTGCAATTTTACTGATTGGTTGACTATTATCATAGTTTCTTAGCTCAAGCACTTTTATCCTATTGATAAGTGAGGCAATGGTAGTCTTACTCTCATCAATAGTTCTCAGTTCTTGTATAACTAAAACTATTGTTACACATTGGTTAGGTGAGGTTCTTAACATCTTACTTACAACTTGATTTTTGTTTATTGTACCTCTAACTCCTTTGATTTCAATAACAATTTCTTTTATTCTTATCCCATACTTTGCAATAGTCTCATTCTCATTCATCTTCATGACATCCAACTTTCCCTTTAGTCCTTCTAATTTAACTTTTAGAACATGTGTACCTCCCCCATGTACTTTTAACAATTTATCCCACATCTCTTTTATTGTTGCCAAAACCTAAAATATCAACACACTCTGTGAATTCTTTAAAACACTAGCTAGTTCTATCATTACTATCTTGTGTAGTAGCTTTGTCTTTTTATGTGCATTATCAAGTTGTCTAGTATGTTTAGTATACTTTGTGGTAAGATAGTATTTGACATTATTTTCAATTCCTAATAAGTGAAACTTCATCTGACTTGCCCACATGACAAAATCATCTTCATATTTTTTGAACTTTAGCACTTCCTTCCTATACATCTTGTGATATTTTTCAAAAGAAGTTATGCTTCCAGTTCAAGAATAAAATATTTGATACCAATTGTAGGTATAGGATTGATTTTTGAGAGGAGGAGGGGTGAATCAAAAATTGCCAATTTCAACTTTTCATGTTTAGCTTATTCCTTACAATTTACTAATAACATCTAGATATGCCTATAGTGTTGTTATTGGTTGAACAAATAGTAAACCCAAAACATATAGTATATACATCAAACAATTGTAACACCATGATTTATCTCGTGGAAACCTGATTAGGGTGAAAACCATGGTGTGATAACAATGCACACAAAATAAAGTACTCTTTTAGAATACTCTCTATTAAGAGCTTACTCAATTAAGGGTTAGAAAAGTCTATTAAGTGTACCTCATTACATGATTTCCCTCTAGATCTATTAGGATATTTACTCTACTATGAGTAACCTTGTTATAAAATTTTAGCACTCTAATCTAAGAATGCTACCTTATTAGAAGCTTTTGCAATAGGCCAATTAAGGTCACCCTTCCAAGGGATTTAGATAGTCACAATGGTAAGAAATTAACCTAAGTAATAATAATAATCTTATATTTTCCTTTCCTTTCTATATCAGATCCAATGAAGCTCATCAACATAACAACATACCATTCACTACCCTTCTTCCTTCTTCCTCTATTTCGATAGCTCTTTTCCTCTTTCCCTAGCCACTATCTACCTCTCTCTCTCTCTCTCTCTCTCTCTCTCTCTCTCTCTCTCTCTCTCTCTCTCTATCTTTCCTTATTTTATTCTCCTTTTTATCCTAGCAAACCCTAAACCTAAATCTTGTGATCTTAAAGATATCTCTTTATTTATGTAGAAACTTCTTGAACAATCACATGACACTTAACCAATAAAATTTTCTTTCCAACTTAATTGATAAAAGATGACTTCACTGATAAGGCTCTGATCTCCAATAACCTTCTTATTTCTTATAAGATAATCCTTGACTTAACTATTATATCATTTCAGTTGTTACTTGATAAGGTGCTTCCCTATTGCTTCTCGATACCTTAAAATTTCTTAAGATATAGTAACAACATGGAATAATAAGTCAATTATTTGAAATCAATGAAAAATTGTATAATTGATGAATAATACAATTTATAGCTCCCCTTGTGTTATTAGCAACTTTTAAATCAGTTAGCATGCCAACACCATACAGGGATGACATTGGCTCAGGATGAATAGTTGAATCACTATCTCAATGTGCTGCTACTGAGGATATATGTCATGTACAATAAACAACCCAATCAAGTATAGATGTACAATAATAATATAGCTAGAGAAATAGTGTGTGACATCACATAAATAATTATTTAATTAATTTTATTATAATAACCTATTTAAATCATTCGTTTGCATCATAACAAAAGTTTACTACAAGAATGATATAAATATCCATAGCACAAACATATCAACCATAATCCAATAGATTCTATCATATATACATAAAAATATATAAATCCAAATACAAAATAATTAAATATCATCAAAAAGTATAATGTTACATCACTAGCATCATCATGTAGATATGTTCAAATTGAACAATGTAACAACTAACATCAATCAGCCATGATATTGGCATTCAAAATGATGTCAAATCATTAAAGCGTCTCAAATGCACATAAACATGAATATCATAAAGTGTCAATGAAAAAAATAGACCATGGTGTAGAATGCAAACATGAAAGGCACTACATCAACTAACTTCTCACTCTCTTTTTTGAGTTCATTTACAAATACATACAGAGAAGTTATTTTATCAGAAATTTCTAAGACATATTTTTGTAACATATCATGTAGAAATAAAAATTTAATTATTTTGGTCTAATAATGGGCCTTTGAGAGCTCATTCTTTGTCTTCCCCCTTGTGTGTCTTGGGCACCACTAGACTTAGGATGGATAAAGATCAACTTAAACAAAGCATCTAAGGCCAACCTGGGTCCCTCAGGGATTAAGGTTCTCGCCATAGATGAAGCTGAAGATATTTTAAAATTTGGGGCTAAGTAGATGTAGGATGGACTAACAATGAGGATAAATATCTAGCTTTTATTGAGGCTTCTTTTCTTGGTGTCAAATAGTGTATCAGAAAGTTACACCTTGAGGAGGACTCATAGATTTTGGTCAATGAAATTGCAAGATGAAGCTTGGATACTTAGCACCTTGATAAGAATATTAGAAAAATTCATTTTGTACTAGAAGATGTGGAGAAATTTTAAATTACACATGTGCTAAGAGAAGAAAATTCCCTTGGTAGAAAATCTCTCAAATGTGAGTGTGGTAGGCTCTTGACGGAGAATTTTGAAATTTATGTAGATTTTGGCAAAATCTAATTTTTGGATTTGGATTGGTGATTACATGCCTAAATCTGTGCCACATCAAGAAAAATCATATCTATGACTGGGTGGACTAAATGATGAGTTGGCATGGATGTATCCTTCTACGGTTACATCTAAAAGCCCACCATTTATACCTTTATTTGCCTATTCTTACTAGCTACAAGTGGAATTTTGCCTAATAATAGGATTTTTGCTAATTGAACTTGACTCTAACTTCATTGATTTTTGATCCCATAGATTTGAAGTGTGTGAAGGGTGACATCACCCTTTCTCCATATGCAGATGGAGGCAATGACACATGATTAATTTTATTAGTCCTGGTGCAAAAGTATGTGTGAGCATATCCAAGATGGAAGTGAAATTATGTTTTCTTATCTAGGGTGGTCCTTCTCAAGTCTTTGCATGCCATTAAATTGGCTTTCTCTCTCATTTTTTTAGACAATCAAAGGAATTATTTTCTCTACCATTTCTTAGTTTAGCGAGCATCGATAATATGGAAGAAAATTTCACCCTGTTCACTACTAGTTAAATGTCTTCTTTCAAAGGTTTAATTTTTTTATTCTCCTTTGAAATGTTTTCAAAGTTGAGCATGAAGAGTTTTGGGGCATAGTGAAGCTGATTTGGGGAGGATTTCTTGGAAAATGATTGAGTGGAGAACTATTTAAATTTTTATAAGAAATTAATAAATAGGTTGATGTCATTTACTTAGCAAAAGAACAAAATGAATTGGTTGGACCACATTTAGAGAGAACATTGGAGATTAAATGTTTGGCATCTGTCTCAAATCTACAGTATTTCAATTGTAATACTATAGCTTTTCTTTTGGTAAATCAATCTTCTATAGTTTCAAAACCTTAAGGACTTAACGCTATGAGCTCATTCTCTAATGACCTCTTGAGTAATTTTGTTTACCAAAGAAATTTTTGTACATGCAAACTTAATTTGGTTGAGAAAGATATTGTTAGAAAGTAAAGTGGACCTAGATAACTAAGAGGATGGGGGGGATGAATCTATTATGTGCTCAAAATAACTTTTAATAACTTTTTCAAATTTGAAACATGTAATCGAAAAATGCAAAAACCATAGAAAGATAACCATGTACAAAAAAAACAAATATGTTAACCAAGCATTGTGTGAACCATGTTAAATATTTGTATCTTGTGTTCTCCTTTGTGCAATTTATTATTTTTTGATATTGGTTATGTTTTCATGTAATGTTTATTCTATTTTGTTTAACCCTAACAAGTGGTATTAGAGCAAGGTTATTTTAAATTATCCTCTCTAGGAAGATCTCATAGTTGAGTGGGATTCTCATGCTTGAGAGGAAGAGATGAGAAATGAGGGTGAGAAGTTTAATGGGAAGAAATTTTAGTTATGGAAAATATAAATGGAGGACTATCTTTATCAAAAGGATTTATGGCAGCCATTGAAAGGAAAATCCAAGAAATCAATAGCTATGATAGATGAGGACTATGATATTTTGGATACAAAAGGCACTTGGAAATATTCTATTATACCTTGCACATTTAGTGGAATTTAATATTATGAAAGTGGAGATGACAATCGAGTTGATACAAACCCTAGCGAGGTTGTATGATAAGACTTCCACTTCAAATAATATATTTGTCATGAAGCATTTATTTAATACGAAGATGGTAGAAGGTGGATTTGTTTTAGATCATTTAAATGATTTTAGTATGGTTATCAATCAATTATCTTCTTTAAATGTTATTTTTGATGAAGAAATTAGGGCTCTCTTAATATTGTGTTGTTTTTCTAAAAGTAGAAATGACTTGGTAATGGCTGTGAGTAATTCTATTTATGGATCTAACACCCTAAATTTTAATGATGTGATTGCTGTTATTTTGAGTGAGGAAACTCATATGAAAAACCTCAAGTGGATCTACCCATGAGGTTTTTTGAAGGAACAAAGTAGAGGCAAAAAAAATGAGAGAGGAAACAATTATGGTAATTGTGGGAAATCAAGTAAAAATCAAAGGTGAAGAAGTCTCAATCAAGAGGAACAAGAGATTGTTGGTATTGTGGGAGACTAGGGCATAAGAAGAAAGATTCAAGGACTCAAAGGAACAATGATGGAGACAAAAAAGAAGGGAACAAGGAGACAAATGTGGTGAGTAATAAATTTGAAGATGATTCTTTTATTCATTCTATACAAAATGTATATGATTCATGGGTCTTTGATATAGGAGCTTCATTTCATGCTACCCCACAGAGGTTATTTTGTTGATTATGTCCAAGGGGATTTTGGGCTTGTTTATTTGGGGGATAATAAACCCTTTTAGATTGTTTGAAAGGGAAAAATTAAGATTAATTTGTAGGATAGAAATCACTGGCTACTACAAGGGGTAAGAATTTTCCAAGGTTGAGTAGGAATATAATTTCAGTAGGGAAACTAAGTGACGAGGGTTGCACAATCACTTTTAATTAATAATAAAAATTTAAAGATATCAAAAGGTTCCTTAGTAGTAGCAAAATGTGTGAAATTAGGCACCTTAAATATTTGCATAGGTCATATTGTTCCTTCTACTTTAATTATTTCAAAGAAAAATGAATGTTTAGGAACAATTGTTACAGTTGAGAAGGGAGAACAAATAGATGTAGATGCTTATACAAAACTATGGCACAAAAAACTTGGGCACATGAGTGAGAAAGACATGAAATTACTTCATTCAAAGAATTTTTTATTAGGTCTAAAATATGTCAATATGGATTTTTGTGAAAGTTGTGTGTATGGAAAGCAAAAGAGTGTTAGTTTTGTGAAGAGTGGGAAGAAAAAGAAAAATGAGGAATTAGATCTTGTGTACACATATGTATGAGGAATAGATCATGTATTTCTCCTAGGTAGTTGTCATTATTATGTTACATTTATTGATGATTCAACAAGAAAAATATGGATTTATTTCCTTGGACATAAATTTGATGTATTTATAACTTATAAGAGGTTGAAAATGAGACTAGTAAAAGATTAAAATATCTCAAATTTGATAATGATGGCAAGCATTGCAAAAATGAAGTTGAAGATTTTTTTTCCACTAATGGTATTCATAGGAATAAAATAGTTCCAAGGTCTCCATAAGAAAATGGAGTGGTTGTACACAAGAAAAAGATAATAATGGAGCATGCAAGGAGTATGAGGTTGCATGTTGGGCTACCCTTAAACGTGTGGGTGAAGGATATCAATATTATTGTATATTTAATTAATAGATGCCCCTCTAATCCTTTGGGTTGTGGTATTCTAGAGGAAGCATGGATGTACTAGTAAGAAGGCGAGTTATTCTTTTCTTAGAACTTTTAGTTGTGAAGCATTTGCACATATAGATTCTAAAAATAAAATCGAGCTAGAAGATAAGTCCAAAAAATGTATAATTTTTGGATGTGGGATTGATGAATTTGGTTATAAGCTTTGGGATTTTAAAAATCATAAAATTGTAAGAAGAAGGGATGTCATATTCAATTGAGAAAGTGTTGTTCACAGATCTATTGCAATAACATGAGAAGAAAGAAAATGATTATGTAATGTTGAATGATACTCGAAAGGATGATGTTCCATTAGTCCCTCATGCTCCACAATATCTGCATCAATAAATATCATACACCCTAGTGAATGTTAGAAGCTCAACAAGGCTAAGTAGAGCTCCAAAAATATTTTCTCCCTCTTTGTATTCTATTTTATCAATAGATATTGGTGAACATGAATGTTATGATGAAGTTGTGAAAGTAGATACTATGATTTGGTGGGAGTCTATAATGACTAGACAAAATGGAATCTATTCTAAAAAAATTAGACTTGGGATTTATGTAAATCTCTTGTAGGTAAAAGGGATTTACAAAATAAATGGGTTGACAGGTTGAAAGAAGAGAATGGAGGCAATATAAAAGATTTAAATTCAAGTTAGTTGTAAAAGGATTTGAACAAAAAAAAGGGCATTTATTTTGATAAGACATTTTCTCCTTTTAATAAAATGACTTCCATTCACAATATTTTAAGTATTGTTGCTATTGAAAATTTGTATTTGGAGCACCTCAATTTTTAAACATCTTTTCTTCATGGTGATTTGGATAAAGAGATATATATGGCACATTCATAGAGATTTGAGGTCAAAGGTAAGGATAATTTAGTGTGCATATTGAAGAAAAGTTTATATGGCTTGAAGCAAGTACCTCAGAAATGATATCTTAAATTTGTTAGTTTTATGCATGAGCATGGATGCACTAGGTTTCATTTAGATTATTGTATTTTTTTAAGAGGTTGGATGATGAGAGCTACATTATTTTATGTTTATATGTTGATCATATGCTTGTAGTTGGGTCTAACATGGATCCCATTAAAAGAATAAAACAATAGTTAGCACATTTATTTTCTATTAAGGATTTAAGGGAAGTCAAAAAAATTTTTTATATGAAAATTTATAAAGATAGGAAGAACAAAAAATTGGCATTATCTTAAGCTAATTATATTGAGAAGGTGTTGCAATGTTTCTCTATGGAGAATGTCAAAGATGTCATCACACCTTTGTTTGGTCATTTAAATTTAACAAAGGAGATGTGTCCAAAGACACAAGAAGAGGAGGATAATATGTCCAAGATACCTTATGCTTTGAATATAGGGAGCTTAATGTATGCAATGGTATGTACTAGGAAAAATATTGCACATACAATGGGAGTTTTGAGCATTGGAATGCCACCAAATGGGTTCTCTGCTATATTAGAGGAACATCCCATTAATGTTTACATTTTAGGGGCTCTACTATGGATTTACAAGGCTATGTTGAGTTAGATTTAGTAGGGAATCTTGATACTAGGTAGAGTAGTACAAGTTATGTATTTACTATTTGTAATGTCCCCTAGTTTATGGATTGATTTGTATTCTTCTTTTTATTTCCTGATTCTACACCTGCATGATGGTTAGTATCTTCATGAGTTAGAAAAATATATATAAACCTATTAAAATAAATAACTTAATGGTCTAATCTAATTATTTTCCTTTCTTAAAGCTAGGCTGTGATTTGATACTTAGTTCATGGGGAATTTTAGCTATTTGTAACTAATTCTCCACTAAGCATCATTCACACAAGACCCCTCTTTAAGCCTTATGGATGTTCGTTACTGAGACATCCATCCTTCCTAGAAGCTTACGCCATCTAGGCCTTATGGATAACCTGGATGGTGTATCCATCTTCTCATATGCATATGAACTAATCCTTTCAGTATACTTACCTTTCAAAGATGTTCAATCTTTGCCTTGCTTTAGTTTAATATTCTCTATTGAATATCTTATTGAAGCCCTTAGTCGTGTAGCGGTTATTTTCCAAATCTGATAGTAATGGTGACTTTTGACTGCACAATGGTGATTTTTGTGGTTCTATCTACACGTGGATATTCTGTGTGGGACGTTTGAAAGTCAGGTCTAGCAATGTCGCTTCTTGCCGGCGGGGTTATCTTTCATTGCTCCATAATTTCTTCTAACATTCCTTCCCTTTCTCCTTCATTTTCCTCTTCTTGTTCTATGTGATTGAAGTCTTATGTGTTTCTCTAAGTGGTGCAGAGGCACCTAAATTTCAAGAAGACAAAGATATAAAAGCTAGAGAAGCCATTTGTAATAAGTTGTCAAAGGAGGTCTTAATATGATAAATAATGTAAAAATGTTTATTTAATTGGTGAATGGATCTATTTACATCCATCTAAATTCATTTGAGTCATAATGTTGGTCTAGGTTGGGTTTGTATGAAAGTTGTAATGTAAAAATGCATAAAGTGCATAAAATGTTGTCAAAAATGCAAAAGGGTTAAAGGAATGTAATGGGTTGGTTTAAAGGGTGGTTTGGAAGTTATAACCAACCAAAAAATCTATAAAACTATATGTAAGGTCAAACCAAAGCATGAATGAAAGGAATAGATACATTTTGAAACAAATTTGGTAATATTCTGAGTTGTTATTTTGATTGGTTTTCAGTTTTAGTGTTGGTTCCAGGTCTTGTACGGCTATGTACAGCCTGAAAACCATGTAATATAGTAATGGATATATATTATGATGAATCCTTCTTCTCATGCTTTTGGTTTGGTTCAATTTTATGACGAAATAAATAAGTTATGGGTATTTTGGTGAAAGTGGATGTTTGCAGATTTGAGATTTGCTGAATACAGTCATGTTACAACGTGTGATGCGGACAGATTTTAGAGACTCAAGATCTCTAATGATATTCATTGGAAAGATATGTTAACTAAATTTCATTTCCAACTAGTTTGAATCATTTTTATATAGATTTGTGAAAGTTATGGGCATTTGAGTGAAAACTGGTTTTTAACAATTTTCATTGGAGTTATAGACAGTGATTTGTGCTTGAAACTTTATATATGAATGAGAAAAATGAATGGCTTACATATTTGGAAACTAGAATCAAGAATGGATAATATGGAATTGGTTTGGTTTAATTTAGATTTATTTTGAGGAAGATATCTGATGCCCTATGCAGGGTTACCAGTTTTGATTCTGGTTTATGACAGAAAATATGGGTCTTGGTTCAGAATACATAATTCATAATCTGCTTATTTGATTGGTCTCAGATTTGGATATGTTTTAGAATTACTAATTTGGAACAATTACTCCAAAATTTTTTTCAAGAAGATGTTTAGAACAGAAGTTATGAACAATGGAATCAGACATAGCAATCTGATTGTGTGAGTGAAGATTTTGTTTTTATTGGTGTATAATGCCAGGGTTCTTTGTTGTAATCTTTGAGATGTTCTTGGTTCCTTGAGGGTGTACCAGCCTATTGTGAATCCCTTGAGTTGAACTAAGATTCCTTAAAGATAAATATAAAGGGCTCTGCATCACTAAGTGCATCAAGCAGTCGTGACCTTTGACGGGTTTTAAGTTAATCGATTTAATTTTTTGCATCCTCCCTTAATCGCCTATGTTATGTATTATTTGTTTAATTGTGTTATACTTTGATTTTATTATGTAACAATTATATTTTTGAGTGCTTTATAATTAAATAATTAAATGTAATTGTAATTATAAATATAAATATAGATATTTATCATTTATTTATTATTTTGTTATTGAGATTATCCTAGGTTATTGATAATCTTGGCCTTCAGATTTTAACAATGATTATGAATTAATTAGAGTCAATAATGATATATATATATATATATATATATATATATATATATATATATATATATATATATATATATATATATATATATATATATATATATATATATATATATATATATTGAAATAATTAATTTTATAAAAGACAAACTTTCATCTTGGAATAATTTTTAAAAGAAATGGATTTACTGTATTAATAATGAAATATAGTTTTTCATGTAAAGCTTCCTAGCTTAGCAGTGAGGGTTTATCACAGTCTCCCCTACTTGGTTTTTCTTGTCCTCAAGCAATTTAATAGTGTCTTATTTTTCCCAGGTGGTGTCTTCATTAGGTAGATTCCTCCATTTGATTAAGTATTTTGTGATGGTTCTATTCCTCAATTTCCTTTGTCGGGTGTCCAAGATGACTTCAGGGGTCTTAGTTTTTCAGCTCCATTCCTTTTTATTGAGGTTTGTTTATACGGTTGTCGTCTTAGGAATACCAGGTCTCCTTCTTCAAAATTTCTTTCAGTGCGCCTCTAATCGGCATAGATCTTTTGCTGATTTTGGGCCTGCTAAATATTTTCTCTAAGAGTTTTTAGAATATCAGTACTTTGTTGAACAAACTCTTATGTGCTTGGAACTCGAATTTCTTGTCGTAGTAAGTTGGCAAATGTTGGTGCCTCATACCCGTACAATGCCTTGAAAGGGGACATCCGAATAGACATGTGATGAGTTGTATTATAATAAAACTCGCTCAAATATAGCCATCTTATCCAAGCTCTTTGTTGACCGGTTATGTAGTTTCTTAGATATCCTTTTAGCCATTTATTTACTATCTCGGTTTGTCCATCCGTTTGTGGATGATAACTTGTGCTGGGGGTTAGACTTGTTCCAGATAGCTTAAAAAGTTCCTGCCAAAATTGACTGATGAATTTGCTATCTCTATTGCTGATTATACTTCATGGTAGTCCATGTAGTTGTTAGTGTAGTTTTTTATTTTTCCTATTTTGCTAGGTTTTTCCTATACTTTTAATAATCTCGCTTAGGTTAATAAAGCATGTCTTATTAGGTGAATGGTTGTGAGGTGTCACCTTCCTACATGTGAGCATCCATTAGCTATCTTGGGAAGATACTTTGCTATCTTTAGTCCGATAGATGGTTGCTCCTCATTGGTTGGTGTTGCCACCTCCTCTCTCTTCCTAGCCTATATAAGCATGCTACCTGACTTGTATTTGCATATCTCTTATTTTTGCATCCTCCTAATGCTATTTTGCTTCCAGCATTTGCATTACACTCTTGGAGACTAAATCTATGATGCTATTTTGATTTTGTATCATTTGCATTCATAGTTTAGATATTTACTCTTTGCACTAGTTTTCTGGGTTATTAATCTTTTCAGATTCTAACATGGTATCAGAGCTTTTCTATGTGCAAGAGTAGATTTTAGTTTCTTTATTTGAGAGATTCGGGGGGGGCAAATAAAATTTATTGTAGTTTTTTGAAAAATGAAGTATGCTCTTCTCTTGCATCTTTGGATGATCCTGAGAATCAGAAAAGTTTTGACAAAAACAGTTTTTATCTGGGGTTTCAATCTCAAATTTGACAACCAACTTGCATATTTGGAGTTTTCAATCAGTTTTGCAAGTTCCAGCATGCCATTGATGGACTTAAGAAGCTAATCCAGCATTTTCATGTCAAATTTTGGTTGCTGGGGTCGTTTTTTGATTTTTGAAGCCATTTTTTACTGTTAAAGGTGTCTGATTTACACTACAACAACATCTTTTGTTCATCAGCAAGAAAAATGCTTTCTGGGTTTTGTTTGCAGCGCCAAAAAACCATCTGGGTATCTTTTAGATTTTGCATGCAAACTGTATATTTTTTAGAATTGAGCATGCAAAGCTACAACCATACCCCTCTCCGTTGGCAGTCGTAGATTTGAATGCAATTTTTCTTCAAATCAGGGGATCAGCAAATTTTTTGAGCACTTTCAGCCCAAACGGACATCACCATTGGATCCAGAACGCCGTTTGCAATTAGGATTCATATAAAGCTTGTTGTTTTTGGACACAGGGCAATTTTGGAGATTTTTTGAAGCCTCCAGGCTCTGCCGTATAGATTGTACGGACACAGGGTTGGAGAATTTTTTTAAAAAATAATAATTTTTTGGGCGTGCCGTCGCCGCACCACCGCGGGGCCACCGTGGCGCCACCTACGCGCAGCCCGCAGCGGCTGCAGCTGGCAGCGCCAACTCGGCCGCCTCCCGTCCTCCGCCTTCCGCCGGTGATTTTTCCGGCCACCGCTCAGTCTCGCCGCCCCTGCGGCCACCTCTGCTCGGTCCTTCGCTCTGACAGAGCCTGCTCCTCCCGGTTCCTGCCATCCAATCAACGTCCGACAGCTCAGCGCCCGCCGGCACAGTCAACATTTTGCTGCTGAGTCAGCGCGCATTCTGCGCGTGACACGTGGCACAGGCGCCACGTGGCACTTTTCCATGTGGCCCCTGCCACGTCATCCGTACTTCCACATGGAATCCTTTTTTTTGCTACGACAGGCCAGAGGCCGTCAATTTTAATCTTTGATTTTCCTGACGTCAGCATGACATCATCCTGCATCAGCACCTTCTTGCACCTCTCCTAGGGTCATTTTGGACCTACCTTCAATTTTTTGGCCATAACTTTTGCATACGGATGTATTTTTCCGATCCAAAAGAAGTGCCAAAAAGCTGGTTCTGAGACGGGGATGCTGGTATAGGTGTTTTTGAGTTTTGATGCAGTTTGGCTTCCTATTATGGTAGTCAAAGCCAAATATTCTATTTTGCACTCTAGGAGGCGTATCTTGAGCTTTCAATCTCCGATTTTGGACTTCTTTATATCGCTAGAAAGCTCTTTTTGTGCTCTTTCCAGTGATGATGGTTTTTGTTCTAGATTCTATTCCAAACACATCCTATTTAGTCTTTTTCATTTTAGCATTCTGGTAGATATTCTGTTTGTTTCAGGTTCGGAGATTGATTTTGTTGCTTCAGTTGCTTCGTTTTGGGATTTACCTTATGTTGTTTCAGCCTTATATTTTTTTGATCATTGTTGATATTCATTGTAAGCATCTTTATGCAACACACTGAGATAAAGTACCACTCTTGTGTTTTGGGATCCTTTTCATCATTGTGATTCGTTGTACTCGCACTATTATATCAAGTGCCATGGGGGGGATAGTTGTTTGCCGCTTATAGGCCCTCTTTCTCTAATTCCTCATGCAGTGTTGATGACACATGCCTTTATTTGTGTTTGTACCTCACTCTCGATGAGTTTGGCTCTTGTGTTGTAAGAGATTTTTGGCCCATCTTTTCAGTTGCCTGTCACCTCACCTACCTTAAGGGGAGGTTATATTGTTGTTCTATGCTTCTTTGGTTGATGGTTCATGCCTTCTATTTCCATGGAGGTTCCTTTGGTTGATGGTTCGTGCCTTCTATTTCCATGGAGGTTCTATAGATCAGCATTTTGACAGAGTTTTGCGGTTCTTCATGCTTCGGTGATGCTGCTTCTTCATGATCACTCCTTGTTCCTATTTTAGGGAACAATTTCCCTAGCGGGAGACTTCTTTAGTTCTTCACTAGGTTCTTACCTCTTTTTGGGGGAGGGTTTCTCCCATGTGGTTTTCTCTCTTTCCCCACTTTCAGAGGTTGCATCTTCTTGCATTGTACTTGGGTACCTAACATGGCCTCGTTGCCGGGACCCATTTCTACATCCACCTAAGCTTCGCTTATGGGGGGGTGTTAGTGTAGTTTTTTATTTTTCCTATTTTTCTAGGTTTTTCCTACACTTTTAATAATCTTGCTTAGGTTAATAAAGCATGTCTTCTTAGGTGAATGGTTGTGAGGTGTCACCTTCCTACATGTGAGCATCCATTAGCTATCTTGGGAAGATACTTTGCTATCTTTAGTCCGATAGATGGTTGCTCCTCATTGGTTGGTGTTGCCACCTCCTCCCTCTTCCTAGCCTATATAAGCATGCTACCTGACTTGTATTTGCATATCTCTTGTTTTTGCATCCTCCTAATGCTATTTTGCTTCCAGCATTTGCATTACTCTCTTGGAGACTAACTCTATGATGCTATTTTGATTTTGTATCATTTGCATTCATAGTTTAGATATTTACTCTTTGCACTAGTTTTCTGGGTTATTAATCTTTTCAGATTCTAACAATAGTCTGAATACTTCTTTAAAGAATAGTTTAGCTATCTGATGTGCTGTTGATTCTATAGAGACCGGAAAGAAATGGGCATATTTGGTGAGTCTATCAACAACCACATAAATATTGTTCTTACCTTGTACCATGGGTAAACCTGTTATAAAATCCATGAAAATGCCTTCCCACTTTTGTGTAGGAATGGGTAAGGGTTGTAGGAGTCCTGCTGGTGGTATTTGTTCAGCCTTATTTTGTTGACACATCATACATTCATGTACATGCCTTCATACATCTTTCTTCAATCCTTTCCATGAAAACTTTTCTCTTATTTGTTTATATGTTTTGAAATAACCTTGGTGGCCCGCCATTGGATTATTATGGTATTTCTTCAATATTGCTTCCTTCATTTTTGATCTAGGGGTAAGAAACACTCTTCCCTTGTATAATATGATATCATTGTGTACTTTGAAATCTTCATGGGGAATGTTCCCCTCTAATATCCTACTAGCTTCAGGGTCTTTTGCATATTCAGCAACAATGTCTTCCTTCCAATTTTCTAAAATGCAAGTTATTATCTTGAGGTGAGTGTGTCTGGATAATGCATTAGCAACTCCATTGTTAGTCCCTTTCATGTACTCTATGTCAAAATCATATGCTTGTATCTGACTTACCCATTTCTATTGTCGATCATTATGTTCCTTCTAGCTTAGGAAGAAACACAGGCTGTTACGGTCTGTTTTCACAATGAATTTACCACAAACTAGGTATTGTCAAAACTTGGCTAGGGCTTGCATGATAGTTAACATTTCTTTATCATATATAGAGTAGCACCTTTCTAACTCTAAGAGCTTGCAACTCTCAAATTCTATGGGATGTTTCTTTTGCATAAGGACTGCACCAATCCCATCTCCTGACGCATCACATTGCAGTTCAAAAGGCATAGCAAAGTCTGGTATGGCTAAGATTGGACAAGAGCTCATAACTATTTTTAGTTCATCAAATGCTGCTTGTGCTTTTTCATTCCATGCAAAAGCACCCTTCCTAGTTAAATCTATTAGAGGGGAGGCAATCTTAGAGAAACCCTTTACAAATCGTCTATAATAGCTGCATAGACCAATAAATCCTCTAAGTTGGGTAAGGGTTTTGGGTCTTGGCCATTCTTTAACGACTTTGATTTTTTCTTCATCAACACTTACTCCTTTTGCATTGATCTTGTTCCCTAAGTAAAGAATCTCCTCTAATCCAAACTCACATTTGGAAAATTTGGCATATAATGATTCTGTCTTTAAAATATTTAAGATTTCTTGAATGTGTTGCAAATGTTCCTCCCATGTTTTGCTATAAATGAGTATGTCATCAAAAAATATAAGGAGAAACTTCCTTAATTGCTATCTAAAAATGTGGTTCATGCATGATTGGAAGGTAGCAAGAGCATTGGTAAGACCAAAGGGAAGTACCAAAAATTCAAAATGTCCATAATGGCATCTGAAAGCTATTTTGGGAACATCTTCTTTTCTCATTTTGATTTGATGATATCCTGACCTTAGATCAATTTTTGAGAAATATTGTGCACCATGTAATTCATCAATCCTTGGGATTGGATACCTATTTTAAATTATTTTCTTGTTTAGGGCTCTATAGTTGATGCACATCCTCATTGTTCCATCTTTCTTTTTGACGAGTACCACTGAAGAAGAAAATGGGCTGCAGCTTGGTTGGATGTGTCCCATTTCCAATAATTCTTTGATAGTTTTTTCAATCTCTTCTTTATATTTATTTGGATGCCTGTAAGGGGTGGTTATAATTGGTTTAGCTCCTTCTTCTAATTCAATAGAATGTTCAAATCCTCTTTTGGGGGGTAAACCTGGAGGGATTTCTTCAAAGGCCCTTTGGTGTTTTTCTAGAATGGGATGTATATCAATATGTATTTTATGCGTAATATTGGGTGATTTATCAAGAACTAAACATTCAGCTATCCATTCTCCTTGATTATGTCTAAGGATGCGTTCAATCCTATTGCAAGATACAATTTTGGAAGACCCATCTGGTAATCCTTTTAATACTATATCTTTCCCCTCATGTTTGAAGCATACATCCAAATTAGGATTATCAATGGTGAAGTGACCTAGTGAGTCAATCCAAGGCATTCCCAGAATAATATCATTCTATAATTTTACCACAAAGAAATCTGCTTTAATGGTGTGGTTATTTAGAGAAACTTCTAGTTGTAGAATGATCTTTGTGCACTGATCCATGGTTTCATTGCCCATTATTACTTTGAAGCCTTTGAATTTTTGAGTTTTCAGCCTTCTTTTTGATATTAGGTCTTTGCTAATGAAATTATGAGATGCCTCAAAATCAATTAGTGCGATCAGTCTTTGCCCTTTTAACATTCCCTTGATGCAGAATGGTCTCTTTCCTCCTTCTTGGGTGACTACTGCCAGTGTTCCATGCTCATTCTCATCCGTCTTTCATCTTTTGTTTAGCCCTTCATCACTACTCCCTTATTCTATCCTATGAAGTTGTCCTTTCTTACAGCGGTGGTCTGGTGCCCAGGGTTCTTTACATTTGAAACATAACCCCCTTTTCGATAATTCCTCTCTTTTCCCAATTGCTTCTTTTCCTTGACAATGATGCCCTGGATTCTAAGGTTCTTTACAAAAATAGCATGGCTTTTTCCTACTTTCTTTCCTTTGTTCATCATTCTTATTTTGATTTTTTGAGGTATAAGATTTGGACCTTTCTTTTGATACATTTGATTCTACCTTTCGAGCCTTTTGAATGGCTTCTTCTATTGTTTGCGGCTCCAAGGGGTTTACTATATTTTTAATAGAATATTTTAGACCCTCAATGAAAAGGTAAGCAAGTCTTCGTTGGGATATGTCAGGGACCATAACTGAAAGTCTTTGAAACTCATTTGCATATTCTTGAACTGTTCCATCCTGTCTTAGATGCACTAGTTCCTTAAAATACCATTCAGGTTTAATTTGATCAAAACGTTTAATGAGTTTATGAGAAAATTCTTGGTATGAGGTTACATGTTGATGGCCTAGGGAAAGAAGACCATTGTGTCACCATTCATGAGCTATCCCTTCTAAATGTAGAATGGAAAATTGAAGGGCATCTTCTTTAGTCATCAGACTAAGTGTAAAGTAGGAGTTTAGTTTTTGGAGCCAAGCATGGGCTGCCATTTTTCTTGATCCATCAAAGTTGGGCAATACCACTTTGTTCACTTTGTGTTTCAAATCTTTGTTAATATATCTCCCTATGTTTTTTGAGACTTCATGCTTTTGGCCCTTACAAAATTTTGCAAATGTTATAATTTCCCTAATTTTAGGTTCAAGGTTTACATAGGCTTTGACATTTTCAACTGTACTATTACTGGGTTGATCTAGTCATTCTTCTTCTCTAGGTATTTCTTCTCTTGGCAAGAAGGGAGGTCTTGGAATTTGGGAAGATGATGATTCAGTATTAACTGGTTCATTTGAATTGATATTCTTTGCATGGGACGAATTATTTTTGATAGAGTTTCCCATATTTTGTAAAGCATTTAAAAGGGCTTGGTTGGATTTCTCTATTTGATTTAATATTGTTTGATTAGTTTAATTGTTTTGTTCCATATATGATCTCACTTCATTTTCTAGTTCATTCATTGTGGTTTTATTTGTCCTTCTCTCATAAGTTTCCATAAGTCTTTATTCACAGGATGGCAAGATCGATGCTCTGATACCACTGTAATGTCCCCTAGTTTATGGATTGATTTGTATTCTTCTTTTTTATTTTCTGATTCTACACCTGCATGATGGTCAGTATCTTCATGAGTTAGAAAAATATATATAAACCTATTAAAATAAATAACTTAATGGTCTAATCTAATTATTTTCCTTTCTTAAAGCTGGGCTATGATTTGATACTTAGTTCACGAGGAATTTTAGCTATTTGTAACTAATTCTCCACTAAGTATCATTCACACAAGACCCCTCTTTAAGCCTTATGGATGTTAGTTACCGAGACATCCATCCTTCCTAAAAGCTTACGCCATCTAGGCCTTATGGATAACCTGGATGGTGTATCCATCCTCTCATATGCATATGAACTAATCCTTTTAGTATACTTACCTTTCAAAGATGTTCAATCTTTTTCTTGCATCAGTTTAATATTCTCTATTGAATATCTTATTGAAGCCCTTAGTCATGTAGTGGTTATTTTCCAAATCTGACAGTAATGGTGACTTTCGACTGCACAATGGTGATTTCTACGGTTCTATCTGCACATGGATATTCTGTGTGGGACGTTTGAAAGTCAGGTCTAGCAATGTCACTTCTTGCTAGCAGGGTTATCTTTCACTGCTCCGTAATTTCTTCTAACGTTCCTTCCCTTTCTCCTTCATTCGCCTCTTCTTGTTTCGTGGGATTGAAGTCTTATATGTTTCCTTGAGCACATCAAGCAGTCATGACCTTTGATGGGTTTTAAGTTAATTGATTTAATTTTTTGCATCCTCCCTTAATCGCCTATGTTATGTATTATTTGTTTAATTGTGTTATACTTTGATTTTATTATGTAACAATTATATTGTTGAGTGCTTTATAATTAAATAATTAAATGTAAGTGCAATTATAAATATAAATATAGATATTTATCATTTATTTATTATTTTGTTATTGAGATTATCCTAGGTTATTGATAATCTTGGCCATCACTAGAGATGAGATAAATAAGACATGAAAAAAGAAAGTTTACTGTAGCACATCAAATGGAGAAGGGATCACTTCACCCAATGGGTTAGGTGATCACACCTCATCAAATTAGGCAATCAAGATGTATGTGGGACTGATAGTTAAAGGCTATATCATACATCAATTCCTAAAATTTAGTACTAAAAAGACTACATTAGCATGAACAAAGATGCAAGATGTTGTTAGAAATTCAAGATAAATCTTTATGTTTTTCATGTTGTTGCCGAGCATGAAGTCTTTCCTATGTATGCTGAGTGGAATAATAGAAGATGCTAATCTATCAAACTAGTTAGTTGATGCTGAGCTTGTAGTGGTTGTCAAGTGACAAAATGTCAATGGATGTTGAGTGATCCTAAGATTGATTGACGCCGAGCTTACAACTGTGTAAGCACTCAACATTAAATGTAAGAGTTTTACAGGGTATTTGATATATTTTTAGCTTATTTTTCATCATTCAAATTTGAGAAAGAGTGAGTAGAGTAGAAGGTGATCTGGAAATTTATTCGAAGCATCTGCAAAAGATTCTAGCAATGATCTCACACCAGTTCATTAGATTTCCTAAGGTATTTATCAAGAGCCGAGCTACATAGTTTTAATTTTCATAAACCCTAGTTTCACACAATGGCTTCTAGTTCAAATAATGTTGAAGGGAAAGATTTTTTAAATGTTTAGTTAGTGAGTAATGAAGTTAAAAAACCCATTTTCAAATCCATTCTTGACATCACATATAAGCAAGACCCTTCTGACACATTATCAATGATTTCACCAAATGTAATAATGGTACAAGATGTGAGAAAATGCTACAACTACAAGATAGGAAGCATTGGTGACATGAAGATTAGGTAAGAATACAACAAGCTGTGTGATAATGGTGTTTTGAAGGAAGAATTCAAAATCATTGAAAGAAAGGGATTAGAATGAGCCCTCGATTTTCCAAATGTGTTTAAGATGGAGTGGGTAAAAATAGCGCTTGTCCAAATTCATGATGGTTCCTTATGGTTGGAGAGAAAAGCTATCAAAATTACCAAGAGACTAATTCATAGGGTTAGTGGCTACCCAACACTAGATCGACCTAAGACACTAAGAAGTGATTCTAAGGAAGTGACTGAAAAGAATACTGAAGCTATTTGGAACAAAAGAGGTATGATAATAGACACGATCACTGATGCTCTAATAAATTTTGTTGTAAGGGTTATATCACACAAGTTCTATCAGTCTAGTAGATTGAATAGTGTACACTGTATAGCTATGGATGTTGGATACAAGATTGTCAAGAAAGATCATACATATGATCTAGTAGAGCTATAATTACAACTGATGGAGAACCTTGGAACACTTAAGAAAAAAAGAGTGCACAATGCAAATTTGGCTCTATATTAATTTGTATATTCTTTTATGTACAAAACACATTCCCCTCATTTGATACTATTGGATGGAAGACCAACAAATAGGTTGAAGTATAGATTAGTGAATACATTGAGCAGCTAGGAGAGAATTTTAAATCCTTAATGAGTAGTTACTTTGAAGATTTCAAAAATTTAATGAAGGAGAGACTAAGGATACCAATATCTTTAGTTGAGAAATATTATACTGATGTATATTTTCTTGTGGATGCTGATTATACATTTGTGCAAGCTGCCACACCAAGGGTAAGATGGTTGAAACCCTTAGGCTATGAGATAAATGTAGATGAAGTTTCTGTAGCCATCACAAATCTACTTGTGGAAGAGGTAGAGAAAACTAAAAAAGTTTTTGGAAACTATGAGATGCTAAAATCTAAGATTACCATGGATTTGAAATCTATATCAGTTATCAAGAAGAAGAACAAGCTAGTAAAGAAATTGAAAGCCAAATTTGGAGAGGGTGCCAAGGAAGAGGAAGAAGAAGAAGAGAATGAAAAGGATGAAGGAAATCAAGCATAAGAACCTCTAGCATCAACATAGAGCATGGGAGAAGATAAAGAAGAAGAGGAGACTAAAGGTGCAAGGCACAACCTGTGGAAAGAACAAAGAAAATTGTCAAAACAAGTCAACAAAAGCCTACTGCATCGACAACAAGAGCCAACACATGTGCTACAACATAAAAGGTCAAGGAAAAGACAAATAAAATAGAAAAAGGAGATCAAGAGAAAAAGAGACCAAGAAGAAAGTATGTGGCACAACTAGATTCTGATGAAGAGAAAATAGAGTCAGATGAAAATCATGAATTTAAGGTGGTGAGTCACAATCCTCTCTCAAATCTTGAAAATTTATGTCAAAATGTTAAGAACAATGCAGATCTATTACGTTTTAGTCATGTTGATTTTGAAAAATTGGGTAAAGAGGAGAAAAACCAAGTGGAAGAGGCCCTATGCCATGATGTAAAAATTCAAGACAACACCAATAGAATTTTCTACTTTAGTATCTAAAAGTCTATATGACATAGTTGAGAAAAAGTGGCATTATTGTCTAAATTTGGAAAGAAAAATTAGGGAGCCCACACTAGCCCAAGTGATACTTGAATTGACTAAGGTACAAATTGCTAAAGTTATAAAGAAATATCCAATTAGTTTCACACCTACATATAGAGCCTTTAGCATTCTACAAAATAATATTGAGGATGTTGTTAAGAAGTCAACACAGATATGAAAACTCATTTATGGGTCAACCATAGTAAAGAAAGAGAACCTAAACCTTTATAGGTTAAAGATGATGATAAAAAAGATGATAACAAAGGTGACATAGTTGGAGGAGAAACATAAATGAAAGAAAATGACAAGGCATAGCAACAAGAAGAATAGAGTGTGCATGACACACAATTGTTGAGTGTCAATCCTCCACATGAAACAACTGAGGGAACTAAAACAATATTTGTAAAGTATGTTTTTGACCTATCAACTTAGAACATCAATCCTCTTACTGAAGAAGATTTAAAGAAGATATTAGATCAATCTACATTGTAGGCCAAACTTTGTGGCAATCTTGTTTTGGTAAGTGTAGATGAACTACAAAAGTGTATGACTGATGTTACAAGGGAAAATGTGAATCCAAAAGAACCACCTTCTATCATCCCTTTAGTCACTAATGTAAAAAATTTGGTCCAAATGCTAGAAACTACATCTAATAAGGTTGATACAACTATCAAGATTGATATTGTTGAGAAGAAAATAACAAAAGAACAAGCCACCATTGTAGGATAACATGAAACAGGTCAAATAGATTTATTTGCATCTACAACATAAAGACAAGGTGCAAGTCAAGTCATAGTGGTAGATCAGGGAAAGCCTAAAGAGAGTGATCTAACACCTAAGGTGAAGGAACAAGTTGCCATCCAAGTAGTGGTAACTTTACCAACATCTGGCACTCCTTCCCCACAAACTCTTTAGAAGCCAAGCACAGAAGCTATTCCATTGCAAATCTTAGTGCCATGCCCAAGTTCATCAAAGGTTGAAAAGGTAATTCATTATGAAGATATAAGCCTTGGTGAAGAAATTATTATACCTAAATATGATTATGATACTATGACATTAGAACAAATAGGCATATTATAGTAAGCCTTATAAAGGAAAAAGCATCAAGAAATGTTTAGAAGAGAACATAGGCATAAGTAGGCACTTCAAGACATTAAGGAAATATTTCTAGATGCATTTAGTCTGCCAACTCCTAAGGAGACTAAGACACTAATGGAACAACTGGCATATATAGTGGAGAAGGTCAATAATGACGACCTTGATACTAATGCCAAATTATTAGAATGGTAAAAAAAGAAGTTCCAAAACAAGGTGAATAAGAAAATATCTGGTGAGATAGCACTAACACAAGTTGCATTGGAACCTAAGGTTGAGGATGTAAAGAAGGTACTCAAGAACATATTCTTAGTGTACACAAAACTATGCAATCCAAAACTCTTCACTCAAGAGACTAGAAGTCACATTTGAGTTTGGAAAGCCAAATTTTTGCATCAGGTGCAAGATTACCAACAAATCTTGCTCAAAGTGAGAAGCATTTTAGGACATTGCTTCAAACATAAAGTCATCTAGCTGTATTGATAGTAGATGAGGCTAACATAAGAGCCAAACTAACTAGCATACAAGCAACCCTCACCTCACATATAAAAATATTGCAAAAGGAGTTAGGCTATGCTGAAAATCTACTGAAGAAAGACCCCAATCTTTCTACTTTAGATGGTCTAGTCCACCTTGCTGTCAAGCTTGTCATCCAACTTAAGTCATTGGATGTTGCATGTCATAAATAGGATGCAACCCTCAAGATAATATTGGATGTCCATAAAGACTTTTTTTAAAAACACACAATAAATGTATAGCCCATTTGACATAAGTGTCTAAAAGGGGGGAAAATATTTTTTGGAAGAATAAGAAAGGGGGAGCATAAGATAAAGTGGAAAATATATAGTTTTTGGGGAGAAATAAAGCAGAGAAAGAGCAAAATGAGGAGATACCAGCTAAGGGAGAGCATGAAAGAAAATAAAGCATGAAGTCAACATTGAAGTCAAAGTGTATCACTAGAGACACATTTACTTAAAAAGGAGCATATAATTTTTGTTATAGAATAGAAATATCAACTCGGGGAGAGTTATCAAATTTTGAGGTATATAAGTTATTGCAAATTTTGAAATTTTGAAATTTTATATATAAGCCAAGTCATGGATATGTTATGCTCGAGAGATTAAGGACACTAATATATATTCAAGTTTTTTTGACACTCGTGTTAAAGGGGGAGAGTGTTGATCTTAAATTGGTTTTGACAAGTGAGTGTCAACACACTTAGGTAATTTACTTAGTTCATACCAAATTAGTAATACATGATGAGCACAACATGTAAATATTAGACCATGCTGAGTTATAGTGAGTGTCGATCCACTCATGTGTTGAGTCACTCAAGTGCTGAGAAGATAGACCATGCCAAGTGATTCAGGAGCCAAGTAAATAGTGGATGCTGAGCAATGCAGGAGCTGAGTCATAGCAAAGAGATTAGTGCATGCTGAGCATTAGAGAATTTAGATGTTGAGTGACACAGTTTTGACATTTTTTTGTAATGGTACATGCAACTGTGTAAACCATTTTTGAGCTGACTTAAAGGTAAATTACAATATTTTGGAGATAAGGATGAATCTCTAGTTGGATTCCCTATGAAATTACATGTAACCAATTAGAAAATGGGAAGGATTAAGTGGAAAAATGGATTACCTATAGATTCATACCTAATGTTAAGCCACCAGAGTCTTCTTAAGGAGGAAAAAACCCTAAACTCTTCATAGGGAGTGTGCAAGGAATAGAAGGAGTGAAAAGAGAAGTTTGCATGCATAAATAGAGCATTCATGGTGACTTAAAAGTTATGAAAAAAAGAGTGAATTGAAAAATCAGTTAGAGAAAAGTAAAGAATAGAGAAAAGGATACAACATTGAGACATCTGATCAAGAAGGATCAATAAGACATTGTATAGAGGTGATCTTTTATAAAGCAAGCAAATGCCAACCATAGGATCTATGTTGAGACATTCTAATAGGTGATTTCAGTCAAATCTCTTAATAGAGTAGTCTTAATAGGTTGTATGAAATCCTTTAATAGGGTGCTTACTTAGTTGTAAGTTAAAGTCATCTAACAAGGCACACTTCTAACAGGGTGTTGAAATCCTCTAACAAGGTGAGACCTAATAGTATTTGTAAACCTTTAATAGGATAGATAATGTTTCATGGTCAAAACATTGTAACCTTCATTGGATACACTTTATTGCTATAGTAGTGAAGATTTGTGGGTGTCATCCCCACCCCAGTTTTACCTTCTCACTTGGAGGGTTTCTAAGTAATCATATCTGGTGTTATGTGTGTGAATGTTTACATGCTTACATGATTTAGATGTATATGCATTACATTTTATTTTAGTTTACTTATTGAATGCATGAGATGGATGTATGGTGAATGTTTTACGGGTTCAATTTTAAACTACTAATTCACCCCCCCTCCTCTTAGAAGTTTACCTTTCCTATTGTAATTCCAACAATAATACATATGATAATCCTACAGTATATTTACGAAGGTAGTAACAAGGGAGAATCTAAACTGCTCTTCAGCTTTGGTTTGTCCTCTATACTAAATAAAATAAAGGAACATTTGAGTCTAGGGTGGTTCGATCTAGTGGAAGTTTCATCGAGTAACAACATTTCTGTAGGATCAGTCTCCAAGTGGGAGATTGTTGTCTAGTGTTGAGCATGATCAGTTTCTTGGAAATATAAGAGGAGTAACTAAGAGGGGAGGGGTGAATCAATTACCACAAAAAAAAAAATCCCAGATCTGTTAGATGTCAACATAGAACATGGACTTCACTAAAAATATTAATGCTTGACAAACACACAAGAACTTGATTTACACTAGAAAATACTATAACTTGATAAGCACTGAAATAGAAATTGTAACTCAACAAATGCTTAACATGTTAATCTTAATATATTATCTATGATTAACCTTACTTAACTTAGTTGCATACATATGAAAGAAATAACATGAGCACAAGTGACACCAAGATTTAATGTGGAAACCCAATTTAGGAAAAACCACCAATTGCAACTAGTTACTAATTTTTACTCTTCTAAGGTGATCTTTGTTAGGAGCCAACCCTGTTGAAGGTTACAAAACACACTATTAGGTGTGACCCTATTAGAGGATTTAATGACCATGTTAGGAGTTGCCTTGTTAGAGGTCCTTAGACACTTCAATCTAGAAATGCTATCATGTTAGAGGATTTAGAAATAGATGTTAAGCCAACTCTATTAAGAGATACAGAACACTGCTACAATGGTTAGAGACTAACAATGAGATGACCTAATTTTTTATGCAACTCAATTTTTTATTATAGATCTCAATCCTAGCTTGTATAATTGATCATTTTTGATCGAATGTGATGCAATAGACAAGTCTGATGTGGCCCAACCAAGTTCACAAAGTGAAAATGTGCAAGGGAAAGGCTACGTTCCCCAAATCCACAAACAAAAACTATCCACTCTACAACTCCTACAACCTCCTGATGGTGATGGTGGATGTATTTGACTTATCTAAGATGGATTCAAGAGGTTCCAAGTTTTTTTAGACCTCAACCCATTCCTAGCACTCAAATCCCTCAAAATTGTTTAGTAGGCCTAATTGCCCCCAACTAGGTCTGTAGTGAGAAAGATCTGAATTTTTCTCTAAACTTTTCCAAATAAATCCTCAAAAAAAAGGTTTTTAGATACTCATTAATTATTCAACATATTTCAAACTCACTATGGGTTGTTTTGGACCAACAACCGGATCTCTAAACTTGGCACCCTTTTTAGGCATAAAATAGGGCAATTTTACAAAGCAAATATATGCTTCCCATACATCCAAAGATTTAGGCTTTTAAAAGTCCTCCAAAATGATCCCAATCAAAAGAAAATCAAATCAATTTGACTCTCCAACCTTTGTAAATAAGAAACCCCCAATTTGGACTCTGACAAACCCTTTGTTAGGATAAACCATGGACATAAATAAAAACTACATGCAAATATAACCAATAACAGAAAAATAATAAATCACATAGAAATGAACACAAGGCACCAAGATTTAACATGGTTCACCCGATCCATGGGCTATGTCCACCAAACAGCAAGTCTGATCTTATTACAATCCAATGATTACAACCTAATTATAGTCCGTAGTCCCTTACAGCTCAATACCGCCGCAAGAAGCAATTTCGCATCACAACATAATAAAAAAATACCTAACCCTAAACCCTTTTATACAAGTATTTTATCCATTTTAGGGTTACAACATGTCGGCCATAAGTTGACCATAATCTAACAATCTCCCACTTGGGGACTGATTAGGCTCCACACTAAACAAAATCCTCCTACTTGGAGACTGATCCTGTAGCAATACCACTACCACATGGGGCTCCCACTGGATCAAACCACCCTAGACTCTGCTGTTCTTTGATTCATGTTTAGTCTAAAAGACCAACCAAAGCTGAAGAGGAGTTCAGCTTCTCCCTTGTTACAACTTTTGTCAACATATTTGCTAGATTGTCATTTGTATGGATCTTCTCCAACTTTTACTGTACATCCTCCAAAATTGACCAAATGAAATGGTACCACAATTGTATGTGTTTGGTCTTAGAATGTAGAGCTGAATTCTTTGCAAGATGAATGGCACTTTGACTATCTGTGAACAAATAATTATCCTTCTAAGGATGTACAAATTATTCCAAGAAGAACTGAAGCCATATCATCTCCTTGGCTACCTCTGTAGTAGCAAAATACTCTACCTCTGTAGTGGATAGAGCATTAATGTTTTGTAACCTAGAAACCTAGCTCATGGCTGCCCCACCAATAGTAAAGACATAACCTATAGTACTCCACCTGGTATCAATATCCCCTGCCAAATCTGAGTCAACATAGCCCTGCAAATTAGTAGTAGAGCCCCCAGAGTGTAAACACTTATTGGATGTTCCTCTCAAATATCTAAGAATCCATTTGACAACATTCCAATGCTCAAAACCTGGGTGACTCATATACCTACTAATGACTCCCATTGCATGTGCAATATCTAGCCTAGTGCATATCATAACATACATCAAGCTTCTTATAGTTGAAGCATAGGGTACCTTAGATATCTTATCCTCCTCTTCCTATGTCTTAGGATACATCTCCTTAGTCAATTTCAAATGACTAGGTAAAGGTGTGCTGATAGCTTTAGCATTCTCCATAGAGAAATGTTGCAACACCTTCTCAACATAATCAGCTTGAGATAGCGTTAATGTTCTATTCTTCCTATCTCTACAAATCTTCATACCAAGGATTTGTTTTTCTACCCCCAAATCCTTCATAGCAAATGCATGTGCTAACTAGCATTTCAACCCCTTAATATGATCCATGTTATACCCAACTACAAGCATATCATCAATATATAAACATAAAATAATGTAGATATCATCATCCAACCTCTTAAAATAAACACATTAATCTGAATGACACCTATTATATCCATGCTCATGCATAAAACTATCAAATTTTAGATACCATTGCCGAGGTGCTTGCTTCAAGCCATATAAACTTTTCTTCAATTTGCACACTAAGTTCTCCTTACCTTTGACCTGAAAACCCTATGGATGAGCCATATATATTTCTTCATCCAAATCACCATGAAGAAAGGCTATTTTAACATCCAACTACTCTAAATGCAAATCTTCAGTAGCCACAAGACTTAAAATAGTATGAATAGAAGTCATTTTAACAACAAGAGAAAATATCTCATCAAAATCAATTCCCTTTTTCTGTGCAAATCTTTTTACAACTAACCTGGCCTTAAATCTTTTCTAACCTCCTTCCTCTTCTTTCAACCTGTAAACCCACTTATTCTGTAAAGCCTTTTTACCTACAGGCAACTTGCATAGATCCCATGTCTTATTCTTTAAGAAAGAGTCCATTTCATCTGTCATTGCAGACTCCCACTGAATCTTAGTATCCACCTACACAGCTTCATCATAACTTTCAGGTTCACCAGCATCAGTAAGTAAAATAGAATACAAAGAGGGAGAAAATCTTTGTGGAGGTCTAATTTGCCTCATTGACCATCTAACATTCAATGGTGTGTGTGGTATTTTTTGTTGCAGTTGTTACACATCATGAGGAATGGCTAGAAAATCAACTTTTAGAGTATCATCCAACACTACATAATCATCTTCTTTCTTCTCATGTTGCTGCAACAGATCTTTGTACAACACTTTCTCATTGAATATAGCATCCCGACTTCTAAAAATTTTAAGATTTTCAAAATCCCAAAGCCTATAATCAAATTCATTAATGACATATCCAACAAAGATACATTTCTTTGATTTAGCTTCTAGCTTGGTTCTATTTTCAAAGTCTATAGCTTCACAACCGAAGGTCTTGAGAAAAGAATAACTCACCTTTTTACTAGTCCATGCCTCCTCTAGAATACCACAACCCAAAGGAGTAGAGGGACCTCTATTAATCAAATATACTGTAGTATTGACAACCTACACCCACATGTGTAAGGGCAACCCAGCATGCAACCTCATGCTCCTTGCACACTCTATTATAGTCCTGTTCATGCGTTCAACCACTCCATTTTCCTGTGGAGTCCTTGGAACAATTTTTTGTCTACGAATACCATTAGTGGAGCAATAATCTTCAAATTCATGACTACAATACTCACCACCATTATCAGATCTGAGACATTTTAATTTCTTACCAGTCTCATTTTCAACCAAGCATTTCCATTTCTTAAAAGTTTGAAATACATTAGTTTTCTGTCTAAGGAAATAAACCCATACTTTTCTAGTTGCGTCATCAATAAACGTAACATAATAATGAGAGCCACCAAGGGAAGATACTTGAGCTGGTCCCCATACACACAACTTTCACAAAAATCCATATTAACACATTTCAGACCTGGTAAAAATTTCTTTGAATGAAGTACTTTCATACCTTTCTCACTCATGTGCCCAAGTCTGTTGTGCCACAATGTTGTATCATAATCTACAACAACTATTTGTTCTCCCTGCTCAACTACAACAATTGTTCCTGAACATTCATTTTTCTCTGAAACAATCAAAGTAGAAGGAACAATATGACCTGTACAAAGATATAAGGTGCCTACTTTCACACCTTTTGCTACTACAAGGGAACCTTTTGAAACCTTCCAATTTTTATCATTAAAAGTAACTACAAAACCCTCATCATCGAGTTGCCCTACTGAAATTAAATTCCTACTCAGTCTTGGAACATGTCTTACCTCATGTAGTAGCCAATGATTCCTATTCTGCAACTTAATCTTAATTTTTCCCTTTCCAAAAATTTGACAGTGTTCATTATCCCCCAAATAAACAAGCCCAAAATCCCCTTGGACATAATCAATGAAATAACCTCTATGAGGTGTAGCATGAAATGAAGCACCAGAATCTAAAACCCATGAATCATCAACACTTTCTAAAGACAAAAGAAAAGCATCCTCTTCGGATTTGTTACTTACCACATTTGCCTCCTTGTCTCCATCTGATTTATCTCCTTCATTTTTCTTTCAATTCCAACAATCTTTCTTTTTGTGCCCTGGTTTCCCACAATACTAGCATTCGTTCGGTCCTCTTGATTGAGACCTCTTCCCTTTTGAATTTCCTCTTGATTTCCCACAATTTCCAGAGTTACTTCCTCTCTTAGTCATTCTACCCCTGCTTTGTGCATTCAAATCACTTCCTCATGTGGATCCACCTAAGGATTTCCTACGAGTTTCCTCCCTCAAAACAACACCGATCACATCATCATATTTTAGGGTACTAGATCTAGGAATATAATTACTCATAGCCATTACCAAGCCATTCCAACTTTCAGGCAAAGAACACAAAATCAAGAGAGCCCTAATTTCTTCATCAAAATTGATACCCACAGAAGATAACTGACTAGTAATTTTATTAAACTCATTTAAATGATCTGCAACAGATCCACCTTCTGCCATTTTCATATTAAATAAATGCTTCATGAGAAATACCTTGTTTGAAGTGGAGGGCTTTTCATACAGTGTTGCTAGGGTTTTCATCAACTCTTCTGTTGTCTTTGCTTTTGTAATATTAAATGCCACTGATGGTGCCAAGCATAACTGAATGCTTTCGAGTGCATTTCTATCCAAAAGATCCCATTCAACATTTGACATAGTTCCCTGATTCTTGGCTTTGCCTTCCAACGGCTTCCATAAATCCTTCTGATACATATAGTTTTCCATTTGCATCTTCCATAACTAGAAGTTCTGCCCATTAAACCTATCAAACCTAAGCTTACCCTCATCTGCCATTGCTCTCACTCAACCGTGAGACTCCCACTCAACCATAAAACTTTCTTTTAGAGGATAACTAAAAAACAACTAGGCTCTGATACCACTTGTTAGGATAAACCATGGACAGAAATAAAAACTACATGAAAATATAACCAATAATAGAAAAATAATAGATCACAAAGAAATGAACACAAGGCACCAAGATTTAATGTGGTTCACCCAATCCTTGGGCTATGTCCACCAAACAACAAGTCCGATCTTATAACAATCCAGTGATTACAACCTGATTACAGTCCGTAATCCCTTACAGCTCAATACCGCCGCAAGAAGCAATTTTGCATCACAACATAATGAAAAAATACCTAACCCTAAACCCTTTTGTACAAGTATTTTATCCATTTTAGGGTTACAATATGTCAGCCATATGTCGACCATAATATGTCAACCATATGTCAGCCATAATATGTTAGCCATAATATGTCGGCCATATGTCAGCCATAATATGTCGGTCATATGTCAGCCATAACATGTCGGCCATATGTCAGCCATAATATGTTGGCAACTAATTATGAAGTATGTACAGTACTTTCCTGATTAGTCACCATAATCTAACACCCTTAAATCTAGGGATTTCTCAATGTATGACCTCCCAAGCCAATATCAGGCAACTGAATGTTGATTCACCATGTAAAAGGTATATGTAGATGAGATGTACCATAAAATACTCCTCTCCGATGGATAGATCTTCGGCTCCTACACTCCAAGCATGCATTTCATGCACCTACAACTACCAAAAACCCATTAGAAGCCTCCATTCATGCAAATTCCTACCCAATAATTGTTAAAATGAAAATTTATATTAGGATACATGATCATTGTATGGTAATCAGATTCTTACATCTATGGAATGACCAAATGCTTTCAAAGTGCCCAAAACTTGCACAAATTGTTGCAAAAGTTGCTTGAAATCAACACTTTTGGTAAATGAAAACCCATTTGTCTTAATGCACCAAAAATGGTTTAGATGTCATCCCTATAGGTTAAAGACATCAAAACAACAATTATAAACCAATCCAAACAAAAGATCTATTGCAAAATGCTCAAAAGTGGAGTTTTTATTGCATTCCAACTGCCAAATTCATACAATGCTGATGGAATCTGTATAATGCCTTCAATATGATGATCCTATGCCTTTACTAGGCTAGATAGGATGAAATAAAATTTCCCCAACCATATTCCATTGGTTGGAATCCATAACAAAGGTTAAAACACTCAAATACTAGTTTTCCCTCCTAATTCAAAATATAGTCGTTAGGACTTTAAATTTGAATTTAAAACCTTATTAAAATGTTTTAACTCATACTTTATTGCTTTCCACTACTTAGGATTTTTTGTAATACCCACCTAGGACCTATTTGATCCCTCTAACCAATCTAGATCCCATGTTGGCACTATTGGCCACCCTTACATCATTTTTTATGCCTAAATCCTTTATCAGGATCTTTAGGACTTTTCAAGTTAACATTAAATTGTTCACTACATTTGGCCATTATAGACTTCAATACTTTCCAATCCAATTTCAAGGATACCATATATCCTTTTCTTTTGCTTGCATCCAAGGTGTACCTAAGTTTTCCTAGGTGCTCCTACAACATACACCCCACCTTGAAAAATACTCTTGCCACAAGAGTGAAGGGGATTTGTCTTCAAGCCACCCATACTCCTTGATGGATGTTTGCAACTCTTCTTCAATAATATTCCACTTGTGCCACATGTACTTCCTACATTCAAAATGTTAGAACAAATAAAAACATCAGATTTTGGACATTTATCATTTGCTCTCCCAATCTGCCCTTTTTCTTTCATTTGAAGATCAAAAAGACCCTTTTCTCTACCCTTTATGGACACTCGATCATTATCCTTACTGATTATTACTAGTGGACACCAAAGAGAAGTAATTAATATCCTCTTGTCACACACCATCTATTGCAAATTAGAACTTTTATGATGAGCAACATGCGTCTTTATCATTACCAAGGAAACCTTGTGTTTTAGATCAACACCACTTGGTGTTTGATCTTCTAAGGTGATATACTTCTTCTCACCAACACATACAATCCTTCCACCATCACCATCATTACTTGGTAGAGAATTAAGGTGAAATTACAAACTATCTTTATGCACAATGTACACATTTGCCAATCCATGATGTATAGTATCCCTAGAGGCTTGCCAAGGCCTTCCAATAATAATATGATAACATGTCATAGGAATCACATCACAAAAAACTCTATCAGCATATGATCCTATTGAAAAATGAACAAATTCTTGTTATCTAACAACAATATTTTGTTCATCACTTACCCATGAAGCCTTATATGGTCTCTCAATGGGAAACTTTTGCAATTTCAGTTTGTTTACCATCTCATAAGAATTTTTTTTTCAAATGATCCAAAATCAATGATCATTTTACAAACCTTACTATGACTTACACAATTTGTCTTAGAGATGGATATTGGAGCCTTCTTTTGTGTAACGCCCCGCTCGGGAACCCAAGAGAAATAAACCTAACATGTTACAATGTTTACTGAACTAATTTTTTTTTTATAAAAAGTTTAAACAACATCCAGATAACATTAATGCGGAAGCAACATGAACATACACATCAAATACACATTTGTAATTACAGATATAGTTTCAATTCCTCAAGGGTTCCTTTATGTTGAGTCACATTTTATAATTTTAAATTAATTAGTTTAAGTTTCAAGTACAATGTCTCAAGATCAAAAAGGAATAATAGATACATAATCGCATAAGCAAATGCATAAGTATATCTAATACAATGAAAGTACATCCACCAAATAACATCCACTGCACATGTCGCAGGGTATGTGAAAATAGATCCAATACACTAGGATATATGATAACATATATACATCATCGAAAAAGAAGTCTCTGAGATAAGAAATAAGAATGATAGAGGTATACAATGAACAACCAATAGCTGGCAATGTGAAGGGGAACCCAAATGGTAAGAAGGCACTACCTCCCGATCGCGTGGTTACCTAGTCAGGCTTCCACTCCCACCGTGCAGGGAAGATAAAGAACGATCCACATACGGCTATCAAACATAAAACATTCCTAGGCATGGAACTCCTAAAGGCCACAACTATCTCAAAGGTAACACATACTACTCAAGAAGATAAAATAATCCAAGAATGATAAAGGTACATCTTCTGCAACGAACAACCAACAACTGGCAATGTAAAGGGGAACCCAAATGGTAAGAAGGCACCACCTCCCGACCGCGTGGTTACCTAGTCAGGCTTCCACTCCCACCGTGCAGGGAAGATAAAGAACGATCCACATACGGCTATCAAACATAAAACATTCCTAGGCATGGAACTCCTAAAGGCCACAACTATCTCAAAGGTAACACATACTACTCAAGAAGATAGAATAATCCAATAGTAAGAACACTCAATCCAATACCGACACCACATAACCAAACATCATACACGAACCAAGTATAAACCAAATACCAAGATCATAAGGTAAAGTCAACAAAAGATAATCACCTCAAGTCAAAAACCACATATCAAGAGTACATCATCCATGAATCACCAATCATCCTCAATGAAAGTAATAACCACAATAAACAAAATCAATAATAAGTACACCACTAGAGATACACAAAACTACAGAGAAGACTCAGGCTACATACTAGGGAGTGTCATCACATGGCTGCTTGAGTTACCCTGGACTGATCTCTTAATAGACCCCGGACCCTCAAGCGTTGAGTTACCTTGGACTGGTTACTTTGAACCTTGGACCCTCAACATCACACATATGGAAACTAGAAAGCCATCTCAAGAAGACGAGGCACTCATCTCATTCCCATCCTTAGTCTATACAAGCACTAAAGGCATGGGTAGATCAAAAATCTCTAACTTATCTTTTTAGTGTGTTTCCCCCCATAAATTTTAATTACTAGATTATCACTTATTACATAACTTGCATTAGGTTACCCTGGTACTGACCACTTTGGGTCCCAGACCCCTATGCAAGCCACTCCCAAGTCACGTACCTAGACAACCTCTCCTAAGCACATAAAAACATAGTTGTGTCCCATACCACAACACCCATAAAGATCAAACTCGGTTCCTTAACAAGCAACCTGATAACAAGATGGTTCTCCTATTCGAGTACACATAAAAGCTCCACAAATAAAACTCATAAATATAATCTCCAATATGAATGTCAAAACACATCATGACATCCAATCACATCAATAGTATAAAATAAATCTCACAAAACCTCTGGTGTACTCCCTAGACTGGTCAACATCTAATCAACGCCAAAATCTCAAAGCATAGGAAGTACAAGTAAAACAATACAGATACCAAGAGTAAGTTTCATGTTTGGTTTAATCGAACTCACATAGTTAAGTTGAACATAAGGTTTCATTTTCAGTTAAACATATGTTCTAGGTAATAAGTTTTCACAATCATTCCTTTTTAACTAACCCATTTCTATATTTAAATGATTGTTCAATTAACTTATAACTAAGCTAAGGATAATCATTTATTTATTTATATTATAAAAACAATCCTTAATGATTTTAAATAAAACAAATTCGACTTTATTAAAATCATTAAACCCTCATTAATATCTTCTATTAAATCAATAATCTAATTTTACAATTTTAACAAATAATGCCCATTATTAATTAACTTTAATTAAGCTAATATTAATTAAATTAATCAATAATTTGTTCATTTAAATACTTATATTAAAATCTTCATTGATTATCAATTTATTAATATTTAACTAAAAAATATTAATAATTATGAAAACTACATTAATATATATTAATATTTAAATTATTAAATATTAATAAAAATCATTAATAAAACATTATTAAATCACATTTATTAATTACATTTTAAAACGCATTAAAATTTATTTAAAAAAAAAAAACAAAATATAAAAATGTGTATATATATTTCGGCGTGTTTAAAGGCCCACTGGCCTGGTACCTGCGACAGCAGGTACCCTGCTGCGCATAGCAGCAGTTGTACTGCTGCCTGCGGCAGCAGCAGTACCGGCTGCCGCGGCAATGAATGCCGACAGCAGGTACGGTGGGGGGGTAATATCCCCACCCTACATTATGTATTATTATTATTATTTTTTTTAAATTTTTAAATTATACAATTTCAAAAAACGTTTTATTATTATAATAAAAAGCTTTGTGTATATATATAAAATTTATTATAAACTTTCTTTTATCTCATATATATATATATATCATTTTTACACAATACTTCTTCCAATTCATATTAAAATATGTATATATATTTTTAATCCATGATTGAAACTTCAGTCTAATAGGAAAAATAAATCGAACCCTTTGAATTTTCAATCCTAAAATTTTCATTTCCATAGACAAACTCTTTCTAAATTTAAATATTCTTTTCCTTCAAACCCTAGATGATTTAATTAATTTCCTCAATGATTCTTCTTTATAAACAATGAGAAACTAATTTAAACCAATCAGATCTTGAAAATAATCGAAATGATAAACAGAATTTCAGGAGACTAATTATCAATCAGTCAGATCGGAAAAACAATCAAGATGACAAACGTAATTTCAATCACCCAACAATCACGAAGCAGACAGATATTTCCAATTAAAATTGTATTCACAGGATTTCAAAACCCTACCTCGTACTGATGCTAAAACTCTAACAGTTGGATGAAAACTTCTACTGCAAGCAATATCCTTCAAGCTACGAAAAATTCCTTCTTTTCCAAACCCTCTGAATTACTCTCCAAACCTGTGTGTGCCCTTGAAACTTGTGTCTGAAAAACTCCCTCCTAAATAATGACCCCAAAACCCTCTAATATAGAATCTAATTACCCTTTAGGGTTTCTATCTCTACAACTCTAAAATAATAATTATTTTATTTAATTAATTCATTCATGCACAATTAATTTTCTTTTTAAATTAAAATATTCTTTTATTATTCCTTCATGCACTTTAAGTGAATTGTTAAATTACTTTATTTAACTTTCCACTTTACTTTGCTTTTAAAATTAATTTATTAACTTTTTAAAATCTCATGCACACTTTCTTAGAATATCTTTATTAAGTTCACATGTTTTTTATCTTTTAAATTAATCTCTTATATTTTAAACTCATGCATAAATCATGCGAACTATAATCTTTATGATAATTAAATATCTTTTCACTTTTAATTTCATTTTTTTAGAAACTTAATTGATAAAATATTTATTAACTTAAATAACAATAATATTTAGCATTTATTTAAAAATGCACTCTAAATATATTATTATTAAATTAAATAAATATAATCACGTTCTAAATTTAAACTTTATTTAACTTTTTAATATATTTAGAACGTTCAATTTGATAAATATTTATTAACTTAAATAACAATAATATTTAGCATTTATTTAAAAATGAACTCTAAATATATTATTATTAAATTAAATAAATATTATCATGTTCTAAATTTAATCTTAAAAATTTAATCTTCAATTTAATTCTTTATATTTAATTAATTTCTCAATTAATTAAATATAATTAAATATTCATAATATCATAATAATTTTCCATTAATTTAATCTTTTAATTAGACTTAATTTAATAGAAAATACATCAAACACTCACATACGCACAAAATACTCACGGGTTTTAAAAAGGTAGACAGTCTGTTACGAGTCCTCCTTACAGGACAAGTATTATAGGCTTATGGCTAGGATTGGACCTGATCATTATCTTCCCATTCTCACCATTTGAGTATTTGTAATAGGGCACGCTCATCCTGGCAATTCAGGGAAGTCGATGCCTGGTACCTACATCCTGCATAAAAGACAAGCATGTACATGTATATAATATATCTAAACTAAACAGACAATGGCGGGGAGTGGTTCATCGTGTAGATCCCGACTAGCAGGTGACTACGACTCCCTCCCTTAACCACATCAAACACGTTAGACAGAAAGATAAAATAAACACGCACACCATACACATGCAAGTATGGGGTAAGTATCGTAAAAATCACAAGTCTAACATCAAATGCGTACATATAATAATGCATCTCTATCAATACAACATAATCATCATTAAAGACATCATGTTAACATTTTTATAAAAGAAACTACATTTACTAACTAGGATCATTAAGATATCGTTAACAACACATGAATGAAATGAAATCAACAAGTATATATGTAATCCAAAACATGAAATAATATCATACTATTGTAAATCCAGTATCTCTAAAACTAATCAATGCATAAAATCAACCTAAAAGAATTTGACAATGATAACAGAAATGCAAACTAGGGGCAGGCACTACATTTTGCTACTCCATTCTTCTCACCACCAATGATTCTCCTTCCTCATATGGTCCAATTTCTATGGCCTTGCCTTTGTCTTCTTATTCTTCTTCCCCTCCTTGTGCTAAGTGAGCTCTCTTCTCTACCTTCTTATGATCAACCTCTTTCTCAAGACACCTAAAGGACTGATGCCCAATGAATCCACAATCAAAACACTTACTAGTGAATGTACCACTACCTCTACCATAACTAGATCTACAACTTCCTCTTTGTTTTGGATTAGCATTCTTGTTCTTGTCCTCATTAGCTTGTTCCTTCTCATCACTAGATTTGCCTCCTCTACCTTTGTTTGTATTTCCTCTACTACCACTATTCTTTTCTCTTCTCTTCAACTTCTCTTTAGCCATTATGGCCAACTTGTAACATTCTTCAATAGATCTAGGGATTGTAAGACTTAAATCATCTTGGATGTTGAATCTAAGCCTCCTCAAGTATCTTGTCATCTTCTCTTCTACATCCTCATCATGACCCACTCCGATATCCAACTTATGGAATTCTTCAGTGTATCCTTGCACATCCAAGTCTCTTTGCCTGAGACTTTGCATTTTATTGTACATCTACACCTTGTAGTCACTAGGTAAATTTTTTTCCTTCATTTTTTCCATCATAGTATACCAAGAAGTAATCTTGGGTCTACTATTCTTCCATCGCTCAGCCTGTATACAAGCCCACCAAAGTAAGGCATGCCCTTTTAGTCTAGTCTTAGCAATCCTTACTTTCTCTTTGTCCTCTATGTTCTCAAACTTAAAGTAGTTCTCAATAGCACTGAAGTAGCCAATGAGTTCTTCATCATCCATCTTACCTGCATACAAAGGTAAGTCTAATCTCCTTTTGCATCACCACTCCTTATGGCTTTTACAAACCTAGCCATCCTCTCCTCCTTAGGATCTAACTATGCCTCTTCTCTCAAAGTGACATCTTCTTCATCCTGCTCTTCAAAGTTATGTTCCTTTTCCAATTTGGTTTTTCCTTTCTTTTCTAGTATGGTCAATCTACCAATCAAGACTTTCATTTTATTGTACTTCTCAAGCTTTTCCCTTCTTTCTTGTTCAAGGATTGCTCTTATTCTTCTATTCTCCACCATTTGTTCCTTCACAATATTTGTAAGTTCAGCATTAGTGACCCTCTGATGGATCCCTTTATCCTCTTCTTTTGACATCTTCTCAAGTACCATGACCCACTAGGAATGCTCAAAAGTTAAGGGATGCTCAAAGGATTCAACAAGGATCAAATACACAAATGGCCCCAATAACTTTTTTCTTGTTTCAGCCTAGGATGCTACTAGGCTATGATACCAATTTATGCAATAGAAAAGTGTGATGTGGTACAACCAAGTTCACAAAGTGAAAATGTGTAAGGGAAAGGCTACATTCCCCAAACCCACAAACAACAACTATTGACTATACAAATCCTACACCCTCCTAATTGCTATGGTGGATGTATTTCACTTATCTAAGATGGATTCAAGAAGTTCAAAGTGGTTTTAGACTCCCAACCCAATCCTAGCACTCAAATCCCTCAAATTTGCCTAGTAAGCCTAATTGCCCCCAACTAGGTCTGTAGCGAGAAACATCTAAAGTTTTCTCCAAAATTTTCCAAAGAAATGCTAAAAAAAAAAAGGGGTTTTCAAATACCCATTTTGACCTTCTTCAACATATGTCAAACTCAGTATAGGTTTTTTTGGACCAACAACTAGATCCCTAAACTTGACACCCTTTTTAGGCATAAAATAGGGTGATTTTACAACGTAAGTGTATGCTTCCCATACATCAAAATCTTTAGGCTTTCAAAAATCCTCCAAAATGATCCCAATAAAAGGAAAATCAAATCAATTTGACTCCCCAACCTTTGCAAATAAGAAACCCCCAATTTGTCCTCTTACAAACCCTAAAATCTAGGGCTTTCTTAATGTGTGATCTCCAACGACAATATCAACCAACTAAATGTTTATTCACCACATGCAAGGTATATATAGATGATATCTACCATAAAATACCCCTCTCCAATGGATAGATCTCCGATTGCTACACTCTAGGCATGCATTTCATGTACCTACAACCACCAAAAACCCATTAGAAGCCTCCATTCATGCAAACTCCTGCCCAATTATTGTTAGAATTATTATTTACATTAGGATATAGTTTAATTTCATGGGAATCAGATTCTTACATCCATGGAATGACCAAATGCTTCGAATGTGCCCAAAACTTGCACAAATTGTTGTAAAAGTTGCTTGAAATCAACACTTTTGGTAATGAAAACCTATTTATCTAAATGCAATAGAAATGATTTATATATCATCCCAATAGATTCAAAACATTAAAACAACAATTAGAAACCAATCCAGACAAAAGATCTAATGCAAAATGCTCAATAATGGAGTTTTTATTGCATTCCAATCGCCAAATTTGTACAATGCTGATGGAATCTAGAGAATGCCTTCAATATGATGATCTTATGAATTTACCAAGCTATATAGGATGAAATAAAACTTCCCAAACCATATTCCATTGGTTAGAATCTACAACAAAGGTTAGAACACTCAAATACTAGTTTTCCCTCCTAATTCAAAATATAGTCGTTAAGGCTTTAAATTTGAATTTAAAACCTTATTAAAATGTTTTAACTCATACTTTATTGCTTTCCACTACTTAAGATTTGTTATATTACCCCCTAGGACCTATTTGATCCCTCTAACCAATCTAGATCCCTTGTTGGCACTATTGGCCACCCTTACATCATTTTTTATGCCTAAATCCTTTATCAGGATCTTTAGGACTTTTCAAGTTAACATTAACTTGTTCACTACATTTAGCCATTACAAGATTCAATAAATTCCAGTCCACTTTCAAGGATACCATAGATCCTTTTCTTTTTCTTGTATCTAAGGTGTGCCTAGATATTTTCCTAGGTGTTCTTGCACCATAATGTTTCTTTGCAACTCCATAAGGATATTATTCTTATCCTTCTAATTCACTTCCTCTAAGAATCTTCAAATCTTCTATTACTTGTGCACAATTAATCCTCAAGTTGACCTTATATTTATATCTTACACATTGTGAATTCAACTAGAACCAACAAATGGATCAATTGAACTCAATATGCCAAAACAAGAAAATCTTTCATTAGCAGACCCTGCTCGGTAGACACTAACTCAAAAATGATTTTCTTGTGCTAACCAAGTGAACTTGGTTAACATTGCACATTCACAAAGTCCCTTTGGTAACCATGTGAGCTTAGTTAATACTGGTTCCATCCAACATTTTCTTTATTAACTAAGTGAGCTCGGTTAATACTCAATCTTCTATGAACTTCTCTTTGTTACCCAAGTGAACTTGGTAGATACTATCTTCTAAACTAGGAAAACTCTAGAATGCTTGACAGACACATGAAACTATCTTCATCACCCAAGTGAGCTTGACATACACTAACTAACAATGATATACATTTTGTGTAACATGATAATAGACAATTAACCAATTATTTTCAACACAGTCCCCAAGTGAGATATTTTTAGTTTGTGGTGACTGATCAAGGAAGCAATGTACACTCACTACAATTACTTGGTAGGGTTCATGGCTAGGCTAGGCCTCAAGTGGGGATTTGGGGGTGGTAGCCATTAATCAGATATTTTTCTGTAGGACAATTTGTTGTAATTATTTTAAACCTAATTTTGTAAGTGAAAAAATCTTGTATAAAATGGATTAGGGTTAGGGATTTCACTATGTATGATGAGATTGTAGCTTCCTATGATGGTATGGAGCTATAAGGGATTAAAAATTGTAATCAAGTTGTAATTGTTGGATAATAAGAATATTGGAGTCACTGTTTGGTGGATGTAGCCTAGGGATTCGGTGAACCACACTAAATCTTTGTTTCTTCTATTCTTCTCTATGTGATTTATTATTTTCTAATATTGATTATATTTGCATATAATTATTAATTGTATCTTTTTTAATCCTCACACCTTGCATAATAAAAAAATGGACCACACAAACACTTTATTACAAGGAAACAAAATTTCATTTATACAAAGTCCTAAAATAAGTATTGAGCCAACCTTAGGATTTATCAATTTACAATGAATAACATAGGAGCGCATGAAGATGTTACATTACAAATAAAACTTCACATAAATATTTTATCAATAGTCATCTTCCTCGGAACAACATGATGAAAAATCTTCAAAAATCCTTATAGAATGTGTTGGCTCTTGATTTTACAAGATTTGAACAACCCAATGATAAGAACATATATGCCTAGGGTGTAGCTATTTCCCATATTCAACACACCTATTTAGACATCTGTACCAACTATAAGGTTGAACTCCTTCACTTTAGGCTCTACAAAACCTACACAAGTAGACCTTAGATTCATCCATATGGTATTAGTTGCTAAAATCTAAATCTAAATCTATACTAAAAAGATGAAAAATCCAAATTCTTCTATGCTCATGCAATGAAAAATATATGAAATAGATAATAACATGACCTATGGGATTCACAAGCTAAGTGTGGGTTTCTTTTTTCAAATCTACAACATGAAAGGGAAAATGATTTTGACTATGAATTAATATTAGACTAACCCACATATGAAACATCAAGAAACATGTAGTTCCTATGATTGATCAGTGCCCTATCCATTGGGTATTCCAAAAATCACAACATACAAAAGGATATTGGTGACCAATCCTTTTACTTTTAAAATCAAACATCTATGTTCAAATTGAATCTCATACTCATCAAATCCTTCCATGCAATTTGTAACCCTATCAACACACATTGAGCATTTACTTGATTCTTTGAATCAATTGAAAAACAAATGAGAACATATAAATCTAGATTAGTTGCAACTAAGATCTACAATATTTCATCATAAACCACAAGATATTACAAACAACATAGATATGAGACAAGAATTAGAATGAAATTGGTTTCATTTGCTACCTTTGTATTCATTTCTTGAAGCAAATACATTCAAGATGCATGAAAAAAACTCATAAAATACGTAATAGATCAGAACTAGACCATATAATTTCATTATTGATATTCATACAAGAGAGAAAATGCTGAGAGAAAAGTGGAATCACACCTATGGAAATTTTCCAAAAGTCTCAAACTAACTTGCAATAAACTAGAACCAACCCTGTACAAAGAGAAAGAAAGAAAAGATATAGGAGGATGAAAATCCTAGATCTAATAGCAGACAGACACTTTTCCACTTAAATCTCCATCCATTGCTAAAATAAAGCTTCTCTCATCTTTCTACAAATAAAATCTAGATCAAATCTCATCATTGTGCATAACAAACTCTGAAAACATTTCTTTAGAATGATGAGAAACCCTTTTTAATAAAACACTAGATCTGCTATCAAAATACTACCAAAAGTCCCACTGAACTAAGTTGGAGGAAAAATAACACTACTAGCATGACCCTCTCGAAATCTAGCAAATATCAACTTTAGCTTTTTGTCACAAACTAAATATGAACTACCTAACCAAAAATTAGTTAAAATTGGAGTACTCAGAAAAAACTACAAGTAATTCTCACACATTGATACCTATTCAAAATTAGATAGTAGTAATAGAAAGTAGACTCCAAGACATTTTCGATGATATATAATAGTCATATATTTTCCTCCAAGAAAGGTCCTAAGCACCAAAAAGAAGTTGCAAGTTGAATAATGGTGAACTTGCCCTTGTATTTTGCAAATATTTAACCTTTTTATAAAATTCACAATTTATAATATAAAACCAGTTTTATTTAATATGACCTACACATAAATCTTGTGAAAATAATAAAAACTTATGATTTTTGGAATTTGGCCTATATTTTCAAATTTGGGGCAAGACTAGTTGACTGACCATAACATGTGGCTCCCTTTGATTGGATTTCTATTGTATAGTCAATTGCTTTGTTAGCACCTAGCCGAGTCCTACTGCCACCTAGGTACTACATGGCACCTCCTGATTGGTCCACATATCTACCACATCATCACTAGACTGATTGCCACATGGCGTCGTGTGTCATCTTGTGATTGGGTTGCCATGTCACTTTAGTTATCTTTTGTGCATCTTTCCATGGTGACTTAGTGACAATTGTTGATCTGTTGATGCATGGAAAAATCTGGTGTGTTCATCTCAAATATACTTCATCTACCATGTCATTACTATTGGTATCTCTAACCATTGTTGTCTATTAGTGTCAAACACTTAGTCATTTACAAGGTAGACTCAAATGGTCATCACTATGACTGAGCTACTCTATATATGCCAAGTCATGTACAAAAGTATGTATGTACTAAACTCTATAAGAGTTGAGTAAGTGTATGTTCACTAAGTATTTTTTGTGCAAGATGAGCTTAACTATGACCAAGCATTTCAAAGCATACATGTGTCGAGCTACATAGTACATGCCAAGCATAATACAGACTGAGCAAACAAAAATGTTGAGTATCAAAAAATATTAAAGGCCGAGCAATGCAGAGTTTTCATAAAAGTGTAGAATGATACATATTTTGAGGTAAATCATTTTCAAGCTAACATGGAAGGAACATTTAATATATGTAGAGGTTGTTATAGAGATTTTTAGGTATTTATGACATGGATCAAAGATCCCTATGTTGTATGATGAACAATTCAAATGAAGAGGAAAAATTGGAAGAATCTAGAAAACTCTTTATAGAACTCTTTAAATAGAGAAAATCTTAACCTAGATCAAGAAAGAGTATGATGAGTATGATAAGGAAATGTGAATCAGGATAAATGAAGTGAAAGATCAAGATCGGAGAAGAAATCCTCTAACTAGGTGAGACCTAATAGTCTGTTAAGATTTTAATAAGGTAGACCCCTCATAAGGTAGATCATATATTATGATGGAACATTGTAACCCTAATAGGTTAACTTTATTGCTACAGTAGTGAAGATTTGTGGGTGTCATCCCCACCTTAGTTTTACCTTCACCTTGGAGGGTTTTTGGGTACAAATATTGTGTTATGTGTTTATTTTCATGCATGTGATAGATCAAATTTAAATGATTACAATAAGTTTATTACTACAAGTTTTATATGCACAAGTTAACTGATGAATGATTGAATGAATTGGTTAAAACCAAAAGTTCTTAAGATTTTGATTTACCCCCCCAATATCTTGCTATCCTATGTATACCTCCATAAATCAACAATTGGTATTAGAGCATTGGTTCTTTGAGAGAATCTTAATCACTCCGAGATTAGATTTTGGAGATGGAGGCTTTTAAATTAGAAAATGTTATTGACAATTAGGTGATAGAAATCCAAATCATACTGTAGAAACTGAGAAAGAAGGACAAGATCTAAAGGAATCCCTAAAAAGGAGAAAGGAATTAGCTATTGAGATAAAATAATTTTCCTATAAAGTTGAGAACGAAGGATTTTTTTAATCAATCAATCCAGATGACAAGGCATCTTCAAATCTACTTGAAAAGAACAAACTCCTGAATAAAGAAATAAGATGACTAAAAAGAGAACATGAAATCTGATCAGTAAGATTATGTGAAGTGATTGAACAAAAGAAGAAAGCATAAGAAGACAGGAATATGGTTGAAGAAAAAAAAAGGTTAATGGCTACTAGACTTCAAGAAAGGATATCAAATGTGTAGAAGCTTACAAACACTGAACTGGACATGATGAATTAACTGATTTTGCAAATTAGGAATTGAATTATACTAAAGAATGAAATGAAAACTAAGAAAGAATCTATGGAGAGACTTAATAAACCAAAAGAAGCAATGAAATACTTTGAAGAACACATGAAGTCATTTAGTAGCACTAATGGATAATGTCATTCATACACTAAGAAAGGAGAATCATCTAGGAATGGAGAACTAAGGAATGCAATGTCAAAGGACAAACCAACATGCTATCACTGTGGAAAACTTGGTCATATTGCAAAAAATTGTTGAAGAAAATATGGTATGCAAAATCCTATACCTAATTTTAATGATTACTATTTTTACTACAAGAAACAAGGACACCAAATACATGAGTGTAGGTTAAGAATGAGAAATGCACATACTACACCTAGATTTGAAGGACATTTCAATAGCTAGAAAGAGTATGGACATAGAGCATATGACTGTAGATCATAAACCAAAAACTTTTTGGATAATTTAGAGGAAGAATTATACACCTAAAAATTCATGTTCCAAATGTCACAAGTTTGGACATATAAGAAAGAATTGTAGGACTCAAGTATATGCAACAAATCAAGCAAAAGACAAAGGCAAAGGAAAAGTATACAATGAGAAAGTAAAGAAGGAGATGAATCAAAAATAGAAAAAGAAAGTGAAAGATGGAAATGGTGGAGAAAATGAGGTAGAGGTCATCCAATCCAATGGAGAAGGCAATCATATCATCACAAACTAAGAAAGAGAGGTATGTATGGAACTGTATAGATAATTGATATATCATACATTAGCTCCTTACATAAAATGTGCTAAAGTTCATATTTGCATATATAAATATGCATAAGAATATATTAATGAAAGGATTTAGAACATCTATAAATATTGTCTATGTTGAATGAGCATTTCAACATGGACCTAGCACCTCAGAAGTTAAATGGTATAGACCAAGTGATATGGAAGAGACTGAACTATAAAGCAAAGACCTAGTTCAAAACCACCAATAGTAACTGAGATGACTATCTTCCACATACCTAAGTACACAACATTAATGGAGACCCTAAATCAATCAAAATAAGGCATATATTAAAATTTTAAGACATTATCTCATACCTTGCATACATATTTCAAGATTTGAAAGACAATAAAAATATTTCAAGAGCAATTTGGATAAAAAGCTTGAGCGAGTAAAGATCTTAATTGTGTTGAGTAATTCAGAGGATAAAGAAGAAACTACAAACCCTAACAGAGAATATGGAAGTTTCATCTATGTCTAGAATAAGTCAAGAGGTTAGTAAAATTCAACTAGTGAAGAGCGATGCTTGTCCTCCACCAAAGTTTTGTGTTATTCTTGAAATTGAAATGAAAGGAGATTCAAAGGGTGCTCTATCCTTGATACCACCCAAAGTTATTATGATCCATAATGTTAGGAGAATTTACATGTGTATGATCAGAGAAGTAGGAGACTATGAGATCAAAGAATCATATGATAATTTATGTAATGGAGATATCTTGAAGGATGAACTTAAAGTTGTTGAAAGGAAACGGTTAACTCGTGTCCTAGAATTTCCAAGAAATCTCAAGATGAAATGGATTAAAGTTATCATAAGTAAAATCGATGAATTGAAGAATTGGACATAGAATGAACCCATGGAGATTATGAAGAACATGATTCACATGCTATGCAACCCTAGATAAGAAGAAAATCATGTGATGCCTGAGTTAAGAGTAAATTGAGGCAAATTCAGGTGCCAAGTGGAATGGATGAGGTATGTCCATTGCAAACATTTCTGATCCATTAATTAATTTTATTGTGAGGGTTATAGCTCACAAGTTTTACCAGTCAAGCATATTGAAAAGCATGTCATGTATAATAGTGGATCAATCATGGATGATAGTGATGAAAGATCATGAATATGATCTTGTTGAGTTGCAAAGATTGCAACTAGCAGAGAATCTATCATCTTTTAGGAAAGAAAAGAATTCAATGTGTAAGTTTGGATCCCTCATTGTATGTATTTTCTGTTACATCTAGAAATATTTTCCTAGTGGTGGTGATGTTTTTTGGGAACTAAAAAAACCAGTGACTGAACAAATAAGAGAATACATTACTCAATTGGGAGAAATTTTTGAGAATGTTATAGATTCTTATTTTGAGGAATTTAAGCATAGAATCAAGATAAGGATGAGAATACCTAAAGAATTGGTCATACAATATTACAATGACATATGTTTTCTTATAGACATAGATAACACATTTTTTCAAGAAATGAATCCAAGGAAGGCTTGGCTACAAAGTTTTGACTATGAGATTGATAGTGATTTAGTAAGTCTAAACATTGATTCACTATTGAAGGAAAAAATTGACACTAAGGATGAAACTTTTGGAAGATATGAGGAAGGAAAGGCTAGAATAACTATAAATATGAAGATAGCCTCAAAAAATAAGAAAAGGAAAATAATGATTAAATAACTAGAAACTAAAATGAGCACCCTAGGTAAGGGAAAGGAACCAATACAGATAACACAAGGTCATGGAGAAGACAAAGAACAAGATAGTAGTGATGAGGAAGAGGAAGAAGAAGATGGTGACAAGGTTAAAACCCTAGTTTTTTTTACTCCATTAAGAAAGAAGATTCAAGGAACCAAGAAGAAGCTAGAAGTGACATCCCTCTCCTCTACCACCATCTAAGCTAAGCACCCGGGCAATTGCTAGTGTTGAGCAGTGTACAAAGAAAAAAGTAGTAAAAACTATAGAGTCTAGGGCCCCTAAACCTAAAAGAAGGAGATTGATCAGAGGAAAACCCATAAGGAAAAAAAATTCTATTGAAGAGGTATGCAAAGATCTAAGAAGATCTTCAGGATTATCCAGCTTTACATTTGTCAAATATGATACATTGTATCATACTGACATAAGCAAAGTTGAGGAGACAATGGTAGACATGATTGCAAATAAAAAACTAGCTCCTAGTTAAATTAAGGAGAAGATACCCAAGGACTTAAATAAGAGATTAGAAAGAAGGTGGTAATAGGTAGAAGAAGAAGACAAAAAGATAAGGACTACCATATTAGTTAGAGTCATGCCTAATCTATAGTAGGATCAACAAGAAATATTTTTGGTAAAGTATAGGAGTAGATTTGTTCCTAAATATAGAGTATTTCTTATTTTACAAAATAAAATGGAAGTTGGAGAACAATAGAATGGATTTCTTTGTAAAAGCATTTTTGGGTTATCAACCAAGGTAGAAAAGATAGAGAAAGAAACTATGAACATCAACGATGATTACAATAGTGAAGAAAGTTCAGGTGTGGTAAGCTTGCAAGACAACATGTCACTAGTACATGTTGACACCCCTAACACTCCAGAGGTTGAGAAATCAAGGCTCACAAGTACTAAGGTAGAAACAAAGGTGAAAAAATAAGTATCGACAGTAAGACTATTTCAACACCTCATAATGAGGAAAATAAAGAAGTAGAGCTTAACCAAGTGTCATTGTTGTCACTAGCACTAAAGTGCAAGCATGACCGAGTGGTGAAACTCCCTCACCAAATCCAAAAGCAGTGCCAAGAAACATCACTCCTTCACCAAGAAAGAGGAAAGCAATAAAGGTTGTTTCATCATACATTGAAGTCAGTCTAGATGAAATAATTGAGATGCCACAATTGGATTTGGAAAATCTCACCTTGGAAGAAACAATTTTGTTTCAAGAAGTTTTGACAAAGAAGAAATGAAAAGAAGAGATAAGAAGAGAGCATAAGAAAAAATAGGTACTCTATGATGTGAAAAACACTTTTTTTATGCTTTTGATATTAAATTTTTTGATGATGAAGCCCCAATCATTACCCAGCTTGTAAATATTGATAAACAAGTGAATGTTTGTAATATGGAATCAAACGATAAATTGATGGACTGGTCAGCTAGAAGATTTGAAAAGAAGGTTGTGGATAAAGTGTCCATAACCACTGCCAAGAATAAAGTGCAATTACAAGGGCATGCACAGTTTATTCAAGAGCTCATACAAAAAGTAAAATTTTTGTACAATATTTTGTCAGATGTGCCAAGATTCACAAACGATATTCAGGCACAAGTGCACAAGATTCAATCTGAGATGAAGAGATCTAACATCATGATTTCCCAGTCAATAGGTTCTAGTATTGATCATTTCAATAATTTACTAAATACTCAAGGCACATTGGTTGAGCTTCAGACAACTGGCAACAACATGAGATCCAAGTTGATATCTATTCAAGCAATGTTGATACCTCATTTAGAGGTCATGCAAAGCAAGATACAATCAATGGAGGATCTTATGAAATAAGATCACAATATTTTAGTGGCTAACAACTTAATTGACTTAGTTGCAAAGTTATAGTTACAAAATCACACCTTTGAAGCAACAAGAACAATGGGATCATGCACTAACCATGATTACCAATATTCATAAGATATTCATTGATAAATATGGATTTCTTCCACCCATTCAACCCCAATAGTTGTGAAAAAAGTGTTCAAAAAAAGGGGGACATAGATTTATTTGAAGGGGGAAATGAATTTGTTGTATATTGTATAGTCATTATTCATTTTGGGAAAAATCATAAGATTTAGGGGGAGAACCCAGTATCCATTTGTATTTGTAATGATGAAAAAATAGCAAAGTATTTTTTCCACTAATGTCAAAGGGGGAGATTATTGGTATCTCTAACCATTTTTGTTTATTAGTGTCAAAAACTTAGCCATTTACAAGGCAGAGTTGGATGGTAGTCATTGTGACTAAGCTACTCTATTTAGGTCAAGTGATGTATAAAAGTATGTATGTACTAGGCTCTAGAGGAGCTGAGTAAGTGTATGGCCACCGAGTATTTTCTATACAAGTTGAGCTTAATAATGATTGAGCATTTCAAAGCATACATGTATCGAGTTAGATAGTAGGTGCTACGCACAATACAAACCAAGCAAACAATAATGCCAAGTATCAGAAAATAGTAAAGGCTAAGAAATGAAGGGTTTTCATAAAAGTTAGTAATGATATAGATTTTGAGGTAAATCATTTTTGTGTTGACAAAGAAGGAACATTTAATATATGTAGAGGCTGTTACAAAAAGTTTTACATGTTTATGATGTGGATCACAGATCCCTATGTTGTATGATCAATAATTTAGATGGAGAGGCAAACTATGGAATAATCTAGAAAATAGAGAAGATCTTAACCTAGATTGAGTGTGTGATGAGTATTATAAGGTGATGTGAACCAAGAGAATTGAAGTGAAAGATCGAGATTAGAGCATAAATCAGTAAAAGTATTTTGTTATCTTTTAATAGAGCAAGTGACATATTCAAAGAAATGAAGAGGGAAAGAAAAGTATTATCAGATAAGAGGAGATGATCAATTAGCAAGGAGAAGACTCAAAAATTAGCTTACAAAGCTTTTTGAGAGTCAGGTTCTTCAATTATTTTTAACCAACTTAAATAAGGGTAAATCTCTTAACAAAGTGGTGTTAACAGATCTTTGTAAATCTCCTAATAGAGTCCTTTGTTGTAAGTTTTATCCTCTAATTATATGAGACTTAACAATCACTTAAGCTTTTATTTTGGGTAGACCCCTCATAGGGTAATTCATATATTATGATCAAACGTTGTAACCTTAATAGGTTAACTTTACTACTACAATAGTGAAGATTTATGGGTTTCATTCCCACCCTAGTTTTTCCTTCACCTTGGAGGGTTTATGGGTAACAAATATTGTCTTATGTATTTATTTTCATGCATGTGATAGATCAAATTTTATTGATTACAATAAGTTTATTACTACAAGTTTTACATACACAAGTTAATTCATGAATGATTGAATGAATTGGTGAAAAGAAAAGTTCTTAAGATTTTAATTCAGCCCCCCTCTCAGTATCTTGCTATCCTCTTTATACCTCCATAAATCAACAATCACCTCTAACACATGTCAGCATGTCACTTTGTCACAAGTCTTGTGAGCATCTTGCCACATCATCACAAAAATGCAACTGCTTGACATGTGGCATCATCAATCCACCTCATTCCCTTGATTTGCATGGTAGCTATCACTTTGCCATGTCAACGCACCTACTACGTGTCACAATGTTGCTTTGTCACATATCTAGTCAGTTGTCGCCACATCAGTTGCAACTTCACGATGTCACACCATGTGTCACTTTTGTTTGGTTAGCTACCTCTATTCACTTGCTATGTGGCTTATACTAGTTCATCCACTTGACTACCACATCATTTCCTAGTCAGTTCACATTTTGCACATTGTCAACCAAAATTTCATCTTCACTATCAATCTGACATAGTGTACCCAACAAGTTTACTTGAGCCTTCAAGTCTAAAGAAAATTTTTAGACATTTTTATGTTGTGTGTTTAGTTATAAAAATAAATCAAAACACAACCACACATAATATGGGACTAAACCCAAGTTACCTCTTCATTACATTAAGAAATGAACCTATACCATTAGAACAATTGGGAACATATGCACTATCTAAACAATAAAACTTCTCCTCTCTTGACTCATCCTCTATAGCTCTGATTTAAATCAACATGGAGTCCTTTCCTAATAACTTGTCTTTAATCTATGACACCAAATCACCTCATAAATCACTATTCTCTTCACACATATTCCACTCAAGATAGTGAGACTCTTCTTCACATGCAAAATGGAGGAATTTATTTCAGACTAGCAGTAGCATTCATCTGTATCTAGTAATGATATACACTCAACAACACCAAGCTACCTATGTACAACTGTGACTAGCATTGGACTCATTTATGCCATTTTCAATGGTGAATGAGTTTCTTTTCCATTTGGAACCCTTAACATAGTCTTCATACACCTTTTCTAAACCACACTCCTATCTTTTAATATCACTACTTTTGTTTACTTGGCAATGACCTTGAATATGAGAGGCTATCATGGCTAAGTCAATGAGCAAATATCATTGCAAAATGTAGGTTTTTTTCTATGGAGATGCCTTCCTCTCATATACATATTCCTTGCTTGTGAATTACCTAAAAAATTTGCTAGATCAAGGAATTGATTGAACTAATTTGTGCAACTCTGTGAATTTCCATTCCACATAGTAGTAATTGGTCAAAACATTCCATCTTCTTTCTTTCATTTTTGTCTAGAGACTTGAGATAGAAATTGAATTTTGGTAATGCCCTTAAATTTCATTTCCAATTCTCAATACATAAACCATTTTAGTATAATGGTTAATGCCAATGCTAAACCTAAAAATTGACTAACCAAATCAATCACAGATTTGCAAAGTAGATTTATCTATATCCAAATTTGATCTATGGTTATGCACAGCTACATCAAACATGTAGAAAATACTAAAGGAATTATACCCAATCATTACACACAACATTGACCTTATTACATGCCACCTCACATTTTAGGCAATAACAAAAATGCTTAAAATGTATTGGGAAAATTAGGCTATAGCTTGGTGAATATGATGGACATTAAAATGAAACAATGTGCTTTCTTCTAATTTGGTTGTTGTTTCTCTATATTATTCACAAGATTTTTAATTCAAAAGTGCAATTTAAAAGTCAAATATGCTGGAAAAAAGAAGTCAGCAAAACATTCTCCACAAAAAGCATTGTATACTTTACAAATGATAAGTTGGACACATTTAAAATAACACATTTATTTGCTTGTGTTTGAAAACATTTGGAAAGATCAAAATCTTTTGGAAATTCTTGTTGGAAATAGATTCATCTTTTTTATCTTTGAGTTGTGCATCCCTATATTTACACATCAACAACATGCTATAAGTATGCCTCCAATGTGTCCACTTTGTATAAAACAACCTTAAATGAATAAACTGACCCTCTTTTTTCATTCATTGTGTATATAATTTGCACACCTTTTGATTATGTTTGAGAAAATCTTCAATGGATTAAATGTAAAAATTAAGTTCTCTTAAGAATTATAATCATTTATTTCTTAGTGAATCATCTTTGTTCCCCACAAATTAATTCATCTTGACAAAATTAGTCAGGCCCCAAAGTGGTTCCAACTAATTTAAAATTTTTTTTTTTCAAACAACTAACCTCTCAAATTGCTCTAACTGATCCCTAACATCGAGTAGAATTGATTTGGATCACTAGTCAATCACAAATAAATTATTTTTCACCTTTTATTATTGCAAAGTATGACTTTTGTGCTAAGGAGCCTTGGAACCAACTTTTAAAACTGACTAAATCAAGCAACTAGATCCCAACATTTGGCACATCTTTTCTTTATTCCATATACTCTCACCTTCTTAATTTTGATCTCACGACAACATCTGGGTCAAAAGATATTGACCATCAAAGTGGCCTTTCTAAAAACAATCTATATCCAAACTATTAGAAACTTACAATTGGGACAATTATTGTTTTTTTATTGATGCCAAATCTATGAGTTAGACATATTACTACCTAATCTAAATGTCATATCTATTTAATTACTGAAAATGATTTGAGAAATTTCTCATAAAAATAACACCTAGAGGAAAGGTTGAATTATGGAAAGGAAGCCACAATGGGCATTTTATTAGAAAGAGTTTGATAAAGCAAAGTGATTTTTTATATCATGAAAATTAAGCCAAGATGAGCAATAGAGTAGAAGGCTAAGGAATGTTGAGTGATGCTAGTGTCAACCTAGCCACAATAAGTGTCAAGAAAATCTAGTGTTGATTGAGAATTAGTATCGAATGAGAAAGTTAGTCAACATCTAGCTAGATGTTTTATAGTGACCAAGTGTTAAGTGATGATCGAGTGTGATAACTTAGTGATTGCTGAGTAACATTGTTGAGAATGAATTTTGAGGAAATCGTGATTTCCAATTGACTTAGTTGATTTATTGGGAGATGTAAATTGTATTGAGGATAGGATTGATGAGTTGGATCATTAAATTCAATGTAAGGATTAGGTAAAGACCTAACAGATGGATTCCAAAGAATTTTCTAGAGGAAGCTCAAGAATATGGATAAATATAATGAATCATGTTGAACTTGATCGTAAACCCTAAGATCTATGGTGATCATAGAAAATGTTTTAAGGAAGGATTGCCTATATAAAGAGGTGTAGAGCTAAATGAATAAATGTACATGCCAATGTGTGTGCTAATGTGTGAGGCAAGTATAGAAGAAGGTTGATCAAAGATGCACAAGTGCATGAGTGAATGTGAAGCTAAAGGATATTTCTTATGTAGATGCTACTAATATTGATAAGTGAATTTGAAAAGAAGGCTTAAGTGTTGTTGAAGGGGAAGATTTATTTCTTGAAGGTTCCAAAACTAATCAAGACAAAATATGACAATGGAGAGCCTATCAATGACTTAGTACATGAACCAAATAGTGATCTAAACTTGCAAAACCCTTAACTAGGTTAATTAGTGGGTTGTAATAATGTAGTTAGCACTTGTTCTACATGTCATAAGTATCCACATTTACAAGGATGTTGGGAGATATTCTATACTACATGTTTATGGACTTTCAGGAGAAGCATGCAATTATTTGAAGGAGGATTGAGTGTGTAAGGGGTTTATGATAGTCACAAAAGGAGTTTACTATCACAAAAAACCATAGTGCTGACACGGGTGCCATATATCAGCTATCCACCATTTGATGTGTTTAAATTTTGGATATGTTGTATAGGGTAAAGTTTCCAAGTAGTGCACAGGAGTGATCAAGAAGTATTGATCTAGCTCAAAAGTTATAGATCTCTGTGTAAAGGTCTATCAAAGAGGATAGCCAGGGGGTAAATTTATTTTGTATGATTAGGAAGTTATCTTTGATGAATCTAATGTGTATGTAGAATGGGAAAATAGACCTAGGAAGGAACTAAGAGATTATAGGGAGTGTTATAATTGATCATATGGTGAGGGGGAACCACCAAGTTAAGGGTGTGGGGAATATTTGTGGCATAGGAGGCTGATCAGTTGAGTAAAGATATGATATAATGACAATAAGGATTAGTATTACATAGGGAATCACACCCACCTCCTTTACCTCAAAGTACCTGTCCCTAAGACATCCCTACACCGGGTACTCATGTACCCAAGTACCCCCAGCTTTGCCATCCCACAAAAATGTTATTGTTGGAATGGGGACTTGGATTTCTATTTTAATTTTGATTTTCTAATGTTACTATGGGTATGTAATATGCTACTATGTTGAATGTTCAATGGTTCTAGTTCATGTTGCAATTTTGCTATGTTGAAGTATTTTAATTTGGTTTGTTCTATTGAAACATCATTTGATAATAAGCATTTCATGTTATATATATATTTTATACATCACCCTTCCTTACCTCGTCCTCCCCTTGTCATCTCCTGGCCATACCCTTGTCATGAAAATGAGGCCATTTTCTCCCCATCCCAAAACTTCTCTCGGCATCTCATCGTACCCCAGTACTGGTGTCACATTAATAAGGATTAAATTATTGTTGAGTATTTGGGTTTGGTGAGAAAGATAATGTCACATGAATGGTAGACATTGGGAATACTATGTTTTTGCTCTTGGATCCTTAATAGATAGTGTATGGAGTAGTGTTGGAGTATGAACCAAAAAATGCTATAAATTGTTGTCATCAAGATGGTGATAAGTATATGTTGTATATAGAGTTGGAAATTTGTATATGTGGAGTAAGATGGGTATGGTGTGGAATGATTATTAAAGGTCTCATGAATGTTGTGATCAGGAGACAGCCCAAAACTCCATCTATTTTTTCCTGGTGAAGTTTCCTGAGAACCCTGTTGAGCATATGTGCACCCAAAAATCAAACTTGTTTGAGTGATGGAGTCATTAGTGGGAAAGGTTGTACCAATATCTTCTACAAGGAATCTAATGGAAGAACCATAATTGACATGCTCTATTTCATAATTACACTGCTAAGTGAGGTCTTTGCACTCATAGTTGCGAGTCACCAAAAATATCGTTCTTTACAAAAAAATAGTGACTTTTTTTATTAATTAGACTCCCTTAACAAAACTAGTTAAAATATCCAATGTCTGTCAACTAGCTAATTTAGAATAATTCAGACAAGAAAATGTTTTTGCACCTTTTTTTTGGGATCTGCAACTTAGACTTAGTAGTTTTCTATAATTTTTTCTTACACTTTCCCGAATCATGCTTCGGACTTGAAATCCAAGTACGAAAATGTCATGCATGCCTACCTTTTTTATCAAATCCATACATAAGTTGAATTAGTTTCTTCAAATGATTGTGTTTGATTATTCTCATCCTTATGGTCTCTTGAAGGTAGAATGCAAGATAGATCTGGTCAATATATCTAAAAAATAAGTGAAGAGATTGGCACTCTCTAAATAGATAGTAGAATCTCCCTCAAATCTCATAGTAAATGAGGCAACAAAAGATAAAGTGAGACTTGTTCTCAACCTCCCCAAGGTGAAAAAGGCTGATAGATCCTATCCTCCTTGACCTATGAAAAATTAATGTTCCTCTTACAATTATCTATCTCGAGAAGTATTCAAGATTTGTTTAAGCTCTTATAATCATTCTAGGCAGAAAACTAGAAACTGACTTCTCTGCAACAGATTTTCAACTCATGAAGTCTGTTTCCCACAAAAGGTAACTCTGAGGGAAAATAAGAAAAAGGTGGGCCCCTAATGATTTTTTGCACTACTTTTCTACATTTCCAAACTCAAGGGAAAACATAATCAAAATGTAAAGTTAAAAGCAAAGCCTGGGTAGAAAAATGGAAATTGTCTTCTCCTTGGCAGATTTTCAACCCATGAGGACAATTTTTTATATTTTAAAGAAAATCAAGTCAGCAAGTGGATTGAACCCATATTTAATGTGCAAAAAATCTCAAGATGATAATGGAAATAATCTAACCATTATGGGAAAGATATATTAAGTAGAATTTGATTCAGTGGATATTTTCTTACATAGTACTCTGTTCATAACTTCTCGAAACTTAATGGGAAACAGGAAAGTAAATATAAGAGATAGAAAGTTATTGTTGGGCCAATGGAATAGTGAAAAGACACCTAAATACCCATTAAAACTATGCATTTACTATTTCAATGGATCTCTCCTTCAATTCATTCATGTGGTGCAAATTCTGAAGATCAATAGATGAATCGAAGCCCCTATATAGGTGGAAACATGAATAGTTAGAAAACTACCACTCTTTCTTGAACTATTGTTCTGTTAAAATTGCATTACTTTTTCAAAAGGCTAGTATATACACATATGCTATTCCTTTCATTTTCTATATTCAAAATTTAGTTTCAAATATAATGGTAACTAGATTTGTGGGTTTTGACGGATTGAATGGAATCAAGTCTTCACTGCAGAATTTCACAGACACATCTCTTCATTTCTATGACATGCAAGATTTCTAGAAGAGAGTGAGATCAAATCCTATTCATCCCATTACTAAGAAGCTCCAAGGATGCAGGCTAGTTAAAGCAATGGGTTTTTCAGTTGCAGTCCAAGCTGTAGAGTTGATATATGAATGGATAAATCATTATAACCTAGACACTAGATAGATTGCATTTCTAGATGACACAATATTGATCTCCATTGATAGAAAAATAATGGTAAATTACCTTCAAGTTTTAGAGTGGGAGAAATTTTCAAATTTGACAATTGGCAGAGCCATCTCTAAGTTTTCCACGAAGAAAATGATTTGGAGAAAGGAAATCATGCAATCATGGTTTCAAAAACCACGAAGTGCCAAGAGTAAGGTTCCTAAGACTCTTTTTGGTACTAATCTCAAGCCTGAGATTGTTGACATCCTAGTTCTCTTGCACAGATTGAAAGGTGAGGTAGAAGCTTTAAACTTCGTTGAGCAATATTTCTTTTTGGTGAAAGTAATCTGCTCTAACACCCAATATATTGATTGGGCTCATGAGGTAAGCAAGATTTTTTCCAATGCTCTCAGTGCTGCAAAATTATACAAAACTTTCTATATTTCCTCCTTTCTGATTTACATGTTAGCTTCTCTACAACTATGGCAGGTTTCCCAAGAGTAGAAAATCTACCTAATGACATGAAATCTTATGAGTTCTACCCATGTTCACAATTGTTAAATAGTTATTTAGAGTATATAAGAGTCAATGATGCATTTAACATGAGAATTTGTAGGGAGCTCCAAGGATGCGCAGAGAGGAGATTTAGTCCTGAAGCTATGGTGGCAATTAGTCAATTTAGGAGTTACTTTATCTAGTTCTCATCATTTTCATATTTGTGTCTTGCAGTTTTTGATGGATTTTCCTTGAAGCTACTGAGATATCCAAGAGATATGATCATGTTGATTGAGATCATGAAGCAAGAAATCCAAGTGAATGTGTTGAGCGAGAGTCTAAAGAAGAAAGGTTACAAGGTTCCTATGAAGGTGGGAGCTTTTAGTTGTGAGTCCTGTTCTAATGCAAAGAACATGTTAAAGGTGTTTGAGATGAAATATAAATTGGAGATGTATGAATTTTTGAGGCCTATGTTTGATCCAAATGGATATGTAAGGGAGGTGTTGCATATTGGAAGTGTTATCAAATGCATCACCACTATTGAAGACTAATGGGCCAATTTCAAGGATGAATTCAAGAGTCATGATCATGCTTTCACTAGACTCACAGTAGATCAAGTGAAAATGTATAAAGTTGATATCAATGTGGAGGGAATGGAAGATGACAAGTAGATTATTAATAGTAATACTTATTTAACAAAGCTAAAAAATACTCCTATCAGCTCTGAGCCTTATGAGGATATTGGAGAAGATCTAGATGTCATGATGGCCTGAATTATTAAAAGGACCAGGAAGTGGGTTGAGTGGACTACAACAAGGAGGATTCAAAGTAAAAGCACACCCACTCAAGCTTCTCCAACAATTGCCCCTACTTCCTCCTCACAAGGTGGCACATTAGGTGTAACCTTGGCCTTAACTCAAGGACTAGCTTAACCAGTAGGTGGAGGTGATCAACCTTTAGACAAAAATATCCTTATGGCTAAGACTTGTCAGGATGGTTCCCCCCTAGTGATTGGTGGCCATCCAGAGGTAGAGAAGAAGGTGGATGAACCGAAAGATAGTGTCATTACTCTGGCGCCCTCACCTCATAGTAGTCTAGTTCCATCTACAAGTGCCACACTTCTCCTAAGAAGCCCTCATGTGAAAGTAGTGGACTTAGGAGATGGAGGAAGTAGTGATAGCGAGTCCACTGAGTTAGATGAAGCAACCAAGAAGACTACAAAGATAGAGAAAGGCCAAGAATCCTCAAAGCTTATTTTACAAGCCCAAAAGAATCCCTTCTCTTCGACTGTAAAAGTAATCACTCCAATCAAAAGGAAAATGTTTAGCATAAAGTCTCTTGGGACAACTTCAAAGGTAATAGGCATAGATTCATGGTTGGAAGATACTATGGACAGGAAGAGAAAGAGGAAGGATGAAGATCCTCCCAACAAGGATACCTTATCCCTTGTTGTCTTCTTTGGATCTACATTGACTAAGGTTAAGAAACAAAAGACCTTGTCTATCCTTGGGCAAGACCCTGAAACATGGCATTTGATAATGAAAATAGAAAAACCTAATAAAGAAGTAAGGATTGAGAATATGACTATAGATGATTTCACCATGCATTCAGTGGATCTTGGGGAAGCCAGACATGATACCAAAGTCGGCTTGTGGAAGTCTACAAATGAAGTGATTGAAGGATAGCTGGAAAGCCTTAAGTTGTTAAAGGTTTGGATGAAAGCAAAAATACAAGAATTGAATGGTTTCATAAGGCAATTAGTCACCCCTTTGGCAAGCATCTCTAGGATGCCCATTACTAGAGATCCCACTACTAAAGACATCTAGGAACTTATCTCCTAGCTCCAGGAAGACAAGAATTTTGGGTGAATTGGTAGAGAGTGGAGTGAGAAGATCAAGGCAGAAGGACTTTCCATTATAGAGAAGATTGGTAATGCTTTATTAAGATTAGAAATAGAGAAAGATAACATATCATCAAATAGAGCCATCTTGGCTGCAAAAAAAACCAAGAGCGATGATTGTGTTTCCTTATTGAAGATGGCCATCCACATGAAAGTAAAGGAGGCTATTGAAGTAAATATTTTTCCTAAAGGAGATGAACCCCAAGTTGAGTGGTTTTAGAGCATGTAGTTCAAACCTGAAATGATCATTGTGGAAGAGGAGGGACTTAAAGAAACTAAAGTCAAAGTAAAGAAGGAGCAAGATAGAGATTATGAACTACAAAGAGGTTTGTGTATAGACTCACAGTCTAGTGGGTAAGGGAAGGAAATCATTGGAGTAACTTTCATGTAGAAAAATTTCTCCAATTTCATAGATGATTTGACATGAATGACTTCTAGTTAGTAGGACAGAATCTCCAAGCTTCAAAGGCTTGGTGGATGTGTGCACATGGCCATGGAAGAATTACAAGAATTATAAGACTGGTTGGGTGCCATTAAAGATCTGGCCCGAGAGAATTCTAAATGGCTCTTGAGATACACTAATGTACACATCCATAAACATGAAGAGCCAATTCCAATCATTGTTTCCACCAAAGCCTATAGGGAAAAGGAAAAAAAAGGAAAGAAGGCGAAGTGATTCATATTCCACCTTTTCATTTTTGTTATTTAACCATTGTAATAGATGAACTAGCTCCTTGCCATTTCTCATTTTTGAGGAGATGAACCTATTGAACTTCCATTGTCATCTTAGAATCCTATATGTATGATAATGAAAGATTAATAAAGGGTCGGCAACTTTTTGCATGTGAAGTACTTGATGTTGCAGAGTCAATTGAATGGTATTTTTGTATCAATTATTTTTTGTTCCATTTTGGTTAATTGTTAATTGCTTATTTTCTCTTTATTTTGGATTGAAATGAGGAACGAACAGAGCATCATTCCCCTATTTTGAAACAACGAGCTAAATATGATAAATACTGTCATTTATAGGCTTAAAAGAGATCCTTTAGATATTTTCATTCAATTTAATCTCTCTCTCTAAAATTTAATTCCTAGATATATCAGTTAGTCTTAGTACATATTAATTATGAGTTCATAATATGTGTGAGTTCATAGACTTAATCAACCCTCAAAATATCATTTCTTTCTTGAGTTGGATCCCGTATATATTTTATTTGGTTTACCTCTCCTATTCTCTGGTTAAGAACATACCCTATTTAGATTTAGGAGTAAACAAAATTAATTGCAAATTTTGCAATAGGGAGCTATACCTCATAATTCAGAGGAAAGTAAGTCTTTTCAGAAGTGACTTTCCAAATGTTGTTAACAAATTAGGGCATTGAAGAGATTAAATCAGAAAGAAATTTTTTTTTACCAACATGCTCAGTATAGAAGGCCATACGCGGGCGAAGCCCACCTGGGGGATTCCTCCAAGTCGTGATAACATACTATCTATAGATGTCAAGTATAACATGTTCCTTCAACTCCCACTGAGGTGGAAGAAGGTGGGCTAGAGTGTCTAGAGAAAATTGAAAGTGGGGAAAATGATCCATACTAATACCAATTGAGCCCAAGAGGACAGAGACCTGGGTGTACTAGCAATGAGACCTGTGACCAGAGTTTGAACCCACAACCTCCCTAGAGAAATAGTAAGCCAAGTAGGAATACCTATGATGACTGTTAGGGGAATCAACAAAGGTCTAGAGTTGGTGAAGAAGCCAAACTAAATCAAAGATGGTCCCCAATCTGAAAGTGTGAGTTCCAAACTCTACTAGAACGATGTTGTGTGGTGTAGACCGGTGACATTTGATAATGCATTGAAGGAAAAGAGTTTGGACTCTCTCAATAGAGGGATGATTAGACTCCAACATGGAGGGGCCCCAAATAGTAGAGTCATAGAGGATAGTCAGCTTAACTAAGGAGTCAACAAGGGACATCTTAGTTGTGATGTCTTAGAAGTGGTATTGAAAGGCTCTCACTCAAGAATAGCAAGCCGAGCCCTTGTTGACTCTAGGATGCAAGGCTAGTCTTAGGCTGAATCGAGGTCCACAAAAGTTAACCCCAAAGTATGTATATGAAGATACAAACTTTATCTTAGTACCTTAGCAGTAAAAATGGAGGTGTGAATTGAAGACCTTGATCGGAGTCTTGCCCAGATTTACAACTAGCTTATGTGAGTCACAGAAAGAAGCCAAGCCATCAAGGTGTCATTGAAGACCATTGGGGGAAGATGCCAGGAGAATCACATCATCAATGAATAGGAGAATGGAGATCAACACCTGATGTAAGTATCAAACATCACTACAAAGCAAACAATTAAGGAGGAATGCCTCAAGCTCATCAATGTAGATGCCAAAGAGAGTGGGGGAGAGAGGGCAGCCATGTTTCACCCCAATAGTGCTTTGGATAGGGTCAAAGAAGCCCTATGGAGTCCTAAATTTTCCCACAACACACTTTTATAACCTCATAATATTTATAAGGAAAATCTCTAAGATCCCAATGTCCCGAAGACAATGAAAGAGAGTTTCCCCAGGAACAAAGTCGAAGACTTTGCAAAAGTCAAAAAAACAACAATAAACTTCCGTTGAGCAGTGGTGAGCCTCCTCTATGATGGCCCATAAATTCAAAATATGATATCTAGTTTGAAAATATTTATGAAACCAAACTTGACCCCTAGCTCGGCAATGTTTTTGATCGATCTCTCTGTACAAGATACCATTTAGCATAGTCACATAGAGTTTGGTGAAGTTATGCCCAACCATGATGGTCTTGTAGTTCCCAAGGTTAGAAGCTAGCCCATACTTATAGATCAGATAGATAATATGTCATGACTAAGAGTTAGGGAAGCCAGCATAAACCACTTGATTAAAGAGCATTGAAAGAAAGGAGCCTAGGATAGAGATACCCAACTTGAAGAATTTAGCTTGGAACCCTTCCTCATCTAGTGTTTTGCTACTGTTCATAACTCTAACTGCCTCACTAATGTGGGAGAAGGAGAAGAGGTGATAATGGGTGAGGGAGATGAGATGTAGAGGGGGCTAGCCAAGAATATCATAGTGGGTGGAGGTGTGGGAGGCAAGGGAGTGATGGTCCAGAGTGGAGGGAGGGTGCGGGGGTGGCGAGGAAACATGGTGCACCAAACAAGCTTTGGAGACTAGAAGAGCATGGGACAAAGAGTTCTACACTACAACAAAGTGAACTTCCATTTCTTGTGGTGAAGAAAGAAGTGATAGTTGAGCCTCAACTCAGAGGAAGAGGAGGAAGAAGTTGGTGGAGCAGAGCGAAGCATGCGATGAAAGGATTTGTAATACTCATCAAACCACTAGTTCATGGAGCAATATTTGCAAGTGGGGTGAGGGAGGAGGTGCAGTGGGGAATGGGGAGAAAGGTAGACTCCCACAAGGCAGATGCAAGTGAGTGGAACATGGAGGTGACCTCCCCAGAGTCAGAGAAGGGATCCTGGGGGAGAAGTCATATGAGGTGGTGGATAAAGAGCTTCACATCACCATCGATGAAGTGAAATGAAGTGCAAGCATGGGGGGGGTATAGGGGGGAGGTTGCTAGAAGAGGGATGCAAGAAGAAGCAAAGGAGCAAGGGAGAGAAGGTGTCAGGGGCCCTCAAAGGGTGATGCTAAGGAGGGCATGATCAACCAGAGGAAGGTGAGAGATGGTAAAATGGAAAATGAAAGGGATGTAGGAGGCAATAGAGAGAACATAGTCCACAACGCTAACACCAACACCATGGGGCCAATAAATCAAGAGCTTGGAGTCAAGAAAGTAAGAGATCCCATTCAGGATCACTAAGTCTGAGGACTCACAAAAGATGTAGCAAATTACAACCATACCGAGTGCAGGGCCCCTGACAATCCTCAGAGAGGTGATGCAAACCCATAGAACATGGATTAGAAGAAGTCATACACATGGGATCAAACCTACAATCATGGAGGGGAGGCTATAGGTCTTTGGTGTGCATGTTAAAGTCTCCCAAAATGGTTATGTCCCCCATGGCAGAGAATCTAGCAATGTGTTCAAGAAGGTCCTCATAGGGGTCCCCACCCTCAATGTTGTGAACTGCATAGTTTGAGTATTTTGGTAGGAAGTAGCAGATAGTGATATACGTATCCCTAGAGAGAGAAGTCCCTTGATCGATATGAATCCACATGAACCTAGCCTAGTTGTCAGACTAAACTAAAGAAATATTACTGAAAAGGTGTTCATGAATAAGATAGGCGACCCCACCAAATCTTTGACTCCACCAGACCACCTAACCTCATTTCTAAAAGAGGAGAGTCACTAATAGCTAGTAATACCAGGAAGAGGATGCATGGGGCTCTCATGTGTCTATGTAATAAAAATAAGGTTGGCAAAACCAATAGCATTGTTAAGTAAGCCAGGCAAAGACCAGAGGATACTATTACCATTCCAGCAGTTGAGGCACAAAGAACCTATGCTCAACTGCCACTGAGCATGTCATTTGGAAGTCCTAAAAGAGATATTACCTCATGGAAGTCCATGACTATAGGATATGCAGTCTTATATAGGCCATTAGGGACTCTTTTCTATAGAAAACTTAAAATCAAAATCTACCTTATTATTAAATTCATAGTTGTTACCAATAATTCCAACATCATCCTCAAATGCATCTACACTACCACCAATATTGATAAAATGATTACAAAATTTACACTTGTCTTTTTCAAACCACGCCCCCTCATTTTAGAACTATCTTAATTTAAATAAAATGTTGAAGTGGTTGCATATTTCTATGAACAAACATAAGTTTTCAATCTTTTTGAGGATCTATTTGATTCCTCTTGCTACTGTGGATTAGATGCACCATAAGTCTACCTTGTATTTGACTTTGCCTACCTTATTCCAAGAAATTTCTTCTAAATCTTTAAAATGGTTAGATGTCCACTAGATTTTTTTGCAACACTATCTTGAGGGACCAACCTATATGTTGCTTCAAATAAGCCTAACTTTATCTCATTTGCTCTATCACAATAAAATTTTACAAATTTTATATCTAAATAACTAGCAAGTGCCTATAAAGGATGGTGTAACATATTCCACCTTTAGTCTACCATTTTTGAAATAATCTTAATCTCTTCCCAATCTTCTCCAAGGTCTTGGTGAACATCTACATTTTCTTTTTCCATTTAAAAAAAAATTATATATGAAATATATTTAAGGTTTATCTTCATCTAACCCTTCTCAATGTTTGCATTTGGCATACACAAGTTTTCAAGATCTTCACAACTCCCTCTCAAAGTATCCTTCTTAGGTAAGGTTTTCAATGAATTTATAACTATTTTCCATACAAATCTTGAAATGAGTTCATCACTCTTCTTAATGCAAAGGCTAGTGGATCATGATCAATCTCTACTAGGAAACCAAACCTTCCGTAATTTGTTTTGTGGAAACACCTATTGAGACCAATACCCACACTCTCAAAACCTTAGGACTATCTTAATGGTCAAGAAATACTCCCCTCTCCACTAGGCTCCATATCTTAGCAATGACTTTCCATTTTTCCTTGATCATGCATTGATCATTCTTCCACTTATGTGATTGTCTTCACAATATATTATACCCAATTCCTCAACATACATAACACCTTTACATGCATTCAACATTCTTTGAAGCCTAGACCTTGGTTCAGCTCTATACATGGTTTCCTTGATATCCAATCAATGAAGAACTTCTTACAAAATTCCCTTAAACAATCAATCATTCACATATGACCTTGCTTTGGGTCACCAAACAAATGAGGGCTCTCAGTTTCCTAATGTTCTCAACATGACAATCACCATCTCCCTTGTAAGATAGATACTTAAAGCACCCTATCATTTTGTCTCCTCACCCCTAATGCATTGAGATATATTTGAAATTTTTCTAAGACTCTATTCAGGCTCTCTAGGTCTTTACCATACATATCATATCCCTTTGATCCATCAAATACAACTCTAGAAACAAATAATAGAAAATAGATCTGCTCACTGTCCTCTTTGATAGATCTGTATATAGAGGTCTATAACTTTTGAATGGGAACAAAACTCCTCAATCACATCATTGATATTTTACACAAATTGACTCTCCACAACATATCCAAATGTAAGCAACATCCAACAGTGGAACTTTGAGATATGGCCCCCATAACAACCCCCTATTTTCTATGATAGAAAACTCTCTCTTTGTGACTATCACAGTCACCCTTAAACACTCAATCCTTGTGCTAATGATGCATGATTTCCCTGCAAAAAATTTATGACAAGTAGATAGTACACATGATCCTTCATTATCAATGTCCATGATAGGACATTTTATGTGCTAAAATGGAGAGAAATTACATGCTTAATGACTTCATTAACTTTTGAACATATTAAGATTTTTTTGAGCATATGGAGTCTATGAGAATAATTTAAGGATCAATATTATTCCTAATATATTCCTTCAACTTCCTTATATAGTTTTCCTTCAAAAAATAAATGATTAAACAATAGAAAAGTGTGAATAAGAGACTGTCATAGTCCAAAATTCATGAAATGCAAGAATGAGACATACTTTTCATTCACTATTGTTCAAAACAAACTGCAAATACATTCCAATGCTACTTTCATTTGGGCTTCCATCCCCTTTATAAACTTCCAAACTATCCCAAACTTGACCAAACTGTCCTAACTTCCTCCAACCCATGCACTGACAGGTTTTTTTTAGACTTGTAATTTGTAAATTAAGTTGCCAAGTTGTCAAGTTAGACAACAATACATTTTTTGTCAACTTTGTTAATTCAAATATTACTCAAAGGTCCCTTTAATGACCTTAAGAAAATATTTAAGCCTATAAACCCTTAAAACCTTACATTGAGCCTTTACCATATTTGACATACAATGCAACTTTTACAAACTTGCTTCATTAATGCATTCTATCATATATAAGGGTACTAATGACCCATTTACATCATCTTACCATAGTTCTGGGGCTTTGCGAGTTAGAGTAGAACTTGATGAGTTTGAGCCAGAGTGCATAAAAAAGAGATAGACTACCTCCAAACTCAGACTCAACAGAGTCCTAGAAGAGTCACCATGGACTCCTCGAGTCCAAGGACTTTCCTAACTCATATAGTCCCGAGCTCTAGACTCTCTCTGGTAGCATGCCTCATAAAGTGCAAAAAATAATAATATAAAGGGTTAAGTGAATTAATTGTTCTTTGTATTACATTTATTTTAGCTAAAAAGGTCATTCCATCCTTTGCTAATGCTTGTGATAGAGAGAAAAGAGTTAGAGAAGAGTATTGGGGTTTTGAGAGAGAAATTAGAAAACCAATTGACTCTCTCATATCGATTGTTGATTGTTTCTACAAGTTTGTAGCTTGCACTTAAGTATTGAGAGGAGCTAATTGAAGGATTTGGAGGAGGCTTCTACAAACAAACTTGCATTTCCATTGTGAAAAAATTCAATGATCTTGTCTTTGTAGCTTGTTCACTACAACCTTTGCCTTCTCCATAGATAAATCCAAGGCATCGATATATCACCGATTGTATTTGAGACTATTGATCCACATGCAGAGTGGAACACAGAGATTTTTGATCCTGTCTTTAGTGATGAAGACATGGAGCAGGTTGATCAAGTCGACTGGGAGGAAGAGGCAATAGTGATGACAATTGAGGAGGCTATAATGCAAGGAGACCTAATGCAGGACCCTGAGGCTAGGAGTGATAGATCTAAGTATGACGATGAAGATTATGTTTGTGTGGATGATGATGAGGATTCCCCTAAGGTTCAGCCTCAAACAAAGGGAGAGAGGATGGATCTAAAGTCTTTCATGACTTATCTTAGGTGTATTCATAGGAGAGCATAGGCTACTATGAGCCTTAGTCTTCTACACTCTAGCTGATATTTTGATATATGTTTCAAACTTTTGATTCCATGGATTTCATATATTGTAGACATTTGACAGTGACACTATGTTTATCTTTATATTATGTTATTCAATTGTTTTCCTTCATAAACTTGCTTTTATACTTATATGATCTATGCAAAACTGCGTATGTGTGTTAAGTAGCTTCTATTTATCTTAATTATTATCTATTTGATGTTAATTGACTAAAAGATTCATATAATATCTTTAAATCCTTCAAAAAAAATGAATTTAATGGGTTCTTTGATTTTCTGAGTCTTTTTCGAGTCTGAGCCCAATTTTGGCTTTCCAAGTTAGAGGCAAGTTTGAGTTTGATAACTATGCATTTAGGACCTTTTAGGTCACTTGCATCTCTATCCTCATAATGTATTCATGGTGTTTCTTCCATTGTCTTGAACCTTGACGCTTTGCCATAGTGCTCCTGCACCACTTCTTACCTTTGTCAAAATTGTCCTTTGTTCTAATTTTCTTTGGAAGTTCTAGAAAACCTTGTTTCATTAGGAAAGAGCTTCCTCAAATTTGTAAATTTACAAACTTAAAGTCAAATAATGGATGAGTGCAAGTTTGATATTTTCCTTCTTGTTTTCTAGGGCACCTTTTGATCCCTCTAATTGTGATAAATCCTTTATTATATCCAAAAGTGGTGAGAAAACCATTTTATAGGCAACTTACCTACACCTTTTTCATTTTGATCTATTGACTCAAAAGTTATTACAACTAAAGAAAATTATATTTTTATAATAATTAAGTTGATGCTTGCTTTGGTATTTTGAAGAGAAGACTCTTAAATCTATCTCTTCTTAACAAAGAGGGTATTGACTATTGTGTGATTTTGGTTGTAGTTCACTAATATTTTTATAGTTCACTAATATTTTTAAAACTACATTGTGAACTTTCTTTCTTTAATAAAAGACATTATTTCTTTGCTCTAGGTTGTATACTTCAAAATATGTGACTCTTCAATAATGTTTGGAAGAAACCATATTATTCAACACAAATAATATGCAAGTGGATTTTGTTGAATGCTCACAATTAGATTGACCCTTATATTTTTGGGGTATTTGATCCCAAGTTTTGACTTACGTAATCAATTCTATCAATATTTCACTAAATTGTTTTATCATTTAATAGTATGAGTTTCTATTTTAAGATTTGTTACCAAAAGGAAAATGAATGGTTTTGATGATGTTTTGTCACTATATTGACAAATAAATACACATTATCTAGCATTTGATTATGTTTAGGTAGTTTATGAATCCTTGATTACTTTGAAACTCTTGATAGAGCCAACATACCTATTCTCGATGAAGACTTAGAAAGTTCTATTGTTCCTTAAAAGATATGTTTATATAAAAAATTTTGAACTTGAATATGTAGCTGTCAACAATTTTAATTGTGAACAAGATCACTACGTCAACACTGTAGTCATTAAATTTGTTGTAAGGACTTTTAGGTATCTTGCAATGGGCCAAAAAAATTAGTTTAGAATACATAGTATGTGCTTCTCATCATGATTTGTATATATGTTCTTTTAGTTAAGAATACATTCAATTGATGGGAATGAGCCAACACATGGAGAAAACTCAGGCAAGCAGGAAATCAGAAGAATGAGGAGAGCCAGGGTCTTTAGTTGGAAGAGCTTGATTGTGCCGAGTAAGGTAGGAGCCGAAGAGTTGGATATGGGCATGGGAATTCCTTAATTGATCACTCGAAGTGAGTTATTTTTCTTATCCTTATATTTAATGGTGCGCTAAAAGGCCTTCTAAAATTCAAAGTTTTGCATTTATCATGATTGACAGAGAAAAACCTTCTTTTTAATGGTGCACTATTTATATTTTAGAAGGCCTTTTAGTGTAACATATTCATCCCACTTGTCTCAGAACATTCTTGCTTAGTGTCTTGGAGACACAAAAAAATGTGTTGTAGAAAGAACAAGGAATGGCCTTTTCTCGAGCTACAACTATTATGTATGACATGGAGCATATGCAAGATTTATGTTCCTTTGCAGATTTCTTTAGGGCTTTTCATCTTCAAAATTATATTTTTGTTTGAAATGATAATAATAGCTAATAAAGAATACTTAAATGTTTGAATTATTTTCTTTAATAATAATATACTACCAGAGTTCTTACATTCCTTTAGCACTTTGGTGGTAACAACTTAGGAGTTTTAGTTGTTTTCTTTTGCAATAGAGAAGCTTGCATAAAATTCACCAACTTATAAAAGAAAAAGTAATAAATTGGGCTTTTGTTGGAAGCATAGTAACACAGGGACACACCAGCCCCCCTTTTGCCCCATGCACTGGGGACATGGGAACATTGTTCCCCTGTTCCCAGTGGCACCACCAGATTCCACCACCTCCACTAAGGATGGGGTCCTAGTGTTAAAAATTTTCTAATTTCACTATTTATGTTCAATGTTTGATGTTCCAATTTAATGCAATGTTCAAGTATTTACTCTTTTACATCTTTATACCTTATTTTGCAATAAATATTTTAATGACTACCATTTTAAGTACGATATGTACAATATATATAACCCCGGTGCTCCCCAAGTTGCCTCCCTATCATCCCCAAATTAAGGCCACTTTGTCCCCCTATCTCAGAAACTTGTCCCCCTATTCCCCCATCTCCTTGCCCCTCAGGGTGGTGTAAAAAATGAACTTGGAAGAAATGGACTTAGAAACCATGAAGATTTCTTCAACTTGGTCAGAGATGGTTCTTATGAATGCTTCTAGGATCACATTGACTAATAAATCTGTTATTGTTTAGCATAAAAAACCAAAGGAATTTCTTGATGGATGGTCTAATGTTCCAAGTAGAGTTGGAAATTTGAATTTTATTCTCATGATGATATGACCATCCATAGAAAGTCAAATATAGCTAAAGGTTTGACAAATGCCAATGGGGAGAACACAAGCTTCAATCACTTTGTTGTTTCAAATTGATGGATTCTACTAGAGTAATTTCTTATGGTAAAGGTTCAATGTTGTTTTCATCCCTACAGAAAAAGTTAACTCCAGAAGGTTAGGTATCCTTTGTTGGACTAGCCACCAACATTCCCCTTTGGGATTCGAGACATGGCTTAACCACCTCTTGTGATCTATAAGTCTAGTGGTTGTATTGAGCATTGATAGGTTGATCTTTTGGTGCAATGATAACCCTAGCTTGTAACAAGTGTTAGCAGAGCTTGGTCATATGTTCAAATCTCCTCACATAATGCTAAGGGGGGGATTGTTGGACTAACCACCAATGTTCCCCTTCAAGAATGATGACATGGCTTAATCGCCTCCTGTGATCTATAAGTGTAATAGTTGTATCGAGCATTGACAAGTTGATCTTTTGGTGCAACATCAACCCTAGCTTGTAACATCCTTAGCACTGGCTAGAAATAATTACTTTTCTCAAGGCCATTTCCAATAGTCTATGATGCCAATATGGCCAGGCCAAGCCCCACAACACATGCAAAATTGTGTATCTTATGGTGTTGGACCTCAACCTACCATACAAGGGCTTCATGGGTTCTAAGCACCTTAAGTGCATATGACATCCTTTTAGGATATATCTTATAATAAATTTTATTGATATGATGCTCCTTTAACCCCTAAAAAAGTATTAGGACCTACTAGAGTGTTCACTTCTAGGGATCCTCTTTCTAAAAATAATAGTCCACTTACTTTCAGTTTAGATTTTCCAAATTCAAGGGCACAATCATAGAATATGTCTAATATTCCACAGATTACCTATCAGTAAGTAACTGTGTATGAGTGGATACTTCTCATTCCAATCAAAAGGGGAGCAATAGAGAAAAGGCCAATGATATTTTTACAAGATTCAAAGTACTTCTGAAGTTTTCTAGGAAAGGGAATAATAGCTCAGCACCTATCAGTTATGTAGAAGCAAAGTAGATGAGAGATATGGAAAGTAGAATGTCTCAAGATTGTGAGGGTAAACTTGAGGCAACCATAGATTCTTCTACCACAATGAGCCACCCATCAAGGTGGAAATCTCAGATGATGGCATTTCCAGCCAAGGTAGAGTGGTTGCTTAATTTTTTACAAATGAAATTCTAGATGACTTGGCTTTTTATTTGCTAAGAGTTTTTGCAATAACTTATTCCATTGTTACTATAGATGTTCTTTACCTCTGCTACTGCTAATCTAACCAGCTATTTTTTTTCTAGAATTCAAATGTTACAACATATTTTCTTGGAAGGCATATTTCTCATGACGATAATAGTTCTATGGACCTATACACACAAAGGTAAATGGGAGGTTTTCCTAAACATGAATTATGATTTATTACTATTGTAAATTTTTCCTATTTTGTTGAAAGATATCACATTATGTAATTATTTTATATTCTAACTCTACAACATCACACTCTTTCTTTTCACTTCCAAATTTCCAGAGCAAGGGTAGTAAGAATCTAGATAAGGTTTGTGGTTATAAAAGGAGATTCAAATGTAGGCAATTGCTAATAGTTGTTTCAAGTGGATGATACAAATAAATTCTCGAAGTATAGACTTTTTAAAAATGTTAACATCTATTTTCTTCCTATTCTATTTCTAGTCTCATTGTGTGTGTGTGTGTGTGTGTGTGTGTGTGTGTGTGTGTGTGTGTGTGTGCACATGCGTGCTTTCATGTGTAATAATTTTTTTGAAATTCCATGATGATTTTGTGTAATTCAAAGAGTGCCTAAATTTAAATCATATTAAGTTATCCATTTTGTGTCGTATTAGATATTTTTTGTAGGATGGCTACATATGCCTTTTATATTTCCTTGAGTTGTATGATAATGTGTGTAGATAAATTGTAATGTTGGAAAGCATATTTTACTTGGCATTTGCTCGAACTAGTTCTTGAGAAGTGAGAATGTTGATGTTGGCTACCTAATTGTAACCTTGTATATCTCTATTATTTATGGCCTATTATGTCTTTGGGTTCATGGTCTGGATTTTATTTATGAAGATATTACATGTACATGCTTATTTTAATATTATTTAATGTTGAGCACTTACTTTAATATAAAGTTTCTTGTGTTATTTGATGTTTTTTTAATGAAATGAGATTAGGAATATCAAGTGGGAGACACACACCTTCATATAGTGGGCCCTCTAAGATTAGAAGTTGCAAAGACTATTCCAATGTCCCCTTTGCTTCTGAATCTATACACTCACCCATAATTATCATATCTTAAGGGAAAGGGTGTGTACCCTGCTATGATCTTTCAAATTCTCTAATCAACAATTATATAGCAGGATCTTGATGGCTATTGACACTTGGAAACACTTAGCAAAACTATTCAATTGCTAAAATCCTTCAATGCGTAAATCAATTGTGTGCAAAAAGAAAAACTAAGGGAAGAAAATAGTTGCATTCAAGATTAATATTCTATAATTGACAATGTGATATAGCACTATGATATACTAAACTAGAAGTTCTTGCAAAGATTTAAGTTGGCTCCATCCAAGAAAATTATCTTGGGTAACTTTAGAAGAAGGATCCTTGCCCTTCTGTGTAATGTCACAAGCCCACAACATCGACTAGTTGAGACTAACAATATGGCTATAACAAACAAAGTTACTACCTCACAGTCCCCTCAATATTGGCCACTACAGTGAAACTATGACTTAATTATCAAGAAAACTTTGTGGATGAATAATGAGTTAAGAAGTTTTATGGCCAATGTTAAGCTAACTCAATATATAAAATATTGTTTTCTTAAATATATCTATCAATTTTAATTTCTATAGCTTTTAACATTTTGGATGTTTCCTAAAGTTAATGTGGCACTGGAAAATTGAATTGAGTTCCAAGTTTTCAACATGTAGACAGAAACTAAACACATATGCATAGTGATATTAATTGTTTGTGATATGCATGTAACCACAAAAATCTTCAAAGTTTCCTACAGTAACCATAGTAAAATAAAGCTAAATGAAGTACATTTATTGATAGTCAAATATCAACATTTGAGACACTTTGCAGGGTGGACTGTACCTATATTAGTTTTGTAGCTTCAGCTTTAACTACCTCTAGTTCCATTTAGTTGAAGATCTTAAAGGTGCCTCCCAAAACTCTACATTTAAAAATGCACAAGAAGAATAAAAAATCCTATGAACTAAAATTTCATGATCTGATACAATGATCACCTACCCTATATTGCAAGGTTATTCTTAATGATGCTATTCCAAAATAGACTTTGTATATCCTATCCAAATATCTAGCAAGGCCAAAAAAAAAATGTCTACTATATTTTACTTCGTTTCCTGCGTAGTATAGAGCAGTAATCTGGACAACTATGGTAAATTTCTATAATTCTGGTTTTAATTCAAGTACGTAGTAAACAAATAGGTTAGTCTAGTGAGCAACATGCAACTAATGATAAACATAGAGTTAAATTCTTTGATAATTCTATTAAACATATAATGATGCTTTATATAGAGGAAACACAGTTGTGATAACTAAAATGCAATTCTAATAACCACATTTAACTTCCCATAACAATGTCCAATTTATTCTTGCTATGCTTCTGGATTTATGATTGTGTGTGCATTTTTCAGTCAATGTTTTAGATCAAACTCTGTGGTCCATCATTAAGAGAAGAGTAAATGGATATGACAAGTCATAGAGTAAAAGGAAATTCTTATCTTGAAGATGGACCAGAGTGTGATTCGAAACATTGACTAAAAGCCCACACAATAAATATAGAAGCAAAGCAAGAACATCTATATGGATTCTAGAAACCACCTATTACCTTTAGAATGGAATCCACCAACCAAATATATTGCCTCTCACAAAGGAAATGGATAATGGATTTTGGGCATTCAAGGAAAAAGACCTTATTTATGGATTTATGGGGACCTCTCTCATACCAATGGGATACTTCATGGCAATCTTCACCAAACAAAAAAATGATGGACTTGTTCAAGGGAGCTAATGATTTATGGGGAAGTCAAGTATCCCCAGTACATATTTACATGTTTCTTCCCCAAACTAATATTCAAAACTTAAACATATGAAGTTGCATTATAAGCCAATAATATAAAACTGGTAGATTCTCACAAAATACCCTAAAAAATGTCATTGAATTATACAAAAGCAATACAATAACTATTATTCAAAAGTCCAATCTTAAATGTAGTTTTATAGTCAAAATGGAATACTAAGAAAATAACCTATAAGCACAGTGAGGCACTTGAAGTGACATCTCCATGGACAATGGGTTTGTGTACATTGTCTCCCAGCATGAGGATTTTTGTCCTACTACTGGATGAAAGCTGAAGCTTTCCGAATAACTCTCGCAAGAGGGAAACTGAAATTTGAATCATAAACCAAGCATAACCAAATGAATGAGCTTCTCTCCTTTTTAATCTGCAAAGTTGTGACTCTTTGACTCTCTTCCTATCTTTTCGTCTCATCCCTCCTTGTTAACTCTAGCCCACCTTATAATATTAAATTGACTCTTTTTTCAAATTTTAATTCACGCTCTTATAATCAATTTTAATATTATAAGAATGTCTTTAAATCTTCTAATGTCCCAAAAAAGAGACATTACAAATCTTCCCTCCTTGAGATTGCTTGTCCTCAAGCAATTAGTACGAGGATCCCATATGAATCTATAGGTAGCTCTATAGCCTAATCTGAAAATAAATCTTGCCACACTATGAAGCAAGGTGTCAAACTACAACCCATCCATCAACCAGATCCTTAGATCCCACGTTAATCTATGAAGTATCACTACATTTGTAGGGAGTACAATTTGGATCATAATTGTATCCATTCTCAAAGTGTGTAGAACTACAAAAAAATCCTCAAAATGCCATAGATATATATGGTCCACACCTAGATCCCAAACCCTATTGTCATGATCAACTGATATGATGAGGTAGAAGTGTATCAAGGAGTTATGTATAACTCAGCAGAGGGTGATGACCCGGCCTAAATAGTTGATGTAATAAATGAGCTCCTTAAAAGCTGAAAACAACACCAAGGGCACATCAAATACCATTTCGTGGTCTTCAATCTAGAGAACCCCCAAGTACATAGGTGTTATGAGTAAGAATGAAGCTAAAAACCCATTCCTTATGATTGAAACATAACTCTCATCAATACTCCACCAATATCTATTCAATGACTGATATATGAAATTCACCCAACTCCTATATGGGTTGAAATTAGGAATCATATTTGGGTTGATCAAAGGATGAGTGCCCATAGTCAATTCACCACACCACTATTGTGATGAAGATTTGCCACTAGGAACTGTATCTAGATCCAATATTCTTAAGTCAAGATCATCCTCTTCATTACAATAAAAAATAGTTCCCTCGTTTATCTCAAAAAGAGGATTATCAGAAGTCCAGTCAGCATCAACTTCAAACATGGGGTTGTCTACAAGCTGAAAGTGATTTGAAATTTTGGTACTTGGTCATTTCGGAAAACTATCCAAGTCATAAGTCTATTGAATGCTATCAAGTTCATCAATTACTTCTTGGAAAAACTCCAACCTCTCTTTACCCTCATGCTCCCAAAAATGAATTGTGATCCTAGCCTAATTTTTTGCTTCTTGACGAGAAATCTGAGCATCATCCAATGCCTCATGAGTATAGTTAAGCTCACTATTGAGCTCCATAATCTCATTCCTTCCTTTATTCGATTGATCAACATATATTTCAGCAACCTTAAGAATATAATCCCTATCAGAAAACAAACATAAATAATCTGATTTTATCATTTCAAGAGTTGTTTTGACTACCTACAAATTAGAAAAAAGCTTATCTCCTTCCACTTCCCTTTGAGCCTTCCTATAGAGATCCTCAACCATCCTGTGAGTGTTGTCATAATGTACCAAAGATGCCACAAACATGCCTTCACTATCCTTCAGCTAGTTCTTTAATGCATGCATCTTATTATTATCATGTTGATACAACTCATCGTCTTGTAATGTCATCTTGGATTGTTTATTAAAGTTAATATCATGTGTATATGAAACATATAGTTCATCATACAAACACTCCAACATGTTGTTACTTTGAGTACAACCAGGCTCATCAGCATGTTTTTCAAGGCTAACCTCCAAACCACCAACATAGAAACTTGTATGTTCCTTTTCCACAACTAGAATCATCTTATCTACATTTTCTCCTATGCTGGTTTGAATTTCTCCAGCCTCCTGTTCATCATTATGGTTCCCACAAATTGGATCAGTTGTACTAGTGGTCTCACTGGTCAAGCAAATTTTTTCCTACTTCATAGGGGTTCCTTTAACTTGTAAACCCTTCAGGTTCTTCTTTATTAGTTGCAAGACTTTCTCCAACACCATATCATTGTAAGTTTTTGTAGGAGTTTTTATTTGCATAATCTCATTGATACAAGAAGCAACCACAAGGTTAATCCATTTATCTAGATGCTCCATAAACCTGAGCTAGACCAAGGTCACCATTGAAGGTTGTAAAGCCCAATTTAAGAGTCTACAATCTGCCCTCTCTACATAGGTCAAATAAGTTTCTATCTCTTACAATTTGGAGAGAACATCATTTGAGGATTCCATGTGCTCTAGTTGCAACTGAAAGGCGTATAACTGACCAAAAATCTTTCTCTTTCTGCAAGTCTCTTAGCTGAGGGTTGTTGAATGTATTGTTAAATTCATATGAGAAAACACTGCTTTTCAAATCTTCCATGACTATAACTAAATTTTTTAATGGGCTGCTTAAATCACCTATTTGCATATTTAAATACCTTGAAGACTTTTTGTTGTTGAAATATTCCCATATACCCTGATAATTATGAACATATGTTGATTATGTGCAGATGTAGGAAATTCATTTGGTAAGGACTCAGATATAGTTTTGAGTTTATGAAAGGACTCTTCACTCAACATGGTTAGGAAAATACTTTAAGAAAAATACTTTAAGCAACATGCTCGTGAGACACCAAAATAGCAACAAGAGTAGACAAATAAGTTTGATGCTTTAGCAGGAAATAAATATATTCCAAACACCCATGAATTCAATATAATTGGAATTGAACCAATTCATCCATCACAACTATGTCATTGTTCTACATAATGCCCACAAATTATTGATAATCTTTCCTACTTGAGAATAAAACCTAGAAATCTCCAGATTATTTTTCCTAGACCTATTTGAATGCCCAACTTCTCTAAAAATAAAATTCATGTCCAAACCATATGTTAATATAAAAATGGTTTTGACACTTGAGTGCCAACACACTTAACCACTTTCTACATTGAAGCCGAGTACACTGTTTATTCCGAGCCACAGTGTGTGCCAAGTCAAGAAATTCATTAGGTGCCAAGTGATCTTCAAGTGCCAAGTAGTCTTTAGGTGCCGAGTGAAGATCAAGTTCCAAGTGACTGTAGGTACCAAACATGATGCAAGTACCAAGCATATACAAGAGTTGAGTTACAGAAGGTGTTGAGCATCAGGAAGTAGTGAGTGGCGAGTAACTCAGAATCAGCATATGAGTTTGAAACTTCACAAACCCAGATGAAAATCATTTTCATAGCTAACATATGATGAATCTCAGAGGATTTAAGTGATAACATCAAATAATTTATATTTCCTATGCAATCTTCATGCAGCCAATAAGAAAAATGGAGAAGGCATGCAACCAATGATAAAAGTGCAAGGAATAAGCGAGAAACATAGATTCAATATGGATCGTAGATCCATAACTGACCCTAAGTCTTCGAGTGTCTTTATAAGGAAGACAAAATCTCATTGCATGGAAGTGGATGGACAAGGGTGTGTAAGGAAAACTAATTTTTTAGAGAAAAGAGTATCAGATCATAAAGGATCAAGATCAGAGAAAACAGATTAAGTGCCTATATTCAGCAATCGAAGGATGGTAAGCTATCAGGTTTATTATACCTAATACTCTCTAGCAATTGTATTAGAAAGAAAACCCTATGGTGATAGGTTAGCTTAGCCGCTATTTTGTAGATCCTTTAACTAGGTGACTAAATCCTTTGATAGGGTAACACTTCATGTAAAGTTTTTGTCAATCCTTTAACCAGGTCACTATTGATACAATGTAAAGCCTTTGACAGGGCATGCCTTTAACAGGCAGACCATCAGAAGTGGTCAAACATTATTACTGCAGTGATTTTGTGGATATCATCCCCACCCCAGTTTTACCTTCTTATTTCTGGAGGGTTTCTAGGTTACCAAAATCTCAAGTGTTATGTGGTGATGCATATTTGTTTCTCATGATTGCTCAATGTTTATATGCATTCATGTTCATTTTAAAGATATGTTATTGAGGACTTGAAACTATTAGAAAGCTAGAACTTCTAATTCGCCCCCCCCCCCCCCCCCTCAGAAGCATTCTTTCCAATAAGATATTCCAACACTGTAATATGTGAGTTTTAAAAAATTCCTTTCACATTAATTAGTCCTTGCAATCGCAAATTTTTGCAGGCCTCAACCAAGGATAGAGACCTTTAAAGAAATTAATATTTCCCAAAATATAGTATGTTCATGATTTAATGAGTTTTGATGTTATATATAATTATTTCTCACCTCTTCAGAGATTGATGCAGACTATACTCAACGTGCTCCCACTCAGTGAAACATTTTAGAAATTTACTTTGGGCCCCATAATTTCCACTTTTAGCCTATAACTGCTATCCATTTATGACCTCTTCTTAATGACAATATTCATCTCTATCTAGGTAACTTCCCATGTTGAGTAACTAACTAAGATTTTTACAATAGCATGAATAGTATAACGTCTCTACTACTGGTCCCCTATAGAATATGCAACTTCTACCCAAGGCATTATATTATGATCATCCCTTTCAAAAATGACTAACCAAATCACTCAAGATCTCAAGCTTGCTAACCCAAAACTCTTGCTCACACTCAGGCTCTCGCAAAATTACATTCATCTTAGGACTTTCACCCATGCACAATTTAATAAATTTGTTTCCCAACTACACTTCTTGATTCCTAATCATCTCCACTTCTATCTGTCAGTCAAGCACCCTAGATTCCAAATGTTAATTGTATAGCATTAGCCTCTACAAGACAAACATGTCTTACTCTGGTTGGCAATCATGGAAATTTAACTGGCTCCAATCTCAGTCACAAAATGTAATAACCCCAATCGGTTATAACTTCATGAAATACCAAATCCTTCTCAAATTCACTTGTTTGACATTTTGTTAAACACTTTGCAAGAAAGATCTGATACCAATGTAATATCCCTTGCCCAAACTAACTAATTTTAGCTCAAGGAATATTGTCAAACACTTGCATGCTGCCTTTCTCTTTTTTGATTTTTTTTTGTCTTTCAGATTGTTTGATACAGTTTGAATGATGCTAAGAAATTTTGAATGTTTGAAAATGATATTACAATACCTCTTGCAATGAACTAATATGCAAGTGCAGTTCTTTTTGGCATTTTCAATGCATATACATGGAAACTAGATATGGAATGCATACCTATAGCCAACTAACATTTTGACAAACAATTGGCATACAACTATTATGGTGATCATATATGCTATTAGATGGATATTTCATCAAACAAATGGTATGCAACATATATCTCCTTTATTGAATTCATTCCCATGTACAATGTTGCTATGAATTTGGCAAGACAAATGCGCTTACAATAATGACTACAACAATGCCAAATTTGATTATGAGTTATTACTTACAACATCAAAATTATATGCCTAAGATTACAATGCCAACTACTAATAGTTGCAAAAGGAACCTAATAATAGTGATGCCCAAGGATGGAGATGAAAGTTGCAATCAGAATCAAGCATATATACTACAACATAGGTACTGTAGCATGGCATTGTTCATGCGTACTATAGCAGCAAGAAAAAAAATGATTACTATGGCTACCAAAGATGAATCTTTAGGTCCGCACTCAATAGTCCTTCAATATTCTTCAAACCCTTTGGTTATTCTTTAACTTTAAGCACAAATGGAAACTCCAGAATGAAGCTCTCTTGAATGCAAAATTTAGTGGATATTTCACCACCTCAAATGGTTGCACATTGAAGAATTGACACCCTCCAATGGCTACCTAAAATCAAAAACCCTTAGTTTCTTCTCCCAAGTTCATATCAAATGCAATTGAAAATAATTGGATACCTAACAATGAAGCTCTCACCTCAATTTATCAATTTCCTTCACCCTTCTAGAAGGAAATAAAATATTATTTAATTGCACTCTCTAGAAGCTTCCCCCTTTCCAATACAATAATTAGTTGTGCTTCTATAAAATAAAATTAAATAAATATAAAGTCACATTTAGATTTATTTATTTATTGACTTTAATTTAATTTATTTCTCCTTGTTTCTCCACTTATCCTTTAAAGAATGAAAAGCTAAGAACTCTATTAAGATTCTAAAAGATGGGGAACATTACACAAAACACTCTAGACGACTTTCAATGCAGTCTAAGTAGATATGATGAAACACCTCAGATTATTTTTGTTAACTCATAAGGCAACCGAATTCCCTTTTCTATATAAATACCATTTCTATGTTCTCGTATCAACACTAGAGTTTTAGAACATCAACTATTAGGACTCCATAATCATTCAACTACAAACACTTGAACTATTAAGTGCCCCAAATGTCTTTCAGTTATACTTACATGTAGAAGACATGAATCGAGAGGAGACTTGGTGTTACTTACTCCCACAGTGTTGTTTGGCTTCCCTCCAATCTTCACAAAGCTAAGAATGGACCGTTGTTCTTGATACCAGTGGCTAACAAATCTTGCACTTGTTTAGACTAATTTTGAGAAAAAACAAATTAGCTTGCTAACACTTATTGCACTGCTCAATTTGATTTTTTTTCATCTTCATAACTTATTGTAGTAGACGTGACACTACTACTCTGACGCTTTCCTTGAAACCTTTTTTTGGTACTCCTTTTGTCGATTATGCTTTCTACTTACTCAACTCAGATTAATTCCCTATCCTTAGAATTGTCATTTTCCAAAACCTTTCATACCACTGAACTTGTTCAAGTTGTGTCCGCTGGAAATATGGAGTTTGTTCTTAGTGCATCACAACATCTGCTCTTAAGCTCTATACTATTTGAAAAAATTTCTCGACAAAGACCAAATCATGGCCAAACCAATTCTTTTTCCTCTCATTTATATGTGTACTTAATTTGTGCTCCTCAAAGTGTCTATTCCTGTCTTCAGTTGCTCCCTTAAAACTTTATTTTCAGCACAAAATTCCAAACTCTACAATTCGACATTCCATCGATAATGAAAGTTTCTAACACTTGCCCAAAATTTATAGCTACTTTGGATTTTATCTATATTAATCTTGTTTTTGAGTGGCCAACAAAATTATTTCATCACAGTATTCACCCATTACAATAAACACTTCTATTAAAGTAAATTCATTTTCCTCTGCTAATAAAGAGGGCTCAATAACAATCTAGGCTAATACATTTGATCAAATATATTGTGTCTAAATTTTGGTGCACCCAACATATAAAATGTTATGTTAAGTCACCTAGCTACTTGCCTTCCAAAACACTACAATTCCTTAGCAAAGTTTATTCCTGGTGATGATTCAATACGTTCCCAATAATATTTCTACTTTGGACAATGAAAAGGCACATAGTACTTCACTTTGTTACTTAAAAGTAATCTTTAATTCCCCATGGCTATTTAATATAGAACTAATATTTTCAGAGTAAAATTTCTTCAAGTTTGATGAATATTTGAAGACCACAAAACACTTGATTTATGCTATTCTTTAAGCTTCATAGGCTGGCAGAATACACTGCTCTGATACCACTAAAATATCCCCAATAGATATTTACCTGTTTCTTCCTCAAAATAATATTCAGAACTTAAACATAAGATGTTGCATTATAAGCCAATAATATAAAATTAGTAGGTTCTCACAAAATATCTTAAAACGTGTTATTTCATTATACAACAATACAATAATTGCTATTCAAAAGTCTAATCTTAAACGCAGTTTTACAGTCATATTTGAATACTAAGAAAAGAACTTGTAAACATATGCAAGACACTTGAAGTGACATCTCCATGGTCAATGGGTTTGTGTCCATTGTCTCCCAGCATGAGGGTTTTCATCTTGCTAGATGAAAGCAAAAGCTTTCTGAATAACTCTGACAAGTAAAAAAACTAAAATTTGAATTATAAACCAAGCATAACTGAATGAATGAGCTTCTCTCCCTTTTAATCCCCAAAGTTGTGACTCTTCGACTCCTTTCTTGTCTTTTTGTCTTATCCCTCCTTCTCACCTTTAGCCCAACTTATAATATTAAATTGAATCCCTTTTTAAATTTTAATTCACTCTCTCATAGTCAATTTTAATTTTATGTGAATATGTATTTAAATCTTTTAATGTCCCAAAAAGGGGACATTACAGAAATACAGGTTTTTTCATGAAGAATTGATATCCCACAACTTTAATCCCACATTTTTTTTAGCATACTTCTAGTAAGGCTCAAGGTTCTTGGTGGGTATAAAAAAGAATCTAATCAAACATTTAAATTTAAGCATTTTCTATTAGCTTTTCCAACTATTCTTTGTTGATATCATTGAATAAATCACACTTGATTTTTGTTCTCAAACTATTTGTGTATTGATCTTATCTTTTATATTTGTGGTATTCAGGGGCTAGTTTTCATGTCAAATATGCTTGCAGCTAGTAGTTACAAGCCATAACTTGATTTATCTGGTAAGACATTGAAATTCAATAACATTCTTCTTCCTTTTTGTTTTGGCTATTTGTGTTTTTATTATATTAACTAGGGTCTGAACTTTTATAACTATTACTAGGTTTGTTGAAATTTAGTCTATTTTTTATTACTTGTTGATTACTTAATAGCCATGTGCCTAATTTGCAAGCATTATTATATCTTTTTCAATTTCCAAAAGAAATTTGGATGCATTATTTGTTTCTCACTCGAAGACAAAAAGAGGAGTAAAAACACAAAAAAAAATTAGAATTACAATAGAGACTTCCACCAAAATGTGAAACATGTGTTTGATTGTAATAATTATCAAAAATTTCTTAAGTCATCTAGAAAGATGCAAATGTTTTGTTCTTTTGTCAAGCAATGAAAATCATTTGTATTGTAGCACACTAGTCTTATTGTTTTCCTCTGTCCACCTTACTTATGTCAATATTTGTGGAAGCAACATTATTTTTGTTGGATTATAGTTGATACATTAATAGTACCACTATATATAATCTTTAATTCTCCTTTGCTTTAAATCACATGTACACCATGTTTCTATATCACAATCACTTATTGTCCTCTCTATCCATATAAATCCAAATACTATCTACTACATGTACACAACTTTTTCTTTGGCCATGAATATTGGGCCTGCCTATAGTAACAATAAATGTTGGTTTATGTACAAGATTTGTATTGGTTTCTTAGGTGGTTTGTTTGTATCTAGGGTGCGAATGTTATATTGGTTGGTTAGGTGGTTTGGTTATATCTAGGTTCGAATATATTCAATTATAATCGGGAAAAAATCAAGATAAAATCACATTGATTATAAGTACAAAAGAAGTAGAAATTACTAACTCAAAAGATAAAAACAAGTGAATGTAGAAAGTTGCACATTGTATTATTATTCTTCAAAGGGTGTTAGCTCAATGGAAGAGCACTTGCTTTACAAGAAGGAAGATGCTGGTTCAATTCAATTGTGCCCTATTATGACCAAATACTATTAAATTTGTGACTAAATATGCTACTAAGTATGTTACTAAATGTACTACTAAATATGTGACTAAATATACTACTAAATATGCAACTGACAATGCTAATAAATATGTGACTAAATATGCTACTAAATATACCACTAAATATGTGACTAAATCAATTATCAAATAAATATGTGATTAAATATATTACTAAATATATGACCACAATCAGTGACAAATGGTTTAGTAGTAAATTTAGTTGTGTTATAAATGATTGGATATTAACTACTATTAGTCACATGACTAAGTTTAGTCACTTATATAATTTTTAGTTATTCTTTTAGTCGCATCTTGTTGTGTTTGTACTAGTGACAACAAAGTCAACACAAAAGGTGCAACAACAACAACGGTAGACCATGTGCTAGTAATAGCAATAGAAGGACCGATAACTGCACTAGAGGCAACACATGCACTTGTGACAACTAATGCAACAACTATGCCCATGCCAAATGATGCAGGAATAGGAAGAAAATCCACTATAGAAAAAACCCCAATAGCAAAAGAAAAATGGCCAAGAGACACACCAACAAAAACAATGTTGAGAAAACATGTCTCCCTATAATAACCCTAATTGGTTATAGCTAGATCAAGCATCAATTTCTTTCACGTTTCAATGGTTTGACATTTTGTCAAACACTTGATAAGCAATCCAACCACCACTGAATATGTGATATCTTAAATTTTCAAACACAATATCATGATGTATAGGAAACTGATCACAAATTTATTTAATTTTGGCCTTATAAGTTTTGCATAACTAAATACCAAATGCCAATAAACAATTCTCAAATGATTCACACTAGCCTCTGAATTCATTCATCAACAAACCATATAGTAATATAATGAAAAAGGAATTTAATTGTGGGCTAATTATAGATTAGAATTTGAAGCCAATCGGTTTACTTTCAAATTGTGTAATATTAACTAAATTTTACAAATTAAGAACCTGGGCTTTGTCGTAGAATGTAATTTCAAAGTCAAACTAAAAGCCACCTTATCCAATTTCAATCTGGCATTCATAGTCTACCCTTACAAATGCTGCCCAAAACAAATACTAATTTGCAGACTAAACCTTTGTCTAGCAATAGAGAAATTATAATATTAAATTGTATAAATGCTCCTCACCCACAGTTAATATAGAAAGAAGAGATGATAATAAAACTCAATAGTCCACAATACTTCAGATGTGGATTCTCATAATTAAATCTACAATACTTCAGCTGTAGATCCCAAACCGTTATACTTCCACAAGGGCACAAACTTCAGATTGAGAAATGTCACAAAGACAACAAGAGCAAATAAGATAATCAAATAATTGGATGCTTTACTCATCGAATGGGCTCATATTTATAATCTCCATATGGCACAAAGTTTCCCAAATGAACTTCACTAAAGAAGCTTCTCGCAGACAACACTAAAATATAATAAATTGTCATTATAATCTGATTTATTAATTGCTTTTGGCTCCGAAAATGACCTTTTCCACCATATCTTAAAATTTTGACACGTTAAGGCCACTATTTCTTGTTCCCATGATTTAAAACTTTTTGTCCCAGTTCCAACAAGCTATGATACTGAGGTGACCAACCAACAACACTATTAAAAATAACAACCTTAGCATATTTATATGAACAATAATAATTCACCCATCTTGTGAAAATAACTAAAGAGGCATCATAATCAAAATTTGACAACACCAAAGTGATCCTAATGATGAAAGATGATGAATGAACCTGATAGGGTGACTTACTATAAATAGATGGTCCCTCCAAGATTCTTGGAGCTCAAATTAGAAGCCTGAAATAAAAAGTGAGAACATCCTCCAATTCCTCTAACTCAACTGACCTCATCGGAACCAATAGATTGACTTACTATAAATAGTTAGTCTCTCAAATAGAGCCAAAACACACCATAGGCTATTGGAAAGCCTATAACCACACAACTAAGACCCTCAAATCTCATTGTCAACTCATGAGGGTTGCGATGATGAACTAACTTGGCCAACCTACTAAAAATGGGGACATTACAGTCCTCCCTCCCTAAGATTGCTTGTCCCCAAGAAATCCCAGAGAAAATTGAACATTACAATCCCCTGGATCCCAAAGGTAGAACTGCGTGCTACCCCTACTATGTACAAGAAACTCTTGTAGTATCAGTACCCATATAATTGATATGAATGATAAAATCATCTAGAAATTGACTGTAGACATTGATGGTGATGACAACCCATCGAAACTCAATCTAACTAAAATACCAACTCTGTCCACACCTGAGTCCCCATCAAAGTGATACTCACACCCAACAACATTGTGGAGATGGTAACAACCATAGGTAACTGAAACACTACCAACAACTCCACCCTTTGCCAAACTATCCCGAGTGTGTAGATACTGCAAGGGGTCTAACTTGCAGCTGTCAATCTCATCTGAAAAAGATGTTGCTAACATATTCTATAATGGATGGTATGAAACTAAAGCAAACCCAAACCAACATGAAAGAAAATCCTCTACCTATGGGTCAAAAGAAAAGTAATGAGCATTCCTCACAATGTAATGCCAATAAAAACTCTCGATCTCTGTCAAGGGCTCATCATCATCAAATTGGAAATTTGAAGATGGCTCCAATCTTTGACTCTAAACTATTGGTTGAGAAGGATCTTGGGTAACCCTCTCAACAAACCCAACCTTGAAATCCCTATGGGGAAGCATAGTAGACAAAGTCTCTACAATCTTTCCCACCAACCTCTAAATAGCACAAGAGCCTCAGATGAGAGTACCTTCAGACACTCTAAGAATCCTCTCTCACATCTGAACTCTCCAATAGATGCTCTATGAAGGACTCTGTATAGTAGAAATTATATGGAGTGTTAGATTGTGGTGACTAATAAGGAAAGTACTGTACATACTTCATAAATTCTTTGGGGCTTAGGGCATCACCCTAAAAATAGAAATTTGGGCCATATTTTATCAAGATTTTGGGCCGACAAGTAATTATTAATTATAACCTTAAAGCAGTAAAAATACTTGTATAAAAAGAGCTTAGGGTTAGAGATTTTTTCATCGATGTGATGCATAATTGGTTCTTGTAGTGGTATTGAGCTATAAGGGGTTACAGATTGCAATTAGGTTATAATCACTAGATCATAATAATATCGGACATGCTATTTGGTGGACGTAGCCTAGGGATTGGGTGAACCACGTTAAATCTTGGTATCTTGTGTTCTTTTCTGTGTGATCTATTATTTTTTGTTATTGGTTATATTTGCATGTAATTGTTATTTCTGTCCACAATTTAATCCTAACAAGTGATATCAGAGCCTAGTTGTTTTTTAGTTATCCTCTACAAGAAAGTCTCATGGTTGAGTGGGAGTCTCATAGTTGAGTAGGAGCAATGGAAAATGAGGGTAAGCTAAGGGTTGACAAATTTAATGGGCAGAACTTCCATTTATGGAAGATGCAAATGGAAGACTATCTTTATCAGAAGGATTTATGGAAGCCGTTGGAAGGCAAAGCGAAGAATAAATGATCTATGTCAAATGATGAATGAGATCTTTTAGACAGAAAGACACTTGGAAGAATTTGATTATGCCTGGCACCATCGGTAGCATTTAATATTACAAAAGTGAAGACAACAGGAGAGTTGATGAAAACCCTAGTGACACTGTATGAAAAGCCCTCTACTTCAAACAAGGTTTTTTTTATGAAGTGTTTATTTAATATGAAAATGGTAGAAGGTGGATCTATTGCAGATCATTTAAATGAGTTTAATACTATTATTAGTCAGTTATCTTCTGTGGGTATCAATTTTGAGGAAGAAATTAGGGCTCTCTTGATTTTTTGTTCTTTGCTTGAAAGTTGAAATAGCTTGGTAATGGTTGTGAGTAATTATGTTCCTAGATCTAGTATCCCAAAATATGATGATGTGATTGGTGCTATTTTGAGTGAGGAAACTCGTAGGAAATCCTCAGGTGGATCTACATAAGGAAGTTCTTTGAATGCACAAAAGTAGGGGTAGAACGACTCAGAGAGGAAGTAATTTCAAAAATCATGAGAAATAAAGGGGAAAGTCAAAGGGGAGGAGGTCTCAATTGAGAGGACTAAATGACTATTGGTACTATGGGAAACTAGGTCATAAAAAAGAAAGATTGTTGGAATTGAAAGAAAAATGAAGGAGATAAACCAGATGGAGACAAGGAGGAAAATGTGGTAAGTAACAAATCCGAAGAGGATGCTTTGCTTCTGTCTTTAAAAAGTGTTGATAATTCATGGGTTTTAGATTCTGGTACTTCATTTCATGCTACACCTCATAGAGGTTATTTAATTGATTGTGTCCAAGGGGATTTTGGGCTTGTTTATTTGGGGGATAATGAACCCTGTCAGATTGTTGGAAAGGGAAAAATTAAGATTAAGTTGCAGAATGGGAATCATTGGCTACTACATGAGGTAAGACATGTTCCAAGGCTGAATAGAAATTTAATTTCAACAAGACAACTCGGTGATAAGGGTTGTGTAGTTACTTTTAATGATAAAAATTGGAAGGTTTCAAAAGGTTCCCTTGTAGTAGTAAAAGGTGTCAAAGTAGGCACCTTATATCTTTGTACAGGTCATATTGTTCCCTCTACTTTAATTGTTTCAGAGAAAAATGAATGTTTAGGAACAATTGCTGCAGTTGAGCAAAGAGAACAAATAACTGTTGTAGATTCTAATACAGCGTTGTGGCACAATAGAATTGGGCACATGAGTGAGAAAGGTATGAAAGTACTTCATTCAAATAAAGTTCTACCAGGTCTTAAATGTGTTAATATGGATTTCTGTGAAAGTTGCATGTATGGAAAACAAAAGAGAGTGAGTTTTGTAAAGACTGGGAAGGAAAACAAAAATAAGAAATTAGAGCTTGTGCATACAAATGTATAGGGACTAGCTTAGGTATCTTCTCTTGGTGGCTCTCATTATTATGTTACATTTATTGATGATGCAACTATAAAAGTATGGGTTTATTTCTTTAGATAGAAATCTGATGTATTTCAAACTTTTAAGACATGGAAATGCTTGGTTGAAAATGAGACTGGGGAGAAATTAAAATGTCTCAGATCTGATAATGGTGATCATGAGCATTGTAATCATGAATTTGAAGATTATTGCTCGACTAATGGTATTCGTAGATAGAAAACTATTCCAAGGACTCTACAGGAAAATGGAGTGGTTGAATGCATAAACATGACTATAATGGAGTGTGCAAGGAGCATGAGGTTGCCCTTACACATGTGGGCAAAGGCTGTCAATATTGGTGTATAGTTGATTAATAGAGGTCCCTCTACTCCTTTGGGTTGTAGTATTCCAGAGGAAGCATGGATTGGTAAGAAGACAAGTTATTCTTTTTTCAAAACTTTCGGCTATGAAGCATTTGCTCACATAGATTCTAAAAATAGAACCAAGCTGGAAGCTAAGTCAAAGAAATGTGTATTTTTTGGATATGACATTAATGAATTTGGTTATAGGCTTTGGGATTTTGAAAATCATAAATTTTTAAGAAACAGGGATGTCATATTTCATGAGAAAGTGTTGTACAAAGATTTGTTGCAATAACATAAGAAGAAAGAAGATGATTATGTAGTGCTAGATAATACTCCACAAGCTGATGTTTCAGCCATTCCTCATGATGTGCAACAACCGCAACAACAAATACTACACACACTGATGAATGTTAGACGGTCAACAAGGCAAATTAGACCTCTAGAAAGATTCTCTCCCTCTTTGTATTCAATTTTACTTATTGATGATAGTGAACCTAAATATTATGATGAAGCTATGTAGGTGGATACTAAGATTCAGTGAGAATCTGCAATGAAAGAAGAAATAGACTATTTGCTGAAATATAAGACTTGGAATTTATGCAAGTTGCCTGCAGGTAAAAGAGCTTTACAAAATAAGTGGGTTTACAAGTTGAAAGAAGAGGAAGGAGGTAAGAAAAGATTTAAAACCAGGTTAGTTATGAAAGGATTTGCATTGAAAAAGGGCATTGATTTTGATGAAATATTTTTTCCTGTTGTTAAGATGACTTCTATCCATACTGTTTTAAGTCTTGTGGCTACTGAAGATTTTCATTTAGAGCAGCTTGATGTTAAAACAACCTTCCTTCATAGTGATTTGGATGAAGAGATATATATGGCTCAGCCACAGGGATTTGCGGTCAAAGGTAAGGAGAACTTAGTGTGCAAATTGAAGAAAAGTTTATATGGCTTGAAGCAAGCACCTTGTCAATGGTATCTAAATTTTGACAATTTTATGCATGAGCATGGATATAATATGTGTCATTCAGATCATTGTGTTTATTTTAAGAGGTTGGATGATGGCAGCTACATTATTTTATGTTTATATGTTGATGATATGCTTGTAGCTGAGTCTAACATAGATCACATTAAGGGGTTCAAATGTCAATTAACACATGCATTTTCTATGAAGTATTTGGGGGTAGCAAAACAAATCCTCGGTATGAAGATTTATAGAGATAGGAAGAACAGAACATTGAGGCTATCTCAGGCTGATCACGTGGAGAAGGTGTTGCAATGTTTCTCTATGGAGAATGCTAAAACTATCAGCACACCTTTAGTTGGTCATTTGAAGTTGACTAAGGAGATGTGTCCCAAGAAACAAGAAGAGGATAAGATGTCCAAGGTACCCTATGCTTCAGCTATAGAAAGCTTGATGTATGCTATGATATGTACTAGGCCAGATATTGCACAAGCAATGGGAGTCGTTAGCAAGTATATGAGTGATCCAAGAATTGAGCATTGGAATGCAGTCAAATAGATTCTCAGATATTTGAGAGGAACATCCAATAAGTGTTTACACTTTGGAGGCTCTACTACTGATTTACAGGGCTATGTTGACTCAGATTTGGCAGGGGATATTGATACTAGGCAGAGTACTACAGGTTATGTCTTTACTGTTGGTGGGGCAACAATGACCTAGGTTTCTAAGTTACAAAAGATTAATGCTCTATCCACTACAGATGCAACACATGTTGCTGCTACAAAGGCAACTGAGGAGATGATATGGCTTCAGTTCTTCTTGGAAGAATTGGGACACCCTTAGAGGGATAATTATTTGTTTACAGATAGTCAAAGTGTCATTCATCTTGCAAAGAATTCAACTCTGCATTCAAAGACCAAACACATACACTTGTGGTACCATTTCATTCGGTCAACTTTGGAGGATGGACAGTTAAAGCTGGAGAAGATACATACAAATGACAATCCAATAGATATGTTGGTCTTCTCAATTGAACATGAATAAAATAATAGTAGAGTCCAAGGTGGTTTGATCCAGTGGGAGCCTCATGGAGTAGCGACATAGCTACAGGAGATTGTTGTTTAGTGTGGAGTCTGGTCAGTCCCCAAGTGGGAGATTGTTAGATTGTGGTGACTGATCATGAAAGTACTATACATACTTCATAAATTCTTTGTGGCCAAAAAAAATTTTGGGCCCTATTTTATCAAGATTTTGCTCGACATGTAATTATTAATTATAACCCTAAAGTGGTAAAAATACTTGTATAAAAAGAGCTTAGGGTTAGGGATTGTTTCATTGTTGTGATGCAAAATTGATTCTTGCAGCAATATTGAGTTGTAAGGGGTTACAGATTGTAATCAAGTTATAAACACTGATTCGTAATAATATTAGACTCATTTTTTGGTGGATGTAGCCCAAGGATTGGGTGAACCATGTTAAATCTTGGTGTCTTGTGTTCTTTTCTGTGTGATCTATTATTTTTTATTATTGGTTATATTTGCATGTAATTGTTATTTCTGTCTGTGGTTTAATGCTAACATGGGGAAGCATCAATCTACTCCCCTGTGATCCATAGTTGATCCCTCTGAAAATGTGGCACTACCAATTGTCCAATGCTATTAGCTGTATGAAATGAAGAAATAGATTCGCTTCTAGCAGAAGGAAGAAAATCAGCATGAGAGCCCAACTCCCTGGATAGTGTCATCTCATTTGTATCTACTGCAACCATATCTTGGATGGATGTGTCGGCCACATCATCACGTCCATCATCCCCAACCATAGAAGCAAACTAACCACCAACGATAATATGCAACTGTACTAGAGTTGGGACTGGTGTGGTCTGAACATGCTCCAACTCCATGGTCACCGCATACATTAACATCTCTTAACTTCATTGTAACACCTATATCACCAACATCATAGTTGGGTGACTCTATATGTGCCTTAGTCCCACCTAAGGAAGCAACTGCCTCCTGTACTGGAGCAACACTACAGTAGCTGACATATAAGTCACCAATAACAACTCCCTCCTTCAATGGGTCTAAAATGTCAGTGGCAACTACATCATCAACTGCCTCTGAACTAACCACAACGACTACCTTAGGAGCCTCAACCTGTGGAAGCTCAGTGCTGCTATCCATCAAGGGTTTTGACACACCTACTAATCTCCGTGAAATGAGTCCATCATCAACACTACAGATGGGGCTAGCAGGTGTTGTACTAAATATAGGTACATCTGCATTACAGACACTTGTCAAGGAAAACTCAAGCTTCCTTCCTTGCAACCTCAATGTTAGTTTTCTAAAGGTGAAAACCATATACTTCACTGCCCTCTCAACTATCTCCGAATCTGACAAGCTCTCTACCAACCTCTGTTGATGAAGCTTAATTTTCTCCATACTCTCTTGCAAAACATTCATTTTTATGCTAACTTCCTCATTACTCCACTGACTTCTAGAACTGTTATGCCTCTGGTATCCATCTATAGCTGGAAAAGCTAGAGTGCTCATCCCTCTGCAAAAAACAACAAATTTGAAAATGAAATAACTTTCCTACCCCACAGGATGGCAGGAAACTGCTCTGATACTGACTAGTTATAGCTAAATCAAGTATCAATTTCTTTCACATTTCAACGGTTTGACATTTTCTCAAACACTTGGCAAGCAACCCAATTACTATTGAATATATGATGTCCTAAATTTTCAAACACAATATCAGGATGTACAAGAAACTGATCACAAATTTATTTAAGTTTGGTCTTATAAGTTTTGCATAACTAAATATCAAACGCCAATAAACAATTTTCAAATAGTTCACACCAACCTCTGAATTCAATCATCAACAAACCATATAGCAATATAATGAAACAAGAATTTAATTTGTGGGTTGATTATAAATTAGAATTTGAAGCCAACATGTTTACTTTCAAACTATGTAATATTAACTAAATTTTACAAATTAAAAACTTGGGCTTTGCCATAGAATGTAATTACAAAGTCAAACTAAAAGCCGCCTCGTCCAATTTCAATCTAGCTTTTACAGTCTACCCTTACAAATGCTGACCAAAACAAACTTCAATATGCAGTCTAAACCCTCATCCAACAACAAAGAAATTATAATATTCAATTGTATAAATGCTCCTCATCCACAGTTAATATAGAGAGGAGACGATAATAAAACTCAAAAGTCCACAATACCTCAGCTTTGGATTCTCAGAATTAAATCTACAATATTTTAGCTATAGATCCTAAACCCTTATACTTCCACAAGGGCACAAACTTCAAACTTAGAAATGTCACAAAGGCAACAAGAGCAAAATAAGATAATCAAATAATTAGATGCTTTACTCATCAAATGGGCTCATATTTATAATCTCCAAATGACACAAAGTTTCCCAAATGAACTTCACTTGAGAAGCTTCCCACACACAACATTAATATATAATAAAGTGTCATTATAATCTGATTTATATATTGCTTTTGGCTGCAAAAATGACCTTTTCCACCATAACTTAAAATTTTGACGCGTAAGGCCATGGTTTTTTGTTCTCGTGATTTAAATTTTTTCATCTCAATTCCAACGATCTATGATACTGCGTTAACCAACCAAAAACACTATAAAAAATAGCAACCTCAGCGTATTTATATGAATAATAATAATAATTCACCCATCTTGCGAAAACAACTAAATAGGCATTAGAATCAAAATTTGATAACACCAAAGTGATCTTAATGATGAAAGATGATGATGAACCTAACAAGGTGATTTACTATCAATAAACGCTACCTCCAAGATTCTTGGAGCTCAAATTGGAAGCCTGAAATAAAAAGTGAGAGCATCCTCCAACTCCTCTAACTCAATTGAGCTCATCAGAACCAATAGATTGATTTACTATAAATAGTAAGTCCCTCAAACAGAGCCAAAACACACCATAGGCTATTGGAAAGCCTATAACCACACAACTGAGATTCTCAAATCCCATTGTCAGCTTATGAGGGTCGTGATGGTGAACTGACCTGGCCAACTACAGAAACTTGCTAAAAATGGAGACATTACACTCCCTGATATAGAGGGTAAATTAAGAGTAGTAGGAGAACCAATTTAAATTAATTTAATTAGATTATTGTTGACACGTGCTTGTTGTCCTGCATTTTGTCACCACAAAATGTAGGTAAATGTAGGAAACTTTTTTAACTAGTTTTGCATTTCTTTGAGATAATTCATTATTTAATTGGCTAAGATTAATCAATCAATCGACTCCAATTCATTTAATGATCCCTTTTACTAAAGGCATTCATCAAGTCCTTTTTGTTTTTCATTTTATTAAGCTTTTGCTTGATTTATGAAGCCTTCCTTTTTCGCATTTTGAGTGTGCTTTAATGTTTTTGCTTTTTGTTTTGTTCAAACCTTTGCTTTCGATTTTTCCTTCGATTCGATATATTTTAGGGCTTAATTAGACTTGGCAGTCAAAAGATATGACAATTTAGGTAGTGATATTTCTTCAAAAATCAATTAGACATGTGCTTAATTTATCACTTAAGTAGTGAATATACATGTTTAACTCATTTACATGTTTACATGCAATGGATCTCCAAGAGTGTGTTTCACACTAAAAATTCATGTAATGAACTTCTTAGAGTCCATTTTGCATAAAAAACCTCCTTTACATATAATCCACTAGAGTCCACAATTTTGCCTTCCAGGGTCAAATTTGTCAAATGCATGTTACATGTTGCACATTTTTGAAATATGTAATAGGGGTTGGAGAGTGTGTTTTGCATTGTTTTTCAATGTTGCATATTTTTAAAATATGTAATGAGGCTTGGAGAGTGTGTCTTTGCATTGCTTGCATTGTTTTACAATTTTAAAACATGCAACTGCACTCCAAGAGTGCAATTTGCATTTCCAACCAATGAATTTTATGTGTAATGTGTCTTGGAGAATCCAATTTTGCATTCAGAACTCATGTAATCACCCTCCAAGACCACATTTTTTGAACTCCAAAGCCAAATACAACTCAAATACATGCACTTTTAGGACTTTTTTTTTTTTTTTTTTTTTCCAAAATGCCTAGAAAATTGCGTTTTCATTCACGTTTTTACATTTTGGAGCAACATATTTGGATTTGGATCCATGTATTAGAATTTAGGGAAGACATTTTTTCATTCACAAGATAAAATGATCAATATATATGGCTTTTGGCGCCATGTTTTTGCTAAAAATGCCCAGATTTTGGCATTTCCAGCTCACAATTTTGGTCCAATAGGGGGTGTTTTGGAGTTTTGATGCATGTTTATGCATTTGGTGATCATGTTTTTATAATTCTTGGTAAAAAATGTTTCGTATTCTTGCAAAACAAGGGCATATTTTTTCCCAAAAACATCCAAATGCATGATATTTGCAAAAACATCTTGTGTTTTTAAGGATTGAGGAACACGTTTTTGGCATCCATATACAAAAATGCCTCATTCATTGCTCATTCAAAGTCATCATTTGCAAGTGTTGAAGAGGTTAAGATGGTTGAAGAAACAAATTTGGAGGAGAAACATTCTTCAAATCTATTGATCCTCCATATTTGGCTATTTTGTCTCCAAGTGAGTATACACTTTCAACTATACTTGTCAATTCATGCTTATCTTGCTATTTTATTGCATAATATGGCTTGTAATACACACTTGTTCAAAGACATGCCATGAATAGTACATTTTTCCTTTTAATAAGATGAAAAGCTTCATTTTCACATGCTTGGATTTTCCCCAAACCCCAATTTTGAAATTTCATATAGGAAGCCAACTTGCTACTTGTCATGTTTGAGTCAATACCCAAAAGTATGTGTTTTTTGCTTTGTGCGTATTTTTGTTTTATGTTTGCTTCTTGTTTTGATTTCCTTTTTCAGAAAGGTTACGCATTCTTCTCCAAGAATGCAAGAGCATATAACACCATTTCATTTTCACCTTTCCATTCAAGCGTACCACATCTTTCCATATCCCACCAATTCATGTCAAAGCATATTGCATCCATTTTATTCATATGCAATTACATTCCAAGAGCAATTACATGTAATTTCATCCTCCATTCACATTTACATGTAATCTCATTCTCCATCTGCATTTACATGTAACTACCTCCATAACCACTTATATGCAGTTCCATCCTTCAAACCTAATTACATGTTTACATCAAGTCATCACTACATGTAAATCACTTTACATGTAATTGTTTCCAAAGAATCCGACTTTGGTATAAGGTCACTCTTTAAACACCAAAGTCACTATTTGCACACATCCATATGCATCCCAACTTGCATCCTTGGCCATACCCACAAAAGTCCATCTTTGCCCACATGCAACCACCATTGAGAGTCCGACTTTGGCCCTTTCCATCCAAATACATATTCTTTTTGGTTCATTTCTAGCCATCGTATGTGTTCCATAAGTATCTAATCCATACTTCAAACACTCATCCCTCGTGGATTCGTCATTGTAACTCAAATCCCAAAGTTTTCATGGATCGAATCTACAAGAATTTGGTATAGCTTTGATACTATGTAAGAATTTTTCTTAGAGCAAAATTCACCCAAGATCAAGGAGCACAAGCACAAGCACAAACACAAAGTAGATCAACGAGTATGATCAATATGAAAATACTTACTATTATCAGAAGCATGTACATACACACTAGGAGAGCCTGTATATAAAGACCTCTAAGATGCATCTAGAATGTACTAGGAGATAAGCATGACAACTAAGCACATATCTTCCACAATAAGAAGATAAGCGCAATGAGGTATCTAGAATGTTGTAGACACCATGTGCTCAAATAATGTGCTAACTCTTAAGTGTAGACAACATGTGCATAATTAGAGTGCAAACTCCTATGTTGTCAACATGACAACTCACAAGAGTACGCATACTCCTAGGTGAATAATAAATAAATAATAAAATATATGCATTAACCTAAGTAAACTTAAGTGTAAATAGTAAATACTTATTTACACCAACACCTCCCCCCTTAAGTGCAACTTAGGGGAATGCCCTTAAGTTTACATAATCTAGGATGAAATGCATGATGGGTCCCGACTACTAGGCCATGTTAGGTACCCATGTATAGAATGTAAATGCAATCTCTCATAAAGTAGAGAAAGAGGGAAAACCTTGTGGGAAAACCCTCCCTCAAAAAGAGAGATGAAAAACACACACGATGTATGGATGGATCGAGTAATCAGGACCCCCCTATTACGACATACATCCAGTATATACAATTGAGAATTAGGAGAAGGAAAAAACTCCATAAGAGAGGAAAAAGTCCCCCCCCTAAAAGAGAAGGAGACAAGGTAGTCCCCCTCCCCTAAATGTAGTATGTTGATTAGTGAGAGTTGCTCCAATGTAAAATTTGATCCATGACCGGTGTATAATGTTCCTCCCCTTTCGAAGAAACAATGGCAAATGTACAAGTGAGATGCTTCCCCCATGTGTGGAAAGAATCTTGATGATGAAAGGTATCTCTGAAACCTATTCAAGTGTCCCTGTGTTGATGTCAATGGTTGCTCCCTCTAAGACTGCTGAAAAGAACATGTGCACATCAAGCAAGGATCCATGTAGAACCTGTTTCAAAGAATTGTTTGTCTCCTCAGTCGATAAAGAGACCTCCTGCAACTGTTGTACATAAGTATCCACAATCACATCACTCGTAAGAATTGATCATGTAGAGAATGGACATGAGGGTTAGAGTGAGCCCTCACAACAACTGTAGAAGGATTGTCCTCAACAAAGAGAAGTGGTAGATCATCAAAGAAGTCTTCCAAATTTGTTGTGTGTGACTCCACAAACAAACCTAAAATGTTAGTCAAGAAGTCATCACCTGGAAGACAAAGTGTACCTTGCTATGCTGAAGTACATGAATCTATCACTGCGGCAACAGATGAAGAATTCGCCTCAAAGAGAAGACAAATTTCATCAATAGTGTCTCCCACATCTTCAATGTGAGACTCCATGAACAGGCTTGCAAAGGCGGGAAGGAAGTCATCGCATGAAGGTAAAGTAGGAAGACATGAAGGGTCTTGCTGCATTGAATTTGCAGCATTTGTGACTGGAACTAGATCAATAGAATCAACAAGAGTATTAGGAGGTGAGATCTCATCTAGAGTGACTAGATGTAGAATGTCCTCTGGAAATGGAGGAACATGTGGATCTCCATATGCTTCCCAAAGAGCCATCCAAATATCATGAGGAAAACTTTCCATATGAAGAGGAGCAAAGGATTCTTTACTCATACTGTTATACATAAAGCCAAGAAGTTTAGAAAGATATCTGAACGAAGGTGGTATCTTTGAGCAAAGAGAAGGAATCACTTCCTGATGTTCTCTTAGATGATCAAGCATTAAAGCACTCTATTTTTGATAATTCGTCAGTGCCAACTTTGGTCTTATACAAGACTGACATATGTGACAAGCCTCCATGAGATCAATGAATGTATGCACCCCTCAAAATACAGAAATAATCAATCAACCCCCCCAATGTATGACTTGACACTTAGTGCAATAACCACATGTCAATTTAAGGCCTATTTCTGAAAGCAATATTTTTGTCCACAGAACCTATAATTTGATTGCAGATTTAGAAAGTAGACAAAAAAATATGCACTTAAAAAAAAAACCTATTTTGGAGTCTAGATGAGCCCATACCAAGTATTTGAAGTGGCAAAAATCAAGATTTGTGACTTGTAGAAAAATTCAAGAACATAGATCTAGCTCAAACCACTTGCACCAATGTGTAGATCACGAAATTCTACCCCAAAACAAAAAAAATTGCTCGCAAAAAGGAGTCCATATGAGGAAGATATTACTGTTTGAAAATCGTTGCTATTTTTTTTTCCTGAATCGCTACTGCACCTCCAAAAATCAAATGGCTCTAAATTTTGCCTTAGATATCTGATTTGAATGAAACAAAATCTGATTTGGAAGTTTTTTGACTTTCTAAATGTGGTGCAAATATCTGATTTGCACCAGCAAGCTTCAATCTTCACCTGCAAAATATCTCCTACAAGCCTGATGGCCAATTTTTCGAAAAAATTAATGCAAATTGAAAAAAATTGCAAAGAGGTAGATGAAAAAAATGCAGATCTGAAAATTAAATGTACAGATTTGAAATGATCATACCAATTTTGCAAATTGGGCCTTCGAGTTGCCGATTTACAAATTTTTTTTGCCTCAATTTTGACTATTGCCCAACATAGAAAAATTTATAGTCAATTCACCGAATTGACGCACCAGACGCAGTAGTGAGGTCTGCTTTGGCTTTAAACGCTCTCAATTTTTGCGAATTCTCTGGATCTTTTAATCGAAGGTGCTAAAGCAACAATGGTCTCAAACAACTAGTGATGAGAATCTCCCCAAGCTCTGATACCATGTAAGAATTCGGTATAGCTCTAATACTATGTAAAAATTTCTCTTAGAGCAAAATTCACCCAAGATCAAGGAGCACAAGCACAAGCACACAGTAGACCAAAGAGTATGATCGATATGAAAATGCTTACTATTATCAGAAGCATGTACATACACACTAGGAGAACTTGTATATAAAGACCTCTAAGATGCATCTAGAATGTGTCTAGAATGTACTAGGAGATAAAAGATAAGCATGACAACTAAACATATATCTTTCACAATAAGAAGATAAGCACAATGAGGTATCTAGAATGTTGTAGACACCATGTGCTCAAATAATGTGTTAACTCCTAAGTGTAGACAACATGTGCATAATTAGAGTGCAAATTTTTGTGTTGTCAACATGACAATTCACAAAAGTACACATACTCCTAAGTGAGTAATAAATAAATAATAAAATATATGCATTAACCTAAGTAAACTTAAGTGTAAACAGTAAATACTTATTTACATCAACAGAATCCCATTAGAAAATGTTTTCATCTTCATATTGTAGCGCGTTCTTTAGGACATGTCAAAACTTCTTCAACGAACATAGACATCCTTTCGAGAAGATAAGCTTTGATCCTCAAGAAACAATAATTCATTAGCTCTCCAATTTTCCAAGAGTTGTCAAAGAACTTGAGTTTGTGTGGAAATGCGTAAAGTACTTCAAAAAAAGAGTTAAAAGTCCTAATGGAAAGTTTTTTTAAGTTGACATCCGAACACCATCGAGAAGGTTTTCAAAGTGCTAGAGACTCTAGAATGTGCCAATCTACAAAGGAGAATTCATGATAACTCAAACGAGAAAAAGTTTGGTCACATCAAATTTTTATTTGACAACGGACTGTTCATCAAAAAGAGTTGAAAACCATCAAAAGATGCAACACTATGGTTATTAAAGTGAATGCAATGGCACAAAATACAAGAACTCCCGATCTTATAATGCTTTGAGATTCCATCATCAAATACAAAGCCTTTGCCAACAATCTATAGGATTGATTCACTCTGAATCAACAACCTCAACATTTTCTTCAAGTGTTTTTCATGTTTGTAGTTGGAGAGGATGTATTGTATGAAATTGTGTAATTACATGTAATACGATTTGCATGTCCTTATGACATGTAATTCAATAATTTCTCTCATTTAGTTAGAAAAGGTCAAAGTTGGTTGAGTTTCTCCTACTTTTTTCTCATTTTTTTCAACTCCTTTGCCTATATAAAGCAGTGCCCCCTCATTGTAAAAATTATTTTTTGTTGTATGCAAGAAAGCTCTACTAAACTTGTGCAAGCATAACTTTGATTGTGTAACATGAATTTCAGATAAAAGTGAATAAAAGAAGCAATTGGATTTGAAGCATTGAGTAGAAGCAATTGTGATAGGGCAAATTAGAATTTGACTATGATTTGTGCCTATTGTCTTTGATTCATGTTATTATTGTGTGTTCAATAATAGAGCATAGTGAGTTAAGAAGCAGTTAGAGCAAAAGCTTTCACTGAGAGCAGTTGTGGTAATACATAGACTAGAAACTTTGACAATAGCTTGTGTTACCATCTAAAATTCACAAAAAATAGTTAGCATTTCCTTACTTCTAGAAGTCTTTGCACACCAATGGTAGATGTTTTCTTATATAATAGATTAAAACGAAAAATCAGTTATAGATAGAGATCATCTACTTCTAGAAGTCTTTGCACCCCAATAGTAGTGATTTTTCTTATAAATTAAAAAAACAAGACTTAGAGCCAAACCGGTACGCTTTCAATCAGCCTTTAATTTGGTGTTGGTTTATTGGTATCGCTGTTTTCAACTACTAAATAGAAGTGTAGTTAGAGATCTCATCTTACCCATTACTTGTTGCGCTGATAAGTGGATTCTTTCCTGAAAGTTAAGAGGAAAAAATAGTGGTAACATCTTTTACGAATCTCTCAACTTCTTACTTACCTTGAGTTGATCCAAAGAACGGTGAGAAGGAGTAGCCTTCCCTATAAGGTAGGAGAGACTTTGTCTCATATGTTGTGGCTGGTTTACCTATATTGTTATTGGATTTTCACAAAACTATTGGTTGCAAAATATCCACATAACAATGCTAACATTAGAGGTTTGCATCTACTTGGTAGGTAGTTTATAAGGACAAGGGGCTTTGATTTAATATAGTCACTGAGGCTTAAGTTTACCAAAAAAAGCCTAGAAACAAATTATGTTGGCCATAGAATTTAAATATTGTGACTTGGTTATTGTCACGCAGAATCCAAATTTGAGGTCAGTTCTTAGTGATCTGGCCATCTTGAGGTTATATCTCAATTTACTGAGGTTTCACATGGGGGGTTTTACAACTTTATCTTGCAACATCATTCATACTAGTAAAAATTGTCAACTCCTGGACAAGCTCAATTGCAAACTAATAAATGGGTGGGTAATTACATGTAATTAGGTCTTAGATTGATGGTATCTAGATTCTAGTATCTTCAGCATATGAGAAACAGTGTCCAATTGTCTGAGAATGCATATAGAAATATATTGTGGTTAATAATGACTGTTGCAGCTTACAAAACAAATGGATATTACTTGTTTTTTGATAGTAAAGAACAGAGAAACATAATGAAAAAAGATAGACCATACATAATAGAGACACTAAACAATAATTTATACTCTTCCACAGCATGAGCAGCACATGGCAGTAAATATGCTTAAGGCAAAAGTTCCACCTGTAAGCATTTCCCTTTACTAGCATGTAATTATGTACCTGTCTTTGGTTGGATAAGTCTACAAACCCTAAAACTTGATAAATATAATGTGGCAGTTAAGACAAACATGTACATTTGAAGCACCCATAAAATAGTATGCAATGCATATATTAACATGTTTTTGCTAGGTTGATAAAATGTTTTCACTCAACATTGCTTAATTAGAATCTGTATTACATGTTTAATAAAAAATAATACTTTTTGGCAAAGATCCTATCAAGATAGTGTTTGGCAATTAGAATATGGTTGCTTTCAGACTTATCAAGATCTTCTTTGAATTCGATCTTGTCCTCTTTCTATTCCCTTGTGTCTTTTTCTTGGTTGATCTTCTCTGTGTTTTTCACTTTGATAATCTTTTCTATCCTTTTCTCTTCTTTCATCTCTATGCCTCTTTTTTTCTGTGTCATCTCTCAAAAATTCTTTGCAGCTTTTATCCCTCTGCATCCCTGAATCCTTTTGTACCTTATATCTTTCTTTTTCCCTGTGATGATCTGTTTCCTCTTCTTTCCTATCTCTATGAGGCTCCTTTCTTTCCTGGTATCTATTACTTTCTCTCTCCCTGGCGTATTTGTCATGGTCCCTCTCTTCCCCATATCTGTTTCTTTTCCTGCTCACATTATCAGTGGATGTGTCTCTGTTCCTGCTCACATAATCAGTGGATCTCTCTATACTCTTTCTGTAAAACTCATTGGATCTGTCTCTGTTCCTGCTGTTATCATTACTGGGTCTGTCTCTGTTTATGCTTTCCTCATTTGTAGATTTGTCCATTTCCTTGTCTTCCCTGTATCTTGGTCTTGCATTGTCATTCCTGTACCTGTCTATATCTCTTTTTCTACTGCTTTCTCTATCCCTTTCTCTTTCATGGCTTCTGTTTCCTCTCTCTTCTTGATTTATCTGCGACCTTCTATCATTTATATCTCTGTAATAATGATCAGGCTCTCTTTCTTTACCACTGTGATCTGCCTCTTTGACATTATTTTTCAGTTCCTTTGTTTTTTCTTGTCTATAATCCTCATGTTGAAACCTCCTATTGCTAGTAGCAGGCAAATCTTCTTCAAAAATCATGTCATAGCTGCACATGCCATGGATGCCAGTCTCAATATACTTCTATGTATAGAAATTTAATTGACGTACACATACAAATTACCACTATATGATACTCATTAATGAATCCATTTAGTAATTACCTTTTACCAGTGTCTCCGTGCTGCCTGTTTGTGTCTTTCAGGACATATTTTGGTTTCTCTGGAACTGCATCTTTGGGTGCTTCGTCGGCATTCTCTGGACAATCCTTTGCAATATGACCCTCTTCTCCACATTTAAAACAGCCATGGCCTTTTCCTGTGAATCAATAAATCATGTTAGAAGTTCAACTCATATAAGGACAAAGAAGTAGCTAAACAGTGAATGGAATTATTAATCTAATTAATTAATGAAGATATCCAACTCATAATTAATTATCAATACCCTTATTTATAATCATGTTCATAGTACATCGTAGCAGGAGTATTTCCTTAATCATTAATGACATAAGATATATGTATCACATTTACAATGCATTCCACTTTATTGTTGTATTCAAGGTAAACTTTAAGCAACCCCCTCGATAAAGAGGAAAAAATTGGCGAATCTTACATTATTTTGAAAAATAAAAATAATTTCTAGTATTGATTGGCGAACCTTTAACTATTTAAATATATTTTATAACTAAATTTAATAAAAATGTGGCGATTTTAAATATCTTCACGAACTAAATTATTAGCCAAAATTTCCTAAAATTAGCCAATTAGCAAATATTAGCCATTAAAAAAATACCCTAGTTGTATTTCAGCCTTAATATGGTATGGTCCCATCATCTCATAAAGGTCAAACCTGGCAATCCCACGTCCATTTGAATTTCATATTTTCAACCAAATACAATTTATGGTACATCAATTTATCTACTAATATAATATCATCTTGTCGATGCTTGTGATCATATGTGTAATCTTGTGAGCATATGCATGTTATGAAAGTCCAACAAGTGCTAATAAGAGTAAAAATATTAATAACATAATTAACCGCTATAGGCCTCCACAAAGTGATCCATCTGGATTACTACTCTTGACAGTAGTTTTCGAAAATCAACAATCCCAACAGGAGACATTAAACTACTAGAACTATATGTACTAGGAATCTAAAGAGGGTCATCAAAACTGGCTACCCCTTAATGAAGGTATAAGAAGTAGGCAACCCAAACATGTGAAAAGAAGACATTTTCTAAAATATAATCATCATTAGGAACATTCCTGAACATAGAACCAATGCACAGACTAATTGTTCAGGTAAGAATGTTGACTAATCTAGGACTGAGGTCTGAAATCAATGCAAAGATTCAACAGAAGAGAATTACTACTGTTAAACAATGCTAACAAAATTGGAATGCAAAAAAATAAAAATAATAATGCCACTTAAATACAGCATAACTAGATACATTGGGAAATTATTTTCAGAAGAAACATAACAAAAATAACACTCACTGTCTTAAGTGAACTGTTCACTACATAATAAGATACTTCCCTTATATCCTTAATCCTAATCCATGTGCATTTATTTATAGGCATATCATTGTACAAAGCTGCAAAAGGCTTTTACAATGTAATGGCATGTAAAACCATGGGCTAAAATACTGTAGTATGCAGTGATCTCTTTTTTTCTTTCTTTTTTTGAAAAGGTTTCATAAGTTTGAAATATGGAAAATTTCAACAATAGCTTCTTGTTCTCAGAACCCATTCATGTTCTCATTACAAAAACATTCAAGTTATAGCAATATGAGAAGAACAAGTGCATAGAAACATCAAAGAACAATCAACTTATCAACTATAAGTACATAACATCAAAAGAAAGACTGATTAATAATATTTTCAGACCTGGAGATAGCAGATTTAATTGTGATTTGCAATCAGCTGCATCCTTGAAAGATAGAATGCCGACTACATGCTTCAAACAGAATCTTGGAGTGTATTTGAGTCTACTCCATTAACTAACCAACATCAAATCACCTACAGACTTGCAAGAACTGATTTTGATGACTTTTAAGGCTTCCCAAAATCTGAGAACCATCATAAAGTCCCTGCTACAGAAAATCTGGGAATATCATGGGACTAGGGTTATTCATATAATAATTATCTGTAATGTGCCCTTTATATGCCCTAGAAATTATTTAATTTATGTGTTTCAAATAAAAAACGATGGTTTGGTGGGGAATGTTCAAGTGAACCCTTACACTCTCTCAGACCCCCATCCTATTATCACCACGTGTACCTGGTACTGTTCAAGAGGACCAGAGTGAATAGAGAGGCATTTTCCGTAAATACTAGACATATCTTGGACGAAGATGTGATGCAGGCAGTGAGCATCTTCACATTTATTAACAAAGGTAACCCTACTCTTCACAGCTCCAGGAATAGATAGAACCAGAATGTGTTAGCCTGGAAAGGCTTATTTCAAACAGTGGTGAGTCAAAAAGTTAAAGATATGAGAAAAATGGAAACAGACCTTCACAATGTATTATATAAAGCAGAGTATGTACAAGCAAACACTGCCAACAATGAAGCAAATGCTGCTCTCTGCCAAGCCAAAAATGCATCGAGAAGAATTCAGAATTCTAGACTAATGGGGATGAAATCTAGAGCTAGGCTTAGCTGGATAGGGCATGGGCCAAAGGATGTAAATATTTCTTCCAAATCCTCAAGTGTAAAGAAGTTGAAGAACGTGCTGTTAATATATAGAATAATGATAGAAACATTATTAGATCAAATGGAAATCCTAAATGCCTTTAGCATCTTATATGGTAATTTTTTTACTTTAGAAGACAATGATATTGAGAAAGCATACACAAAACCATAAGTTAAAAGTATTATAACAAATAAACTTGCAAGGGTAGAGATAGGCTCACAGCTGAGCTGAGTAAAGAATATAACTTGGAAGAAGTGAACAAGGCCATCCTGTTCATAAGCAATGACAAAACCCTACAACCTGATGGGCTCCCAGTGGAATTCTACAAGTAGGCTATAGAACCAATTGGTGTAGATTTGTTAGAGGTCTACAAAAAGCATTTGAGGTGGGATCTTTGGGAGATAAGATTAACACTGGGTTGGTCAAGCTTATTCCAAAGAATGGGCACATGTCCCTTCTAAAATATTGGAGACTTATCACCATCCTCAATGTTTCCTATAAGAAACTTGCCAACATTCTGGCCATAAGACTGGAATCTATCTTACCAAAGATGGCCAACTCTACACAAACAAGTTTAGTAAAGAGTAGATACATACTAGAAAACCTCCTAACATGTTGGGAACCATTGATCTGGGCAAAGGACTCTAATCAGAACATTTCCATGTTGCTCATAGACTTTGAGAAGGCATATGACCAAGTAGGATGGAACTTCATATTTATGATGCTAGAAGGTTTGGGCTTCCCAGTGCAGTTTTGTCACATCATCAGAATTCTTATGAAGAATGCGCAGGTTATGGTGGAAGTGAATGGAATTAGATCTGAAACCTTTTCCTTAACGAGTTCCATCAGGCAAGGTTGCCCCCTTGCACCTCCAAAGTTGTCTCCCAAAATCAGAGGAGTGACTCTCCCAAATAATGAAGAGCTATCTGATATCTGATTGACTGATGATATTGCTATATTGCTCCAACTTGTAGAGAACAGTCTTTTGGGCATTAATGGATAAAGAGAATTTATTTTGTGCAGACTCAGGAAATAGAATCTCCCTCCCTAAATCTGTTATGCTTGGGTGGGATTCAAGACCACTTGACTGGTTTAACAAGCACCCTATTGTTTGGAGAGGACCCAACCATTAGGTAAGGTACATGGATATTCCATTTTCCATCAGTCCTAATCTTAGAGACTTGTGGAACTGGATCAAGGAAAAAATTGATAAGAAACTTAAAAGAAGGAATAAGCACTACCTTACTACGGCAGGCAGACTATAGGTTAGTCAAAAATCTTGTCCTCATATACTATTTATTACTCCTGTTAGGTTTTTCAACCATTACCATTTCAACCTCATTCAAAAGCAAGTTAGGGACTTTCTATAGTCTAATGGGAAGGCAAATAAGAAAAGGTGTGCTGTTAAATGGCCCTGGTGCAAAATGATTAAGTGCAAAGGTGGACTAGGCTTGAAAGACCTTAGAACTCCAGGTATATCCTTAGCAGCTAAATGGATCTTTAAGGCTCTACAAGAGAAGGGGACATGGAAAATTCTGATCAGGTACAGTATCTCTAAATCTGTTGTGAGACAGAGTCACTCTTGGACAAATCTTCTTCTTGCAGATATTATTGTAGGACAATTCCCTGTCAAACCAGCAGGGTCAGTCATCTTCAAGTCTATTTGGAAGACATGGGAGGTTGTAAGGAAATAGTATACATAACTCAAAATCATATCGTTGACCCCAAAAAGGTGATTTGTGGAGAGAGATCCATTTGCTTGAATTTGAAACACAATGAGAAGCCTCTTGCACCCCTGCAAGGGGTGCTTGGCCAAAAGCTGGTCGAACAAAGGCATAAGATTGTTTAAGGATATCATAAAAGAAGTTCAACTTATCTACATGGTATACGTTGTGTGATGAATTTGCCATCCCACCCACCCAATGTAGAACCTATTCCATATTGGGAGTGGCCAGTTGTCCCTTGGCTCTTCCCAGAACCTATGAAAGTGTTAACAACAAATTATCATGCTTCTTGTGGCCTGATGGTACCCCTCCTCTGCAAATCAACACCAAGATGGTCTGACCTATCCTTGCTGACAATAATGATATCATTGCCCACGTTTCTGCCTCCTGGAGCTCTGTTCTTGATTCCTCTGTTTGCCATTCCACTCTCAGCAATATTTGATGCACACCCATTGAGCCTAAGAAAATGTGCTTTTATCTGGAGCTTGTTTTTGCTAAAGCTTCCTGTATTTTCTGCAGATTGGGGTTTAAATCTCTGTCCTCTCTGTAGACTTCCTGAAACTGTCATGCATAATAGCTTTTTTTACTGTCTTTTTTCTAAAGATGTTTGAAGCCTTCTTGGCCTAACTATTGGTCCCAATATCCACCCCTGGGAGGTCATAGTGGGTAAAGTTCAGCACCTCAAGAAAGATTCTTTTTTTGGTCTATTCTTTCAAGTGAAATTCTTTGGTTGATTTGGAAATCTAGGAATAATGACTTTTTCAAATGGTTGAGCTAGAATGCTTAATGAGTCCCTCAGGAGACTCGTAGTAATGGCTTGGCAGGATACTGTTACTCTAAGGGTAACAAGAGAGAAGTACAAAAGGCTGCTCTGAGATGGATGAGTAAGGGTGTACACAAGCAAGATCTCTCATTGACATAAATGGCTGAGAAGAACTGCAGACAGAACTCCATTTGAGATTGGCCTAAAAAAATTTTTAGTTGAGCTGAAGAGAAAAGAAGGGAACATGAAGAAGTTGCAGACCCTGTATAAGTGGTACCAGAGGCAGTAGTACCTCTCAATGTGGCTATTCCATAAGGCATTGCTTTGCAAAACCCCACTGCTACAGAAGTAACTGTGTACAGGTGATCTGATCGGCCTCTTCCATGGGCAGCACAGTTTAAAGAAGGTTAAATGATAATGTTACTGATGAGTGAGAAGACCTGTAACAGTTACAGTATAGATATATATCTTTCCTCATCCAATTTTGATGTGTTCAGTCTTTGGTATCAGAATTTGCAAGTTTTTGTATGTAGATCGAGTGCATACGAATTTTATTTATCAGAAGTTAGAATAATGCGAAGAGTACCATATGCTTTAACAAAGTACTGTGATATACTCACTAATAGAACATTCTCATATTTAATGTGAATCTATTATATCTAATACAAAACCTTCTGAAACATATTTTAATTAAAAAATGTTCCAAAAAATTATATTAATATCATAACTTAAATAAATTAGAAACAAATAATAAAATATGATCTGCGACTAAGGAGAGTGACCAAGGGAGGGTCATAACCTCTCCCATCCATGCTAATATATAAAGGGAGAGGAATGACCAGTGAAGGCAGAGAATTTTGTACTAATGCATATACTTCTGAATAATGGATGGTGCATCCGTAGCTCCCCCTGACCAATAATATAGCCAAGAATCTGCCTATATAAATGGTAGGGGGCCCTACTATTCTAAAGGATCGCGCTATGGAAATGCAGAATACCAAGCAACAACCACTATGTACTGCAGCTTCGCTCAATCGCAGAAATAAAATAACGCCTCTATCAGTTGCAAGTATTTAGATATAAATCAGACAAAAATCCACAAATTGCAAGGGATCAATATTTCAGACCAGAGACAATATCGATAGTACTGCAAGATCGCAACTTCAACACAGAAACTGCAACCATATCAGCAATCCTGCAAGTTTACCTTGGTATATAATTAACGATCATGTCCAATATAACAATTACTGTCAGACTTTTAACGTATATTTTTATACAGAAATTGCTATTGGTATAAGTTCAATTGCCTATTCATTGCAAGAACATAATATTGCATCTAATATCGATATAATATTAGTCACAGAGCATAGAACTAACTGTACATTTTGACGAGAGCAGTGTTCATAATTTAACAAATATTGTGTTTGGGGATATCATTAATATTACCTCACTATAAGCAATTACATGAGTGATATCAAATACTGTGATCTTAATAAAAGAGAGAATTCAAGGAAATCGTCCCTATTCTCCAAATTAATAAGAGGCATATTACACAGTGTCATCTGATAAATATGTTGGATAACGAATAATTTATGATTATTCTTGTTTGGATTTTGTATATGTTTCAGAATTTAATGAGTGATTACCTTCAGATGTATATGCATTTGTTTATCAATATTCTAATATGCATTTCATAATTATCTTATCCACCAATGGTAGCCATATTGCTGTGATAATGACTATATAGAAATTATGTTTGAGATGTTACCTATATTTCAACAATGGTAACCAAACTGAAGTAGTCACAATTGGAAGAACAATGATGAGGCCACCTTTTAAGCAAGAAGCCCCCATGGGGCCAAAGGAGACAAATTGGACAGCCTCTGAACTTAGGAAGGGTAGGCTTTTGGGACGCCCTGTTGTGAATGCTCCTAACAATCCCTACAATGGTAAATGGGTGTTCAATCATTAGAAGCAAGTTAGGAGTGGCAAGATGAAGGCAAGCAATGATAATACAACCCCACCACTAGGTATGCCACCTCATATGTATGGAACAGGCCACATGAGGCCAATGGGGATAACAAATCTGCTCTTGGGCCTAGGGTAGGAGGTTTTCACTTTTAGGGGCACCTCATCAAGTCAGCCTACATTATCACTTCCATGGTTAGTTCATCCTCAAGTTAACTCTATCAATCACTCAAATTGTTTAATATCCCTTACATAGAAATAGTATGTATATATACACACACACATAGTTTAAAGAAATCTATAACATTATGATTATGAGCCCTAATTATGTTGCAAGATTTCAAGTTATGGATAAATTTCCTGAAGAAGCTCTATATTAGCTAGACCTTTACCCTAATCTTGTGTAATTGAGATTCTAGGGAGATTTTGGGGGCTAATTAGGGAAGGGACATTACAAGTGGTTGCAAAGCAATCTTGCCATCTTGTGAGGAGTAGTTTATGCGGACTATCCAAATAGCTCAAATAGCATCGGAAAGGCAGAACAGATGCTATTATGAGTGATCAAATGAGTAATGAATTGAGAGATTTCATAAAACAAACAACTCAAACCACTAAAGCCCTCACGGAACAGAATGAGAGGAACAAAAGAACAAGTCAACTCCTTCAAGCTATTCAAAATATGAGTAACAATGGGAGGCATACTAACTCCAACCATTCCATAGATCAACATAAGAGAAACACAGCCAATAGATGACCATTCAATTTCCTTGGCTCCTATAAGGTATTTTCCCTTTTTTTCATGTAACCTTTCAATAAATAATACTGCATGAGTTTTCCCCTTCCTTGTTCCCAATCAACAAGGGTATTTTATCATATTTATATTATATATGAGTATTTTAAGATATTAACATTATAAAATGATAGAAAAAGCTGTCCTTGCTTGAAAATTACAATTTCTACAACGTAGGCCTCAAGTATTGTAAAAAACCTGAACTAGCTTCCAATTTGCACAACTTATTGTTTTTGCAATTTCCTCAAAGTTTACTAATTATTGTATTTGTTTTTCCTTTGAAAATATAAATCAGCAACTTCAAGAACATTAAAATGAAAACATAGATAATTAGACTGTAACTGAATGATATACTTGCATTGGACACAACTGATTACATTAATTTCCAGAATCCTTTACGATTCATTTAATCCAACTAAGATGCAAAGAAATATAAATTTAATTTGTCCCCAGTGAGAAGAAACCTGGTGTGAGCAGTTAGGAAGTCTCACGCCAAATCTGATTCTCAGGCAGTCGGTTGAGACTCACAATATTGCCTAGTGTGCCGTATGACCTTCCAAGGAGAATCACAAATTATTCACATGCAGAGCCGGCCCATTCAATCCTAACACACACCCCAAATAGCTTCAACAACTGATCGCAAGCCCTCAATTTGCTCACGTGGCTGAAATGGAGCATCCACACAGCTGGTAGTAAATTGCAGATCTTATGTTAATGCCGTCCACCTGCTTGGTTGATAAGTTTGGTTCAGAACTCTGACATAAACAATTGCCATGTAAAACACTGCCTCCAAACAAAATTTGGCAGTCTTCTACTGTCAAATTCATTTCCCAGCTTGCAGTCACCAATATGAAAGAGCAATTCGATTCTCTACACAAATTCAAACAATACCCTCACTCATAACTCCAAGGCAGAGTATGAACAGTAGGAGAAATGCAGATTGTTATAAGCAACGATTTGCGGCAATTACAAACAATTTCCAGAATTATAAATCCAATCTCCCAGTCACAGGAAATCACAGATAGGAGATTTAACCAATGAAATCACTATACATCAGCAGTGACTTTAGACAATCTTCAGAAACTTGGAAACCCTTATACTTCAGCAAGGGCTCACAATTCAGAACTCAGGAAAAAGCAACAAAGGCACAGAAAGAAAATATATTTTCAAGCATGGTTTCCCAATGAAATGAGCTCTCATTTATAAGCTTTCATTGGCCAAAGTTTCCTTAAAACTCCACTTTAGAAATTGTGGAAGTTTCCCAAAAGAACACAACACTAGAAACTTTTCAACTTGCTTTTTAGAAATATCTCTTGAAGTCATTATTATAAATTATAATAATATAAACATTATTATAATAATGCAATTCAATGATTAATAAATAAATAAGAGCTCATGCAATTTATTACTTTATTAACTACAGGTGACAACGAACTGCTGAAGCCACCCACTGCACTGCCAAAAATAGCAACTGCTGAAAATAGACTTACTAAAAGTAGTAAGGCCACAATTGAGACCCCCAAAACACCTTGTCAGCTTACGAGGGTCACTATGATGAGCTAAATCCATCAACTGCGTAGACTTGCCAAAATTGGGGACATTACAAGTATTTTAAAAAAATCAACCTCTTATGTCCTCTCAGTCATTTCCAAAGTACACTAAGGCCTATATTTGCTTGCATTTATTTTTAACCACCAAACACTAAAAGAAAATAAAAATAACAATCATTTTGGTCCATGTAGAATCACCTGTTTACCCAAATGTTCCTATATCAACTATGTTACCCTAGGTTTCCGGGACGGGGGGGCGTGGGGACGGGGAAATGGGTTTCCAGGACGGATTTTTTTTTCTCGGAGCAAGGGACGGCAATGGGAACAACTATATAAAAAGTAGGGAAAATTTAAAATATACAAGGAAATTTTAAATATTCATATAAAAACATGGATAATGCATGCTTATATAAATTATAGAACCTTAACATATAATGTTTGTGTTAAATAATTTAACTTTAGAGTTCACATGAGAGTGGAAATCAAACAAATTATCAAAACTGAAACATTAATTTTATGGGACAGCCAAAGGAAAGGTTTCCGGAAGTTTCCAAGTTTCCAGGATAGGGGGATGTGGAGATGGGGTCAATTTTTGCCAAAAACACGTCCCCAAGTAACAAAGTATATCAATGATCAATGAGGAATAACCTCATGAAGGTCCTCAAGAAAATGTATAGTATGGAGTAAGGTTTGTTGTCGGTAGAGATTGTGTAGCCGACGGGTCGATGTCGTTGGTAAATATTGTGTAGCCGACGGGTAGATTAGCATTGTCATCTAGCCGACAGACCCCTTCAGGAAGGTTTGGCGGGAAGTATATATGCACCCTCCAAGATCATTGTACTCATCATTGTAAGCATTATGTAATCTCTTGGCACATGCGAATAATAAAAGGAGTACTGCTATTCTTGCTTATTATCTGTATGCATTGATCTTTTTACCCATACGGTAAACATTTGGCGCCGTTAACTGATGGACCTGGAACAAAAGTAGAGGAATGCAGACTAATGCCAAATCAGCTTAACAAGGATAGAAATAACATAAAGGGAAAAGATGGAATACACACCGCACAAGAAAATTTAATTTTGGCACACAAGCCGAACACAGACAAAGGTTTCAGCAACTTGCTGACGGATACCGAAGCACTGAGGAATTGTTGGAGGAGACTTGATACCGGGTTGAATTGGTGGAAGAAGTGAGGGAGGAATTTTTGAACCTGTATTCGCCGAGGGAAGAGAATCCAGACGGAAGGGAATAAACTTGCACAACTCGGAGTGCTGAGGAAGCACAAGCGTGGAGTGAACTCTTCGTCTGTGATACACTTCTGGAATGGACAAGTTCACTTAATGAAGACCCTTCTTCACTAAAGAACATAGCTGTTGGAAATAAGACAACTGTCGAAGAGAGTGCCGATGTGGGAGTGTCGAACAGCGCTCGTACACACAATCAAGTAATAATGGCTGGACCGAAGGAAAAGTTGCCAATGTTTGATGGTGATGGAACAATTAATCCAATCCGACACTGTAAAACATGCAAAACAATTTGGAGGGCAAATGGCATAACAGATACAAATGAATGGGTCCGACAATTTTCAGCAACCCTAAGGGGTGTAGGGGTCGTCTTTTTAAGTTGTGGCTATGTATTCTCATCGACAGCTACTCATTGTGGTGAAATAGAGATAAGTGTTTGTTCTCACATGGCATCATAGCATCGAACTCAGCCAAGAGGAGCTAAAAGTAAACACAAGGCTAGGATTCTGGAAGGAGCCATCACTGAGTAAGCACCCAACAAACTGCGGCTTATGTTCTCCACTTCTACAGTCGTCGTTTCTCTTTGCGGGATGAGCTTTGTATGACCACGTCTTGTCTTGTTTCAACGTCCGTGGGGTGGGGGAGCAATTGATTTGCGCAAGTGTTCTGAAGTTCCGTGGGTATTTCCAATTGGTGGTGAAGAATCCTGTGGCCAACCGGGCTGTCATTATTCATTGTTGGAGAAAGAAAATTATTGAGGAAAGGATATTTTTGAGAAGTTTCGGACAGCTAGGTGTGCATTGTCAGGATTTTGCAGTGGGACAAGTGACAGGAGGAGGAACCCTACATTATAAAGGTAACCCAAGAAGCTGTTAGTATGGAATCGGCAGGGAAACGGAAGCAGTGGAAGAACCAGCTAAAGACAAGTATGGAAAAGAATGCTAGAGCCTTGACTTCTGGAATCCGAGTTGCAGGGCCATCAACATCCATCAGTAAGAAGCATAAAGTAAAGGCTGAACTCTCACACCGCATGGTTCAATTTGAAGGGCTCAATGGCAACAATTGTCAGAAATGGTGGCAAGAAACTCTAGACATAGAGGTAATTAAACAAATTTTGGTGTGAGTACAGGTGCATTGAGCCATACAGCTTCGAGTGTTTTCCATTCGATTATTTGAATCGGCTTTGCAAACCATGATAGAATCATACAGTAGGCACAACAGAACCAATACATTTCTATACAAGAAGCACCGCATGATAGTTTCCTCCAAACCAAAAGATTTCACTAGGGTTTTTGGTATCCTTGACCAAGGAGGACGGAAAGTGGAAATCAAGAACCACACGCTGTCACAAGAACGAAAATAATATTGGGTGAAGTTAGTAGGCCGCAATCTTATGCCTAAAGAAATGGAATCAGTGGTCAAGGGTGCCAAACACAGAGGACTTCGACGAGATTTTATTCGGGAGGGCCACTAGAGATGCATCATGGATGTCATCAAAAGCAAGTTGACAGGGGCAAGTCGGGCATTGGATATAGTTTTTCCACAGATTGTATTCATGAACAACATCATGAATGGCATAGTGTACGATTGGGCTATGGTCCTCGTTGACAGGATGGAGTTCATGACACTTCAACACCAGACGTTCTTTATGCTGCACCATGCCATTGGCTTGTTTCTAAAGGTAGCCATCAATTAGATACCACTGGATGATTTTGAGGTTCCACCGCGGGGAAAGTTGGTGCCAGGAGAGCCTCCAATATTCTATTGGAAACATTTGGACACGGGTAGAACAATAATAGGGCAGACGAAGCTATTCCAAGGATTAGAGGCTTACAGAGACATGGACAGTGGACGGGAGGACACTTCAGAGCAGTGGGGCCGAGTCCAAGGAAGAGAGTACTTCTACAGAAGTTGGTAGCAACCCAGCAGTTGGCGAGTCCACATTCTTCACCCCGCCACAATTGCCAACTTCGGCGCACTTGTCCACCACCACTTCACACATTCCTCCGTTTCGCCAGTGTCATGCACCAGTCGTTATGACTCCACTGATAGTGGTAGATGTTGTCCCACAGACAGTGGTAGATGTCCCACGGGCTCTGGCAGGTGGTGTCCCACGAACGACAATTGTTGCACCGACAGCCACTACAGATGTTGCTTTTTCGACGGCCACAGCAGATATTGTTTCTCCTATGGCCATGACCGAGGGCATGCCTTCCCAGGGTTGTTCGCCAAACCCTGTTGCACCAGTAGAGTCAGCCCCAAAGTTGGTAGAGTTGCCAGCGCCAGAGCCAAAACCTCAGGTTTGTTTGGATGTGATTGGCTTTGATGCTGTGGTCACTATTTCATCCTCCTTGTTGACTGAGGCACAGCCAACACAACCAACACAAGAGGAGAGCATCGAGCCAACACAGACAGAGCAGCCCGAGAGGATGGAGGTGATGGATAGAGCGAGCGCATTTCTGTGGCAGAAGTTCCCACTCATTCCTGCAGAGGTCGGTCTGTCCATTCAGTCCCCAAGGCATGGAGGGGTCTCCCCAGGACCAGCCGCAGTATCAGAGCCATAGGAGGTGGCAGTTCCACAGTCCGAGGATGTGCCCAGGAAGGAGGCCGCACCAGATGTGGACATGGTTACCACAAGAGTGGCAAAGACGAGTAGTGATGGGGAATGGACCATGGACGATGTGGCGAAGGAGGATTATGGGTTAGATGAGGACAAATGCAAGGACTACCTCAGGGCCATGTAGGTTGCAATGAAGAAAGGATAGACCATTGCACTACAAGCGTTAACTTGTTGGAAAGAGTTGCATTTGGTCCAGGCTTATATCAGGGGGATTTTTCCGGAGCAGTTTCGTTTGTGCTTTGAGGACAGGGGATGGCCAACAGTTGAGACACTTGAGATGTTGGTTGATTGGGCCACCGAGCCTGAGTTGGGGCTGTGCACCACTCCGATGGAAAAGCTGGCGCACGAGATAGTGGGATTGTACAAAGAAGTCTATTATGCTCGCAGGCGTGCAAAGGCGGACAAGGCAGCAAACAAGGTCATAGCTGAGAGGTCTCTGATAGCAAAGAGGGAGGCTAGAGAAAAGGTAAATGCAGATTTGGCCAGCGAGCAAGCAGCGTGGGCAACTGAGCGTGTAGCACTTTTGCGGGATAAGGAATTGCAATTAGCTAAGGCCCAAGCTATGGACACAGTGCTTCTTCTAAAGGAAGCCATAGAGGTTAATACGCAGACTCAGAAGGATTTGCACATTCAAACGGATCAAGTGTATGAATTGCGCCGGCAACAACATTCTTCAGGATCACAACCTCCTCTCTAGCTTATATTCTTTTTATATTGTATATTGTGGTCTCCTATTTTTGTTAGTTTTGAAGTTGCTAGGAGACAACTTTTCTTTTGGGGGGATGATGTTGTCGGTAGAGATTGTGTAGCCGACAGGTTGATGTCGTTAGTAAATAATGTAGCCGACGGGTAGATTAGAATTGTCATGTAGCCGATAGACCCCTTCGGGAAGGTTCAGCGGGAAGTATATATGCACCCTCTGAGATCATTGTACTCATCATTGTAAGCATTATGTAATCTCTTGGCACATGCGAATAATAAAAGGAGTACTGTTGTTCTTGCTTATTATCTGTATGCATTGATCTTTTTACGGTAAACAAGGTTCAATAATTAGAGCTCTAATGTCCCAATGTAATTAAATAATTCAGTTTAATAATTTCTTGTATATGGCCCCAAAATATAGTCTTATTATATCTCGGGCCAATTTTTAATTTTTAGTTGGTAATGTTTTGGCCATATCGACACATTTGTAATCCTTCGGGAAGTTTTGCGGAGCCATATATAAGGCAAAGTTAGTTATTGTTGTAGGTATGCAAATTTAGTATTTTATTTGTATGTGCAAATTCTAGTTGTAGTTCACTAGCCTGCCATTTCGGAAATGAAAGATCCTTCATACCTAGCATCTGTAGTTCGGTGAGAGTAGCTCCTCACCCAATTATGCTCTGCTCTTAGTCTAAAATTGTTGTAAACTAAAGTGCTATCATTATTAAATACAATTTCCTCTTGCTTATGCAAATCTTCATCTTTGCATAAAATGTTGTATTCCAGTTCATTTTGTGGTTTTGATCTTCTTACCTTTTAGCACTAGTTTTATCGGCATATCAACATATTTGTGTGGAATCAGTTATCCATCTAACATAAGAGAAAGGGAAATGTACAGAAGTATGAGCTAGGGGAGAGACCTTCCATACGGATATCATTATCAATGGCATCAGTTGTACAAACCCAACAGCTAAGGTGGGCCCGTATCACTACTATGAAACCCCCAAAAAATCTTCCATTGTCTAGAGTCAAGGAATAAGTGCATAAGGACTAAGTCATACAGGTGGTAAGAAAGTACAGTCACCACCATTGTCATTTGGTGTGCAACAAGCATAGTCACCATACAACATTTGGTCATATCACTAAGTCTTCAATTTGGATAGTAGGAACATATCCTACCTCACCATACGGAATAGGGAATTCTACGATTCTCACTACACTATCATTCAATGTTGCCAAGCAGTTTGCCTCTAAGACATATGGAAATAGAGCTGGTGATTCTACCAACCTGTCGAGTACTGGATACAAGTGTACATGAGGAGGTATCAGTTTTTTAATAGAATGGGGGAACCAAAGGATCATAGAGTTGAAGTCATGGCCCAAGCACAACTCAAAACACCATGATTAGAGGAGAAGAACGAAAATGACTCATGAAGGAGACGTTGTGGAGACTGGCAAAAAGGAAGACAAACAAAGAACAAAATAAGCATTCACACAATGCCGAAATTTCCACTGAGAACCAAAACACCTCGCCGAAAGCAAGAACCCACTTTCTAAGAATCATAAGAGCAGCTAAGGCAAGACTGGAGAATCATGGATCTAAAAGGGGACATCCTTCAAGGGTTATATTGATCTACAAATGAGATACTAGGGTGGCAACGACAACAGTTGTGACTACTACAACAATGACCTCAAACAGAAGATAGGAAAGGTAAATTTGACATCCTTCAATAGATTTGGATAAACATCTACATGGGCATGGGTACAAAAGGTAGATACATATTTCTAGCCTAACCTAATGCCTGAGGATGAAGCAATCAAATTTGTCATGCTTCACTTCGAAGGAATTTCTCACGAATGTGGCATCATTGAATGGTCACCCTCAACTATGAGCAAGTAACCTCATATGCCAAATACACAAAGAGGCCTATAGATCAATTTGATGGGAAGGATATCAAACTCACTTCTAAGAAATTGGGCAATTGAAGCAATCCAAATTGGTCGATAATTACATTACAAAATTCCAAAGACTCTCTGTGCTGGTAATAGACATTCTCGAAGACGTGATTGATTGTGTTATTTATGGTTGGGCTAATGGAACCTATGAAGGGTTGGGTGAAAGGGTTCAACCCCAACATGCTCACCAAAGCAATTAAGAAGACACGCAACATGGAAGCACCCTCTTCTTCCAGGAGTTATACGCACTGTCACCCTTTGCTCCAAGGAAAAAGACAACAAACCCCATTCAAACAAGCCTTCATTATATGAGGCCACAAAACAAGAGCTTTGGAAGAGGAAGCTTTGTTTCACTCACAAGGAGTCGTGGGAACCACCACATGGATCCTTAGGCAAAGGGAAAATCCGTTACATTGAGGCAATGCCCTATGATGAGGAACATAAGGAAACTAGGTCACTAAAAGGGGAGAATGAAGGAGATGGTCACCATGAGTCAAAAAGCGCTAATCTAAACCGTGCAAAGAGGATCGACACACTAGTATGACAAGGAGGCACCATCGCAACACTTGTCGGTTCACGGAGGTGCAATATATCTTGGGTATAGAGTACACATAAGTGGTAATGGGTCGTGGTCATGCTCAACAATGGGGCTACACATAACTTCATTAACTCAAAACTTGTGAACCGAAGGTGTTTGTGTACAATTGAACACAAAGGGTTTGAAGTCAAAGTGGCAAAAGGAAATCTCGTCATGTACTCACTTCGTTCCGCAACTATGCATCACCATGGAGATCTACGCAGTGACAAATGACTTCTTTGTGGTAGATTTGGTGACACATGTCATATTGGGCGTCCAATGAATGGAGACTTTCGACGAGTACAAATAGAGTTTCAAAAGGACAGTGTTCTCTTTCGAAGTGAATGGCAAAAAGGCGGTGTTCAGGGAATGTCAAATGAAGGCCTGGGGGAAATCTCAGCAGAACAAATTAAGGCAATCTTCAAACATGATGATATTGTCTAGGCAACACACTACTTGGTCTCAACATAACCTATACATGGGCAACAAACTTACTTCCAGGAGGAGTTTCAAATGATATTGGATACCCCGCATCGTGGCTTGGAGCACACCATAGAGTTAGAGGAGGGAGCCAAAGTTGTCACCATTACGCCCTATTACTATCCTAAAAAGGTTCAAGAATGAGATAGAAAAGACAATCCAAGAACTCCTCAACAAAGGGATGGATCAGACTCAACTCTAGCCCCTTTGCATCTTCAGTAGTTCTGGTAAACAACAAGGGCGAGTCCCTTGGGATATGTGTTGATTATCATGCATTGAACAAAGAAACTGTCAAAAACAGATACCCTATCCCTAGGATCAATGCTATTAGATGAACTACATGGCACAACCTACTTCTATGAAATTGATCTTTGCTTTAGCTACCATCAATTTTGCATGAGGGAACAAGATGTGGAGAAGGCAACCTTCTGATGCCATTACAAACAAAAGCAATTCTTGGTCATGCCATTTGAACTGACCAATGCTCCACCCACCTTCCAATCCTACATGAACCACATCTCAACAAACAACTGTGCATGTTTTTGTTCGTATTCTTCAATGACAAGACCTGGGAAGAACATCTAAGACATTTGGATGAAGCATTGGGGATCATGGAGTTGCAATCATTGTTTGCTGAAAGGTCCAAAAAGTGAGTTTGGGATTACCAATATCTTACACTAGGGTCACATCATTAGTGTAAGAGGGGAACAAGTACGCTACAAGAAGATTCAAGTGATTCTGGAATGACCTCCTCCCAATACTCTCTTGGAGTTGCTTGGATTCTTCAAATTGTGTAGTTATTATAGAAGGTTAGTGAAAGGATTCTCAAAGCTTGTTGCACCCTTAGAAGACTTGACGAAGAAAGGATCTTTCCATTGGGCTATGCAGGCACAACACACCTTTGACAAAAGGAAGTCATGAGTACATGTTTGGTTCTTGCACTACCAAACTTTACCCACCCCTTAGTTATGGAGTCTGACGCGTCGGGAGAAGGCACTAAGTAGTGTTAATTCAAGATCGTCGCACAATTGCATTTCAAAGTTGGAAGTTCTTAAGAGAAGAACAACTATACTCCATTTATGACAAAGAGATGCTCGCCATCATGCACGCTCTAGCAAAGAAAGTTTCAGCAATACCTCAATGGATCAAAAAAATTATGTAGACAGACAACAACATTCTAAGATATTTCTTACAGCAAAAGCATTTGAACAAGTAACAATTGAAATAGGAAAGCAAAATCCAAGCATATGATTTTGGTATTGAGTAGGTGAAGGTCAACAATAATGTGATAGCCAATGCCTTGTCAAGAAGAGCTGCCATATGCTCCTTATCACAGATTTCAGCCAATCAGAAGGCACATTTATTGGTTGAGTACTCCAAGAATACATTCTTATAGCGGTTTATGGATGACCAAGTGCTAGATGACAAGTACAAGGTGGTTGATGACATCATTAATTATAAAAGGCAGAATCTATTTGGTACACATCCAAGATGAAGGAAAGAATTCTAAAAGTGCATGACTCACCTCTAGTCAGACACTCAAGATACCTGAAGAACTACAGAAAAATCCACGAAAGGTTCTCTTGGAGGGACCTTAGGAATGATGTATTGTATTATTGCAGGAATGCTACACTTTCCAGCTGAACAAAAATGAGCACGCCTTACCTGCGGAACTACTTCAGTCACTATTAATACCCAACCAAAAGTGGCAAAGCATCTTGATGGACTTCATTACAAGGCTATCCAAAGTGTAAAGGACAGAATGTATTTTTATCATGGTGGATCATTTAACCAAATATGCACACTTCTTTGCCATTTCCATAGGATGCTAGGAAGCTTAAGAGGCCGAGTTATTTTTTCAAGAGGTGTTCCGCTTGCATTGTCTTCCACAACACTATTTGGATGGAGATATTTTGGTTGGCAGGATCGGAGTTGTCACCAAGCATGAGTTGCCACACACATATGGAGATTGTGAATAAGTGGTTGGAGGGTTACCTTAGGAACCTTGTTTCACAACAGAAAAGGCATGGGTCCATTGGTTGCACTTAGGAGAGAATTATTACAACACTACCTATCACATGTCAATAGGTATGACACCTTTCAAAGATCTCTATGAGTATGATCCTTCATCATTTCTACATCTTGCATTAGGTGAGAGTCGTGCACTGAGGGCCAAGGACTAGCTGCAAGAAAGTTTGGATATCTTGATCTCTCAAGGACAACTTGCAGAGGACTTAGAGCCAACAGAAGATGTATGTCAAAAGACACAAGAGTGAGCAGAGTTTGCGGATAGGAGATCTGGTATACCTCTAGCTTCAATCGTGAAGATAATCCTCCTTGAAGAAATGTGGTACCAATAAATTGAAGCCGCAATTCTACAGACCCTACAAAGTGGCTTGGAGAGTGGTGGAAGTTGCCTACGAATTGGAACTTCCTGAGGGGAGTGAGATTCACAATGTTTTTCACGCATCATGCCTCAAGGTCATCAACTAGCATGTCATAATGTAGAAGGAACTTCCACCTATTGATGAAGAAGAAAAATTGCTTCAAGACCCTGTAAAGACTATCAACGCCAGAGAAAAGAAATTGAGGTTGCATACTATCAAGAAATTTCTAGTGCATTGGAAGGACATGCCAATTGAAGATGTCATTTGGGAAGGCGAAAAACATTCAAAGCTGAAATTGCTTTAGGGCAAGCAACTGAGAGGATTGCAATATCCCTGATATAATTAAATAATCCAATTTAATTATGAATTGTATATGGCCCCAACATTTAATATTGTTATATCTTGGGCCCTTAATATATTAGTTGGTTATGTTTTGGTTGTGTTAGCACATTTGTAATCTTTCGAGACGTTTCCCAAAGCCATATGTAAGCCCAAATCAATTTTTGTTGTTCGTATGGGAATTTGGTATTTTCTTTGTATGTGTGAATTCTCATTGGAATTTAGTTATTTGTCATTTCAAAAGGTAAAAGATCCTCTGTACTTGGCATCTGTAGTTTCAGTGGGAGTAACTCCTCACCCTTATTTGCTCTTCTCTTAGCCCGAAATTATTGTCAACTGAAGTACTATCATTATTAATACAATTTCCTCTTGCCTCTACATAAAATGTTGTATTCTAGTTAGTTTTGTGGTGTCGATCTTCTTACTTTCTAGCCCTAGTATTATTGGTGTATCATGTTATCTATGCAAAATAGGTTATTCCTTTGACACTGGAGGGAACTGTACAAAAGTAGGAAAAGACATGACATACGGATATCATTGTCCCTAGCATCCACTGTAACAATGCAGTAACTAAGTTGGGCCCACATTATTATCGTATGGCTACAAAATGATCTACCACCGTACAGAGCCAAGCAATAAGTGTGTACGAACTAATTCATATGGCTGGTTAGGTTATACAGTTACCACCATTGGAATTTGGCGTACAAGCAAGCATAGCCACTGTACAAAATTTGGTTGTATGACTGAGTATTCAATTTGGAAGGTAGGAATATATCCTACCTCACTATATAGAAGGGGGATTCTACAATTGCCACTACACTATCATTTGGTCTGCCAAACAATTTGCCTCTGGGACTGAAGATTTCACCATACACTTGTCATTTGCCTCTATCTATGATTGTAGCTTTGATCAGACGATTCATCTCTACTCTTGGTACCTGAAATTTCATTTATCTTCCCTTTGGTGATTGACTACTAGTCAAGGCGAGATCGAAATTACTCTTGACAGGGTCTCATACTTGTTGAGACAGCATGTATACTTTTTCACTTGTCATATCTGAGAGGCCATCTACTCTCTAGGCAAGGATCCATTCATCAATAGTAATTGTGACCTCTACTATTATGGGGGTCTGTGTGTTTATATTGGTAACTCATTTCTCATCAACCTGGGTAAACATGAGGCATCATCTTTTGGCTCGTGCATTCTCTCTATTTGGCAGCTTTGTGCAGAGATCTGATTGATACAAGCGTTGCTTTATCACATTGCAAAGCTTGACACCATACTGGAAGCTTTACAACCATTATTAGTTCACATCAAGAAATACAATCAAATGTTAATATTGGCAAGAGTGTGGAAAGATACCATTTATAGGTTAAGGATAATGAACAAGGAATGATAAGCAACTGGATGTTGGAAGGTCTTAATTTAGAGTTGCATCTGATAAATACAAAGACTAAACATCATCTATCGATATCAATAATTAAGAAATTTTCCGTAGCAACTAGTTTATAATATTTTAAATACTCTTATTTATCATACAGAGCTTAATACTGATATGTGCAGTTGCTAAAGTCAGATTAATGTTTTTCCTAATATTATAGTTTCAATAGGATCTGAAAATTACACTTGAATGAAGAATTACATCAATGTTTCTTAACAATTGTTAGAAGAGAGTATCAATGTAGGAAAATGAAGAAAAGGAAGAAGTTTTCCATATTTGATGCAGTGCAGAATTGTTCAATGATATAAGAGTGGGAATTTTACATTGTGGGGGGAATAATAACCAACGTTGCATTCCCATTTGAACCATCCTAAAAGGGCAGATGTCAGAGAAGAGACACTATCAGATTTCAAATTTGAACCATCCTTAAAGGGGAGACAATTCAAAGGGGAGATGTCTCTCAAAAGTCATTTTTTGATTTGATGTATATGGAACTTCATTGTAGCACCTTGTATCAGGGATGTGCAGATAAGTATTCATTATCTTTGAGTATTACATTTATTTTATTATAGTCTCTCGCTTATATAAACAATAAGTCATTTGCCTTGATATACTCTCGTACCTTTCCATGGTCTCTGCGCCAGTTCTTCAAAGAAGAGAAGAATGTTGCACTAGGAATGTTGCTGAGGCATCTTTATGTGATAGCATCTGAGATTATAAAATAAATCAAGACAAGGGGCTCTTAGAATGAGAGGGAGAAAATTCCGATAGAATTTTGCTCAAAGAACAAGATGGGCATATAACTATTTGCTCTAGGACTTGATCTTGATAGCAACTCCAAAGTGGTCTTGAATCTAGCACCTTCAACCATATATGAATCATGTCAAATAATAAGAGACTCTTGAAGCAAGATATCTTTGATGATTGAAATTATGAGTACCCTTCTATATCAAGAGGAAACTTGACATTTTATTAAAGGCAAACTTGGACGAAGAGGTCAAAAGGGTGATACATGTACTTAAGAGAACCATATTATCTTAATATCTGATGTTGCCAAGCCTAAGGATAAATCCATAGTTTTGTACATTCACTCATGTTACTATGAATCAAGGTATGCTCTCATTATAGAGGGAAAAGATAGAGGATATGCTTCAGTGGACTTTTGAGGATCTTGGTCATGTTAGGATTAGAGAGATAGAATAAACAATTACATGCAAATATAATCAATATCACAAAGGAATAAAGTACACATAAATGAACAAAAGATACAAAGATTTAACATGGTTCACCCTATCTCTGGGCTACATCCACCAAATAACTAGTCCAATATTATTATGCAATGATTTCAACCTGATTACAATTTGCAATCTCTTACAACTTAATACCGCTGCAAGAAGCTACTAAATCATCATCATACATAATAAAATCCCTAAGCCTAAGCCATCTCTATACAAAACTTACGTTGCTTACAAAATTAGGGCTAGAATATGTCGTCCAATAGAAAAATAACTCTCAATTCCTTTTATAATTGCAAATTCATTTTTTCCCTCAGGGGTGCTACCCTTGGACCCCAAGACCTCACCTTGAGCGCTACCCCCAAACCCTCATAGAAGAAATTTAAAGGGAAATGGTGCTGAACAAAGTGGGAAGAATTAACCACCAAGTTTGATTAGGCTCCACATAACATTAGAGGGAGTAGATCATGTTGAGATGGATTCTCTAGTGATCAAAGGACTATGATTCATGAGATGAAGTTCCATATGCATAAACTAAAAGGCCTTTATGCGAATGCTTAAACCGTAGATGAATACCTGGAATGCTATTCATTAAGAGTACATTATCATTGAAGATTTGACAACCAATGTTTTCTCCAAAGCTTCAACCAAAGTGAAGTTTGCACATTGTTGAAGACGAGCTCAGAGTTATGGATCAGAACCCTTACTGAGAGGGAAACTCAACATCAGTGATTTCTTGTGATGTATCTTACTACATCTTTCTCAATGAGAGAAAAGTTTGAGATGAAAACCTTTGTTCCACCCTCTAGGAATATTCATGGTGGATGTCATGTGAGTTATTACATGATCTTGTCAAAACTTCTTGAGATGTGACAATATTTCAAAAAGTTTACTTGTGGTTACTGTTGTAAGATGATGATCTTAACAATAGTTTAACCTACTATCATGATTGATATCATTTGGTTGATGTTCTTGGAGATCATTATAGTGTATATCTCATGTAATTGAGCTAGTAGTTACTGAGATATCGCATGGTGTATGCTATAAGATAGTATATGGAGATACCATGTGCAAATATTTTCCTCAGTAGGCACAATGAGACTTTATGCCAATGCACATACCAAGGAAGATATAAGTATGGTGAATATCTTATGTTTGATATCCATGGTTAGACCATAATTCTGATGATATTGTAAGGTAACATCTAAATAATGGATCTATGTTGGATATCTTCTTTGGTAGACATCATGAGATGTGACATCAATACGCACACCAAGAAAAGATGCAAGTATAGTGAATATCATATGGTTAATATCCTTGGGCATATCATACTCCTAATGTTACCATGAGGTAACAATTGTACATTGTGTTGTTTATTTGGATAGAAATCATCCTCGCTGGATAGGAGGGAGTGTAATGATTCTAGCTTCAATTAGATTATTCCAATCAATGAAATCAAGTGTTTTAATGGCCTATTGGCCTCCAACATTTGAAATCTAGCCTACACTATTATTATCATGAAGCATTAGTACTATTGATAATAAAGTAGATATATATATGTATATATATAAATGTATAATAGATATTTGAGATATATTATACATATATATTATTATATAAATATACATAAACTATTCTCACATATTTTAATTATGCTAATACTTTAAGCAAAATTAATTGTAATAACTAATGAGTTAATGTCTCTTAATATTATATAATTATTCATTGAGAAGGTAATTTAAAACACACAGAAATTAATAAGTGCTATTACAAGTTATAGGAGGTTCAAACTATAACAAACTCCTCTCACAAGCCTTAGGATTTACTAAGCTGGCATGGTATACAGTTCATCCAATGCTATCAAGATTCTTGACCTATAATATATTTGATAGATAATATTATATTGCCCAATTATAAAACTAAATATAAAGATAGGTTTGAAGGAGCAAAATAAGCACAGAGATTTGTGAATACTAAATATTGTGTCATTCCATTCATTTGACATGGTAATATTCATGAATATTTATTATGTGTATAGCTATTGAAAAAGGGGGAAAAAATGATAAAAGCAAGCTACACATCCTCATTGATACTTCTAAATATTCTAAAATTTAGAAGTCTTACTGTTTCACCAACCTTGAACTAGATTAAGTGCATAGACTATGTCTTGCCTGGGATACAAAGTGATAGTTGCAAAGGAATAAAACTCAATTCTCTCTAGCAAAGAATAAATGCGGGAGACATTATAAAAAGCTACCATTGAATCCAGATAAAAAAATGCAATGAAAAGATTCTTCAAGGCAATATAAGTTTGAATTTTGCCATGTCTAACTCTTGCAATAAAAGAAATGCTTCAATCATCACTATATGATTATTTAAGGCATTGTCTCAAGGATTATAACATACCTTCATTACCCATATTTTTCTTGCCTCCACGACGATATTGATTCCAGATTTTAGATACACTCTGACTGAAATCTACATGTATTCTCCGGTCATCAATAAGCACATTATCCATCTAAGAAACAATAGAATTACGAGTTAGCATACAACAAGCCAATTGAGATTGGTTTCTTCATCATAATAATGCATAATGAGACACAAAGACAAAGAATACATACCATACATATTATCAATCATGATATTACAGATCAAGCTAGTAATGTCATAGAACAAGAACGAGGTCATTCAAAGTTGACAAAAGCACCAAAGTTCATTTATATTCGTCTATTATCAACTAAAACATCTACTCCATAGTATTTAATACGCAAAAACTTGATCTACGCTAAAAGGATTTATGTCCAGATCTGTTTTAAAGGAAACGAAGGCACAACCATCACAGGTTCATGTTATCAAGTTCATCTTCGCAGATAAATGGTACTCATGTTAAGGATCATATGGTATTTAAGGAATGCCTGAAACAGCAAGGTCACAGGCATAGCAGTAAATGCCAAGAAACCCGAATGATATTTCTCTCACAAGAAAGGACCAATCCCGTGCACCTAAGGTATTCCATGTTTGTAACGTCCTATTTGAGCTTTTAGTTTCCTAGAAGGAATTGGCTGTTCTAGATCAAAGATATTATTTTGTCTGAATCTCTTGTTTTCAAGTATTAAATATCAAACATCAATTAATAAATTGTAAAGTGCCTTGACAATTTTTGAAGTTTTATCCCTGTTTTTCTGCCTTAGATATTTTGTCAAACACTTCCCTTGCAGCCTCAGTTTGCTGATATTTGTTGTTTTGCTACGATTTTTGAATGCCAATGATATTGATGAATACAAATGATTGCAAAATAACTAATTGGAAATCAAATTGATATGCAACTTCTTTTTATTATTTTCCAAATGCAAGTATATGAAATTCTGATGTAAAATGCACACCTACAGCCAAGAGGTATTTTCACAAACACTTGGTATGCATCCTATGACTATGCAATGAGACATTTTTACAAACATTTGGCATACAAACTGAACAGCTGAATTAAGTTGATTTCCCTTCAATACTTCAATGTTAACAATGACTGAATACTTTGTTAACAAAAAGACATATATTACTTGTCAAATGTATCCATCTACAATTGCCAAATGTAAATACCAAAAGAACCTGGAATAAGTAGCTGAGATGACATGCTTTTTGGCTTTGTTTTTTTTGGATTTGCTTTTTCGGACTGCTTTTTTGGATCCGCTACGAAAACTGAAACCTTTCTCCTTGCCAACTGATGTCAAAAATTAGATGCACGGGCTGAACAAAAATCACTGAATATTATCTCCCAATTAATCACAAATGAATTGGCTGAATACCAATTCCTCCACTCCCAACTAGGGTTGATATCTCACAACCGAAATTGGCACCTTAGAGTCTTCAAACCCTCAGGCAAGTATGCAAGCACAAAGGCTCTCAGCACAATAGATGAATATGCAACTCAAGATGTGTAAAATGACCCCCCCAAAGGCTCCTTATAAAGATTTCACAGCAACTCCAAGATGCTTCTAGAGGAATCCAACACTTTATTCTTTTAAGTGACTTTTTGATATTTTATTATGTTAGTCACTTTAATATTAAATCAATTAAATATAAAGTTACTTTATTAATATTTCATTGTTTAGTAACCTTATAAGTAATTAATTTAATATATCTTTTCCCCCTTATTTCTTCCTTTTTACCCTCCGAGGAAAATAAAGGCTAAAATAAAATAAGTACCTGGTGTCTGTCAAAAAGGGGACATTACAGTCCTCCTTTCCCGAAATTGCTCGTCTTCAAGCAATTGCAAACTCGGGTGCTGTAAAATTTGCTCATTCTCCCATCAGCCAGCCCCACCTACAAAGAATAATAGATTTCCTACTCCTGTCATAGATGTTAAAAAACCAACCTTTAAACATAAAAAATCACCTTACTAATTGGAAGACAATTTTGCCGAAGCCCAACAATCTCTGACAAAGAGTAAAATGTTGTCTTCCTTGGAGTTGTGGTTGCCTAAATCAAACCTTCCCTTTAATTGATAAGAATATACAATATGTTGCAATGGAAGTTAAGCTTAATGGAAACTAAATCAAACAACCGACCATATGATGCTATGATTCCTTTTGAGCTTTTCGGTTTTGTTGCAAATCTTCTTTGAAATGTGTGTCGTGCTCAGATATATACATCTTTGGTAACTTGTCTTATCTTGCTGTTGGAATAAAAAAGTAGCGGTGCTTAGTCCTTGTGATGGTTACAAGGAAGCAGCCTGATATTTCTCCTTCCTATTCATCCAACCCTTACTTCAACTTAATGGCCTCATGGATGCTCTCATCTCACTCTTGCACTGGAGCTTGAATTTCGTCTGACATTCATCCTCATGATCTTCCACGAGTACACAGAGACAATTCAGGGCTCCTTCTTGCTCGCAGTCTTTTCCTTCTGTGACTGATTTCTTTTTACCAATAAAAGACTCCTAGTCTTTCCTTGGCCTCTCTCTTCTTTGTTCTTGTTTGTTTTTCTCGGACACCGTTTGGTGCTCCTGCTGTTGTCAGCTGCCTATTTGTAAACTTCCAGTCCAATGGACCTTTTGTGGTTTTTTGTTGGACATTAATAATTTTATCTTATCTTATCTTATATTATCTTTAAAAATTCCCTACATATAACGTGTTTTGTTTTTCCACTCAAAAGCATTCTTCCCCAAAATTTCTTGAGTCAGTGGACAACATTTTAACTCTATCCTTACCTTTTCCAACTTGGATAATTTTCATTGTGATCAGTCCAACTCCATTGATTGCATAGAATCATTCATTTCATCTTAGATTATTATTGCACCATCCATAAATTTGATTTAAGATCCATCCTCTACATCTTTGACAGCCCTATTAAACCTATCGGCAGTTTATAATAGAACTAATCTCATTTATGTGCTGCCTACCTGGTTGTGACCTTGATGTATGGCAAGATACATACATAACAGATCATCAGTCAAAGTGTTTTTGAAAAAATATAAGTCTGTTATTTTAAGAAATTGTTTTGGAAGGTTGTTTTGATAGAAATGTGTCAGAAATCATTTGTTGTGTGCAGCGTGTCATGCCAGCTCAGACTCTATATCATAGTTTAAGTTATATTTATTACTAATTCACCCCCTTCCCCATCTTAGTAGTAAACCTGTGTTCTACAAATTTCATGTACCCTTTTTGTAATAATCTATGTTATGGACCAAATTTTTTGTTTCGTACTTCTTGCATCTATCTTGACCTCATTTTGTCTGTGTTCTTCATTTCCATCACCCACACATCTGCCTAAGGTCCCCGATGTTTTAGGATGCGAGAGAGTCCAATTCTTTGAGTGTGTATAAGTCACCGGAGTTGCGGAGTTACCTTTCCTGGCATGCCATTTCTCAATTTTGTTGGGTTAACAGACTTCCCAATTCTGTCATGCCTCCAACTCATTTCCTACTTTCATTCATCATCTCATCAGCAGCCTGGATTTTCTTATACCATCATACATCTTTGCTCACTTACAAGCTGTTGTAGAATTGTCAAAATTCTACTCATTGATATGTCCAGCTTCCAAACACTGAGCAACAAATAAAAGGCAGTAGCTCTTTCCTTGACTAAAGGAGAATGTCGGAGAACTATTAAAGCAAATTGTGAGGCATTTTGGCTTTGACAGCTGCTTTCGGACATGCACATGTCTCAAGTAGGTCGTTCACCTCTATTTTGTGACAATTAAGGGGTACTCAAATTTGCCAAAAATTCAGTTTTCAATGAGTGGACCAAGCATATTGTGCTTCATTGTCATATCATCCACAAACTTGTAGACGATGGATTTGAACAATTGCAGTATCTTCCAACTAAGAATCAGACTAGACATTCTCACCAAGTATCTAGACCCTAACAAGTTTGTAAAATTTAGGGGCCAACTGGTGCACTTGACTGATTGAACATAAAGGAGGTATCACAATAACATCTACATCAATAATTTAATGGTCAATATTGTATTTTTCAATAGATTAGAATCATATCTAGTTTATTATGAACAATTTAGTTGCCTATATGTGTGCATTTCATTCTTTCAATAATATCAAGCAATCACCATTGTGTAAAGTTTGGCAGCCTGCTAATAGGGAACATTACAAAGACTAAGTTAAAATTTCATTTCCAAGCACAAACCAAACCTTAGTTGGGAATTTTTGGGCAAATCAAGTCCCAAATAAGGAACATTACAAAAGCAAAAGCTCTCTGAGAAAGTAACTAGATGAGAATGAATTTCTTTTGGTTCTCAAGTCTCAGCCCCTTTTATATCCATCTTTGAAAGAATTAATTAGTTTTCTTTTCTTTTATTTCATTTTTCTGATGGAAAAGTGACCCATTTTATAGAATCTCTAATTGGCATAAATATAGAGACACTTATTGAAATAAACAAGGTTTATCCTTTAATAATAAAAAATTAAGAATTTCAAGAAGCTTAGGACTATTTAAAATTTAATTAATTGATTTCTTATGACTGTTTAATGTGTGTTATCTTTCAATTTAGTTATGTTCTGACAACTTAAGTTTAATCATTTTATTATCCTCTAAGTTCAAATGAAAGGGCACAGCTAATCCATTTAAGCATTGATATATAGTTTGTTTAATGTTTTACTTATCAATTCAACATATCCTATATACTCCAGTTTTCATTCAGTTGAATCAATTGTGCAAAATTCTTTCACGACCCCATAACATCTGTACACCTCTTTTCATACTCTTAACCATGCACCAAACACATTTTATTTATACTTTCACTTTCATTTCACAAATAATTTCTCATGCACATTTCATCCACGATTTTTCTTTCGTCACACCCCCATTTGCACATATCCTCTTGGTTCCATGAAGGATATGTGGTCCTACCAAGTATAAGCCCCATCATTCAAACAATTCTTGTGCTTGTGAGGGGTTGAGTGGCATAAAATCTTATTTTAATGGTTTGCTCGTTCCCTCGCAACTATCACAACTAACCATCCACTTCTTGGCATTATTGTACAATGTAGGCCACCATAGTCCTGCCAGGATTGTCATGTCAAATCCCATATGTCCCCCTATTGGACCTTCATGGGCTTCCCTCAAGACAGTCTGCACTTCCTCTTCCATTATGCACCTTCACAACAATTGATCTGGGCCCATTTTGTATAGGAGTCCACTGATCAATTGGAACGGTCTACTTCTCAGTACAAGTTTTCATCACTCCCCTCAAAAACTGTGAAGTTGATAGGCATTCGCCAATACTTTTGCACCACTCTAGAAGGCTGGCAATACAAAATAAATGTGCATCAGGGAAGTCATCAATCATTCCTTCAAGTGGCTCTTCTAACTTGATTTAAGAAAGTTGGTTCGCAATGACATGGCTCTTCCCTGGCCTTACAACAATGTTGAAAGCGAACTCCTGGAGTAGTAGCAACCATCTGCTCCACCATCCCTTGTACGATAGGTTTATTCACTAGGTACATCAATGCCTAATGGTCCACGTAAAACGTGAACGTTACCAACAAATAGTGTTTGAATAGTTCTTCTCAGTCACAGACAATTTTGCTAGCAAAATAGATAGGATGATCTAGGTCATGATCACCTTTATGTGCAAGAGTTGCACCTATTGCAAAATTGGACACGTCCACATGTATGTCAAATTCCTTATCCTAGCTTGGGTATGCCAACATCGGTGCCCTTAGCAACCTAGTCTTCAATTCACCAAAAGAAGTCTCTTGCTCCATACCCCATACTTAGGGTTCCCTTTTTCTTGTTAGTCTATTGAGAGGAAAGGAAACTTTGGCAAAATTCTTTAGGAATCGTCTGTAATAGCTGATGTGCCCTAAGAAGGACCTAACTCCGTTGACGTCAGCCCATCTTGACTATCACGCATACCTTTTTTGGATCATTCTTTAGTCCCGTCTTACACACAATGTGCCCCAAAAGCTTGCTCTCGGGGACCATGAATCTGCACTTCTTCAAGTTAACTGCTAACTTTGCCTGTCAACACCTTTCTATACACTCCCCTAGTGTCACCAAGTATGTCTTGCCCGCTGAAAATTTACCAATCATCCAAAAAAGCTTGAAAGTTCCCTACAGACATTTTATAAAAAATGTGGAGAATTATTCTCTAGAAGGTTGTTGGCATGTTGCATAAATCAAAGGACATCCGATTTAATGCAGAAACTCCGTCCTCTAACACTAACGTGGTTTTCAACTTATCTTCATCTGCAATTAATATCTGGTTATAACTAGAGAAACGGTCCATAAATGAATGCATTTCGTGTCTAGCAACCTCTTCTAGTATTGTGTTCGTGAATGGGATAGGGAAGGTATCCTTTATAGTGATAGTGTTTAGGCATCAGAAATCAACATAGATTCTTATTTGGTTTGCCTCCTTTAATGATATGATCATATTACAATGGGTGAGACCCATTCACTTGTCTCAACCTTAAATATGATCCTTGCCTCGAGCATACATTGGATCTCTTTATTGACTTTAGCTACATAATATTTGTTCATATTGTACGGTGTTTTCCACACGGGTACGCCTCCAAGTACGAGAGGTATGCGGTGTATGAAAATCTCTATTGGCACACCCTTGCTACTTGAATTTATTAGTAAACTCAATGAAAAATGGTTTGTGCTAATGTAGCATGTGCACAAAATCTTCATTTTCAGCCTTTGTCTACTTGAAGGTACTTACGGCGATGTGTGTATCCTTCCTTACTTTCATGGCCTTTTCTATTTGTGCTTTCGATTCACATACTCTATGTTTCTCCGTGCAGGGATCAGGATACACTACTTGTTTTGCCTAGTTCCGAGTGATGGCGAGTACCTTCTCTTCTTCAATACTGAGTAAGTTTACGCTAGGCTTCAAACAATTTGCATCTTCATGGTCTTCGGGACCACACCATCGACAAAGCTTCTAAGGTGTGTCACTCTTTATATAGTCTCAAGCAAAATGGCCCCACTGGTTGCATGCCTGACACTGAATCATCGATCATCCCTTTGAATCTTACTGTATTAGGCTTCCATTCTCATTAGCTCACTCATGCAGGAGCACCTAATGGAAAGCAATTCAATTTTTGGTTTTGGCTTGTCTAGACTCTAGCCAAGTCTTGCTTTCTTGTTTTGAACCCTAGTTGGGATTTGATTAGTTCAATCCATGTTGTTTATGTTGCTTTGAAGTGTGTTGTTTCCAGGGTCTTAGGATTAGGACTTTGGGGTTTTTAGCCAAAATGGTGTGCAAAGTTGACATGGCTAGTTATTTGGAACCTAAGGATGTTTTTTCAAAAGAATGCAGAGGGGAAAGGTCATAGGTCATCATCTAGGTGAGAGATGCTAAATATTGTAAAAGTTGTCAACTAAGTGTAAAAGTTGTCAACTTGGCCTAGGAGTGCAAAAATGAGGAAAAAAATATGTGGAGTGTGGAAGAGGCTAATTCATATCTACATGGTCTAGTTGGACCATTTCTACCTTACTTGGAAGTTTCCAAGTCCATCTGGCAAGATTTGGGCAATGTAGCAAAAAGTTGTCATGACAACTTTTAAAAAGGACTACGTGTCACAAAATAGGACTAGGATAGTTATGCTAATTACCTGCAAACTTGTGGAAGACCTATAAAACCTTGAGGAAGACATGTTCCCAAGGTTGGTTGGTAATTTTGAATCAATTTTGTGCTGAAAGCAACATTCTTACTGTGCATCTTTGTCATTTAACCTGTGCATGAAGCTCTTGATATCATTAATGGATCAAAATTGCTAGTTTTATCTTGGATTGGCATAGTTCTAGTTTTTATTGTTGTTTTTCATTCAGATAGTTTCTTGGTAGGAGTTCATTCAATAAGGTTTTGAAAATCATTTGAACAAGCGCAGTTCACTGTCCCAAGTTTGACAGTTTTTGCTAACATGGCTACCCCATGAATCCCCGCCATGAGTTCTTCATGGCTTTTTGGGAAATGGGAGAGGAGTCTATGTAGATATTGTCTATAGTTTTTGCAGCCCTTGAAAGCAATGAAAGCAATTCAAAACTAATGCCCTAGGCGAGACTGTGTACCCGGCTAGGCAAAAATCAGTCATTGCAATAGGCAAAATGGGGATTGAATGTATTAGATAGTTCAGCCCAGTGTATCAAGTTGAAAGAGGGATGTATGAAGTTGACTTGGTGAAGTGGAGAAGTTCTTTCTTTTAGTTTTAGAGTCCTTTTGAATTGGACCTAGTGAATGCTGCTATTTCACCCTAAAACCCTTAATTTTAGGATTGAATGTAGCTTTCCTATATACGAACAAGGTGGGGACCTAAAACCTGAAAAATCCTTTAGATTTTCCAAAAGAGTGCCTAAACCTATCATTTGTTTGGGGTCCTATTTGGGAAAGATTTAACTGGGGGCCCAAAACCTCAAGTAGGAGGGCTAATTCAATTAGGCCTGAAAGAGCAATGTGATGGTTTGGTTAAGATTGGTTGGAGACCCAATTAGTCTTAGGTCTAGAAGGTTGTAATGATGCATATACTTCATGGAGAAGTCCCTCATCGTCATGGATAGTCTAATGGTCAAGTTTGATCAGGATTCAAGATTAACAAGAAAGCAAGAAGGATACATTTCTTGAGTTTGAGAACTTAACTAAATGGTGTAACTTTGAGGTTAGTATGGAAGAATAGGAGAGCAATCCTCCAGTGAATAGGGCAACAAGGTGAACCCTAGGAGGCTTGGTGTAAGCCTAGGCAAGTCCTAGTGCAGAGAAACTAACAAAAGGAAACTACCCTTGGAGTTGCATCACTCCTCTCCCTGTGCGCCAATTGTACAAAATCTGCCAAATGATGCATTATTATTCATTTGTTGGTCCGGGTTAGCTGTCTCGAAGGAAGACAGTTGCTCCTGTGTAAAGAGCACCTATTGGTCCCTAGTCTTCAAGTTGTATGGGCATTCCTTAGTGGAATGGTCCATCACTCGACCGATGTCACATAATGGTTTCTTCGAACATGACCCCTTTGTGTACCTGCTTTCCCTATGCTCCGTACACCACATCTCCCCTTTGTCACCTCGTCCTACATTTCCCTTCATTGTTTAAATTTGTGCATCGTACGTTACATGTATTTCTAAAGGGCTTGCACCTTCTTGTTGGATTCATTTTCACTCTCACTGCTACTCTCCTCTCCCAATGATTCATCGGTTACAGACAAGGACTTGATTTTCTTCATTTACTCCTTTGATGTCTTCCCTTCACTTTCTAAGTTCAAGGCTTTGTTGTGTGCATCTGCGTGCAACAATGGTTGTACTATTTTCATTTTCTTCCACAGAGAGGCATTTAATCCCTCGACGAACTATCTTTTCTTCAAATCGTCTGCTGGTTGAGTTACCATTCTCCTAAGTAACTCTTTGAGCCTTCGATTATATGCACATACAATTTCTTTCTTACCCTGCTTGGAGTTGTATATTTTTGCTAATACTTCGTCATTGTCTTGAAGCAGTCTCAATTCTGCTTGGAACTCCTTTTATAGATCGTCCCATGAACTTACCAATCCACCAAAACTCCTCGAAGGGTCATAGGGAACTATTGGTGTGATGTTCCCCTTATAAAATAAATTTTAATTAAACTATTGTAATTGGGCCGATTGATTTAATATATCTCAGACCCATTTTTATTTTGTTTCCATAGTTTGTGTTGTTGTCGGCTATCTTTGTACACCTTCGGAAAATTTTCCTCGACGGGTATTTAAGTACAGCTTGTAGGTAGTCATTAGGTATGCAATTTGGATTATTTTCTCTCTACTGCAAATTCCTGTTGGAGTTCTCCATTCTTCACCATTTCAGAGGTGGAAGACCTTCCCTATTTCATTATCTAGTTTCGGTGGGATTTAACCCTCACCCTATTTCGTCACTTGTAACACTTCACTTAGATCTAGCAAATCGGAGCATCATCTTTCGACATATATTAATTGGAGGAATTTTCGTGTTCAAGCTATATTTTTGTGTCTAAATTTCATCTAAATCTATTGTGTTTATATATGAATAAGATTGCATTCATAGCTGTGGTTTATCACTCCTGGCTCTGACATCTTCAGAAACATTCCCTACTGCTTCCTCATCTTGTACGGCTTTCGTTTTGTCTTCCATACAAACTTCCGTACAGCCCTCTTACCGTACTACATTGGCACACTGTCTACATACGAACACCATATCGTACGACCTTCACCTCCAGTCTACTGTACAGACCCCTGAGACTGCCTCCTTTCACCCATATCTAGCTATCCTACCCTGTCGTACGGCCTGCTACATTCTCCCATCACCATACATCATCCACCCCACCTCCACCGTACGGCTAGTTCAACCACTGTAAGGACTTCTTTTCAACATCATACGGCCTATATTGACACACTGCATAGCTTCTCTTATACCATCCATATGGCTTTGTTCACATCTTCTCACCGTACAAGACTTCAAGCCCGTACTCTCTTCAGTACAGACCCTTCAACAACCCCTCTATACGAACATTCAATGTTGGTAACAAGGTATCGGGCATACATAGCAAATGGAACATTATAGTGGTATCAGAGCTTTGATCCTGCCAGCCTATGAACAGTGAATGAGAGTTTATGGCCAAAAAAGAAGAACCCATTTGGTTGATAGAATGGCGACAAAGCCAGAACCCACAGTGGCCGAACTCGTGACATTGCTAAGAGAACTTGTGACGAATCAGGCACAGATCAATGATACTCAACAACTCATGGAAGAAACTCTCAAGAAATTGGCAAACAATAAAGTATCCGATAAACAAAATAGTCACAACACGGACTTTGTGTTAGGTAAAGCAAACACTCATCCTGCACGTTCATGACCTTCCATGTCCTCTTTTCCCCCACGAACGGAGGCACCATAGGGATGGAAGCAACCAACTTTTAAGGAGGTTCAAGAACAACTGAGAGAGGACTGGAAGAATGCAAATTTTGAGGAAGATATATCTTATAAAGACGACACAAATGTGAGAATGAGATATTTCAAAGGTAGAAACCAAGGATATTTTAACGATGACCTTAGGAGGAAGTTGAGTAGAGTAAATTTGTCTCCATTTGATGGATCCGGATCCATATTTGCACAAGCGTGGGTAATGAAGGCCGATACTTCTAACTGAATCCTATGCTAGAAGACGAAGCAATTAAATTTGTGGCATTACACTTGGAGGGAGTTGCACATGAATGGTGGCATCAAGGCACCATTACACTAGGGCATGATCAAATAAATACCTATGTAGAATTCATTGAGAGATTGATAGATCGATTTCATGGTAAAAATCTAGAACTCAATTTCAAAGATTTAGCACAGCTAAGGCAAACTAGATCGGTTGAGCAGAACATTGTGGAATTTTAGAAACTCTATGTTTTGGTCACAAACATTTCTAAAAGAAGACGGATAGTGCTCTTCATGGACAAGTTGACAAAACCACTGAAGGATTGGGTAAAAGGGTTCAATCCTGTGACCTTGTCGGAGGCGATTAAGAAAGCACACAGTATGGTATCATTGTCGGCATCATCCTCTCGGGGTTACATTCCAAATGACTGATGTTTTCGAGAGACAAAGATAGTAAAACTCTACCAAGGAAGTTGTTGTTGGATGAAGCTACCAAACAAGAACTCCAAAGGAAGAAACTATGTTTCAATTACAAAGGACCATAGGAGCCGGGAGAGGAAAGAAGGTTGTTCTCCGTGGAATGGCAAATGAAGGTCCGAAGGAAGTTTCTGCACATCGGATGGAGGCAATTTTTTGGCATGATGACGTTGCTTGGGCTGCACATTGTTTTGTCTCAGCAGAACCTATAAAAAGGCAATGGACACCTCCCCGAGATGATGATCTCCAGAATATTTTAAGTGAGCATGACAAAATTATTATTGACATTCCTCCTAGCATACCACCTCATCAAGGGTTTGAACATACTATCGAGTTGGAAGCAGAAGCCAGGCCGGTCATTAAACCACACTCTACTACCATCCCAAGAAATTAAAAAATGAGATCGAAAAGACTATTCAGGAATTGTTGGAGAAAGGATGGATCTGTCTCAGTTCTAGCCCCTTCGCGTCATCTGTACTATTGATCAAAAGGACAGGACGATGCACATGTGTGTGAACTACCGTGCATTGAACAAAAAAAAATAAAGAATAGATATCCCATTCCAAGGATAGATGAGTTGTTGGATGAATTGCATGGCAGGGTCTATATTTCAAAAATAGATCTCCATTCCAGATACCATCAAATCCGCATGAGGCAGGAAGACATGGAAAAAACGGCTTTTCGTTGTTACTAGGGGCATTATGAGTTCCTACTCATGCCGTTCAGATTAACAAATGCACTTGCTACATTCCAATCATGCATGAATCGCATCTTCAACAAACAATTACGTATGTACTTACTAGTATTTTTTGATGATATTCTTATTTATAGCAAGACATGGGAATATCACTTGAAGCATCTGGACGAAGTCCTACGGATCATGAAGGATCAGTCCTTGTTCACCAAGCAATCCAAGTGTGAATTTGGTATAACGGAAATATTGTACTTGGGGCATGTTGTCAGTAAATATGGAGTTCAAGTTCATCAAGAGAAGATTCAGGCTATCCTTAATTGGCCTCCCTCAAAATTACTCACAGAGTTGCGAGGATTTTTTGGACTGTGCAGTTATTACCAGAGGTTTGTAAAAGGATTCTCTCAGCTCAGTGCCCCATTAATAGATTTCATAAGAAAGGGTTCCTTCCAGTGGAATGAAAAAGCACAACTCACTTTTGATAAGCTGAAAGAAGCAATGAGCACTTGTCCTATACTTGCATTGCCTGATTTCCCTTTACCTTTCATTCTGAAGTGTGATGCATTCGAAGAAGGCATTGACGCAGTACTGATGCAAGATAGACACCCCATAGCCTATGACAGAAGGAAGTTTACGCATACAAAAAGCTTATATTCCATTTATGACAAAGAGATGTTGGCCATCATACATTCACAAACCAAGTTCCAACAGTATCTGGCGAGTGCCAAGTTTTTTGTTTGTACAGATCACAATAGTCTAAGATTTTTTCTAGAGCAACAAGACTTGAACGAGAGGCAACAAAAATGGGTAAGCAAGGTTCAGGCTTTTGATTTTGACATTGAATATGTGAAAGGAAAGACCAATGTGGTTGTAGATGCCTTGTCTAGAAAACCCGCTATTTGCTTACTAATCCAGATTTCAGCTAACTAGAAAGCACATTTGCTGGTAGAAAATTCCAAAAACACATTTGCTTGTGCACTAATGGACGGCAACACCCAGGATGATTGGTACAAAGTGGTGGATGACATCATTTACTATAAGAATCAGATATTTTTAGTGTCAGAATCCAAATTGATGCAAAAAATCTTGGAGGAAGTCCATGACTCACCCTTGGTAGGACACCCTCGGCTTCCTCAAAATTTGTGACGTCTCAGGGAGAGGTTTTCATGGAAGGGTCTTAAAAGAGATATATTGCAATATGTAAGAGAGTGTGCGGTCTGCAAGTAGAACAAATCCGAACATACTCTACCCGCCAAGCTACTGCAACCTTTGCCAATTCTAGAACATAAGTGGGAAAGTATCTTGATGGATTTTAGTACTGGACTTCCCAAGGTGAACGAAAAGGATTGTATTTACGTGATGGTTGACAAACTGATGAAGTACGCACATATCTTTGCCATCTCCTCGGACTTTTAGCCACATAGGTAACCGATCTATTTTACAGAGAAGTTTTTCATCTAAACGGGTTACCCTTAAACATCAATGATCGGGACAAACAATTTATCAATATCTTCTAGACAAAACTGTTTCGACTGGCAGGGACAGAATTGTTGCCAAGCACTAGTTATCACCACCAAATAGATGGATAGACGGAGATTATGAACAAGTGGCTTGAAGGTTACCTTCGGAATTACATTTTGGCACAACAATGGGTGTGAGTCAAATGGATGCACCTAGGGGAATATTGCTACAATACCACTTACCACATGTCCAGCAGGATGGCACCGTTCAAAGCACTATAGGAGTATGAACCCCTTTCCTTCATCAACAAAGTTCTGGGTGACAGTCGCACACCATGGGTGAGGGACTAGCTTCAGGAGGGACAAGACATACTAAGATGCTTGAAGGAAAACTTACAACAGGCACAGAATCAACAAAAAATATATGTCGACAGACATCAAATCGAGAGAACTTTCAAAGTGGGAGACTTGGTCTATCTCAAACTTCAACCATACCAGCAATCCTCATTGATGGAAAAGGGGAAAGAAAAATTGAAGCCATTATTTTATGGTCCTTATCGGGTAGTTCGCCGCATCGGTGAAGTTTCCTACGAGTTGAAACTTCCAAAGGGGAGTCATATTCATAATGTTTTTCATTTCTCCTGTCTTAAGAAAGTTGTGGGACAGAACGTCACAGTAGCAGCAGACCTTCCACCACTAGATTAAGAAGAAAAGCTCGTATTTGAACCAACCGAGATCATCGAAGTACATGAAAAGACCTTGCGGAACTGCACGGTGAAGGAATTTTTCATACATTGGAGACACTTGTCCTTGGACGACGCGATGTGGGAGGGCAAGCACATTCAACAACATCTGACATTGCATTTTCTTGACGACAAGCAAAATTTGGGACGGGAGGACTGTAATGTTCCTGTTATAAATTAAATTTTAATTAAGATTTTGTAATTGGGCCAGCTGATTTAATATATCTCGGACCCACTTTTATTTTGTTTCCGTAGTTTGTATTGTCGTCAGCTATCTTTGTACACCCTTGGAAAGTTTTCCCCGACAGGTATTTAAGCACGGTTTGTAGGTAGTCATTAGGTATGCAATTTGGATTATTTTGTCTGTACTGTAGATTTCTGCTGAAGTTCTCTGTTGTTCGCCATTTCGAAAGTGGAAGACCTTCCCTATTTGGTTATCCAATTTCGATGGGATTTAACCCTCACCCTACTCCGTCACCTGTAACGCTTCACTCACAGATCTGGCAAATGGGAGCATCATCTTTCGACATATATTAATTGGAGGATTTTTCGTATTCAAGTCTATATTTTCGTGTTTGGATTTCATTTAGATCTATTGTGTTTATGTATGAACAAGATTGCATTCATAGCTGTGGTTTATCACTCCTGGCTCAGACGCCTTCTAAAACATTCCTCTACTACTTTCTCATCTTGTACGGCTTTCATTTTGTCTTCCATACACCATCCACACACACTTTCGTACGGCCCTCTTACCATACTACATTGGCACACTATCTACGTATGGGCACCATGTAATGTCCCCACTTTAGCAATTGTCTAGTTGTGTGACTGTTAGCCTATTTCTGCGTGGTCCTAGAGGCTAACGAAGAGGCCAATGGGATCTTCAGATGTTTTGGCCTAGTCATTTCCAACTTAGACTAGAACGGAGTTGACTTACATGGTGTCAGGCAAACTTACTATTTTTAATAAGTCAGTAGGGCATGGGCGATGTCAGAATTAGTGATTGGGTTTGATGCTCCTCGAAGAGAGCTTTCCAACGAGCTATCACTCATTATTCCAAGCCTAATCACTATTTTATTTTAATACCTAAAGTTTATTAAATTAAATGTGAAAATAATAAAGTATTACTTTAATATTATTTATATTGGGTTGTGTGTTCGAAAAGGGAAGCCAAAGGCAGACATAAGGTGTTATTTTATTTTAGAACACTTTATCCCACATTGCTTGTGAAAAGTAGGTCAACCCTATGAAGTAAAATTAAAAAGGAGAGTGTATGGCCCTTGTTCGGCAAGTGGAATATGAGAAGAAAATTGATGTGTGAGTTGTAGGTCCATTCTTGGCATTAGAGGATGTCTATCCTCTCTTGTGACATTCTAGACATCATTCCCTTGGGGTGAATTCATTGCTATCAGCTTTATTAACAGGCAAATTGGGTGCATTTCCGGCTACAAGCGGATTGCGTGTTTGCTCATATCATTCTCGCTTCTTGTCCGATGCTTATGCCATTGTGAAGAGATGATTTTATGAGGGTCTTGGACTGATTGAAGGCAGATTTTACTATAGCACCACTGTAGCGCGACACTTCATGCAGCACTATTCACATGGTACTATTCACGTCACTGTAGCATCAAGTTCAAAAGCATGGGCTGGAGTATTATGCCAATGATATTGGAGTGATTAGTGAGTTAATAATCTGCCATGTATTTGATTTAATTAAATTTTGAAAATAACATTTTATAGGCAGCAGTTCATTGTCCACTTTGCATATTATTGTAGTTACTTTTTTGTTTATGTTGTATGATTCCTATTCCATGCATAAAACACAACAAACAAATAAGAGTTTGATTTTTGAAGTTATGAGCGGTTTAAGCATCAAACGGAGAAATAAGAAGTTGAATGCAAACTGTTCGACATAATTTCTTTCAGTAGTTGGTTTAGTTTTTTGGGGAATTCAGGGGTGTCCATTACAGTGATATAAGAGTTGTAAGTCCTGCCATCCTATGGAGGTCTTATAGGGAATTTGAAATAGCCGGATAGAGGGAAAAGTGTTTGACAAAATGTCAAAACACTAAAACCAGAAATTAAAAAAAAGGCTAAGCATTTATGTTTGAGCATGCGACAGAGGCCTTATAATTTCCGCAATACTAGAGCAAGACAAAATAGGATTTCAAACTTGCAAAGCAAGCAGTCTAATTCATCCGTGTAGGTGGACATACAATCCAGTCATACAAACACAGCAGAGATATTCTTTGATTAGGACAGCAATATGAGGGAGCAAGATGATAGAAATACAAGATTAGACAGAGGTGGGAATACCGGTCCAGATCAGGGGGAGGTAATGTTCAGCCAGTTAATCTATACATCAGAGCAAAGGCAGTGTATGCAGTAGAAGCAGAATACGAGAGTGGACATGAATGTTGTAGCTTATGGCTAGACAGATGGGCATCAATATTAATCTAGGTAATGCCAACAATGGAAATGATAACAATAGGGGGCAATGATAATAATGGAGGCTGAAGCAACAACGGTCCTGAGAATAACATTAATGGTAATAATGGAAATGGCAACAATGGGAATGAGGCTGATAACTTTAGACACGTTGCACACCGAGCTCAAACAGCGAGCTTGAGACCTCTTCTACCCACCTTCCTACCCAGAGATCCGGTTTAACCAGTAAATGAACCGCAGATTACCAAGTTACATGATCAGTTCAAAAGGGACTGGGAGGCTAGTGGACCAGAGTTTCAGGCAAACATTTCCCTTAAAGATTATATGGACTTGAGAATGAGACACATGCCTAGTGTAGGAGGGAGGAATCAAAACTTTGAGTTGAGAAAGAAAGTTGAAAATTTTTCTTTACCTTATTATGATGCTTCAGGGGAAATGACTGCACAAGCTTGGGTGCACAATGTAGATACATACTTGCAGTTGAATCCTATGCCTGAGGAGGAGGCTATAAAGTATGCAACTATTCATTTGGATGGCCTAACACATGAGTGGTGCAACCATGGCATGGTAACCTGGGGGCATAATCAGACCACATCTTATGAGTTCATTGAGAGGCTCATAGAGAGATTTGATACCAGGGATCCCGAGTTACAGTTTAAGGAGTTGGCACAACTCAAGCAGTGGGGATCAGTTGAGACATATATCAGTGAATTTCAAAAGTTAGTTGTGTTGGTCACAGATATTTCATTAATAGTGTTGTTTATGGATGGACTCTCAAATCCCTTGAGAGGTTGGGTCAAGGGGCATGACCCAACTACATTATAGGAGGCTAATAAGAAGGCTCGTGACTTAGCACCTTCTTCTAGAAGCAGATTTCAACCTAGAGATTCACAGATGAAGAAGGATAAGGAGAAGAACAAAAAACATTTTCACTAGGATGCTCAACCAAAAAGGGATAATAAGTTGGAAAATGACACCCTAAATGAGTTGAGGAAGAAGCTATGTTTTCATTGTAGAAAGCCTTGAGACTTATCTCATAAGTGTCCTCTCAAGGCTAAGGCAAATCAAATGGAGTATTTCTTAGTAGAGGAGTCATAGTCAGAGAGGGAGGATCAACACTCTGATTTAAATAAGGGTAGCACTACAAAGGAGAGCAGCATTCCTGAGGATGAGAAGTTATTGGCATGATTAACGGGGGCTTAAAAGGCAATCACATTTAAGACTAGAGGTACTATTCAATGGAAAAAAGTGATCTCACTCATTGACACTGGCGCTACACATAATTTCATAGATGCAGAATTGGTAGCCAAGAGAGGTCTACAGACTAAGGAGCATGTTGGGTTTAGAGTCATGGTGGCGAACGATGACAAATTATTATGCACTCGGAAGATATCTAACCTTCATATAAGGTTTGGAGATGGCTATGAGTTGGAGGATGAGTTCTATGTAGTAGACATGGGAGATTATGATGTCATCCTTGGCATGACATGGATGCCCTTGCTGGTTGAGTTCACACTTAACCTAGCAAAATCGGAGATGAGGTTCTAGCATGAGGGCAGAATTGTTATACTCAAAGGACTTTAAGATGGGAGGAGCAGAGTAATCTCCTTGAGGAGAATGCAGAGATTATTTATGTATGATGATGTAGAGTGGGCGGCAAAATGTTTCACTATGCCAACCTCATAGGAGCCACAGGTGAAGAGTCATCCACTAGATATCCAAGACATACTTGATAGGCATGCTAAAGTTTTTGGCAAGATTCAGCTTGGGGTTACTCCTGATAGAGGGATAGAGCATGTTATTGAGCTCGAGGAGGGAGCCAAACCAGTTATGATTACTCCCTATCGTCATCCTAAGAAACACAAGGATGAAATAGAGAAGGCGATTAAGGATTTGTTGGAGATGGGACATATCAAGCCTAGTAAGAGCCCCTTTGCTTCTGCAGTAGTATTGGTAAAGAAGAAGGATGGGACGATGCGTATGTGCATCGATTACAGGGCATTAAATAAGAAGACCATTAAGAACAGATATCCCATCCCATGGATAAATGAGCTGATTGATGAGCTGCATGGTGCATGCTTCTTTACGAAGATTGATTTACTGTCAAGGTATCATCAGATCAGGATGACGATGGAGGACATTGAGGGGACAGCCTTTTAGTGTCACTATGGCCACTCCGAGTTTTTGGTTATGCCATTTGGGCTAACCAATGCCCCTGCCGCATTCCAGAGTTGCATGAATCAAGTATTCAGGGGGCAGCTTAGGAGATTTGATCTGATTTTCTTTGATGACATTTTCGTCTTCAGTAAGACTTGGGAGGAGCATTTACAACATCTTGAGATAGTGTTGTCCATTTTGGAGAAAGAGTCACTATATGTCAAGGAATCTAAGTGCAAGTTTGGGTTGACTGAGTTACTATACCTTGGGCATATCATTAGTGCAGATGGAGTTCAAGTAGATCCCGAAAAGATTAGAGCTATTGTTGATTGGCCTACTCCTACGAACCTCACACAACTTAAGGGGTTCTTTGGTCTCTGCAGGTTTTATAGGAGATTTGTTAGGGGATTTTCATAGACCGCTGCACCATTGACAGACCTTACTAGGAAAGGGGCCTTCATATTGACAGGGGCAGCTCAGAGATGCTTCGATCATTTCAAGAAGGTGATGTCATCATGTCCAATATTAGCTCTATCGGACTTAACGAAGCCATTTGAGCTTCCTTGTGATGCGTCAGGTGATGGGATTGGGGCAGTCTTGATGCAGGAAAAGCATTGCATTGCTTTTGAGAGTAGGAAGCTCCATGGAGTGGAGAGGAGCTATTCCATCTATGACCAGGAGATGTTGGTCATGCATGCATTGGCCAAGTTTCGGTCCTACCTAGTTGAGGGAAAGTTTGTTATCAAGACTGACCACAACAGCATCAAATACTTCATGAGCTAGCTCAACTTGAATGATAGACATCAGAAGTGGATTACGAAGTTGCAAGCTTGTGACATTGACATTGGGTTTGTCAAAGGTAAGAAGAATGTTGTGGCAGATGCTTTGTCCAAAAGACCTCATATTTGTGCTCTAGCTAAGAATATAGGAGATTGGAGAAATAAGATTACAACAGAGTATGCGAGGGGCACTTGGGCTTCTGGAGGGATTGCAGGCACCATACAAGATGATCATTATGTGGTGATGGATGGATTGATCAAGTTCCAGGGTAGGATATATTTGATTCCTTCATCACAGTTTAGGGAGGTAATACTGAAGGCATTTCATGATGCACCTACAGCTAAACATCCAGGGGTCTTTAAGACCTATAGGTAGATTCGTGAGCGATTCACATTGAAAGGGCTCAAGGATGATGTTAAGAAGCATGTCAAGGAGTGTGCAATTTGCCAACAGAATAAGGGAGAGCACACATATCCTCCAGGGTTGTTACAGCCTTTGCCCATTCCGGATAGGAAATGGGAAAGTATTTCTATGGATTTCATCACCGGGTTACCACAAGTACAGGGGAGAGATTGCATCTATGTGGTAGTTGACTGGATGACGAAGTTTGCTCACTTCTTTGCTATTTCATCCACCTACACAGTAGCACAGATGGCCAATCTTTTCTTTAGAGAAATATTCAAATTACATGGGCTACCTAGTTTCATTGCCAGTGATCAGGATAGTAAATTTATAAGTGCTTTTTAGCAGGAATTATTTGGGTTGTATGGCATAGATCTTACACCTAGCACTAATTATCATCCGCAGACAGATGGGAAGATGGAGATTGTGAATAAATGGGTGGAAGGATATCTAAGGAATTATGTGACTGCACAACAGAGAGCTTGTGTCAAATGGCTACATATGGGAGAGTACTATTATAACACCACTTATCATATGTCCATTAGGATGACTCCATTCATGGCACTGTATGGTTATGAAGCACCTAGCTTCATGGATCTAGTTTTGGGGGATAGTAGAGTGCCCAAAGCCAAGGACTTCTTGCAAGATAGCCAGGATATTTTGAGGGTGCTCAGGGTAGAATATACAGCAGGCCCAGAATTAGCAAAAATCGTATGTTGATCAACATCGGATAGAACACAACTTTGAGGTAGGGGATATGGTTTACTTGAAGGTATAACCATACAGACAGTCATCACTCAAGAAGAGTAGAGCAGAGAAGTTGAAGTCTAGATTGTATAGTCCCTACAGAGTGATTCGCAGGGTGGGTGAGGTTGCCTACGAGATTGAGCTTCTAGAGGGCAGTCGGGTGCATGATGTGTTTCATGTGTCAAGGCTTAAGAAAGCCATTGGTCAGAGAGATGTGCCTTTTGCAGATTTGCCACAATTAGATGAGGCGGGGAAGCTCGTATTAATTCCTGAGGCTATTCTGGATACCAGGGAGAGGACTCTACAGAACAGGGAGGTTAAAGAATATTTAGTCAAATGGAGAGCCTTGCCAAAGGAGCATGCTACTTGGGAGAGTAAGCAGGTGTTACAAGAAACAGGACTAAGATTGCTTGAGGACAAGCAATTTCAAGGGAGGCGGACTGTAATGTCCCCACTTTAGCAATTGTCCAGTTGTGTGACCATTAGCCTATTTCTGCATGGTCTCAGAGGCTAACGAAGAGGTCAGTGGGATCCTAAGATGTTTTGGCCTAGTCATAATTTACTATTTTTAGTAAGTCAGTAGGCATAGGCAATGTCAGAATTAGTGATTGGGTTTAATGCTCCTCGATGAGAGCTTTCTAAAGAGCTATCACTCATATTATTCCATGCCCAATCACTATTTTATTTTAATCCCGAAAGTTTATTAAAGTAACATTTAAATTAAATGTGAAAATAATAAAGTGTTACTTTAATATTATTCATGTTGGCTTGTGTGTTGGAAAAGGGAATTATATTATATTAATTATATGACAAATTAATTATATTATATTAGCATTCAATAAAACACTAATATAATATAATTAAATAATGTCGTAAATAATAAATATTAATTTCTTGATTTTGGTCCATTAGTGGATGGTTGCATACTTGAATGAGAGAATCCTACCAAAGACATTCACGTTAAAAAGAGGGTCATTGATTAGTAGAGGCAAGAATGAGTAGTCTACGTGGTATTTCATCCTTTTGTCAACCAAAGGCTAGGGAAGTGGATTGAATGAGATTGGAAATATCAGAATATTGAATCAAGATAAATTCCTTGGAAGCAAATCATTGGGTTGCCAGGATTGTTTTTTAGTGGAAATCCTATTAATACAGGGTGAGGACGATTGAATACACAGCAGTAATCAAATACAACAAATTTGTTTGTTTCCACAGAGATGTTAATTTGAACAGTTGTATCAGACGGGTGCTCTAAAGAGGAATGACGGGAGAATCCTTGTGGAATTGTCTAGATCAAGAAGTGATGCTGATAAGAAATTGTATCAGGTTTGTATGGAGTGTTATTATCAAGAGCCACCTGGAGAACATAATTGCATTTATCAGGTGCCATCTAGGGAACATCTTTGTAATTGACAGAATCATCCGGAGCATACTAAATTGTATCCAGCAGAAGTTTTTCTGAACAATGCATTGCCCCTCATCATTGCAAGCCTCATACAAATTCCCGCCAATGGCATCGATGTACCACACAATGGCATTGTATTCCACTATTATGTGCATGTAAAGGAGCCGCAATTACTCAATGTGAAGGAATATTTACAGGTGCAGTGATAAAAATTCAATTATGTAATTGGTTCTCTTCTTGTTTAAATGTGAATTTGAGAGTTCTTTATTGTATTCCTATTCAATCAATCTGGATATTGATTATGTTAAATACAATGGGTTTATTGTTATCACTATGAAAGAAGAGGCCGGGAATACCATCTAATAGACAACAAAACTAATTGAGGGAATATCCTGTGCGTAGGCAATGAAACTAATTAATAATTAGAAGGGATATAACATTGGTATCAAAGCCTTAAATCCTGTGAACCTATCGAACAAACACATAAGTCAGAAATATGCAAAAGACAAATTATAGCTTCCCAAATACGCGAGTCAAACAAAACAGATTGATAGAATCAGCTAGTTCCTCAAAACAAGTTGACATTGAAAATAGTCATACTGAGTCAGACGAAGAAATAATTTTTGAAAACAACATGAGAGACATAGATGACATTAGGGATCTCATGACTGCATTACTCAAGAGCTAACAAGATATGCAAAATAATGTAAACCACATTGCAGATTTTATGGCACAATTGATGAAATTTAATATGAATCAAAATCAAAATAATGTAAGGAAAATAGGTGGACAAGAGAATCAATGAGTAAATGGACAATCTAAAGGTTCAACTTTAGCAAGACCCTTTATGCCAACCTTCACCCCTAGAAATCCACAACCTGAAAGAGAAACTACCATTAGAGAACTCCAGGAAGAGGTATATCAGGATTGGATATAATCAGGTGATGAATTCAGGGCATCAATGACTTTTAGAGAATATTTGGATGTCAGGATGAAACATAAGAATAGTGGGCAAAGGAGATATAATAATGAATTACAAAGAAAGATTGGTAAAATGTTTGTTCCATATTTTGATGGGTCAGTTCAAACCAATGCCAGAGCATGGGTACAAAAACTTGACACATACCTACAATTAAATCCAATGATGGAAGATGAAGCCATCAAATATCCAGCATTACATTTCAAGGGAATTGTGCATGAATGGTGGCATCATGGAGAACTTACATTTGGTCACAATCAGATTAACACTTATGTTGTTTTCACAGAAAGGCTTATTGCCAGGCTTGATTCTAAGGATCCTGAACTCCATCTCAAAGATTTGACTCAGCATAAACAAACAGCTACAGTAGAACAAGGCATTTCTAAATTTGAAAAATTAGCAGTATTAGTAACAAAAATCACCGAGAGATAAAAAACGGTGATATTGATAGATGGATTATCTGATACTATCGAAGGGTGGGTTAAATCCTTAATCCTCCTTTACAGACAGCCATAAAAATGGCTAGAGAGCCTTAAGCCCTTCTAAAAAAAAGACATTTGACAAAGGCCCACTCTCTAAGCCAAACTTTGATAAAAAAACCTTTTCCAAACAACACACCTCCTAGAAACAAATTAGAAAAGGAAGAGCGCGATGAACTCAAAAGGAAAAAATTGTGTTTCAATTATAAAGAAGCATGGACAACAAGTCATAGATGTTTGGGAAAAGGGAAAATTCACTACATTGAAGTAGTATCAGATAGTGAAGATGAGGAAAACATAGATCCAAATTAGGAACAAGATCCTAAAAACTACAAGACAGGCTCAGGAAAATCCACCAGGGGAGGGTAAAATAGCAACAATGATAGGAACTCCACATTACAATATTTTCAGAGTAAGAGGGGATTTACAAGGTCAACGAGTCATTGTTATGATAGATAGTGGTGTTACTCATAATTTCATTGATACTGCTCTTGTTAAAAACGTGGCTTACATATAGTGAAACATGAAGGATTTGGAGTCCGAGTAGCAAGGGGTACTACTTTAGTAAGCACACATAAGATTCCTCAATTAAGTATTGCTCTTGGTAATTATACAATAATAGGTGATTTTTATGTGGTTGATTTGGCTAATTCTCATGTTACGTTGGGTATTCAATGGTTGGTAACCTTGGATAAATACTCACAGAATTTCAAGCACATGGAATTCTCTTTCAAAATTGATGGGAAAAAGGTGATTCTCGGGAGAATATCAAATGGTGGACCCAGAGTCGTGTTTGCTAACAGAAAGGAGAGCATTTTCCGTCATGGTGATGTTCCTTGGTCAGCCCAATGCCTTATTTCTACTAAGGTAACAGGTTTTGAATCTAAACATTATCAAGATGATTTTCTACAGATTTTAGATTCACATAGTGTCATTTTCAGTGAGATACCTCCAGGAGTACCTCCAAATAGAGGTTTTGAACATACTATTGACTTAGAAGAAGGGGCAAAGCTGGTTATCACTACTCCATATGGACATCCTAAGGCATTCGGAGATGAAATAAAAAAGCTATTAAGGAGTTGATGGATATGGGACATATCCGACCCAGTTTGAGTCTGTTTGCTTTTTCGACAGTGCTAGTTCAAAATAAGGATGGGAATCTACGCATGTGTATAGATTACCATGGCCTCAATAAAAAGACCATAAAAACAGGTATTTGATTCCCCATATTGAGTAATTGTTAGATGAATTACATGGTGTTGTGTATTTTATAAAATTGATTTAAGGTCAGGATATCATCAGATTAAGCTAAGGGAACAGGATATTCATAAAATTGTTTTACGTTGTCATTATGGTCACTATAAATTTTTGGTCATGCCCTTTGGACTAACAAATGCTTTAGCAACATTTCTGTTTTGTATTAATCATATTTTTAATAACTAGCTAACGAAATCTCCGTTAGTCTTCTTTGATGATATATTGATTTATAGCAAAACGTGGGGGAAACAATTGAGACATATTGCTGAGATCTTGAGTATAATGGAAACAAGGTTCCTTTATGCAAAAGCCTCTAAATGTGAATTTGGTATGATAGAAATTTTATATTTGGGTCATATAATCAGAGCCAAAGGTGTGTGGGTACATCAGGAGAAGATTAGAGCCATTTTGGATTGGCCACCTCTACGGAATCTTTCAGATTTAAGGGGTTTCTTTGGTTTATGGAATTATTACAGGAGATTTGTTAGAGGATATTCACAGCTTGGTGCACCATTGACAGATCTTACCAAAAGGGGAGCATTCATGTGGACTGAAGAAGCACAGCAAGTATTTGATAAACTCAAGGAGGTAATGACTTCTTGTTCAGTTCTTGCACTTCCAGATTTCAATCAGTCCTCTGTGCTAGAATGTGATGCTTTTGGTGAAGGAATAGGAGCAGAATTAAATCAAAACAAACACCCTATAGCTGATGAAAGTCGAAAACTTAATAATGCTGAAAGGTTGTATTCAATATATGATAAAGACATGTTAGCAATAATGCATGCATTGGCTAAATTTCGACAATATTTGGTGGGTGGTAGGTTTGCGGTTAGAATTGATCATAACAATTTGAAATATTTCTTGAACTAGAAAGATTTGAATGACGGGTAGCAGAAGTGGATAAGTAAGATCCAAGCTTATGATTTTGAAATTGAATATGTTTAAGGAAAGAACAATGTGGTTGTCGATGCTTTATCGGAAACCTGAAATAAATGCTATATCAAGGTTGACAACTAATTAGAAATCTTTTTTATTAGTAGAATATTCTAAGAATGCATTTGCATGTGAGTTAATGGATGGGTATGTATAGGATGACAGATATAAGATCGTGAATGATATTATTCACTACAAGAATAGAATCTTTCTTGTACCTAGTTCTAAATTAAAATTAAGAATTATGTAGGCAATCATGATCAACCTTTGGTAGTGTAAAGTTTAGATATATCTTCTCTTTGGTGTAAATCTCTATTTCTATATATATGATATGAAGGACTTTATATTCTGAAAATAGACTATAATATCTTAATATTAATATTTGAATTTATCAAAGAATTAATATAAGAATAATTATATATATAATAATTATTGTTTTCAACATATAAAGAAAGAAGTATTATCATTGATATGCAATGGGAATAGACATGATTGCCTTTATGATTAATCGATCTATCCATCACATTCAAATATATATGTTATACCCAAGCATCAATTAAAGACGCATCCCATCGAAATGCTATCCCGTCAGTTAGTATGACGGTGATGTCAATAATAAGGTGCGGGGCCAATAGACAGCCGAGGGTCGCCTTTAAAATATCAACACTGACTTCAATCAACCCGATACATGGTATAAGAAGTTTATTACAAACTATTTTAAAGTTGCTCAACTTACTTTAGTAACATACATACACACACACACACACACACACACACACACACACATATAGATATAAGATAATAATAAATATATAATATTATATATATGTATATGATATATATACAAGTAATGAACAATAATCTAATAAAGTATTGACACACATAATAGATCTATAGGCACAAATTATTTAATTTCAATTTCTCACACGGCTAACATATTTAACACTCCCTCTTTAGCAAGAGGGAAATTGAAAGAGAATAAAACAACTTATACAATAAGGTGTAATCATCATACTGTTTGGTAAGGTTTAACGCAAGAATCACAAACACAATGGATTTTCATGGTGTCAAGCAAAATCCGGCCCAAAGAACCATGAAGGTTATGAATGTAACTGGCAAGATCCGGCCCAAAGAACAAAGATAACCCTAACTTCAAACATTTATGTTTGAAGACAGATCAACTATAAATGAAGTCATCACTTTATAATAGGATCAGAACACAAGAAAGGTCGTCACCTTTCACAAGAAAAGTCGTCACTTTTTACAACACAAGCTTGCAAGTAAAAATTCATATTCATGAATATATTAATAAATACATTTACAACAATGTCATACTAGGTTTACCTCTAAAGTACACAATTTTCAACTTTGCAAGAAGTTTGGTAAAAATATCAACATTCTGCTCATTTGTACTAATGTAACTTAATTTAATAACATTTTTGCCAACCATATCTCTTACATAGTGATAAGAAGTCTCGATATGCTTCGATCAATTCTGGAAAACTTGATTTGCAGAAAGTTTGATACAACTTTGATTATCGTAGTGAATCACTGTAGGATTTAGAGGTTTTCCAAATAACCCAAATAGCAGTTTCCTTAGCCAACTACTTCACGTACTCCCATGGAGGCAGCTACATACTCGACTTCAGTAGAACTTAAGGCGACAACTGGTTGTATTCTGCTGAAGAAAGATATCATAGCTGACCCAAGATTGTAACAACCTGTAGTGCTTTTACGATTTGAGGAGCAACCTGCCCAATCTGAGTCAGTATACCCTTCAAGATTTATCTCAACATTTTTATATTTTAAACCGAAACCAATAGTTCCTCGTAAGTATCTCAAGATGTGTTTGGTAGTCATTAAGTGAATCTTCTTTGGTTTGCACATGAAATGACTAGATAAGTGAATCTTCTCGATGCAAGTTTGTTTCCATCAGAGTAGATAAGGGCTTACTATTCATCATTTCTAATCTAGTCAGAATATCTTGAGTATACTTCCCTTGATGTAAGAAGATGTAGTCCCTTTTCTAATTAACTTCTAGTCCCAACAAGTAGTGTAGTAACCCTAGATCTTTCATCTCAAATTTGGCTATGAGGTCTTGTTTGCATTTTTCAATCAATTTATCATCTCCTGTTATAAGTAAATCATCAACAAATAGAACAAGTATTAACATCTCATCTTTTGAAGTTTTGAAGTATATATTTGAGTCGGCTTCATTCTTCGAGTATCCAAGTTTGGAAAGATAGTTGTCTATCCTTTCATACCAAGCTCGAGGAGCTTGTTTGAGACTGTAGAGTGCTTTCTTGAGTTTACATACATACAACTTTTTATCTATCACAAGGAACCCTTCAGGTTGCTCTATGTAGACTTCTTCACTAATGATCCCATTTAGGAAGGCAGTTTTTACATCCATCTGATGAATCTTCCATCCTTTGGATGCTGCAATTGCAATGATTTTTCTTACAGAAGTGTAACGGGCTACCAGAGAAAAAGTTTCTTCATAGTCAATGCTAGCTTTCTAAGAAAACCCTCGAGCAACAAATCTAGCTTTGTGTTTTTCAATAATTCCATCTGCGGCATATTTGATTTTATATAACCATTTTGAAGATACAACTGATTTTTCTTCAGGTCTAGGTACAATATCCCAGACATTGTTTTGAAGTATGGAATTGTATTCTTCCACCATGGCATCTTTCCACTCTAGTGAATTTAGAGCTTCTTCAATTGTAGATGGTTCAATTTTATTTAGCTTAGTTATCAAAGCAGTATAACATTATTGATTTCGAGTTCTCTTGCTTTCTTTTGAGATCTCATCTGGTTCTACAATGTTTTTTTCAATCATCTTCCTTGCCCATAATGGTCTTTTCTTCCCATTAGTAATTTCCTCATTAGCTATATCTAATTCTCTTCCTTCAGATGTGTTCTCCCTCTGAGTCTCAGTTTGTCTAGATCCTTCATCATTTGAGTTTGGTTCATCTTCTATGCTGGTTGGAAGTTTTAAAGCAGAGTGTTCTTCAAAAATTACATCTCTACTTATTTCAATTGATCTTTTGTCCAAGAAGTTCTATAACCCTTGGAATTTTCACTGTATCCTATAAATATACCTCTCTTTCCAGAAGGTTTGAGTTTAGTCCTTTTTTCTTTGGGTATGTGTCTAACTGGACATCCGAATATTCTAACATGACTTAAATCTGGTTTAGTCCTTGAGAAAAAAATTTCTGGTCTGTTATTTTTTAGAATTGAATGTGGACATCTGTTTTGAATGTATACACCAGTCTTAAAGGCTTCTACCCAAAATGAATCTTGCATATTTTGATCATGTAAAATAGCTTTTGTGGCTTCAATGATGGTTCTATTTTTCCTTTATACGACTCCATTTTGTTCAGGATTATAAGGTATTGTATACTACCTCTTAATCCCAATAGAATTGCAAAAGCTTTTGAAGATTTCAAATGTATATTCACCTCCATTATCAGATCTTAATGTTTTAATCTTTTTACCAGTTTGATTTTCTACTAATGCTTTGAAAGTTTTGAATTTTGATAGTACTTCATTAGATTCTTTGACTTTCAAAAAATAGATCCAAGTCTTCCTAGAGAAGTCATCAATTGAAGATATATAATAAAGGAATCCCCCTAGAGATGGTGTGGGCATGGGTCCACATAGGTCTGAGTGGACTAGTTCCAAAACTGATTTTGACTTGTGTTCACTAGAGGGGAATGGTCTTTTTATGATTTTCCCTAGAGCACACCCTTTGCAAGTTCCTATATGGATTGAGTTTGGTTTAGGGGTTCCAAAAGTGATCTTTTCTAAATTTGGAAGTGAATTGAACCCAATATGCCCAAGTCGTCTATGCCATAATTCATTAACATTTGATGTTTCATGACTAAGGGCTTGCTTTTGAATATTGCATAATTTATATAATGTTCCAAATCTAGACCCTATAACAATAGCTCTTTTCATATTTGAGTTATTAGGCCAGTATAGTACTTTGTCCTTGTTGAAGGTGACTTGATATCCATCATCAGTTAGACTTGAGATTGAAATTAGATTTCTTTTTATACCTAGTACAAATAAGAATCTTTGAGATTTAGTGTAGATCCATTTTTTAATCTGATAGAATAGGTCCCAATGCCTTTGACAGGATAGGTGTTGTCTCCAATTGTGACTCCTTTAGTAATATAAGTTCCAAATGTATCAAACATATCTCTGAATCTAGAGATGTGGCGAGAAGCACACCTATCTACAATCCACGCTTCCTTATTTGAATTCACTTCACTTGAGAGTGCAGAATGGTATAGTTGATTTTCATCTTCCTTTGTTTTAGCTAGGGAGGCTAGTATTTTTTCTCTCTCAAGACAGTTTTTGAAAGTGTGTCCCATCTTCTCACATTTGTAACACTTAACTTTGGAGTAATCATTATTTCCATAGTTACACCGCCCTGGGGGACGAGGGGACGGCGGAATAGGGGACAAGTTTCCGAGACGGGGGGATAGAGGGGACTTAATTTGGGGACGGCGAGGGGACGATGGGGGGACGGCGGCGGGGGACAAGAGGGGTGAATATATCTATGCGTATGGTACTTAAAAATGCTAGTTATGAAAATATGTATTGCAATATAGGATATAAAGATGTAAAAGAGTGAATACTTGAACATTGCATTGAATTGGAACATCGCACATTAAACATAAATAGTCGAATCTGCAAACAGTGAATATCGGAATGTCCCTCATCCTCAGTGGAGGTGGTGGAATCTAGTGGTTGCCGCTGAGGACAAGGAGACAGAGTCCCCAAGTCTTCGGTGTGTTTAAGTCTCCGAGACGTTGAGCAAAAAGGGGGAGGACGCGTCCCCGTGTTACTATGATTATTTCTAAAATTCTTTTTCTTATTATTGAATTTTCTCTTTCGTTTATTTGAGACAATGTGAAGAGTTTTATTTTCTCCTTCTTGATTTGATGTGATTGCTCTGGAGATTAACCTTGACTCTTCTAATATGCATTCATTTTTTAGCTGATCAAATGTAGGAATAGAAGGTCTACTAACCACTTGTATGAAAGTATCCCAAGACGTTGGTAGTCCTCTAAGAGCTATTAATGAGAGCTCTTGATCTTCTATTTTGTTTCCAATAGATGATAAGTGTTTCTTGGTTTCATAAATTTTCTCAAAATAAGATTGAATGCAGTCTCCTTTTTCCATTTTAGTATTCAGTAGTTGAGTTTTTAAAGTGATTAGTCTACTTGAGTTATTTATCTCAAATATATCTTTTATGGTCTTCAATACTTCATATGCACTTTTAATATTTGATATAGAGGGAAGAATGTGATCCTTTACTGAGTCGACAATAATTTTCCTTGCTTTATTGTTTCGCCTTTTCCAGGTGAGTCCTTTTGATTCATTTTGAGGTATTGAATATCCTTTTCAATAAATGTTTCTAGTTCTAGTTCTTCAAGAATCGTAATGATACGAGTTTTCCAAGAGAAAAAATTTGATGCACCTTCAAGTCTATCTTCCACTCTGACATTGTTTGTCATTATGTCTTTCCCTTTTTAATTGAAATGAAATTCGAGATTTCTCTACCAATTTGGCTCTGATACCATGTAAAGTTTAAATATATCTTCTCTTTGGTGTAAATCTCTATTTTTATATATATGATATGGACTTTATATTCTGAAAATAGATATGATCACATTATAATATCTTAGTATTAATATTTGAATTTATCAAATAATTAATATAAGAATAATTATATATAATAATTATTGTTTTCAACGTATAAAGAAAGATGTATTATCATTGATATGCGATGGGAATAGACATGATTGCCTTGATGATCGATCAGTCTATCCATCACATTCAAATATATATGTTATACCTAGGCATCAATTAAAGACACGTCCCATCGAAACCCTATCCCGTCAGTTAGTATGACGGTGATGTCAATAATAAGGTGTGGGGCCAATAGACAACCAAGGATCACCTTTAAAATATCAACGCTGACATCAATCAACCTGATACATGGTATAAGATGTTTATTACAAAGTATTTTAAAGTTGCACAATAGGACATCCTAGATATTTCAAAAATTGTAGGCAAATTCGTGAATGGTTCACACGCAAAGGGCTCAAAAATGATGTATTACAATATGTTAAGGAATGTATCACATGTCAACAAAATAAAGTCGAGCATTCCTATCCAGCATGACTACTTCAGCCTTTACCCATTCTAGAACAGAAATGGGAAAGTATTTCTATGGATTTCACTACTGATTTGCCCCGAGTACAAGGTAAAGATTGTATCTTCGTTGTGGTTGATAGACTAACCAAATTTACATGTGGAATACGTTTTAATGTGTTAAGTGGGTTTCTAATAAGTATTTGCATATTTTAAGCTTATTCAATAAATGTAAGTGAAAAAATCTAACTCATTTACATATGTTGTTGTATATATAGTTTATTTTAATTATTTTAATGCATTTAAATGGAGTTTTTAAGACTCATTGCATATATATCTTTCAAAATAATCACTTAGTGGACTTTTCAAATCAACTTGCATGTTTTTACAATATGCAAATCCTCTTCAAAGACAGGTGGCGATTTTTGAGCTAAGTGCATGTGTATGATATTTGCCCAACTTATTTTTATCTAGCCTAAGTCAAAAGGGCCGAATTTGAGCCCAACTACATATGTTATAAAAATTTATGTAAATGACTTTGAAAAACACGTTCTCCACTAAGTCTTAAAGCCAATAGACTAAGTGGCAATTTTATATGGTTTTACATGTTTCTAAATACATGTCTTTACTTCCAAATAATGTGTTTCCCTTTACCAAGTTAAGGGTGGCGATTTTTGGTGGTTTTGCATGTGTTAAAACACATGTTTTTGCCTTCCAACATATAACAATGCATGTTGTTATATGTGTGTTTGCCTTCCAAAAAACGCATCTAAAGGCAGCCCTTGAACAAATCTTCATCAATGGCAATTTTCCATACAATTGCATACATTAGAATATATGCATTTGCACAAAAAAATCCCGTTTTAAACTTGCAGCCTGCATTTGGAGGGGTTTTGGACACATTTTTCACATGCAAATGCAACCAAAATGTGTGTTTTTAATTCATAACATGAGACTTTTTTATCAAACACTCAAAAGTGGCAATTTTTAGTCCAAAAACACATGTTTTTGGCTCCTAAAACTTCACTTCTTGGGGGAAGTTTTCTCCAAAAACGGATTTTGCAGCCTTCAAATGCTCATATCTTGAGCATTTCTTGGTCATTTTTGATGATCTAAGGGTCACTGTTTGCCTAAAATCACCCACAGAACACATTGGGCTATTCAAAAATTGAATTTCTTGAGTGTTTTCTTCATTTCTCAACCCAACTAGGGCACATTTTGGCTCAAAAGCACCATAGTTTTGAGCAGTTTGCACCAAAACAACAAGTGATTGGATCAAGGTAAGTTTGAAAGCATTTCCTATCCTTCCTAGCTTGCATTCAAGTCTTCTTGCTGAGGCAAATAGCTTTGGTTCAGAAAATTGCACTGATCTCATGAGACCATACTAGTGTATATATACATGTCGATATGCAAAATATCGATATGTATATGTACATGAATATCGTCTAAATATTCTTAATCAAGATTGCATCATTCAAAACTGTCGATGCATATTATTATTGAAGTAATATCTCAGATTTGAATTCAGTAAACAATCGAATTTATAATGATTGTTATCAATTACAAAAGACTTAATTAAAGTCTTAAATGGCATTAGTTCTTGTTATGACTAATCATCGGGTGTGACCATTCCACCGAACAGGCACATCAATGAATGGACATATCTCCAAATGGAGACATGCCCATTCACCCATGTACCCGTCCAAATCACATGTAATGTATATGCCGCCTAATATTGCAACATAGTAATTGATTAATGTGTGCAGATTGGAGGCTATACAGACGTCGATCTTGAAGAAATATTTATCATCATTTACATAGAGTTTTATATATACTGTGCAGCACTTGTATACTTCATTGGCATTGACTATACGTGCAGGAAATATACATAATTCAGTAGCAAAAAGGAAATATGTAAGTAAACTTTACACTTCTAATTTGCATATGGCATTGATTTGGTCAAAATTGTTCCACATTTTGTGCATTACATTTCTCTAACTATATCCACATGTCCAAATTCAAACCATGTAATGAGGATTTCGAAATCTATTTAAGTGTTGGTTTGGGCAAATCTAAAATTCGAAATCTAGGATACTTTCAGATTTCCTCAAGATTTGGACAAGGTTTTTGTCTTTCTCATTTGTAGTGAAATGGAAGTAATTTTTCTTGCTTATTTTATCTAAAGCATTTGTATATATTTTTGTTTGAATGTTCATGCAAGTCACTGACATTTCCATTTTCAGATTTGTATGATTTTCATTCTTGAAGTTGTTCTTTCTATCTTTTGTGTTTTTCTACAAGTTTCATATGCAAGGTCTCATCTTATTTGCATATCTAGTAGGGTGTAAAATCTCATTCTCAAAAGAAAGGCAAAATCACCATTTTTCTCACATGCGAATGCAAGATAAAACCCCACCAATATGCATTCCATGAACCTCCATATGGCTGCCCTCTAGATGAAGAAGAATTTCCCACATGATTGTTGGATACATAGTATGACTTCCACCTATTAAATCATGCTATGTTTCCATTTCATTACACTTCACTCCTAATTTGCACATCTTAAAGCTCGCTGTCCACATATGCAATCCACTCCAAAAAACCCATTTTGTCCATTCTAGTCATTTTTTAGTCATTATGAGCTTGACCCATTTGCTGTCCCTAACTATTCCATGTCCTTTCCCTATACATAACTTGCTTGAATCTGTGTTTTTACATAACCAAGTTTTTTATGGACCCTTCATACGACGATGGTCATACAATATGGAACTTTCATGTGACAATTGCACAGGCACCCCATTTGGCAATGTCAAGAGAAGTTACACCATCAAAAGGAAAGAAACTACTACAAGATTGAATGACATTCTCAAGTCACTCAATCATCAACTTGAGTTGCTGGACGGAATCTTGGTGCCTCGAACAACATGACGGAGATTGATTTGGACGTCATGTCTGTTAAAATGTACCATGATTATGCACATCTGATGAGCAACAAAGAGAAGTTCTACAAGGACTAGTAAAAGATGCAAAGGCAGCGGTAGCCAAGATAACTAACCAAGAAAGCCTGATCAGAGAAACATTCAAAGGGCTATCATGCGAAGTGATCATAAAAGAAAACGGACTTGAGAATCAAGAGGATGTTCTCACAGAGTTCGCAGAGGCCATCTGCTTACAGCTTGAAGTGGATGACTTCAACGTTAGTGTGCTGGATACATTTGCAAGCTGGATGTATTCATTGAAGAATCTACAAAATCAAATGGAGATTTGTAACAAAGAGATATCTGGAGCAGCAAGCATACTCAGGAAGGTTACAATGATCTCGCAACACACTAGTGAACCAAATGGTGTAATTGTACGTAAATCCCTATGGAAGTTTGGAGAGTTGGTTGATACTATGTGAATACTTCAAATCAGATTTTCATATGCTTTAAGTAGAATAGCAGTAGGAATGCTCAATCTAAAGAGCATCTAGTTGTAAGTACAAGATAACATGCACCTGCACAACCAGCTTATGTAGTTAAGTTGCAATCACATTAGGCATGTAACTTTGAATAAAGTCAAAGTAGTTAGTTAGAGATAAGTCATGCTAGTTGAGGTTGTTCCACTTTTTTCTCTACCTTTCTCTCTCCTATTTTCCTATATAAAGGAGAGAGCTCATTGTAAATAATCATCTTTTGGCAAGGCAAAAAAATTCTGCCAATCTGTATTGTGCACTCTAAGACTTTGTGCTTGGATGTAAATCAAATTGCTTTCAATAAAAGAGGCAACTTGCTTTCAAACTTTGTGTTCATTCGAGTTGTTATATGATGTCTTTTTTTGAATATTGATTGTGAGTTTTTGGAACATTGATCAAGAGGGATTTGAATTTAATTGTGCATACTTTGAGTTGCATATTACATTTAGAGCCAATTTGAACTTTTGAAGACTCTATGCTGCAAGAGGACAAATTGCAGTAGATAGTAGTGGCTAATTACTTAGACCTGAAGACTTTGGGCTTGAGCTGTAAGAGTTTTTATTAAATTTGAGAGTATCCAATAAGAGACTTTGTGCCTTATTATTTATTCTACTTGAATCCTTATTCGAAACAAATGCAGGAGACTTTTGGTTTCTATTTTTGTTTCACAAAATATAAAAACTATACTATTGCCCTTGGTGTTGTTCTTACGTCAATTCCAAGGTCAGCGATATTATCATAGCAATAAGGCACTTTTTGTTAAGTTCGAAAGTTAGAGTTGTGTTAGTTAACAGTTTTTCCCAAAATCTTTGATAAATTTGAACAAGGGAGAAAAATGCAAACTAACAAATTGAATTTCTATGCCTTGATTAGGAATTCTCTACTTTAAAGGTTTGCTCAATATTAATTAAGGTGTAGCTAACCTTTATGAAAAGATAATCATTCTTCCTGAATCGAGGGAAAATCTTTTCCAGGAGTATTTTATTAAAAAATACTCAAAATGTCAAAATCATCTTACAAATACAAGCTAAATGTCGATACCGAAAAACCATTTAATCTTAACGATTAATATCATGTACATGATTAAATGTTAAGATAAAGGAATAATGTTAAGAACAACAGAGATTTAACCTCCCACAACTTTCAAGATTCAAAACAGATAATTTCAGAAGAATGCAACAATTACAACTTAACTCCAAACATAACACACACTCTCAAGAATGCATATTACCACAAAGCAAACAATAGTATTTGCTCCAAGAAGTTTAAGTAGAATAAAATTATAGAACTTTACTCCAATTGCTGCAAATTCGGAATATTTTATTTAAAAAATCTAAAAGCACAGAGTATCAAAACAAAAGTATTTTTGTTTTTGTCTACGAAGAGATTAACCCCTTCAAATACCATCTATTGCATATATATAGGCATAGGGCTGGATAGTTATCCAAAATTACCCTGCTAGGAGTAAATAGTCTCTTAGTTAACACAACCGTGTCAACTGAAATGCAGAAAGAAATAAATAGGAAAAAGAAAAAACAGTTGCCCATTGATCATTCGCCACGTCAGGAGGAACTGTCCGCACCGACCACAATCCTTGTGGTCTTCCATGTCTCATATGCGGTCAAGAACGCAAAAATAACGGATTGATGAGGTAAGCCGACATACGCCATCCTCTGTTTCCAAATTTCCTTTTCTCTTTTTAGTTCTGTCATCTTTTCTGCGTGCATCTCCAAATGCTTCAAATTGATTATCAACATAGCCTCAATATGAGCAATATTGGAGAAATCCTCCCTGCATGGTGCCTTTTTGTATTGAACCTCATGGAATTTTCTTTGAATTTCATTTATCAGTTCTTCCACTGGGGCAACGGAGTCACTCTCTTTTCCTGCACAATGTTTACTGAACCATTTCAAATCGCTTTGAATGATTTCATCCACAAGCCTGAGGCTATCTAGGATTTCTTTGATTTCATTGATTGCTTCGATTAACACCTCATTTCTCCATTTGATGCAATGCTTTATCGCATACAAGGTTTTCTCATCAAGGCCAGCGACAAGGCATTCAACTTGAAATTTTTGTAAACCAAATCCCTGAATTTCTTCAATCCAAAGCACTACCTTTACCCAATTATTTCTCTCTTTTTCAAAACCTTCATTGTTGGACTCTACTTTCTTAATGATGACAGCAGTTTCCTTCGAGGCCTTGTCCAAAAGTCTAACTTGTTCCTCAAGTTGCTTTAGGATGTATTGCAACCATTCTTCAAATGTTTTTGCAACAACTTTGCAGTTCTGTAGATTGTTAAGAAATTGTTGATTGGCTGAAGATGATACATCCACCAACGCTGACATCTCATTCAGTGGTTTGGGTTCCGGATGCAAGATGGCATTGATATATTGAGACATGCTTTTGATTGCCTCTTTCATTTCTTGCTTGTCCTAAGCATCCTTCCAAACTCTATTTGCTATCTTCTTGTTTGAAGCTTCAAAAATCTTCATTTCAACCACACGATTCCCCTTTCCAAGATCAACTCTTGTTATTTGATAGTCCTGAGGAGAGAATTTTTCAAGGGACATGTCTTTCAGTGGCTCGGCTATTTCAGTTGTCCAGTGTCCTGAGTTCTTGTCAAAGTTCAACCTAGACTCAGTTTTGGCCCTTTTAGTTTTTGAAGGCTTTCCCAAGCATTTGTTGACCAGGTCATCAATAGGCATGGATATTGGTACTAAACTCCTTTTCTTCTTAGTAGAAGTTTCCAGCCATTTTGGGGTAGTAGGTTCTTTACCTGCCAAAGGAGAAATTTTTGCTATGGCCAAGGTATCAGATTGAGAACCAGTATTATCAGCGGACTTCTGAGGATTCGAGGTATTATTGGCCATGAGGGAAATGGGAAACTGCATCAAACTTGCCTTTGCTTCAGTTGGATCTAGGTCAACTGTGACTCTCCCCTTTTCTTTGCTCGATGTTGCCTTTTAAGTGCTGGAACAAGTTACCCTTTTGAATTTGGGTACCTCTTCTTGAACTTGAAGTTGAAGTGGCTTGGAAGTTGCTTCAACTTCAACTTCAGCTTCAGCTTTAGAACCTGCAACAGAGTCAGCAATATCAAGGTTAGAGATGGCCTTAGGTATGCGCTATGTTTTCTTATGCTTAGCTCTTGAGTATTTTTTTGGAACTTCGAGAGTGTCTGATCTAACATTCTTTGATTCTAACCACTTCTCAGTTCTTCTCAATACTTCTGAAGTACAGGAGATTAGGTCATCTTCTTCCCTCTTAGTCCAATCAAGCTCAGGGATGGGTATGCATTCAACTTGTTCAACATAGAATGGGTCGATCACCTCCTCAGCTTCATCTTCTTTTATTCCATGAGTATTGAGATTTACCTTAAACATACTAATCTGATTGATTGTCAATCTGGACGATAATCTTTTTCTAACTTCAAATTCATCGAGACAATTAGCCCAGTGATCTTCCAGATGAGGAACATGGGTTAATGAAGATGCATGCCCAAAATTATATTTAGCAAATCCTGCATAATCAAACTGTTTTCTAGCAGTATAGGGTTTGAGGCATAAACGTGACAATGCAAGTTGTGCTAACTTAGCCTGTTTGTAATTTGAACACCTGTAATGACCAATTTCAATAGGGAACAAGGATGAGACTAACTTCTTTGTACTTTCGGAGGAGTCAAATAAAGAAATGAGCTGCCTACATATCTCTGATAAAACAATACTGTCTAAACAGTAATGTGGCAACTTAAATGGTTCTTCAAAAAAACCCCAATCCTGAGATATGTAAATTTAGGGAATTCGATATAAAAGCAGCCATAAATTTTAATAGCCTACATGGATTCCTTTGATAGCTTGTGATTTTCATGACCTTGGAGCTCAAAAACTAACCTCCCAAGAAAAACATCATTAACCCTCCTAAACTCCTTGCAAGATTCAGTTGCATGAAGGTCTTTGTAGTATTGGTAGATAGTCATCTCTTCTATCCAGGGCATATGCGGAAGTCCCTCCCATTGTTTGGATGCTGCTAAAATATAAACCAGGAAGGAATATAGAAAGAATGGGCTGAAACTACCTACTGCTATGAGGCTTCTATGCAAATCTCATCTATTAAATCTGCCCAATCAATAAATTTTTCACCTTCAATGATCTTTGGAATAAAAGATACATCCAACTTTCCCAATGAAAGGCATAATCATTGCCTTTGATCCTATTCAAAAGTAACACAATGTCTGCTATTTCTTTAATGAAATGTTCAATTGTTAATGGCTTAGGCAATCTAGAACCCCCTTCAGCTGGTCTCAAAAGCCAAGTTTGAGTTTTGATGTTGTCGTAATTTTTCTTTCTATCATGATATAGACGCTCAAATTCCTCAAAGGTCCATGGTTCATAGGGTTCCTTATGAGGGATTCTCAAGGCTGAGCTAACACTTGTCCTACATATTCTTACTAACACCTACCCTGAAGCTTTCTTTATGCATTTGGTGTTGGGGTCGTAGTGATTTGTGCACTCAACAACTAGTTCTGGGCATTCAATAGCTAGTGGGAAGGCAACGGCTTCCAACAAACCACTACTGGCTAATTTTTGATGTATGGGACTAGACTGAACATCCCTTGCCCGCTCAATTACATCCCCTAGGTTTTTATTTACCATGAACGTATCCCGAATTTCAGAAAGGGAACTCAATAGGAAAGGTTTTTCAAGCTTAGGCATTTTGGGGAGAAAGCGTCATGGTTTAACTTGAAAGATACAGATTTAAAGAAATAAACCAAAACACTTCAAAGGGAAAACCAAGCACAGAAATGACAGAGTGAGAGATAATGCACTTATAGTTTTGGGTAGAGTCCAGACATCCACTTTCCTTGCTTACCAGTCGGCATTGAGAGCTCAAGATGATGGAATGAGCGCTCATGCAGGACAAAAGGTTATTATAGAGGATGATTTCTTGAAAATCCAAGGACAGATTTGAGTGGGCAAAAAGGGTTAATTACAAGTGTGCCATCTATACTCTGACAAGACTTGCAAGGCTTAGTTGGATTTAATATCCATCACATCCGTATGCAGCTCAACCTTTCATGATGTGACAAAATCCGCGTGCCACCTTTTTCCATAAAGTAATCGTACTTAGCACGATTTCTCATAATTGCCACAATTATTGTCTTCTGCATCTTCAACATCACCATAGGGTGGCACCCATTTCTTTGGCTCATAAAGATGAATTTTTAATCTCACTATGCACCTTCTGCAAGGAAACAAGCACACGTTAGAAAAATCTGGAAAGTCGAAGTTGAAGTTGAAGTTTAAATCAACTTCGGCTTCAACTTCAACTTCAAATAGTGGACCTAGGTTGACGGGGAGGACACCTTGCTGAAATGAAAAGGAAAAGGTGAAGTTGAACTCGAACTTGAAGTAAAGTCGGGCTTCAACTTCAACTTCAAATTGCAAAATAACACTTTTCGTGATAACTTTGTACATCAACAAAAAGATATGGTAACAAGTTGTATACACATCATTTTTGAAAATACAGGAATTGATCAAGAGAACCATCCTTTTTGTAATTTTGATTAAATTCCTATTGAAGCTACCTATTGTAAGAAGGGAGACTCCCCTATTGCTAAGAGAGAGAAATCTCATGAAATGTTGCCTAAAGTCACAATTTTGTAAGTCGTAATTAGTGACGTACAAAAAGTTTAGCCAACAGGTTGGCCTAGTGGATTGAACGAGATTGGAAATATCAGACTATTGAATCAAGATAAATTCCTTGGAAGCAAATCATTGGGTTGCCTGGATTGTATTTCAGTGAAATTCTTATTAATGCAACTTGAGGAACATTGAATAAACAACGGCAATGAAATACGACAAACTTGTTTGTTTCCACGAAGATGTTAATTTGAAGAGTTATGTCGGACAAGTGCTTTGAAGAGGAATGCCAGGAGAATCATTGTTGAATTGTCTAGAGCAAGATGTGATGCTAAGAAGAAATCGTATCAGGTTTGTATGAAGTGTTATTACCGGAGTTGCCTGGAGAACATATTGCATTTATCATGAGTCATCAAAGGAACATCTTTGTAATTGACGAAATCATCTGCAACATACTAAATTGTATCTAGCAAAAGTTCATCTGGATATTACGTTCCCCCTCATCAAAGGGAGCCTCGTGCAAATTCCTACCAATGGCATCAGTGCACCACTCAAAGGCATCGTGTTCCACCATTATATGCATATACAGGAGCCGTAATTACTCAGTGTGAAGGAATATTTATAGGTACAGTGATCAACTTTAATTTATTGTAATTGGTCTTCTTCCTATTTAAATGTGAATTTGAGAGTTCTTTGTTGCACTCTTATTCAATCAATCTAGATATTGATTCTATTGAATCCAATGGGTATACCGTTAACACTGCGAAAGAATAGACCAGGAAAACAGTCTAATAGATAACTGAACTAACTGAGGGAGTATCTTGCACATAGGCAATGAAACTAATTAAGAATTAGAAGGGATCTTATACACCATGTTCTCTGACTCAGGCTCCAAAGACAAGGCAATCTCCTCACTCACCGTCTGTGTACAGAGATCGATCACGAACATCGTTTTGCCACTTTCTATCCTAAGGGCATTCTTCTTCCAGTTATGGTTTACTCTCGCATTCACCAGTCGTCCTCTACCAAGAATGGCATTATACACCTTCTTCAGCGAGATCACTACAAAGTCTAACACAAATGGCTGCATTCTGATGGTTACTTGTTGTGTCATGAGCATCCCGAGGGGTTTTATGACCTACTGGTCTGCACCTAGTAAGTTGAAGGTGGGCGGCCACAGGGTAGGCTTCCCAAGCTTCTTCCATGTTACCTCCAACAAGACACTTACCCCTGATCCACCGTCAACTATGCTCTCAGTCAGAATTGTTCCTAAGATGCCCATTTCGACTACAAGTGGTGTCGACCATTGCTTACAGCTAGGAACATGGGGTCCATTGTCGACCCTCCTGGAATGCATGTATGTTGTATGATTCTAGTTTGAGAAGTCATGCTTAGTTGTGTTGCATAGGCATTCAATCGTGTCGTCTTCAATTACGACATAGTTTGGAGGTCTAGGATTTTGACAGGCACCCTTGTTAGTAACATCTGCCTTATTCGTCTATTACTATTTGTTCCCCATCGATCGAGCATTACTTAAATGGGCTAGGCAAAAAAAGTATGGCTCCGTTAACCAGCCCCGACAACTTGCTACCTGAATTCATTAGTGAAATCAATGAAAAATGGCTTGTGCTAATGTAGCATCTGCACAAAATCTCTATTTTCAGCCTCTATTTGCCTGGACGTACATGCAGCAACGTGTGTATCCTTCCTTATTTTCATGGCCTTTTATATTTGTTCTTTCGATTCATGTATTGTTTCTTCACTCAGGGATCAGGATACACTACTTCTTTCGCCTTGTTCCAGGTGACAATGAGTATCTTCTCTTCTACAATATTAAGTTTACGCCAAGCTTTGGACAGTTTTGCATCTTCATGGTCTTTGGGACCACACCATCAATACAACTTCTAAGGTGTGTCGCTCTTTGTACAGTTTCAAGTGAAGTGGCTGCACTAACTGCATCCAAACACTGGATCATTATTAGTCCCTTTGAATCATACTGTATTTGGCTTCGTTTCTCATTACCTCTTCTTCCTATGCGCCAATTGTTACAAAACTCGCCAGATGATGCATTATTATTCATTTGTTGGTCCGGGTTGACTGTCCAAAGGTAGATGGTTGCTCCTATGTAAAGAGCACTTATTAGCCCCTAGTCTTGAAGTTGTATGGGCATTCCTTAGTGGAAAGGCCCATCATTTGACTAATGTCGCACAATGATTTCTTCGAACATGACCCCTTCGTGTGCCTGCTTTCCCTACGCTCCGTACACCACATCTCCCATTCATCACTCCATCCTGTGTTTCCCTTCGTTGTTTTAAATTCGCACATAATACGTTACATGTATTTCTACAGGGCTTGCACCTTCTTGTTTGATTCATTTTCACACTCACTGCTACTCTCCTCTCCCGATAATTCATCGCTTTCAGATGAGGACCTGCTTTTCTTCTTTTACTCCTTCAATATCTTGCCTCAACTTTCTAAGTTCATGGCTTTGTCGTAGGCGTCTATGCACAATGATGACAGTACTACTTTCATTTTCTTCTAGACAAAAGCGTTTAATCCCTCAACGAACAATCTTTTCTTCAATTTGTCCGCCAACTAAGTTACTATTCTCCTGAGTAACTATTTGAGCCTTCAAATATATGTGCATATAGTTTCTTTCTTCCCCTACTTGGAGTTGTATATTTCTACTAATACTTTATCATCGTCTTGAAGCAGTCTGAATTCCGCTTGGAACTCCTTTTGTAGATAGTCGCATGAACTTACCTTCGCCTTGTCCATGACCAAGTACCAATTCATCATAACTCCTCGAAGGCTCACAAGGAACTGTTGGATCCCTTAATCTTTATCTGTTACTCCATTAACCGTCCAGATAGTTTCACACGTATGGTATTGTCTAACAAGATCCTCCTTCCCGTCACCAATGAATTTTGGCAATTTCTATTTTTGAGACATGTTTCCTTTGGTTATCAGTCGTGTCTTTGAATTGGTAGGGTTGGATCTCAACGAGTTACCTTGACCACAATGCGATGTCACTCCAACACTCCTTGCCTCAATGTTCTCTTCCCTTGCCTATTCTCTCCCTTTGTCTCGAGATTCTCTTACTTCACCCCTCACTTGGGTTTCTATTTGCAAGGTGCAAGATAAGTTCATGAATTGTTCTCATTTTTCTTTGATCAAATTTAACCTCTATCGTGTCTACTCAAGCAACTCCTCGCTACTTCTTACTCATCAATGTTCTGGCGAACCCTTCGATTACTACACCTCCTGTCACCCATGTGGTTACCCTCTATGACACCTTCATGGTCCCCTTTGAAAAACCCTTCAATTGGTTTTTTCGTCAACGAGTTGTCTTAACCTTCGTCTTTGTTTGACTTATTGTGCAAGAATTAAAGCTTAGTGTGTGACTCGCAGAGCATCTACTTGTTCCTTCCTATTTCTATCTTCGTTTAATTAGTTGGGCATCAATTCAAACAAAACATCATAATGAGCCCAAAACACATTTTATTAATATATTTCTCTGTACGACGTGGGTAGACTCTGTGACCTTGTCATTATAGATTTACAAGTGTCCTTTCATTCTTCTTTCCCACGACTTAAAGCTCATGTGGTGGTCCTATGTCAGGCCCCATCATATTCTTCCTTGTCCTGATAATTGCTTTTAGAAAAGTTATGCAAGACCTATTGGCGGCGTTGTTCGTGCTCAATTTCCTCCCTTCATCTCATCAGCACAATGGATGCTTGAGTGAGCAGATGGGGAAGGTGATGCAACAACCTGTTTGCAACGGGCCTCATGTTCAAGGTGTCCCACACAATGTCTTCAGCAATTTCCATGCGTACGACCTTCCTTTGTACAAATATTTCGATAGCCACCCAAAACAAAAAGTGGAAGTTCTCCATTAAAGAATGTTCACTTTCAAAAAGCTCTATTACTCCTTGTTCATTGGTTGTGATATTTTCCAGCACAGGTATTCCCATCTATCCGGCATATTCCATTTCCTTCATTGCTCAATAGTTTCAATCGGCAATGATGCCAAATGTTTACCGTCATGAGTAAACTAGTTTAGTACATACTAGAAAAGAAATGAAACATAACATAGAAATAAGATAGCACAATGTTTTAGGAAACCTTAGTGCTCATTTCACTAATATTCATTCAAGTACATATAGTATCCAAAGGGTCGCAACACAACCATCGCATTCTAGCTTCCTTCGGTAATGGACACTACTTAACACATAATTAATTATTAATTATTCCCAAAAGACTTCACAAATATTTCCGGCAACAATGGTCAACGCTTGTTATATTCCCCTGCTCTTAGATTTCACATCTTTCAGCACCAACCCTTTTTAGGACAGACAATCAATGTGCCCCTTTGAACTCCTAGCTTATTAAAGTTCTAAGAAATTATTTAGAGACTATTCAATGACCTTCTGCTTTATTACTAGCTATTCTACACAAAAAAAGACTACTAACAACATTGTCAACAGGTTTACAATCCTAATATCTAACTGAAAATTCACACACGGGAATTGGAATAATAACAGGAAAAGTTAGAAATTAATCACACTAGAATATCTTACTCGAGCTTGAAAAGATGAAAACGTGACATGAAATTGGAAAAATACCTTGAAATATGCTGCCTCACATGCCTCTTGCATCTCAAATTCTACAAGAAACAAAACAAGTTTTAATAAATCCATTTCTTCTCTTGATCCAAGTTACAAAAATGTTTTTGGGAAATGCAATGCATCAATTTATTTTTTCTCTAGCATATCATGTTATTGATTCCTCTAGGGAAGCTGTAATGCAAGACACTATAACAGTAAATTCAATTTTTTTGACCTTGAGATAACAAGGTAATCCAATCTTGAATAAATGATATGAATATAGCAATACCAAGATCATTAAAACGTGTGTTCCTAAGCTTTCAGCTGTTACAAGTCTAAGATCTCTCATTTGACCCTTGCTTCTTATGTCAGATAGTTAGGTTTATATCTCAAAAGTCTAGATAAGAAAAAGAGGGGTTAATAAGAAACAGCAATAAAAAAGTTACACACCCAGTCTTGGGAATGTTTACTAGTAACTACTGACTTTATTTTTTTGTATGTCTACTCTTATCAGATAGTTTTAAGGGATCAAATATATTAACTCCACATTTACATGAAGGTTTGCTCTTGAATGTGCAAAGATAATTGCTTCTTCCCATATTCTAGTAGAATTTGAGAATAGCATGATGGTCACTCAAGATAAGGATGATTACACAAATTTTTATATTGCACCCATTACAAGCCATCGATGGCACATTGGCAAGACATTTTGAGCAAGTGTTAGCAATTTCCTGGAAGGTGCTAAGGATTGCTTCTTTCCACAATGCCTTCAGTCACAAGGACACTCATAAGTAACAATTCATAAAGATTATTTTGAAGGAAGCATAATCCAGCCCTCTTATTAAGAACTTCAAATTGCCATGTTCAGATATAAATATATTTATCCAGCTGGCAGCTGAGCACAGAGAGCTTAACTACCACAGTTTCAGCATTTTCTAGCCCAAGGTAAAGTCTCCATCCAGTAATATACTGGCAGCCCCTTGCAGAATCAAGAGGTGGCACTATCAGAAATGTACCTACTGTTGAGTATGTTGCCATTGATGTCAAAGATTGACAATCAAGGTTGTATAAATCTAAGACGATTGCTCAAAGTAATAGAAAATAGAATTGAACCACTTGAGGTGCTTAAGATGCTCAAACCAGTTGTATGACTACTTCAGCAGCTTGTCAGTTTTTTGCTTGTCCACTTTATTGCCATGTCAGATGAATATGCCTTGTCAACATTAGAATATTCACATAGTTGATTTCTTTGGAGGTGTGCATACTACTACCATATTTAGCATTTGGAGTGGGGCAGCTTTACCAATTTGGAGTCAATTAAAATACGAAGTATAAAACAATAATTCTTGATTATTAAAGGAAGATTAAGTTCCAGGCTGAATAACTATTGGCAAGGAAGTAGAACCGATTCTTAAAAAAGAAATATTCTTATTCATATTGTGGCTCAATTTGTTGTTGGATGAATGCACAAAAGTTTTTAAGAACGCCCACGGGCCAAACAGCCTATGGAACCCACTGGTAGCTAGCAATAGAAAGAACACGTGGACCCAAATGTTGCAGGCCCCATCAACTAGATCTCTTTTCTCTTGGCAACTTGGATCTCTTGCTATGTAATTTGATTAGGAAATCAGCCACCTTAGTGATCTTTTCTTCTTCAAACGAGTTTCTCACGGTGTTCACTTTTAAGGTATCACTATAATTCTCCTAAATATATTTGTAGATTGAGCACTCTATGATGTATGCCATTCAGTCTCCACCACCCCTTCAGAGCAATAACAACATCTATTTGTCCACTCAATTATATTATTCTAAGGGTGTGTGTTACTTGTTTGTTTAATGATTGGGCAGCTAGGAAGGCTAGTTTAACCGTGCTAGCCCCTGGTACCGGTCTGTTTTGAACAAAGTACAAATCTAAGTTTGGGGTTGGTCCATTTGTTGGTCCAAATAGGGTCCATTCCCACAATGGCTGGTTCAATCCGATCGAACCAAGTTTGAACCCAGGTTGGACTCAAGTGAATTCCAATAAACCAAGTGCAGACTTCACCTGAAAAGTGTTGGCAGACTTCTTTTTTTTAAATTTCATAAAACATTTGACATTCATAACCCAAAAAAGTGGTTTTAAAACATAGTAACAAGACTCGCTGCGAGTCAGGTGAGTTGTTTGAGTCTGTGAACCAAGTTACCTCAACTGGGTCAAAATGACCCGTGACCCTGGCTCAGCGGGTCAACTCGGCCGACTCGGCTGACTCGGCTGGGTGACTTGGCTGACTTGCCTAGGTGACTCAGCTGATTTTTATTTTTTTTGCCTTTGTAGTTCCATAATTGATGTATGTTACATATGTGATCAAATTACCTTCTATTTTGTGATGTTAGTGTCGTTAATCTTTATTCAAGAATGTGTGCATGAAATTAATTTAAATCCAAAAATATCTCTAGATTTCAAGGGTTTTATCACTTTACCGAGTCACATGCGAATCTAAGCTAGGTCATGAGTCGAGTTACCCTTGTCTAGTCTAAGCCGGGTCCAAGTCTTGTTAATGTGTTTCAAAATGAGTTATGTTGAGTTTTATGTCTCATTTGATGTGCAAATAGACATTTTCTCTTGAGGTGGAGCAAATAGGTGGTTGGGCAAAAGTTTGGTTGAGCATTGAAAATTTGCAAGATAGATTTATTAAGCTTGCATAGAGGTGTTTGTGCTTCATTCCTACTCCTTTGCAAGCTTCTATTGGCTGAAAGAGGTAAGTCTATTTTCATTTTATTTTATTTTTGTTTAATTTTTTTTTTTAAATCATTGAATGTGTATTAAATTTCTTGCCATAGGAACTATAATGGCATCTAGCTCTTCCTCCACAGGCAATAATGAACAACAAAGATTAGAGCCAAATTCTGAATCTACTTTGTACAAGTATGTAGATATCATAACACCCCTTCCAAAAGGTGGAGGATTATGTTGGAAATGTTGGGGTTGTGATATAGAAAGAAATAGTTCACATTACTAAGTGGTAGACCATTTGTAAGGGTTCCATGGAAGAGGAGTCAAGAAATGTCATGGAAAAAAGATACTCTATAATATCCCCATTTTTGTCAGTATCAGAGTTTTAAGGATTAGCCTATGATTGTGATCCTCGTAGGCTAATTATTGTGGATAGAGGATCTTCTAAGGTAGTGGCTTGGCTTGGGAGGGTCTTATCTTCTCCACAATTCAGTAAACTACAAGTTGGTCTTCATTTGGCTCAGATTAGACTTCGTTTGCACTTACTTTTGTGTAATTACTATTTATGGTAAGTTGGGTGTTGATTGAGATGGACCCTTTCTATTTTTGGAAAGTACATTTGGTCAAATGGAGAAATAATAGGTATGAAACTCTCTTTTTCTATGTCGGTTTTAAAAACTTTTTCTAGATTCTTGGTTGGCTTTTGCAAATCTTAATTGGGTTGGTCTATATTTTTCCTAGGTGCATCATTTTCTGTGCCTCAAATTTCAAGCCAACGGATTCAAAATCTAATTTCAGATTCTTTGAGTTTTATGAGCTCTCTTATGGGTCTCCTTAGATTTTATGGGTATTCCATCAATTTGCCTCAAACTTCATGCCATCTCAATTTTTTTATGCTTTTTCATTGAAAAATGTGCAATGACATCTCTCATCAATCTTATGTTGCAAGGCAGTCAACGATTCAACTGAAAGAACTACAACACTTGGAAGCAGAGAATGATGACGATCTTCAAGTACCTTCGCTTTGAGGCACTTGTTCCTGGTACCAAGACTCGCCCTACCACAATCAATGCTGCCATAGGCCAACATTGCAGAACATGCAGACCTCTCTCATCAACTCGAGGCTGCCTTTTACGCTTTTTGACGACATACAAATTTTTATTTTTTGACGATAAATTGACCATTAAGGGAGGGTATTATGATATTAGATAGGTTTTATTTACTCTCTTCCATCTTTTTCCAAATTAAGAAATCAAACATGGATTTTCTCTCAACTTAATTCTTGTTGCGACTCTTGCATTCTTGTCTCCAATTGTTTGATTCTGTGAATGATTTCTTCTAACATACTTTGCTAATACAACTGAGTTCTTTGTTCTTCAGCATTTTCTTCACTCAGTGGGGGTTCAATTGGTTGCTTGATTTATGCTTGTTGTTGCTTGGTAAAGTACTCAGTACTCCTTCCTATACATATACAAATCTTTGATAATCTTCTTTGTGTGGTGTGAAAAGGCCATCTAGTTTTACCAGTTCTTTTGGTCATTCCAGGTCTATCAACCCTCGTACCGGCTTATTACATCAGCACCACTCCTCTACAAGCTTATAGAGACAAATCAGAGCTCCTATCCATTCGCAGTTGTATCCTTTTGTGACTAATTTCTTTTTGCCAAGAAAGGATTCCTAGTCTTTGTCTTGGCCTCTCTCTGTCTCTTTTCTTCTTTGTTTTGTTGTACATTTTTCTCGAACACCGTTTGGTGCTCTTGTTGTTGTCAGCTTTCTTGTTGAAATCCTTCAGTCCCATAAACCTTTTGGTGTTCTTTCGTTGGAAATTAATATTATTATCTTATCTTATGTTATCCGGTTCCTTATTGCTTTCTTCATCATGTTTATGTGCAAACTCATCAATCCTTATATTTGCACTTTCCACCATCTGGTTAGTAACCTTGTTCAAACATTTACAAAATTTACTCTTTGTGGACTATCCTAGAAATATTCCTTAATCTCCTTAAGAGTCAAACTTTCCATTCCTAGCATCTTTCCAAATATAACACCTACTTCCAAAGATTTTGAAGTAGCTAACATTATTTGTACCTTTCCTCAATTGTACTTGGTCGAGGGTGTCAACAACTGTGCTGATTGCTTCTCTCCAAATCAACTGTGCAACCTCCTTCTCAATTAACAATGTTCTAGCACAATCAACTATTGATCTAATTTTTCTTTCAGCTATCTCATTTTGTTGTGGAGTCCTTAGTGCAGGGAGTTGTCTTATGATACCATTCTCATTGTAGAAGATAGTAAAGTCGTCAAAAATGAATTCACCTTGTCTATTAGATTTTAAACTCTTCAACTATTTACCTGTTTCTTTCTCAATTCTTGCCTTGTACCATTTGAACATTTGGAATGTATCAAACTTTTCTTTTAGAAACATCACAAACATCATTCTTGAGTAATCATCAACAAGAAAACGAAATATTGATCACCATAATAACTTTGTACTTTCATAGAAACATTGAAATAAGTGTGAACTAACTCTAGTACATCATTAGATGAGTACGACTTGTTTAAAAACTTGATTCAATCATCTTACCGATCTGACATTGCTTACAAACTTCAAAGAAAATAGTAGTCTTATCAAAACTTAATACAAGATTGGTTTTTACAGAACAATTACAAAAACAAACACAGAACAATTACAGAGTAAACACAGGACAATTACAAAACAATTAAAAGAGGGGCCAAAAGGTTAATAAGAAAATATCTGCACTCGAAACTAACCATTGTACAGAGCCTATTCCAGCAACCAACTCGGAACTCACTCATATTACCTACCATATCAAGGTTTTTTAAGCTCAGTAAAACTCTCTCATTTCATCCTACTAACCTTGATCATTTTATCATAATTTACATGACAAAACCTTTTATGCCATAACAAACCATATTGAGTCCTTGCAACCAAACATGTGTTTGCAGTAGAGTCTAGATAGAATAAGTTACCTCTGAATTGTTCTCAAGTACTAATCAGATTTCCTGCAACATCATAGGTCTTGACCTTTCAATTCTGAAACTCCAGTCAATGACCTGTGTTATTCAGTTGTGCTACACTCAACAAGTTGTACTTTAGTCCTTGAATCCAATAGTCATTGTCACGCTTAATCTTGTCATTCAGCATAATGGAACCTTTTCCCTTTAAAGGACATGGAACAAATTCTTTGTCATACTCCTCTATGTTTTCAATTTTTTCAATATAACCAGTCATATGATGTGAACAACCACTATCAATAATCCATCTATCACTCTTACTAACTTGACAAATAAAGGCTTTTTCATCTTTATAACTTTCTTCTTTTGAGTCATCCTTCATAGCAACATACACAACTTCCTCACCTTCATCTAAGTCATCAGATTCATCCTCGCTGTGGTCTTCCTCAGCTAAGTAACATGACTTATTTTCTTTGTCGCTGTAATCTCTAGTCTTTCAGTATTTGTTCTCCCTTTTATCATTTTGGTTTCTATCAAGACATATAGATGCAATGTGACCAACTTTGTTGCATTTAAAGCATATCAAAGGTAATTTACCATTGTACTTTCCTTTTCCTCTCAATAACCTCTTTTCAGCAATGCTTCCAACTCTTCTTGTTCTTTCTTCTCAAATATTATACTATCATAGTCAGTTTCTCCTAAGCTATAGTGAGTATCTCTTATCCTCTCTTTTCTAGAACTACCAATAGTATCTTCGGTAAACTATTATCATAGTTACTAAGCTCAAATGCAATCAGTTTCCAAATCAAAGCATAAAGAATAACAACAATACCAGGTATAGATCTCAATTCCTGAATAGAAAAGACTTGGATAGCATACTGAGTAAAGAGGGTTCTGAGAATTTTGCTTATCACATCATCTTCACTTATATTTCCACCAACACCTTTCTTAGCACTCACCATTGCCTTGATTTTGGAACTGTATTGTGCAATATTCTCACCTTCTTGCATTCTCATATCATCAAATTTGTCTCTAAGACTATCCACATTTTCCTTCTGTACATGTTGATCACCTCCGCAATCTAGTGCAAGCTCAAATTACTAGTGTTGATTATCATAGTTACTAAGCTCAAATACAATCAATTTTCCAATCAAAGCATCAAGAATAACAACAATACCAGGTATAGATCTCAATTCCTGAATAGAAAACACTTGGATAGCATACTAAGGTAAGAGGGTTCTGAGAATTTTGCTTATCACATCATCTTCACTTATATTTCGACCAACACCTTGCTTAGCACTCACCGTTGCCTTGATTTTGTAACTGTATTGTGGAATATTTTCACCTTCTTGCATTCTCATCTCGTCAAATTTGCCTCTAAGACTATCTACCTTTTCCTTCTATACATGTTGATCACCTCTACAAACTGGTGCAAGCTTGTCCCACATCTCTCTAGCTGTAGTGTAGTTCTTGATGTCATCATATTCAACATCAAACAGAAAAGATGCTCTCTCAATCATCCCAATATTGTGTTCCTGCTTATCCCTCATTTGCTCAATTGGCATGGGTCTAATAGGTGGAGTGTAGTCATTTTCCAAATAGTACAGTGCATAACCTCTAACTCCAAATATGTATAACCTCATTCTGCTTTGCCATGCATAAAAGTTCTCCCTATCTAGCTTGGGTACCTCTCTCTTACACATCCCCAAATCTTTAAGTCCTTCAAACTTTTACCTCCAAGCACCTAATGCTCTGATACAAATTGTTAGATAACTGAATGGGGGGAATCAGTTATCCTCAAGTCCCTTTAACACTTTTAACAAATTAAAACTTATCATCAAATAAACTTCGTGATCATATTTAACCATTCAATCAACACACAACAATTTATTATAGTTTAGACATGAAAATAGTATATAACATACAAAACATTCAATCACACATTAACACCAATATTTTTAAACATGGAAACCCAATTTGGGTAAAAAACATCTGGGACTTGTCACCTAAAAAAAAATTATTATTCTGAAGTGAGCTTAGTTAAGAGCCAACCTTGTTAGAGGTTAAAAATACATTTTCTAGATGTGACCTTGTTGGGGGATTTACACCAAAGATCAACTAGATTTGTCACTCTTCAATGAGTGGCCTGACTTAAGGACTTTAAACATTCACTATATTGTCACCTTACAATTAGAGATTTTCTACTACACAGGTTAGAAAGTAACAGTGAAATGATCTAGTAAAATATGCAACTACCTTTACCTGTTCAGATCTCCATTCCCCTCAGAACTTTTCCTTGTTGACTGATCAATACGCTAACTTCGTCCATCCACCTTTCTTCATCAAATTCACACTTTAGATCTGCTCGGTATGCCCTTTTGTGTTTTCTTGGCTATGAGCTCGATCAGCAGCATTAACCTTCTTGCTTAACCCTTATATAGACAACTTTTTGTCGCTTCATCAAATTGATTAGGGTTTCCATGAATTCCTCTCATCCACACGATCATTTACCAACTTAGATATATTGAATCTGTCACTTAGAAAAATGTTTTACGAATAGTGCCAGCTGTAACTTGGCTCAGGTCATGAACTTTTCTTCGATCTCAAACCTTGCATTAAATCTTCACCAATCATTTGTAACTAACTCATTCCATCAGTTGATTTCTCTAACAAACTTTATCTTTTCCTTAGAATCTTCTAGAATAGTCTAAATCTTCATTCAATGTCATTCCTTAATTGATTTTTCCAAAACTGTTCTTCTTATCAACCTATGTTCTTTTTCCACCAAATACCTTCATCTACTTGGGTACATTCCATTGGGGAACACTATGCTTGTTCGGCAACCATCCTTGCTCAGTATCATTGCATGCTTGGTAACAGTGTTCACCGTATAACTTAAATTACTTGTACATCATCTTAACACTTCATTAAATCATGTAAAGCAGTCAAGCCAATATTACATTGTCAAAGATTGATTCATTAGTTGCCCATTTAACCTCACATACTTAACCTCACTTCTTCATTTCATCTTCTATCTTTACAATCCAGTTCTTTACTCAATACCACATCCTTCAGATGATATGCAACTTACATAAATCAGTAAATCAATAAGCTTAACATCAATCACAACATAACAACTGATCCAACTCTTCTACACACATATCATTACTAAGTTACCTAACCTTGTTCCTCATCAACATCATTTGAGTAACAATAACAATTGGGGTAACACATCTTCCACTCAACAGCATCAGTTTGGATAAAATATATTTGGATATTGACCTGCAGTTTAACATATACAACGAACATATAATTCATTATAGTCTTCAAGTTATTCACAGCTGGTTGACAGTCTTGCATTTCAGTAAACAAAAACATTAGGATTACCAAAGCTTATTATTACTGATCAACAGCACTTCCATTGGTCTAACACATATCCGTACAGTCTGTGCTCATTACACAGTGGAAGCTTGGTGGGCCCATAACCTACAGCCTGTTATATTGGGGATAGGACTAACAGTTCTCATTGTAGAAAGATTTAATCATAATCAATAGATATTAATTATAAGTAATTCAAAGTTCATATATATATATATAGAACCTTTATATTCTATCAAAATACTTGAGAACCTTTATAGATATAGTTCACTGAATTAAATTAAATAAATCTGATAGTCAAAATTTGCTGCTTGTTTGAATTTGGTTCTGCAGGCCCTGGCATAATGTCCTAATTTCTCACATATGAAGCACTTGATTTTTGATAAATTTGTCTTCTCGTAAGATTTAGAATTTGAATTTGTCCTTTGGTCCCTCTATCTTTTGAAGTTTCTTCTTCAATTAGATCTTCCTTTTCTTCTTAAAGTTTTGGATGTTAGGGTTTGATTTTGTTCATTATAGGTGTTTAAATCAATTCCCTTCACAGCCCGTCTGAATTCTTCCAAAATGCAGTATGTTTTTAATCTATCGAATTTTGGTAGTTTGGACCTTGCACTAACTCCTTCAATAAATGATTCCCATGGTGAAGAAGTCTATTCAGAGCTAACATCATCAATTCCTTACTATCAATGTCATATCCAATAGTCAATAGTGATTTCTTAATTCACTGATATTTAAAAGTGTGATGTAATATATTCTTCCTTTGCCATTCTTGTGTGATGAAGTTTCTGTTTTAATGCTAATGCTCGATTAGTGTTATTGATTACATACATTTGTTCCAAGATTCTGAAGATTTCTTTTATCGTTGACAATTTGGAAATAATGGGAACTATGTGATCTTTTACTGAATTGTAAAAAACCCCTAGCCAGTTCCCAATTCAAATATTGGAGTACAAATAATTCTTTTTGAAAATTTCTAAAATTAAAAGTTTTCTAATTTGTTTGTATTTTGTTCAAGTAAAAATGAATCAACCATTGCATGAAATAAAACCAGATTAAAACTGAATAGATGTTCCCTGCATTTATTTGGAAATCAGAAATACACTTTGTTAATTTGGCACCTGGAATGCATTGAATCACCAAGATGTGCCACTAATTCAGTCTCTTGCTGCTCACAGCAACTCCCTAATAGCCACACCCAGCTGCCTGTAATTTATTGCCCCTTATTCGACCATAAAATTTGTTCTATGCCATATGGAAGTCGCATGCTAGGCAAATGATGCAAGGACGATGCACCTAAACACCCAAACATGAGTGGGCAGAATGAACACAGTCCCAGTTTGGCATATACAGCTCCTTAGTGGCCATTCATCTCGACTGCAGAATTGGGAGTCATCAAAAGGACTCAAAAATGCTGCCATCCAGACCCTTGATAGAATCCGACTTGTTTCCAACCACAGCTGTTGTATTTTTTGAAAGGAAAACGCAAACCCTCCAATATTAAATCAATCAACAAAGGACAATATAAATTATAACAAGGAAATGTAAGCCTCCACAATTCAGTAAATAATCACCTTCAGAATCTCCAAACCAATAATCTTTTCAGTAGTATTCTCCTTAGCCACAGTATGCTACAATAGGGAAAATAGCTAGCAAATAAGAAATCCACTATACTTCAGTAGTGGAATGAAAACACTTCTCAGCTACAGTGATGAACAGTAGAGAAGTTAGACAATCTTAGCTATAGCTTAGCAGCTAAATTGCAAATGCAATTCTCAGAATTTACAACCCTTATACATCAGCAAAGGCATACAGTTCAGAACCCAGAAAGAGTTGCAAAGGCACAAAATCAAATATATATTCAAGCATGCCTTTCCCAATGAAATGAGCTCTCATTTATAAGCTCTCGTTGGCAGAAGTTTCCATAAAACTCCACTTCAGAAATCATTAAAGTTTCCCAAAATAACTCAACACTAGAAACTTTCCAACTTGCTTTTTAGATATATCACTTAAAGTCATCATTATTATAATATAAACATTATTATAACAATGCAACTCAATGAATAATAACTAAATAAGAGCTCATGCAATTATTAACCTGATCAATTGCAAGTGACAACCAACTGCTAAGCCATCCACTGTGCTGTCGAAAATAGCAACTACTAAAAATAGTAAATCCATAACTGAGACCCCCAAAATGCCCTGTTAGCTCACGAGGGTTGCTATGGTGAACTTACTTGGCCAACTGCAGGAACCTGCTAAAAATGGGGACATTACAATCCTCCCTCCCTAAGATTGCTTGTCCCCAAGCAATCCCTAAGCAAAATGAACACACAATCCACCTGGATCCCAAAGGTAGAACTGTGTACCATCCCTGTTGAGTACAAGAAACTCCTGTAGCACCAACACCCAAATAATAGACATCAACATCAAAATCATCTAAAAACTTACCCGAGGTGCTGATGAAGGCAACAACCCATAGGAACTCAACGCAACTGAAATACCAACTCTATCCACACCAGAGTTCCCATCAAACTAATAATCACACCCAACTGCACTGGATATTGTAACAACCATAGGTGCCTGAATCACTAACACCAACTCCAACCTCTGCCAAAATGTCTGGGGTGTGTAGATACTGCAAGTAGCTGTCAATCCCATTTGCAAAAGATGGTGCTAACCCATCCCATAATGGATGGTATGAAACTAGAGCCAACCCACACCGATGTGAAACCAAATCCTCTACCTATGGGGCAAAATAAAAATGATGAACACTCTTCACAGTGTAATTTTGATAAAAACTCCCCATCTCTGTCAAGGGCTCATCATCATCAAACTGGGAATCAGAAGATGGCTCCAATCTCTGATTTCGAACTATTGGTCGAGCAGGATCCTGGGCAACCCTCTCAACAAACCCAACCTCCAAATCCTTGTGGGTAAGCATAGCAGACAAAGTCTCTACAATCTTTCCCACCAACCTCTGAATAGCATGAGAGCCTCGGATGAGAGTACCCTTAGACGCTTTGTATAAATCCTCCCTTACATCCGAACATTCCAATAGATACTCCATGAAGGACTCTATGCAATAGAAATTATATCTGGAAGCATCTACCTACTCCCCTATGACCCACAGCTGATACCTTTGAATATGTGGCACTTTCCAATGCTATCAGCTATCTGAGATGAAGAAATAGATTCACTTCTAGCAGAAGGAAGCAAATTAGCATGAGAGCCCAACTCCCCTGATACTCTCATCTCATCTGTAACTATTGCACCCATCCCCTGGACAGATGTGTCAGCCACATCATCACATTCATCATCCCCAACAGTAGAAGCAAACACACCAGCAACCACAATATGCAATTGAGTTGGATTTGGGGCAAGTGTAGTCTGAACATGCTGCAACTCCACAATCACCTTATTCAATCATCACTATGACTCTTGAAGAGCCCACTGAGTACATTGAAGAGAGTCCATAGTCACGCCAAGCTCTTGGGTGAGCTCTACCACCTCCTCTTTCTCTAACAATGCCTCATGATAGGTGCTACCCCACTCTAGAAGGTAATCTTGGTCAGCAACTAGCTGCGAGTAATTATGCTTCAAGATCCTGATAGCCTCTCGAAGCGCATGAACCTCTGCTAGAGAAAGAGTACTATCACTGCGCTCATCAGACATAGGAGCACCCCAACTAGATGTAGCTATCATCTGATGGACAGCATCATGAGGCCCAAGAGCTGAAGAAATGTCACTATCACTCACCTTCAGCTGACTGGTCACATGATGTCTCTATAACCCCTGACTCCTATGCAATCTCTCTGTCTTACTAACTACACTATGATAGGATTGAAGATTTGGTTTGCACCTCAACCTTGGATACCCCTGCAAAAGTTAGATCATCAGGGTTAATAGTCACATTTGCCAACAAGTGTGCCATCTTGTTGTTAGACCTATCCATCCATGTAATGCCAAAAGCATCAAAAGCCTCTATCTCATCCCGTACAACATTCCTATATTGCTTCAGCCTTTTATTTTTGAAGCATATGACATCCGGATTTGTGACACTACTAACTTTGAGTCTCCAATCACATGCAAGCATTTAATTCCATGTTTTGTAGCCAATCTCAAGCCTAAGAGCAATGCCTCATACTCTGCAGTGTTGTTCGTACCTGTGAAATCCAGAGTAAAAGAAAATTTGGAAGTTCTTTTTTCTGGTGAAATGAGCACTACTCTAGCACCAACTCCTTTAGAATTTGCTCCATCAAAATACATAGACCACAAATTTTCATTTCCAGAGCTATTATAGGCTTCTTGTGTCACAGGTGGAAATGTTCTTTCTTTTTCTAGGACAATAACTTCTGCTCTGAAAGCATTAATGTTTGTATCTAGAAAGCATATTGCATCATTGTCTATATTCTCCTCAATCATATATGTAACCCTTAGTTCTTTGTCTACTTTCACAACCTTGTCGCCTATGTGAAAAAGTAGCAAATGAAAAATCAAGTTGTAAGCTACCTCCTATTGCAGCACTCCACTTTCTGGACAACATCATGCCATATTGAGGGGGAATATCTACTAATAGTACACTCATGATGAGATCACTTTCTAAGTGTGCAGCCAATTTATAAGATAACACACTAATAGTCCCTATGACAGGAACTTCCCTAGAGTCAAGGGCACAACCTAGAGATTCCATAATTGTGATTGGCATGACACTATTTGAAGCACCTGAATCAATCATACAATTCTTCACTATCTTCTCAATTATGATGAGGCTCAAAAAGAATGGGTTGATGTTTTCAATATATGCAACAGTAGAATTATCAAGATACATGGGAGGGATCTGAGATACTACCCCCTCATCTTCCTTTTTCTTATGTAACATTTCTACCCTTCTAGAAGTTTTGTATCCTCAATAGCATCAACTTTTCCAATAGCTCCCAACCATGCTAAAGCTTTACTCTTATGCTCCTCTATTCTAAACATCTCAGATAAAGGAACCTTTACAATGATTTGTAAAAGCATGGATAACATCTCTACATGAATATAAGGGGGAATCTCAACAACCATACCTTTATCCTCCATTAGTTGGCTTGCAATCATCTCTACTTGCTTATTTATCTTCACCTCAGGTACTGTCATTACTAGAGCATCTTTTTTCTTCTTTGTATTCTAAGCTACTATAACCTTCTTGGGTTCCCATGTTTTCACCTTCACTTCTTTTACTTTCATCACCAATGGATCCCTTGGCTTTGCTTGCATCAAAAATCTTATGAGTGATATCCTTAATGAATATCCCAAATGGTTTGTCAGCATCACCTTTTACAACCAGTGTAACAAGACTTTGCGAGTCTAAGCAGGACTCTGCAAGTCTAAGCAGGACTCTGCAAGTCCAAGGCAGAGCCCCACTTTCCAAGGCAATTGGCCTCTGGACTCGGACTCAGCTGAGTTCGGGTAGAGTCCACGTGGACTCGCTGTGTCCAGGGACTCGCCAGACTTGCCAAGTCTCGAGCCCAGAACTCTCGCCGGCGGCAAACACTTAAAGTGCAAAAAAAAAAACATTAAAATCATTGACCTAAGTTGGACTTTTTCGGTTCTTATAACATCTAATTGACCTAAAAGGTCATTCCACCATTTTCTTATGCTCACAAGAAAGAGGAAAGAGCTGAATATTGGGGTTTTGAGAGAGACATCAGCAAACCAGGCGGCTCTCCCATATCTATTGCTGATGGTTTGTGCAACTTTGTAGCTTGCACTTAAGCATTGAGAGGAGCTTAAGGAAGCATTTGGAGGAGGCTTCTACAAACTTGCATTTTCATTGTTTCACTTTGTGCAATTTTGAAGAGGTAAGCAACAAGTCGCATTTCTTTCTGTTGTTTTGTAATATGTTTTACATTCATATTTTTTACTTCTCATTTTGTTTACAATTGTTTAATCTCTACTTTTACTATCTACTATTTAGAATCTAGATTTTTATTCTAATTTATGTTAATGACAAAGTAAGAAAACCCTAAATTTTAAAAATCTGATTTGATGCTACATTTTCTCTATTTATAATATATTCATATTGCAGCAGGCTAGCAGCAAACACATTGATATTTGACATAATGCCTCAAGGTGAGGGAACTGGAACTAGGCTTGCATTTAACCCTGATGTAGACCCAAGTGCAATAGCAAGGGATAGGGCTTGGAAACATGCCATCTTGGGGCACAAAAAGGGAGTTATTACATGTTTGGCATTGTAGTGTAACATATAATGGGAGAGGAATAAATAGATTTAAATATCACCTAGCACATATACCTAGGTGTGACGCTAAAAAATATTCAAAGATGTACCCTAAGATGTTATGCAAGACATGCTAACTCTTCTAGAGGAAAAAATAGAGAAAAAAGAATTGAAAAAGAAGCAACAAGAAGAAATGGCACAACTAGCCCAACAAGGATCTTCTAGTTTTCTCTCTTCATTATCCCTTACTCCACCTATGGAAGCTACTGCTTCTACGAGCTTGACCATTGGGCCTCGCATTCGTAAGCAAAGATCGACACTTGATTCCATGTTTGTTCCATGCACGACTGCAGGTGCACAACCATTGCTTGAGAGCATGGGTTGGAACAAGAAGAAGCATGATTATGCAAAATTGACATTTGGAGACTTCTTCATCTACAACAACATTTCATCCAATGCAGCAAGGTAGTTATTTATTTAAATTTAAATTTATGTCTTCTCTTGCTTTCAACTTTCAACTTTCAACTTTCAAGAGACAATAATATGCTTACTTTGTTTATTTTAATTTGTATTTTGTTTTCAAATTTATTTATAATATACTTATTTTTTTAACTTCAAATTTTATTTTATTTGTTTTAGGACCCCTTATTGGCAAATTGCAATCGATGTTGTTACTGTTTGTGGTTCGAAATTCAAAGCCCCTAGTGTTGACGAGCTATGAGGCCCTATTTTGACCTAGAGGGTGGCTGATGTAGAAGATGCAATCAAAGAGAAGCGTGAAGTGTGGAAAACGAAGGGTTGCACCATCATAACTAATGGTTGGACTGATAGGAGTAGAACACTTCTCAACTTTCTTGTCTCCTCATCAAGCAATTGTACTTAGAGTCTTAAACATTAAAAATTTAGAAGTAGAACTTGTACTTAACTGATTAAGTTCATAACTTTATAAATTATGAATCATGATTCATCATTAATCATTATACTAATTTGTTTCTTTTTCCTCAGGTGCCACAATTTTTTTGAAATCAATTGATGCCTCAGGAAAAACAAAGAATGTTGAATATCTTTGTGAAGTAATGGATGAAGTGATAAAGGACATGGGTGAGGAGAATCTGGTGCAGAAAGTTACAAATAATGCAGCAAATTATGTTGCTATAGGAAAGCTTCTTATGGAGAGACACCCTCACATATCTTGGACCCCTTGTGTTGCTCACTGCATTGACCACATGTAAGAGGATCTTGGTAAACTTCCTTAGATAAAAACAATTATAGAGCAAGGAAAGAGTGTATGCAAATTCATATATAATCATACATGGGTCCTCAACTTCGTGAGGAAACACAATGAGCAAAAGGAGTTGTCTCGTCCAGGGGTCACTAGATTTTCAACCAATTTTCTCACATTGAAATCTTTGCTTGATTCAAAAGGAGGTTTGAGATGCATGTTTGTTAGTGAGAAGAGGATTGCATCATCATATGCAAAGACCATTGCAGGGATTGATACAGCTGATCACGTTTTTTATGAGGCCTCCTTTTGCACACCAATTGCTGATATTTTGACAGTAATTTTCCTTTTTGTCCTCATTTCAACTTTATTTCGTTTATGAAATTATGTTATAAATTATTATTCATTTTTTAAAGCAGCGTGTTGTTCTCCTACGAACTGTTGATGGAGAGAAGCCCTCAATGGGCTACATTTATGAGGGCATGGATAGGGTGAAGCAAGCTATTCTATCTCTTTTTGCAGGGAATCGAAATAGATATGAGCCTATATGGGATGTCATTGATAGATGTTGGCACAATCTACTTCACAGGCCTATAAATACAGCAACCTACTTCCTTAATCCAACACACCGATTCAGCCCGCACTTCAAGGCTAATGATGAGGTGTGGAGCGGCCTCTACAATGTTGTAGAGAGAATGTCACCTAATTCAAGAGTTGGAACAATTGTAGTCCGTGAGATCGAGTTGTTTAAAAAAGCTCAAGGGGACTTATTTGCACAGGAGTTGTACAAGAAAAATAGGACAAAATTGATGCCTGGTAAAAATCTTTGATTCTACATGCTAATTTCTAATTTGTTTACCATTTTAATTTGATAAAGTAAAAGTTATCAATATGATTTAAAATTTTCTTGTTTCAGATGTATGGTGGGAGATGTTTGGCTCAAAGATGCCAAATTTCTAGAGGATTGCAATTAGCATCTTGAGCCAGCCATCTAGTGCATCACGATGTAAATGCAATTGGAGTCTATTTGAGCACATACACTCGAAGAGGGGCAATAGGTTGGCAGTGAAAAAACTGAATGCTCTTGTCTTTGTTCACTACAACCTTCGCCTACATCATGAACAGATCCTGGACACTGATACATCACCGATTGTATTAGAGAATGTTGATCCACATGCAGACTGGAACACAGAGATTGTTGATCTTATCTTCAGTGATGAAGATGTAGAGTGGGTAGATCAGGTGGATCGGGAGGCTGAGGCAGTAGCGATGGCAGTCGAGGAGGCTAGAGCACGAGGAGAGTCAAGAGACACAGTGCAGGACCCTGAGGCTAGGAGTAATGGATTTGAGTCTAATGATGAGGATTATGTGGGTGAGGATGAGGATAAGAATGAGGTTCAGCCTCAGACACAGGGAGAGAGGATGGCTCTACAATCTTCCATGACTTATCTTAGGCCTACTCGTAGGAGGACATAGACTACTATGAGCCTTAGTTTTCTAGTTGTTATTTTCATATATGTTTTGAACTTTTGATACCATGGATTTCATAATCCATGAATATTGTAGATAAGATAAGATAATGATATTAATGTCCAACAAAAGACCAAAAAGAGGTCTATGACACTGAAAGATTACAACAAAGAAAGGCTGAAGCCAGCAAGAGCACACAAAGGTGTCCGAAGAAAAGCAACAACAACAAACAAACACAAGCGACAAAAAGCACTAGGAGGCTTTCTTGGGTGAGAAGAAATCAGTCAGATTGATACACGTGTCGATGCGTAGAGGCACTGCATTGTCTCCGACCTGTCCCAGAAGGGTGTCGCTGGTGCCTATAAGCAAAAGAGGATCTGACACATCTAGAAAGCTCACTAGGTCGAATAGTGCTAGAGGGACTTTTCACACCATGCAAGGGGGATAAAGGTGTAAAAAAGGCAGTAATGAGCTGAGTAGATGAGTGTCAGTGTGGAAGTAGAGTATGAATCATGCTATCCCGGAGCATAGTGGCCTCACGCAGATACAGTGCAAGGCATCTCTAATCATAATAGCTGAAGAAATCATAGAGAAAGAAGCACTCTCCGAACAAACAAAAGAACCTCCCTCTGATCTCATAATAAATAGGGCATCGGAAAAGAAAGTGAGCCTCATCCTCCACCTCCCCTAAAGAACAAAATAAACAGGTCCACTCCTCCCTGTCCATATAATGATCTGACTGAGCCCGAAGACGGTGGGAACCAACTCTGAAAGAACCTAAAGAGATTCGCAGGGCATGAGACCAACGCCATGAAAGACAGCTAGGTCCAGCAATAATCCCATCTGAGATCTCCAAAAAGTGTGTCGCATAAAACGACATCCATGGGCGTAATCCACCAGGAGGGTTAACCCAAGTAGTAGTAATGTAACGTCTATAAATATCAAGACAAAGATGCTCATTCAACTCCTAGCGAGAAGGGAGAAGATGAGCAGGGGCATCCAACGAAAATTGAAAAGGAGGGAGACGATCAATATCAATCCCAATCGAACTCAGCAAAGAAGAGACTTGTGCATACCAACACCGTGCACGAGTACTAGACTCAGCAGCCGCCATGGAAATCGAAGAGCAATAAGCTAAATACGAGTAACGATCACGGTCTCCAACCATATCAGCAAACCCACGAAGGCGATGAAGAAACCAAACTAAGTCAAAAATGGCCGCAAGTCTGAAAGGATGAGCCCCGAACTCAGCAAGAATGATACCATGAGTAGCTCTATGACATCTGATAATGCGCCACAAGAACAAAGTTTGGGCCCCCTCAATCGAGGCCCAATCAGAGCTAAGGAGAGGACCCCAAACCATAGAACCATAAAGAACAGTCGGTCGAACAAGAGCATCTAGGAGAGATAGCTTAGACGAGGTATCCTAAAAGTGATGTCTGAAGCACTGTTTCTCAAGAAAAGCAAGAGAACCCATGCCCTTATTAACTCTGGGCTGAATAGTAGGTCTCATGCTAAAACGCGGTCCGGAAAACATAACACCTACATACAAATAGGATGAAGTAATCTCAATCTCCTGAGCCTGAAATGTGAAGTGAAGATGAGAGGTCTTTAAACAATTAAAGACCATGATCCAAGTCTTACCCAAGTTAACCACCACCAGCTGTCTCTGATCACACAATAAAGCCAATCTATCATGAAGTCTTTGTAACCCGTCAGGAGAGGAAGCAAGGAGAACAATATCATCCGCAAAGAGAAGGATCGAGATCAAAACCTGATAAAGATAAAAACCATCACCCAGGAGCGAAGACTCCAAGAGGAAGTCCTCCAACTCATCAATATATAACCTAAATAAAGTAGGAGAGAGAGGACAACCCTGCTTAACCCCAATAGTACAATGGATCGGATCCGAGAAGCCAACAAGAGTCCGGAATCTGCCGACCACAGTCTCATATAATCTCATAATAGCAATACGTAGCATCTCGGAAATACTGATCTCCCTAAGTCTCTCAAACAAAGCCACCCTAGGAACAGAATCAAAAGCTTTGCAAAAATCAACTAAGCAACAATATACCTTTTCCGATCTGTGTCTGGCCTCCTCAATAATAGCCTGTAGCATGAAGATGTGGTTCATAGTCTGATAATCCGTCTGAAAGCCCGCCTATCCTCTAGCCCTACAACCAATCCTATCGAGCTCCGCTGATAGCATAGTATTAAGAGCAGTAGCATACAGTTTGGCAAAAGTGTGCCCAATCATGATGGTTTTGTAGTTCCCCGGATCAGAGACAGGCCCAGTCTTGTTAATGGGATGAATCAAGTGTCTAGAACAGGAAGTCGGAAACCCAGTGTGAATCACTCTATTAAAAAAAACAGAGAGATAGGGACCCAGAACTGAGGCATCGAACTTGAAAAGCTCAGCCTAAAAACCTTCCTCATCAGCAACTCTATTACATTTCATGGATTTGATAGCCTCATAAATGTGGGAAGGGGTGAAAAGACGAACGAAAGGAGGCAAGGGGGGGTGAATGGAAGGCTTCCCAGGAATATCATAAAGAGCCATGGTATGTGACGCAAGGGAGTGAAAGTCAAGGGTGGAAGGCGAAGGGGGATGACGAGGGTAAAGAGTACGCCAAAAGAGCTGAGGATTGCTAACCAATGTGGAGCAATGTGACTTACACTTTGAGGCAATGAAGTTATGCTTCTTACTCCGAAGCAAGCGAAGATAAGACGAGCAAATACTGGCCAAGTCAATGGAGTGAGCCTCAAAAGCAGAGCGCATAGCAGGATGAAAGGATTTGCAGTCTGAATCAAACCACTGGTTCATGGGGCAAGTATTACGATGCTTGCTGCAAAAGAGCAAGGGAGGGCGATGAGGGATGGAAAGGGTAGCAGACTTAAGAATAGCCGATGCGAGTAAGTCAAACATGGAGGTGGCCTCGAACGAGTCAAAGAACCCCGAAGGGCTAAGGAGTTTGGAAAGATGAGTGGAGAAGAGCTCACAGTCACCATCAATGAAATGGAAGCGAATGGGCAAGTGAGTGGTAATAGAAGAATGATGAGGTGACATGAGTGAGGGCGCTAAAAAAGGGGAGAGGCTACAATGAATGCTAAGGAGAGAGTGATCCGCAACAAGAAGGCGCAAGATGGTGAAACTGCGAAAACACGGGATGAACGAGGGATAGGCAAGAAAATAATCCACGACACTAGCACCACCACCATGAGGCCAACAAGTGAAGATCTTAGAACCAGGGAAGCAAGAGAGGCCATTCAGGATCACCAAACCAGAAGACTCACAAAACCACAACAAATGTATACCATACACAGATAACGGCCCAAGAGCATCCTCAGAAAGTCTATGAAACCCTAAAGAAGTAGGATCAATCTCGGTGGAGCACATGGGGTTAGAGCGACGATCATAAAGTGGAGTCTGTAGTGCTTTGGTTCTCACATTGAAATCCCCAAGAATAATAATGTCCCCTAAAGCAGTAAATTGAGAGATAGTCTCGCAAAGATCAATAAAAGGATCACCGTCATCGATACCATGAATAGCATAGTGAGATACTGCCGGTGGAAAGTAGCAAGCAGCCAAGTAGATATCCCTCTGACGATAACACTTACGATCAATACAGACCCACATAAATTTGGCAAACAAATTTGAGTGTACGATAGAAGTGCTACTGAAAATATCATCCTTAATCAAACAGGCCAAACCCCCTGAACCCCGCACACCACCCGAAACGCGAACCTTCTCCCTAAAAACGGATAACCACTGGAAACCTGTGACACCTGGCAGAGGACTCACAGAACTCTCGTGAGTCTCTGATATGACAAGAATATCGGTGGAACCCACAACATCGAGAAGAAGACCAGGTAAGGACCATAAAGATCCATTACCATTCCAGCAGTTAACAAGAAGGGAGCAAGTGGGGGCCTCCCTCTTGTCCGACTGCTGGTGGGACCGTCATTTGACCTTGGGGGCCTGCCTCTTTTCCCAACCACTTGGGGGAGAATCTCTAATAACAGCTCTCAAATTTCTGATAACAGCCCATTTACCATCCCGCCTAGCTTTAGCAACAATACCACGAGCATGTTTGAGCTCTGCAACCTGGGACTTCGTGAGATCTTCATCCAAGAAGATCTTCAAAGGAAGTGTAAACAACTTCCTCTTAGCACAGAGAGCCTAAAGCCTGTCTGCAAGTGAAAAGAATTTGATAAAAAGGACATCCCCATGTCCAAACCAGCACCTATCAACCGTAATCTCAGTAAGACCAAGTTGATCACAGAGGAAAAAGCGTCCCGCTGCAAGAGGATCATGGGTAGAGGGGAGTCCACGAACCCGTAGATTGAGCTCACGGACCCGCCTCACACGCTCATCCTCAATCTTACCTTGCACCATTTTATCAATATTGGCCAGAGGTTGAGAATCTGTGTTACTACAAAGAGAGGCCCATGTCTTGACTTTCTATTCTGTATCAGAAATAAGAGAGGAGTGTTTAGCTGCTATGATGGATTGTTGTTCTTTAATGGCATCAAGACCCTCCAATTGTGTGATGAAAGAACTGATATCAACTTGCAAACCCGTTGTCTCCTTAGCAAAGGTATAATGCCTGAGGTAGACAGTTAAGTCTTTGACATTGGAGTGACAGTATGTTTATTATGCTTTATACTTTATAGTTTATATTGTGTTATTTAGTTTTTTTCCTTCAAAAATTTGCATTTATACTTATGTGATCTATGCAAAATTGTGTATGTGTATTAAGCAACTTCTATTTATCTCAATTATTGTGTATTTGTTGTTTAATTGACTGAAAGATGCATGAAACAATCTTAAAATCCTTAAAAATCTTTGAATTTCATGGGTTTTTCAATTTTCTGAGACCTTGCCGAGTTCGATCGCCGAGTCCGAGTCCGAGTCCAATTTTGACTTTCCGAGTCAGAGCCGAATCTTAGTCCCGTAACTATGATGTAAACATCGATCCTGAGACTCGTCAAAAACCTCCTCGGAGTCATCACCCAATATCTGATAAGGTATATCATACTTGGTGTAGCTCATAGTATCATCAGATGTGTCCATACCATCTGCATCCACATCTCCCGACTTTGTTGTGACACCTATATCATCGACATCATAGTTGGCTGACTCCATAAGCGCCTCGATCCCACCAAAGGAAGCAACTGCCTCCTGTTTTGAAGCAACAATACAGTAGGTGACATATAAGTCGCCAATGAAAAGTCCCTCCTCCAATGAGTCTAAATAAGCAGTGACAACTACATCACCAACTGCCTCTGAACTAACCATAGCGACTACTTTGGGAGCCTCAACCTACTGAAGCTCAAAGCTACTATCAATCACAGCCACATCCACATGTCCTAGTGAAACAAGTCCATCATCAACACTGTGGATAGGACTCGCAAGTGTCATACTAAATATAGGTACATTAGCATCATTGACACCTGTCGGGCAAAACTCAAGCTTCCTTCCCTGCAACCTCGATGTTGGCCTTCTAAAGGTGGGAGCCATATACCTCACTGCCCTCTCAACTATCATTGGATCTGACAAGCTCTCCGCCAACCTCTGTTGATGAAGCTTAAGTTTCTCCATACTCTCCTGCAAAGCTTTCAAACTCTATCAGCACACTCCAAATTTCACTGATTGAAAGTTGATTGCATTCAAGAAGAGTCTAGATTAATAACTAGCGGGATTGGCATGAATTACATAAAAGAGGACATTCAGATTCTCACCACTCAATCACACAAAAGACGTAAGAAGGCTAATCTAAAAAGGAAAAAGGGCAAGGATACAAGTGGGAAACAATCATTCAAGAAAAGAAGGGACATATCTAAAGTGCAACACTATAGATGTGACAAATAAAGTCATTTTACTATGAAGTGTCTAGATGGTCCCAAAACCCAAGCCTCTTTTGCTTAAGTTAATAAAACAAGCATGAATATGGATTCACAGAAACTTGTATTTCATTCCGCCCTATCTAGTCAAGTTTCGAACAAATTAAACACCTAGGTAACAGATAATGGGGCTTCCTGACACATAATGGGCTTCCTCTAAAACCCATAGAATAAAAGTATGATTATGAAGTAGCTATTGGAGAGAATAAAAGTTATCCCATAAAGGTAATTGGGACATGCACTATCGACCTGAAATCAAGCATCTCACTCCAACTCACAGATGTACTATTTGTGCCCAAAATCAAAAGAAATCTAGTTTCTATTTCAGTACTCAAAGACAAAGGGTCTAGAGTTACTTTCATGAAGAGGAAAGTACTATGTACTTCTCTTCAAGCCTTAATCCATGAGTCAACCAATAAAAGAGAAATTTGGCACAAGAAACTAGGACATTTTCATTTTCGTGGCTTACCCTCTTTAAAAAAGATGGTAACATGACTACCTAAACTCAAACCTGATCATCAAAGGATATGCAAAGGTTGTGCATTAGTGAAGAACACCAAAGGCACTTTTCACAATAGTGAAAGTAAATCTAATATTGTAACAAAACTTGTTCTTCTGATTTATGTGGACCTATGTTTGTTCCCTCCAAACGAGGATTTTTGTATTATATTATCTTTGTAGATGACTACTCTAGGAAGACATGGATATACTTTCTAAAATGTAAAGAATCTGAAGAGAAGACCAAAACACTAAGAACAGACAATGGGAGGGCATACACTTAAGAAATCTTTCAATATTTTATAAAATGTTGAGATTTAGAGGGACTTCTATGTTCCCTACAACCCTCAACAAGATGTCGTTACAAAAAGAAAGAACAGAACTATTGTTGAAGTTGAAAAAGTAATAATGCATGATCATAGCTTAGAAACTTACCTTTGGGCTTAAGCTACTAGTACAGAAGTATAGATCCAAAATAGATGCCCTCACTCTCAACTACAAAACAAAACCCCTAAAGAAGCATTCGCTGGAGTCAAACCTAATATAAGTCACCACAGAATATTTGATTGTCTAGTTTACACTCATATTCCTAAAGAGAAAAGATCAAAATTAGGGCCTTCTAGAACAAAAGGGAATTCTTGTTGGGTATAGTGAAACTTCTAAAGCCTACAAAATTTACATTCTTGGACAAAGGCATATTGAACTAAGTAGAGATGTGATATTTGATGAAGATATTGAATTTGGCAAATCCAAGGATGATAATGAAATAAATAAATAAAATCCACAAAAGGATCCCTCTCTTGAGATTCAAAAGGAGACTCAAGACGTCGTAGAAGATAATAATTTCGTTGAACCCATGAATACCTTAGAGGAATATAAAGAAAATAAGAAAAGACCTTTATTGGCTAGGAAAATGATTAAAGAAGCAAAAAAATATGCAAACCCTCCAGGAACTTTCAGAGAAAGAAATAGACCAAATAAATTCTCTAGTGTCGTGACAAAAGACAATAAATCCATCCTCAAGAATGATGTTTGGGATTTTGTACCAAGAACCAAAGACAAAACAATGATCTTCTCCAAGTGGTTATTTAAGATAAAACATGTTATAGATGGAAGCATTGAAAAACACAAAGCTATATTTGTTGCAAGAGGCTTCTCTCAAAAAGAAGCTATTGACTATCAAGAAACATTTGCTCCAGTTGCCAGGTATACCTCTATCAGGGTTGTAATGGCTATTGTTGCATCTAGGGGACAGAAAATTCATCAAATGGATGTAAAGATTGCCTTCCTAAATGAAGTGATGAAGAAGTACACATAGAGCAAACAGAAGGATTTGTAGTACACGAGAAGCAATCCCATGTTTGCAGATTGAAGAAAGCACTATATGGTCTCAAACAAGCTCCTCAAACGTGGAATGAAAGAATAGATCATTATTTATCAAAACTTGGTTTTTACAAAAATGATCTTGACCCAAATTTATACTTCAAGGTAGAAAATGGCGATATATTGATTATTATTCTTTATGTTGATGATTTGTTAATCACAAGGGAAGATGATCTCATCACTCAAAACAAGCAAAATCTTGCATCCATATTTGAAATGAAAGATTTGGGAATTCTTCACTATTTTCTAGGCTTAGAAGTATGGCAGCAAGCAAATGACAATATTCTAAGTCAAGGGAAGTATACTATTGACATCCTGAAAAAATTTGGGGTCATGGATTGCAAGCATATGTCTACTCGTGTTGATGTTTTCAGGATTGCTGCAAATGTAATGACGCAGCCTATTCAGTATGTGTTTTCTAAGGGCAACGACCTCTCTTATTCATATTGTGGATGAGACATGGAGAGACGTGTCCCTTCACGGGGTTTGTCTATTCATTATTATTTAATTAATATAACAATTGATTATTTAACTATATATATATATATATATATATATATATATATATATATATATATATTATATCTCAGATATATATATAATATATAGATAGCTTCACTTTAGTCTCAAGGGTATATCCAACTGAAGCTACCAAATATCAACACTCCTTAATTAGGGAGGATAAGCACAAAATAGATATTAAACCATTGGTAATTTTAGGCATGGCAAATTTTAACGAAATTTTGATTTCATGATTACTAGCCTTTCAAAATATAAACACATGATATTCACCAAATACTCTGAGTATTGGCCTTTTAGAATATCAACACATGATATTCACCAAGTACTCAAATATTACTGTACACTCAATTCATATACCGTCAAGTTAATGACATCTAACACTAAGTTGTAAGTTACAAGATATAATCCATCATGATCTATTTCAACATTTACACAAAATGTATATCATGATTTAAGTTATTGTAAGATCATTGCCTTCCAATAACTTTTGCAAATACAAGTAATAATCATTTGGAAGTCGTCACTTTCTCACGATGTATACAGTGGGTAGGCTAATTAAAATCATACTGTTACACACAAGGACTTTCGAACTCTCTTTGAATATCAATCATTTGAGCTCCTCATCCAAAGTTGTCTTTGAAGAAGTGTCAGACTCCCTCTAAATTTGATATCAATCTCCCTCTTCCTGCAAGAACGTGCTCAGAGAAAAAGGAAATATCAACGCAAATAGCCCTTGCAGTACATATTGAAAATTAAAAAAATAAGAGAGACTAATATAATACTCAAGGATAATAAATAATCTAATAATATAAGATCATTCCAATATAATATAGATAAAATAAATATTTAATTATTTTGTCACATTTAAAAATTTATTAAATATTATCCCTTTGTATTGACAAATATTTCTAGATAATTAATATATATATAATAAATCATGAACTTAGAAATCAATATTTTATGAAATGAACACATTCATTCATACTTACGATTTTGGGTCGGTACCCAATGATAAAAATGCACATGCAATTTGATGCATTGTTGTTGGTAAAAACTATATTGTGAGGCAAAGCTTAGAGAGATTACCAAGATGATGCAATCAACCTTGGAGATTTAGATGCAGGTCGAAGTAGATTTGGAGATACGGAGCAAGCAAGTGCATCAACTACGAGCACAACTGAATGAGCATAGAGCACAGGGGATGTCTACCACACCAAGGATGCATCCCTCTACTTCTTAGTTTGTTATGAGTCTTAATGTAATTATTAGTTTAAGTCATATTTTGAGTTTTGATGTATAAGTTGTCTCTATTTTGTCATCCGCATACGACTTAACTTTTTGGGGGGGGACGATGTCAGTAAAAACTATATTGTAGCCGACGGGTTGAGTTGGTATGGGAAAGGTCACGTGACAGTTGAGTCACCCCTTCGGGAAGTATATGTACATCGTCTAAATGGATTTATGGATCATCATCGTATTTGGAATTGCATATATTCTTACATGAATAAAGTATCTTTTTTGCATTACATTCTAATCTATTAATGCCATAAGTATTTGTTTACCCTGTACAGTAAACAGGCATCGGGTAACTATTTGCCAATAATAGTTTAATGGTTCTTACTGGTGTAGATGTTTTTCTACTGGTAATAAAATTGAGATGCATCCAATTTCACTTTCCTTTTATTTCTCCCTTTTTTGTTTTGGATGCTCCCCCCATTTTATATTTTGTTTACATAGTGGGTCCACAATTCATGTGTCGTACAAACCCACCTATGATGCAGTCATCCAATTTTTGCTCGTTTAATTTCAGTTCGGAGATTAAGTTTTATACCTTTCACATTCCTTTTCTATTCGGTGGCAACATGGATTATTCCTCTTTGTTTGCATGACGTGGAATAAATAAATCAGATCCATGGGAGCCCATGATGGTGATTATTTATATTTTGCTTCTCTTACTTTACTATGCCTTTCGCTTCCTTATTTCTTATTTGATTCTTGCATTATGTATTTCTTTCTAATAACTCCCTTGATTTGGGTCACAACAAATGTTAGTTAAGGCTGACTTGCGCAAACTTGTACATCTCTTTTCAAAGTAATTTTAATTTTATGGTCTTTAAGTTGTTCACGATCCTTTCCATTTGATGGCCTCTGTCGTCAAGGTCTTTCTTCTTGTCTGAGTCGAAACCACCTTTGACTGTTCACATTTTCTTTGCCCCGATAAAGCACGAGTATTTTAATCCAATTTCCAACCCTCTTCGGTGTCCCTATATTGGACAGCACATGTTGTATGTTTGGACATTTTCAATCATAGCAATTGAGGCCTTCATGCCAATCCCATAACATAATCTATCCGCTTTCCATAACCACAATTGTATCATTCGAATATCCCATGGCTTACACCATTGAATACATGCTGTCAACCATGGCAACATACCAACTTGTGTACATAGGATCTTTGTTTCTGTTAGCAAATGTCAAGGGCTTGAACAGAGAATTATTTAGGTTAAAGGAGTCTCTGTTACTATCATACGTGAAATATGTGTACACATTGCCCATGAACGAGGACCCATTTTACGCTAGGAATTGTAGAACAAACTTCATCTTGTTTTACACTTTAGCAATGATATCTCTGTTGGGACAGACTTAGAGATGTGAATTCCCTGATGATGAAGAATGAATTTGTTATAAATAATTTACATAGTTATTAATGTCCTTAGATTGTGGAAAGTCATAGGTACCAACCGCCTTTGTAAGAATACTGATTCGATGTTTGTGTGGACATATTCTTATTTTATTGAGCACTGGTTATTATAGTTGATTATCTCCTTTCCTGTCCATTAGTCACTATGTTATTCATTATTCCTTTTACTCCTTTCTTACACTTGCAGTTTGGCTTTGATACCATGTTAATGTTTTCAGGATCGCTGCAAATGTAATCGCACTACCTATTAGGTATGTGTTTTCCAAGGGCAGTGATCTCTCTCTTATTTATATTGTGGATGACACGTGGGAGACATGTCCGTTCATGGGACATGTCTATTCATTATTATTTAATTAATATAAAAAAATTGATTATTTAACTACATATGTATATATTATATCTCACACATATCCATATTATGTATATACCTTAACTTTAGTCTCAAGGGTTTATCCATCTAAAGCTACCAAACATCAACAACTCCAAAGGAAAAAAATCTACACAAGCCAAAAGAGGCAACTGATGACTTGTTGATGTCAATTTTGTACTACATAACATATAGGAACTGAATACTTGACACAAAATATCAAACAGTCAACCCTCTCTTGAAAAGTATATACACAGGAAGACATGAGAAAAACTCCAATGTTCCTTACATCTGTCAATACTAACTCAGTTATATTTAATGTGATTTGTTGGTAAATTACGTAGGCAGGCTTACGTTATTCATTCAAGGATGTTGGACTTTTGTTGTGATGGTGACGAAATCTTAGCTTTACAAGGTATACTAGCGCCAAATGATGTTGATGGTGATGATGGAGTGTGCGTGTTCAAATGACTTATACCTGTCTAACTTTCTTCTTGAATGAACTCCAACTACTACACTACTCGTTGCTTTACCTCTACTCCTATGAATGGAAAGAATAGCAAATGGATAGGGATCAAATCTGATGAAGACTTACAAGTGGCTCTACCTCCATAGATGCAATGAATCAAACGAAAAAAGACTAGATTACCACGCAAGACTTCCTCACCAGCCACTAGGATGCTAGTAGCCTAGTTTATAGATCGCTATCAAACATCCACTAATATCACCATACAACTATCCATCTACTCTTACTCTTAACAACTTTCTTAAAATAAAATATACTTTAACAACTTCAATGAAATTCAACTCTAACTATTGGAAGTAGAAACCATGCAATAACACCAAGTGTTTTTAATCACCATGCAAGTCACAACAATGATAAGAGAAGAAACTTTGGTATTATCTTAAGCAACAATTTTCTTCAACCCTTTTTAACTTTCTATTGGAAGTAGAAACCATGCAATAACACCAAGTGTCCCTAATCACCATGCAAGTCACAACAATGATAAGAGAAGCAATTTTGGTATTATCTTAAGCAACAATTTTCTTCAACCCTTTACAAATGAGAGCAAATGGCCTTATATAGGGGCCAAAATTAAAACCAAAACTAGAGATTAAGAGGCAAAATAAATGATCCAAATCAAATACTAGAAACCATAATTAGGGTTGCCACCCCATCGACCAATGAGAAAATTCCACCTCATCAATGGACTAATAAAAAAAAGGAAAAGTGGCAACCAATGAGAAGGCACCAAAATGGTACCCAAACAAAATCAGACACCCATCCTGATGGGTGTGCAAATGTGCTTTGTTTTTGTACATTCTTTCTACATTCTTGCCTTGCTTTAAGCCTGTCCTAATCCCTATTATGCCATTAATCATTAAAGAATATAATGCATTTAATAAAGTTTTAAGGTATGAAATATTTCTTTAAGAGTGGATGGTTAATGCAGAAATAATGATACATCTTGGTTTATTCTGCTACAGGAACTATAGATAATGGATGAACATGGACTGATCACGTGAAGCAATGAACAGCTGGGAGCCGTTGTTTTGTTATTTCATTTTGAGTAAATCGTTTTGTAAATATTGAACAAAATAGTTAGAGACTTCATGATTGGTTATATTTTGTTAAAGACTTGAGGCCAGTGGCCAAACCAAATTGTTGCTTATGCATATTTAGGGTAAAGGCCATCAACCATTAAAAGTTTGCTTATTAGTTAGTTAAACAAATGGGAATCTATATAAACAAATGATAAACTTGTAAGACGATATGCTATGATATATGAAAGACTCCGTTTAAACTATCTCTGAAATTCTTGGCATTAACAAAAGTGAAGACTCTGTAGCAGTCGACATTAGAATATTTGCTCACCACGTGGACCAGAGGAAGGGCCCCCTCTCAAGAAGCTTGGTGAGATCATTTCAAGTTGTGTTACGTTGTGTGCTTTTACATATTGATTGGTTGTCTGCTTTGAAGTTTATTTCAGATTGAATTGAATGTGTGCATTTATATATTGATTCATTGTTTGTACCTTTTAGGAAGCTTAATGCATATATGTTTGTTAATTAAGATTTATGCAATGCTTGTTGTTGTTAATCAAGGATTCAATTGTCCGATGAAGTAATTGGTTGCGGCAATGCAATGCTTGTTGTTGTTAATCAAGGATTCAATTGTTCGATGAAGTAATTGGTTGCGACATTCTTATCTGTTCATTATTCTATTGCTGCATAAATACCAAACCCTCATCTAGTATAGAATACTTTCCACTGCATTCTTCCCACCACATCCATCCATTTATTGAACAACCTCCTGTCGCTATTTATAATACTTCCTATTGCTATTTACAATACTTCCTGTCGCCACTAAATTTCCTGTCACAATCAAAGTGGATTTAAACTCATAATTAGATCAACTCTTAATTGGACAAAACTTTGCAATAGCATTCATAAAAACATTGTGCTTAATTGTGTAAGAAGTGTGTTAATGAGAATCTAAACTTTAGATTAGAATTCATTTGCGGAAGTAATCTTAGAGGAGTGATAATTTGGATAGTTTAATTTGCATTCATAAACCTCTTGACTTATTATTTTCGTCCCTTGAGCAAACACTCACTATATCTCTCACGAGTTTACGAATTCTAGATTGACATTCTTAGGGTATTTTTGATTCATAAATATACCATCGAATTGAACCGCAATTTTACCCTACACATCCTACCCAAGAAGAAAGGAGAATTTGCCAGTTAAGCTTACATCAAATGATCCTCTAATATAATTCTACCCATTTCTTTCATCTTTTTAGCCAAGTCAATGAACTTGGCTAGCCTGTCGTTGACTTCCTTCATGGGAGGCGAAAGCGTATGCTTCATCTTGTGCTCAACTAAATTCATCATGTTGCTTGTTGCTTGTAGTGTCTTCTGATGATCCTTCTCATATACTTTCGCACATCCGATAAAGGCATTGAGGGAGGCAAGGATGCCCAAATATTTCTTCTTGATAACCACCTTCCCCAACTCATCCAATCTTGATCCAAATTCTGTCTCATTGACGTTCTCCTCTTTGATATCTTCAAAATCAAGTGTAGCCCCAACATTGCTCATCATGATTGAAATGGAAGTGTCAATGCCTAGCCTATGTTGTGTGATCTCATTCTGTATCTCTTCATGTATCCTTAATCTGATGGTCAAGACAACAAACCAAGACTCCATCGTACTCATTCCTCTTTCATCTACCAACTTGGTTCTCTCCAAATATCTCTCTGGTAGCTTGATAAATGCCTGTAGCCTGGGAATCGCTAAGTCCTTGACTAGAAGGAAATCCTTCCACTCCCCTTCAAATGTTCTGAATTTGTCTGTAAGAGCCAACAATGACCTGAATGTCAAGATAAAGGAAGGCAAGAAACTTCGCCCATCTTGAATTATATCACTGAACCAATCTTTGATTTCGTGCAGCTGAGCTGATATCTCTTATATATTGCTCCAGCTGTGTTGCGGAAGGGCTGCCTGATGCAACTGTTGGATAGGTTGGCAATCTTTCCAATACTAGTTTTCAGCCTCCAACTTTGCAATCCTTTCATTTGCCTTCCTCAACGTTTCTCTAATCGAAACCATGCCTTCTTGGATCTCCTCACATTTCATGTCATCCGTGATTCATCCCACATTATGCTCTACAATCTCATATTCTTGGGCTACAATCTCATCTACTGCCTTGCTAACCTTTGGTATAGCAATCTGAACTTTTTGGTGACCCTCATCATTGCTCCTACTTACCTTCACCACCGTTTTTGCAATTTGTCTCAGTTTCTCACTATCTTTCTTTTCCACTAACCCTTGAATATCTTCAACTATTCGGCCAATTACCACCTCGCCTCTTGGCATAAACATTTGCCTTAAACATAGCAGTGTAGTCGATCTCCCAAATCTGGATTCCATTCGACTAGAAAAGCATCACCAACGGGCTCAGATGTCTTGCTTATTTCCTCAATATCAATTGACCTATCTTCTTCTTCACTAGTGACTATCACATCATCTCCATGTTGGTTCTCTGGGAGATGAGAGTATTCAGTACTGTTGCTGTAATCGCCTGATTCCGAATTACAACTCACCTCTAGCGCAACCCCTCGTCCACTTGTATTATCTCCTTGGCTTATAGCCTCAATTATGCTCTCCCTTCACGGTGTTGCATTCTGTCTCTTTGTTGAAGGCTCCTAAAGTTCTTTACTTTTCTCAACCTCCAAATTTCTCTTCTTGCTCTTAACTGCTCTTTGTTGTTGGCTAGTGCCTTTACCTTTCCGTATGACTGACTCCACTAGAACTTCTTCCTATGGTTTCATCTTTTCATAAGTAAGGCATATCTTTTGACTTTGTAATTGCCTTAACTTCTCATTGTACCATGACTTAGTGTGTAGATCAGATGTCCTTGTAACTACCTCTAAGGAAGGATCCTGATGATCATCCCAATCCACTAGACCCAACTTTGTTCCATCCACTATATCATAATCTTCTCTTAGCACATTTTCATCATCTTCCAGTCGATCAGGAATATCAATGCCTCTCCATCTGATTGCCCTCATCATGCCCACTAACAATCTTGAGAAAGCCAGCTTCCTCACGTGAAAGTCATCCTATGCATTGGCCCAAAAATCTTCTATAGTAGGAATATGTTTGAATGTGTTTTCGTGAGATGCCTTGATAAGACCATTAGGATGGAATCCTCGTCTTGCTCTATACTATCCTAGATGATACCATTCTAACTCCTTCGCAGCTACAAAGGGAACAAGATTGGGGCAAGTATCATTGCCTATGCCAAATGAGAAAGTAATCCCTATCTCACCTTTAAGTTTCATCATCTTGTCATAACGCTCAAGTTCTCTAGCCAACTCCATCAAAACTATTCTATCAGGTGGATACCTTGGAAGTCTCTTGGGACAAACTATACTTCCTGCTACTCTAATATATGTGAATCATGGAAATTGGATGAACCAACTCCCATACTTCTTAACTTTTGCTTCCGCTTCCAATGAGAGCCTCTTAACAGGTGTCCCTTGCAATATCGTTACCGTCTTCATGTCAAAGGCGTCATAAAACATCTTATAATCTTTAGTGTTGTGCAAATGAAGCTATGGATGGCACTCATGCACGGAACATTGCCCCGACCCATTGCCAATCACTCTTAAGGCCTTAAGTCCAAGATTTTCATATAGTCTCGCAAAAAAATATAAAAGATAGGATCCCATATAGAATTGCTTTTGATTTTACACTGTCCTAAGTTGAAACTCTAAATTTTCACTTATGATTTAGCCCAATCAAACTTTCTCTTTCCATTTTCAATTTCTTCAATAAAGTAATAAATCTAATTCTCAAATTGCATACCTTGAGCCATGCCCATGATCCAACTGAGAAGCACAATAAAGTCACTATACTCTGGCTTGAAATCTGACTTGGTGAGCTTTGACGACTTAGTGACTCCCTTCTTGCCTTCCTATAACCAATTTTGCTTTAGATGAATGAAGAAGGCCTCCTAGTTACCCTGAAAGAACTTGGTTGTTTCATCCATCATTACCACTATCATGCTTCTATGCTGGGGAATATTGAATACTTCTTCAACCACTTATCTGTTGATGTTAGAAAACACTCTCTTCCCTTCATAAAAAATGATGGACTTGGTCACAATATCAAACTGGGATGCACATTCCATTACCAATTCTGGACAAGGCAAGGTTGGAGGGAAAGTCGCTGTGTGTACAATTCCGCTCTTGTAGATCTTTGCCATGGGGGATCATCCTTCAATCTATCCCTCAACTGTACCATGTTCACCATATCGATATTGGTATCACTTATTCGCCTCACTTTTGAGAAGGTGGTCTTAAGGATCATGTCTTCCTTGTCTTTTTTGGTATTGGATCCCTTCGAGTTCTTGCTTGCACTAACATCTACCATCCTAAACACTTATTCCTGCCACTTCATTCTAAATGATATGGACTACACTTATCAATCTCCAGCCTTCTTTCTATTGATGGAATCTAGCTTATTTTTTCCTCTCCAAGTCCTATCTCTACACTTATCAATCTCCAACCTTCTTTCCTAGGGATGGGACTACCACTTATTTCTATCGCTTCATTACCTTAGGATGAACTACACTTATATCTCCCAACTTTAATCCTATGGCGGTCTAGCTTATTTCTGCCTCTTCAAATGTCCTATCATGAAATCTACACTTTATCTCCCAATTTTAGCCTATCAATGGAAATGATTAAGTGGTGGATGAAAAGTGCAAGAAGATAAGGGAAACGAACCAAGCAAGAACAAGGAATAGAATCCGCCTTTAAAACCAATCTTCACCTCTAAAAATGAATGAGAATTTTATATTAAATCTGCTCATGCCACTGAATTTTGACCTTAAATTGCCTTGTCAATTCACCAAATAAAATCGCCAAGCTGAAGAAGAAAATTGCAACCCTTGGAAGGAAAAGATCAGACTTCAAAATTGATGTCAATCTCGTAAAAATCAGGCCTCTTCACCACAAAGTCGGTCTCGGGCAGAAATTGTCCAACCAAGGAAAAATCGGATCTGCTCCTCGAAATTGACCTAGGGCAAAAATCACCCAACTTGAAGGGAAAAGAATAGCTGCCAATCAAGGAAAAATCAGGCCCCAAAAATTGCCTTAGAAGAAAATCGCTCCAACTTGCAAGAGGAGGTGGAAAGAATGAATGAGGAAATAAGAGGGGGGAAGCCCCTCTTATACCAAACTTTTTGCCTCTCCAAGTGGGCCGACCTACCTGGAGGGAAAACAAAATTAAGTTAGTCCCTTAATTAATGGCCCAGATTTAAATGCAATATTAAAATTACTTATCCCTATAGTGAAAGTAGCCCATTTGATTGTAAGTTTGATCCGAATTTGCAAAATAGAAACAAAGTAAGCCTAGGAGATGTCAAAATTTTCATTTAACAATGCTTTGGTAATTAAAATATCATTAAAATCAAATCTAGCAAGCCAAAATGGATTTTGAATTCCAAATTACCAATTTCCTTTAACATTTCTATAATCCTCTATGCAAAATTTCAACCAAATTAATGTAATTTTGCAATTTAGTACAAATTCAATTTTGCAATACAATTTCAATTTTTTAACAAAATAAATCCTTTTCTTGGCAGTCGAAATTCAAACTCTAAATGTAATTTCACTATCAAAATTCTTTTCACTGAAAAATTTCAAGATTTTCCAAAACAATTAAATCCAAAATTCATTTTGAAAATGTTCAAGCTTATACAATTATATCAAATTTTTAAAAATCCGTCTAAGTCCAAATTTTGCAATTTTTATCCTACCAGATATTGTCTTAACTATCAAAAAGATGTTGTTGAATTTTGTTTGGCTAAGGATAAAAATACATGTTCTGGAAATATCAAGTTCCACACTAGTTGAAAAAAAATCAAATCCCTCTCCTAGTCCGAAGGCATCCAAGGTGTAAAATTACCAATTCAAAACCTCTAGACAACTCCAAATTTTGCTAAGGCAACCGAAAAATCCCCAAATCTGCGAAAATTGCCAAGGCTCGCCCGAAAAAGGGGGTCCCCAAAAGTTTTGGGGTGATGGTGTGAAAACCTCACAACATGACTCAAATTGGATCGCCAATGTATTTGGTAAACACCAGACCTGATATTTGTTATGCAGTGAATGCACTTATCAGTTCATGTGTGAACCAAAGAAATTACACTTGCTAGAAGCTAAACACATCTTAAACTATCTCTGTGGTACAATCAGATATGGTTTAAGATACAAATAGAGCTTAACATGAATGGGTACACTGAGTCAGACTAGGCTGCAAATTTTGTGCATTGAAAAAGCACCCCAGGATGTTGCTTCAGTTTAGGATCAGATATAGTATCTTGGTTCAGTAGAAAGCAATCACCAGTAGCTCAGAGCTCCACAAAAGAACAGTACATTGTAGCATATATGGGAGTACGAGAAGCAACATGGTTGAGAAAGCTTCTAGTTGGATTATTTGGGAAACCACTAGATCTTACCATCATCCATTGTGACAACCACAGTTGCATAAAACTCTCCCTAAGCCCAGTGTTTCATGACATATCTAAACACATTGATACACTTTATCACTACATTTCAGACATGGTGCAGAAAAATGTAGTCGAGTTGACATATCTCAATACAGATAACCAAATAGCAAACATCCTCACCAAGCCTCTTGTGAAAATGAAGGTAGAATACTTCAAAGGTAAACTTCCTAAGGTTGTAATTACTGAGAATGAGTCTCAACATCATTGATTATTGTACTAATAAAAAATTTCTATTTTCAATATGAGTGTTAATTCATGATTCTTTTGAACCCTATTTACATCATGAAGAAGTGATGACTTCTAAATGATTATCACTTGTACTTTTAGTAGCTATTGCAAGGTGGCGATCTTACAATAACTTGATCTTCTACCATGATGGATATCATATGGTCGATATCCAAGTAGATAATGACAGATAATATCTTGTCAATCAATATCAATTGAGAGATTGATATCATCGCATAGATATCTACTAGTTGTTTTCCATAGATAAATCGTGGGAAACTAATATCCGTGAACAAACCATGATTATAATGTCCATATGGTTAGTATCACATAGGTGATACGTGTGCTGAGCATTTGGTGAATATCATGAAACTTGATATTCGTAGGCCATTACTCTGAGTACTTGGTAAATATCATGAGACTTGATATTAGTATGCCATTACTCATGAGACTTGATATTAGTATGCCATTACTCATGAGACTTGATATCATTATGGTGCATATCTCCAAAACAAGATATCTGTGAACATGCCATTTAATATGATGTTACATTAAGGTGATATGTCCTTGAGTTGATATACCTATTATCCTCCCTAGCTAAGAGGGAGTGTTATTGTTTTGTAGCTTCAATTGGATAAAACCATATGTGACTAATTACCTTTTAAATTATTCGTAGATATATGTGAGTATATATAAGATATAATAAAGAATAAATATTTATTTTATATATATACATAGCTCATATAGATAATATATATTTTAATAGAGAACTTGCATATAAATGTAATGCTGAAGAAATTAATATAAATAATAATTTAAGAAATTATATATATTATAATTATTATTCTAAAGCATATTAAATTTATCAATTTGACCGATTACTAAATTGTGTTTCAAACTCATTACTAAGACCAATTTCAAATCAATATTAAAATGCAGTTAATGAGCATCGACTAGGTCAATTCAGCATGTGACATGGAGACATGTCCACGAAGTAACATATCTCCACGTACCGTGGAGGCATGTTCATTTGTGGGCATGGCTCCAGACTGGCAATGCTTAAATATATAAACAGACCGAAGTGCAGTTGAGAAACATGAGCACATAACTAATAACAGTGTTCTAAGCATCAACGCCTTCAGATATTACATTCTAGACAGATCCTCCTTGTGAAGTAAAGTTTGTATCCTCCATATTGAATCAGAGATATAGTTTAAAACTTTAAAGGGAACAAATAATTCTAAGATAATTATTTTTGGGGAATATTAGCAGAAATTCATCTAAAAAATTTAACATTCATCTTACATATATCTGATCAAAAATCTAATAGGTTTTCCACGAGAAATTCGGTGTACGCATCTTTATAGTTGCTCTATTTATGTTTTACTTAGTTTCATGCAGTTAAAAGTTTAAATGCTCTAAAATATTGAATCACCACCACTCCTTTCCCGTCGGCCCCCTTTCCCATTATTTCCTATGTGCTCTTCACCTACTAAATCTCAAATTAGGGCAAACCTCTAGCACCAACCTCAACATCAATTCAGTACCAATGTAGATTCAGTATGCTACCAAAAGTCATGATGCCAACTTGGAGCCATCTTATCAACCTGTAGAAAGATGAACTATACCATCTTCACACAATATCTACAAAATTCCTTTTTGCAATTATTTATAAAACAAATTATATATGCACTAGGGCTTATATAGTGGAATTCTTGGGAAAATTTGTTATATTTTTCCATTTCTTTTTGAGATTTTCTTCTCTTGATGGCAGGAAGATTAAATCCATGTCTTCAATATAGCCACTAAGGAAGTCACATAGACCAGTAAGAAGTAGCAAGCACTACTGCAATAGCTCTTTATTTGACAAAAGAAAAATATCAGAGAACTGTTAAACCACCTTATAAGATATTTTGTGTTACATCCCAATTTCTGACCTAATTTAAAATATAACCGTTGAGGTTCACATGAAGTCAGTTGACAGTTGATTTGTTATAATCTTGCGAAATGGTAAGACAATTAGTCGTTATAATTTCAAATGAAGATAACAAGCCAGCTAATAATTTATCACGACTTCATGGAGTTGAAAAGATGGTTAACCATTATTATTAAATAATTTATTACGATAATATAATTTAACTGCGAAGAATTTCTTTGTAGGAAACACATCAAAGGGGTGGATGCATTGTTAGAAAAGAATTAGGCACAGGAGCATCACCATCACTGGGCAGATGGATTGAGGACCTAGTGAGTTGAAACAGGATACGTTTGTGGGACCCACAAGAGCTATTTAAATAAATAATTTGAGAAACATAAATAATTGAGTTAAAACATAATACGTACCTCAAGGATTTTAATTTATCTTTCATCATATTATTATAATAAATATTTATATATGTGCATATAAATATAAAAATAAAATGGCACATTTGCATTATAATAACTTAATATAATGATGTTACCCCATTGATATACTTACATGAACATATGCAAGTATATATTATAATAATAATATTCTAGATATAATAACATTCAAATTATAACCTTCCAACTCTCTTTACATTCTTTTATTCTTTCCTTGTTTATAGTCGATTTAATACTTGGAAATTTGAATCGACTATAATCTTTTCAACTCCTCTTTATTTAAATTCTTTCTTCCTCTCTTTCATAGTTGATTTATTACTTGGTAAAACGAAATGGCATATGTTACATAATCGGCAGAAGCCAAGAAGGCACGGCCCTCCTTTTATTTTAGCCGTGAGTGGAGTCCGACACTTTTATATATATTTTCATCTGCCTTGTTGTATTAAGGCATTCAACTTAGCATCTACGTTACCATCAACCTATTCCATGTTTTTTCTATGTCTTCCTTCTAAGCTGTGTGAATCATTCAAGCCAAGACTTCCTTCTCAGTCAAAAACTTGCATTCTGTCTGCCCACCCATATCATTCTATTCTATTCCTTGCTCCACCAACGTTTTGCATTCCACAACCCAACTCTCAAAGCTAGTGGGTGAAACAACTTGCCAACAGGGGTTTCGGCCAAGGACGGAAGGAGCTACGTCCAGATCAGCTGCAATCACAATCACAGGTCATGATTAAATGCAATCGTATTTCATAGGATTTCTTCCTTTGCTAAGCATATGCCCGACTGTAGTCGGCTACAAGAAATATAACATGTGTTTGTGTTTCATAGTTTCTTCCTTCTTTGATTGCTGTCGGCTACATATTGATAGCGCTGAGAATAATGCAAATATGTTTTCATATACATAACTCCTCCTTTCCCTGATTTGAATGCCCGACCATAGCCGGCTATGCATTGTTAGATTGAGATTAATTTATAATATCTTGTTGTTGGTTCCCTGCATTAAATAGAGTTCATTGAAGATCTTCATCAATTATCCTTGTGATTAAACATCATTTATGAATTCAAATGGTAGCTGTAAAAACTTGAATGATTTTATGATGAAGAGGTGTAAATAAAATAGAATGATCATAATCTTTCAGGCACCTAGGATTCACCAGCAAAGAAGCCATTGAAATGATGAAGAGGTGGAGTTAACCTACAAGAACCAAGAATGAAATCAGATATGAATAACTAAGTAATGAAACACTTAATACCTCATGCATAATCCTGTTAATATAATCTCCTGTTGTCAAGTCGAATGGGGTGTTTAGATACTAGGATGCTCAGTGGATAATAAGATGATCCCTATCTATTCCAAGTAGGGAGGGCCTTTCTCGATGGAGACTGTGTGGAGATAAATTATGGTCCGAGGTTGGGTGGTTAAGCCCCTGACACAATAGACAAAGATAAGCTATTCATTCAATTGTTGTTGGAAACAGGTATTGTTACTTCTATGATGTACATGCAAGATGAAGGTAAGAATAATTGAGTTATATCATTGTTATAGTTATTTTACATTTATATGTGAGAGATAGATTTATCTGATGAATTGATATATCAAACTTTCATTTGTATGAATAATAAATATGAGCATATCTTCTAATCTTGAGTTATTGCCACAGTTAAGCAATTGGAAGGAAAGGAATGATACAATGGTATCTGAAACCCTAAATGATACAGTGGTAGCCCTAATTGATACAATGGTATCTGAAGCCATAAATGATCCAATGGTAATCGATGCCCTAATTGATACAGTGGTATGTGATGCCCTAATTTTATATAGTGGTATTTAATGGTAATCAACACTTGATTTTGATATAGCGATATTGAATGGTAGTCGTTATATGATTTTGTTATACTAGTATTTGTGGACTAATCTGGGTGATTGCAGAAGCCTTCTTACAATGGTTTATCGGTTCCAATTCTCTGGTATGTGGATTTAAAATTTCTACAATAAATTCTTTGATGGTGTATTAAGTTCATAGTTAAGAAATTTTGTATAACTGATTTTAACCATCAATCTCTTTCATATGATTAAAACTGATTTAACTGTCTTCCTATAAAAATGAAGTAATAACTATATTTCTTTGAGTATGTTAGTTGTTAATAAGACCAAGAAAATGGGTTGTTACATTTTGGCTTCAAAGAATGCTTTCTAACATACAAATATCTCAAGCCAGTCCTTCACCTTTGTACTGTGACAATCAAGAGGTGCTCACACTTGCCGAAACTTCAATCTTCCATGAGCAATCCAAGTATGTTGAGTTTGACTATCATTTCATCTGCAATCTTCTAGATGACGGATCGGTACAATTGAATTATGTTCAAAATGAGGACCAGACTGCCTACATCCTCACCAAGTCTCTAAATCTAGACAAGCTTGTAAAATTTAGGGGGTAATTTGGTGTAGTTGAAAAATGACCATCAAAGGAGGGTATTAGAATGATATTTAATTATTTAATGGTCAGTAACATAACTTTAGTTTGTTTAGATAGTTTTCTAAATTTTCTGCAGGGAATGATTGTTTCTTTAGGAAACAACATCGTCTATGCAATTGATATAGTATGCACATATTCATTAATTCAATTAAGAAGCAATTACCATTGTCTAACAATTACCAATCAAAAAATTTCAAAAATTTAATATAGCATTTTATGAGCTCAGATCTTGCTAGAATGTCTAAATACAAAGATAAAGAGGGATCCTCCACTCAATTTCTAGTTAGGTATCCTATCTTACATGTTGCACGGGTGGTTTCCCTTACCAGTGAACATGTCTTAATGTGACAAGACATCAGTATTTGACCAAAGTTAGCCAGAAAATATGCTTTAACAGCAGTAATGTTGAACCAACTTAATTATCACATTTTTTCCTCAAGTTCATTGACCCTTTTACCCAGCTTGTATGATATATCTGTTCTAATTAAACTTTGGTCCCATGGGAATTGCAGATCACTAGAAACTGCACACATGGAAAATAATATAATACATTTTACTACTACAAGCACGACAGTGCTAGCCAAATTGTATCATCAGCACTCAACACTCCACTAGAAAATAGCACTTAACAAATTCAGTGACATTCTCCTTGCATCATCAGCACTCGACACTACACTACACTACAAAATAGTATTTAACAAATTCAGTGACATTCTCCTTTCCAACAATTTATTTGTTGCAGATTATTGTTATCAATCAGCTTCTTGTTCTTCTTTTATATACAAATAGCTAAAAGTACACCTAACTTGCAAAAGCTGAAACACTCATTATCAAATGCGGGATGTCAGCCTTAAAAAAGGAAATTGACAAGAAAACATACCGATAAAAGCATAGCATAAACTGTCTCCTGTCTTGTAGTCTCTTATAATATCAGCCCTAATTTGCCATGCCAACACATCAAGTTAAGCATCTAGCAGAAATAATAGAATAATGATGAAATGGTAAAACATGTCATTTTCTAGGAATAACTAAGGAGAACTCAGGTATTAATCTTGAGCTATGGTACCCAAGCAAGCATTCTGTAGTGTGTTTAAAAAAGAGATAAAACATATGTTTTGAAAGGCCTTTCAGTATGGCTATAAGACTTAAGTAAAAAGTTCATCATGCACTCACGATACTACTTTCCCAAAGCGTGAAAAGATCACTTCAAGGTCCTCTTCCTGCATAGCATAACAAATTTAAAATTGAGTACTTTATGCAACAATGAAGATAGATTTGTTCTGCCAGATAAATGGGGAAAACAGTCATCATGAATCTAGTATCATCTACATTTTCATGCATGCCATTGACAAAACTAAATCTTTAGTACTTGTTTGCTGTTCTAATGTCTGGATTTAAATCCTATCCACTTTTAGATAGAATGTCATAATTGTAACCTCGTGTAAATTATGGTGCACTTAGATTCACCTAGAGTCGGATATCAAATCATATCTCCTCATTTTTTGATTAATTCATTTGTACTCAAAATTGCTTTATCTTTGGATTTTAGCAGTAGATATCCAATGCATTAGGGAATTGTTAAGGAATAGTTCCAATGGAAATATGACGAAAAGATCATTTTGTTTCCATGGGAAAGAAGGCTCAAACTGCTGAAAGTTCAATGTCTCTTATTTCTGTATTCTTAATTCCCTTTTCTTCTACCACATGAAAACTCCAAGATTTTTCAGAAATGTCCTTGTAGTTAAGGACCTAAGGTCATTCTTGTTAGCGCAATAAAACTAGCAAGCTTTGTTTATTTTTTCCCTAATTTGAAGGGTATTGTTTTAACATCTTATTTTAACCTTGATTTTACTATGGTAAAATAATAAATGTGTTATTAAACAAATATCATAAATGATCTATATATACAAGTATACACAAGAATGTTTCTATAACTAGCAGAGAGAAATATAAACATTATAAAGAGAGAGACAGAAAGAGATGGTTTCCATTCTAAATAGAGAGAGAATAAGGAAACATAGAAGAGGAGTGACCATTAGAAATAGAAATAAATTTAAGGAAGAGAAAAACAATAAAAAAAAAAATTTGAATTGAACACCCTCCCTTAATGGTCAATCTAACTTCAAAACAAAAGTCTGCAAGGGAATCCTCAAAAGGAATAAAAGGCAGACTTGAGTTGATCAGTGAGCTTTGTATGTTCTACAACATTGGCTTGCGGTTGAGACCCTCCCTGATTTTGTTGATCAAAAGCAATGCAAGTCCTATAATCTCATATCAAATGACCAAATTTGTAGCAATAATTGCACCGATGTTTCTTCTTCTTGGAGCTATCCTAAGATTGAGTTGACGACAAAGATGGGTCTTTGACCTTGTCAAAGGATTGGGTCATAAATGCTTATTCAAGGGAGGATGAAGGAGCATTGTTACAAAACTGTTTTTTCCAACGATTCTACTGCAAAAGTTTGGTGCACAAATCTGAAAATTTGAGGTCAACATTAGTTGTAGTAATATTCAGCGACTCAATAAAGTGCTCATAGGAATGTGGTAGAATTTTCAAAGTAATGACTACCATATCCTCTTTCTTAATTGTACGGCCACTAGCCTCAAGCTAATCTTTAATCTCCTTAATCTTCAAAAGATGTTACCATACGGACATATGCTCATCCATAATAAAAGAGAATAGTTGAATCTTCAGAAAGAAAGCTCTACTTTTGTCTGATGTCTCATGGAAATCTTTTACTGTAGTCCAGATCTCTACAGCTATCTTGTCGGACGACACTTGAGGCAGCTGATCATTAGTAACAAAAAGCTTAATGAACATAATTGATTCACAGTTACGCTCATCAAATTTCTCTTTACTAGCATCGACAGTGGTAGGACGTGTCTTGGTACCAGAACAAATGCCTCAAGGCAACGGTACTCAAAGATCAACAACATTCTTTGCTTCTACGTGTTGTAGTTCTTTTTGTTGAATCGTTCATTGCCTTCCAAGAGAAGATTGGTAAGAGTTGTCATGGTAAGCTTTTCGATGCGAAAAAAACGTGAATATCTGAAAAGGCACAAACTTCAACATAGATTGGCAAAAGACCCAAAAAAGATCAAAAGACACTTAGAAGAGAGCTCAAGAAAACCTAGAAGGAACCTGATGTACGATTTTGAATCTCTTGGCTCGAAAATTGAGGTACATAAAATGATGTACCCAAAAAAATAGAGACAAGCATAAATTTTCGACTTGAAATGAAGGGTGAAAACCCTAGGCGGCCATGAAAGTCTTGTTGGTTCTTAAAACCACAAACTGGAAATCCAAGAGCTTTGCGAATTCTCTAATAGGATTTACTCAATCAATCCTGGCCAACAAACAAGAATAACCTCCTAATTCAATTCCCCTACACTTTAGGCTTCGTTAAACCCAGGCAGGTAAACCTTCAATTTAAACCCTGATCACTTGATTCAAAGCATTTCTATGGTGAATTTAAACTTTGTGAGTTCTCAAGTTGGCAAAAATACTTCAATCAATCAACATGAAGTTATATGAATGCTTCGAGATATTTGCTTGTGAAATAAATATTATTTAAATGAAAGCAATAGTGTTTATGAGTTATGGATATGGTAAGAATATTGAACATCAAGGCCTCAAACATCAACCCACTTTCACAAAATAAATTGCGAACCAATCGATTATCCAACCTTGGGTAAATAGAGTCAATTCTTCTATAAGGGCCAACCTGTCCTAATAATTAAACAATAACAAATAATCTCAAAAGAATCATAATGTGCCAACTCAAAGTGTCAAGGATAATCTTTGTTTTCATTTTTCTCTTTCAAGTTAGCCATTGATTACCCAAGGACTATTGTCCATGTAAGACAATGTTATTACTTAGCTATCTAGGCTCTCCTGTGCTGAGCAACTAAAGGGGATCATCCAAATCCAACCTCTATCCATACGAGATAGGAAATAATCTAACATCTTGATCATCCACTCGGAATGGATTTTGTAAAGGACAGGAAATTGTGAATGCTTTGCTCAGAGACTTGCACTTTTCGGGACCATTCGGGTTCAGAGTGACTTGCTAGAAATTCACAGCCTGCCCAAGGTTGTGCCAAGGATTCTTTGCAAGTAGAAAGTAAGCTCTACACCCTTCCTTGATTTTTAGGCTTCCGGCCAGGTGTAGGCTAACGCAAGAGTTTATAAGTTCTATACCCCTCCCTCAGCTTTCAGGCATCCGATCTAATATAGGTACCTCATCAGAATCTTTCATTTATTTAACGTATAATATGTTGAAAGTGATTAAGTATTACCTAACTATGTCCAATTGTGATTTATGATTCACAATAAGTCCCCATCACTATCCTCAAAGACTCCTAGACATGAAATGTTTTTTTGCATAAAATACCCCAATCGGAAAACTATATTTTGAAATATATGCCCCCCATAGAAAAACAATGGTTCAAACCCTATATATTTCCATCCCCAAGTGGTGCTATAATGTGCTTCCTTTTCTAATAGCATTTGTGGATGGATTTAAATCAGATTTCCCCTACGGCAAACCTATCTCCTTCCTACTAACACAGTCGCCCTTGACATCATCTCACCACTCATAACTGGACATGTTTTCCTCTTCTCATGACTGAAATTTCCACTTCTAATTTTGTTTGGCAATTGATACAGTGCCCTATATATTTAATTTGATTTTGAACTCATATGAAACATAGCATCTCCAAAAAGATGGTACTTTTTTTAGATTATCCAATACTATAACTCACTCACTTTTCCCTAGTAATAGTTTGTTTATAAGGATATATGTATTAGTATTATGTTATTATTCTTATTATAATACTAATATTCTTACACAGCTTATTTTATAGTGTTGAATTTTTTTATATTACATAATGTTTATTAAAAAAATTATATTAAGTAATGACTATATTGGTTAACAGATTTTTTAAATTCGCTTATTTGTAGTGTTTAATTTCTTGATATTGCATAATGTTTATTTAAATTATTAAATAATTATATTAGTTAACAATTATCATTTTTATGTTATTGTTTTGTTTTGTTTTTTTATAATTTGGTGACTAATTTTTATGAATATTTAATTAAAAAGAAAATATAATTTTAATGACACAAAATAATTCAACCATCCACATCTAAACATCACATTTACACACTTGTCATGTAATAATTTTATTTTCCACAAGAATTATACAGCATTGTGTTATCTATAAATTTTTGTAATATTTATTTTATTATTTCAATACTTAGTTATTTACTTTTATTGTCTAATAATTATATTAAAGTATTATTACAAATATCTAAAAAATGACTAGACCTAGGGGTCGAGTTTATACCATAAGACACAAAATAGTTCAACTTGAATAAACTAAATCAAAAGAAAAACAAAGTCAAAATAGTATATAACAACAAAATAAAATAAATTAACACACTAGTCAAAAAAAATGAGAATCACTAAGTTAAACCTTTAGGGATCGTGACATCCTTTCCCCATTAAGAATGCATCATCCCGATGCATTAGAGTTTAAAATAACAAATTCATCATATGCATATCAAAATTGAACATATAGACCCATTGTCAAATACACAAGATTTCATAATCTTAAATTAAAATTTTACTCTGCTGTAAAATCAACTCCTTGCTAGCATGACTCAATCATTTGTAAGGTATATAAAGATTGCATCTTTCAAAATTAACAAAGTTCTACACTAACATAATGTAATCATTTGTAAAGTCTGTCACAATAGTATTCATCAATTCTATACTAAGAAAATTCATTCATTTGTAATGTTTGTCAAAATACTTCTATCAAAACTAGCAAAGTTTATAACTAGACAGAGCCTTTCCATATGAGGGTAAGGTTCTTTTATCTCTGTGGGGTCCTACACTTCTCCACCTTCCTCTACATCATATTATTTACATACCACTAACTTATTTTATATCTTCACCATCAAATTAAATGATACCTCTCTTCATTAAACAATTCATTTCCCGAAAGTCATCAATTTTCATCCCAAACTGATTTATTGTTTGAAACACTTCTATATTATCCTTAGTTATGATTTTACTGCCTTCAACGGTTTTTGCACATTATTTACAAATTATTGTCTCTTAGTAATATCATATTTCCATTAATATCTTTTCTTTAATAAATAGGTATTAATGTCTCTTTTTTCTGTACAGATCTGTTATAACTCTATTTCTCACACCATCTGCCTCTTCATGCTTGGTGGTGTATATATCTTATCCCTTGTATTCTTAACGCATTTCTCACTTCAACATTTTCCTTTCACTTCACATTCTCTTCTATGGATCCTCTTTATATCACGACTTATAAATCTGCTCTTGCTTCATATGGTATTCTATTATCTTTATAAATACCTCTTCTCACATCTTCATTTCTTTCATAACTTTATGAAGAGATATATCTCTTTGAAAATAGACATCCATACAAGAAGACATGACTCCCTGTTATTTAAATTGCTTCCCTCTGTTATGCTTAATTGCTCTTATTAAAGAAGCCTGTAATGTACCCAGCATATATTGACATTGTCGTCGGTAAATATTGTAGCCAACAGGGTATTGTCATCGGTAAAGATTTTGTAGCCGATGGGCCGACGGGTTCATGTCATCAGTAAAGATTTTGTAGGCAACGGGTAGATTAGTATTGTATGTGGCCGACGGACCCCTTCTGGAAGGTTCGGCAGAAAGTATTTATACTCCGTTTGGGTACATTGTAAATCATCTTATGTTATCTTGTCTTATCTTATGAAGCATAATCTAATGTTCTAGCATATGCGAATAATCTACGGAGTTCTGCTGTTCGTGTTCATTATCTGTGTGCATCTCTTAATTAACCTATGCGGTAAACATTTGGTGCCGTTGCCTTATGAACCTGGAAGGCAGGAGGAATGAAGATTAATGCGAAATTAGCTTAACAAGGATCGAAATAAGGTCAAGGGAAAAGATGGAATCTGTACTGCGCAAGGAAATTTAATTCTGGCACAATAAGCCAAACGACGAAAGAGATCCCAGAAGATTGCCGACGAAAACCGGAGCACGGAAGAATTGTTGGAGGAAACTCGATAGCGGTTGGAATCAATGGAAGAAGCACGGGAGGAGTTTTTGAATTTGTGTTCGCCGAGGGAAGAGAATCCAGACGGAAGAGCATCGACTCACATGGCTCGGAGTGCCGAGGGAGCACGAGCATGGAGTGAACTCTTCATCCGGGATACACTTCCACAAGCGACAACTTCAGAAGTTCCTTCTTCACCAAGGTTCGCAGCTGTTGAGTCCGCCGGTGTGGGAGTGCAGACCACCGGTGCGGGAGAACAGTCCGCCGGTGTGAGAGTGCAGACCGCCGGTGTGGGATTGCAGACCGCCAGTGTGGGAGAACAGTTCGCCGATGTGGGAGAACAGTCCACGGGTGTGGGAGTGCAGATCGCCGGTGTGGGAGTGCAGATCGCCGGTGTGGGATAACAGTCCGCCAATGTGGGATTGCAAATCGTCGGTGTGGGAGTGCAAAGCCACGGTGTGGGAGTGAACAACGCCAGTGTTGCAGGACCGAGCAACACCTGTTTACAAAAACCAATTGTGATGGCGAGACCAAAAGAAAAACTGCCAAAGTTCAATGGCGATGGTACAACCGATCACATTCGACACTACAAAACATGTGAAACGATCTGGAGGGCAAATGGCATAACTGATGAAGACGACTGGATGAGGCAATTTTCGGCCACCCTACGGGGTGTGGCAATTGACTAGTTTACTAGTACAAATCCGCATAAGCTAAACAGTTGGAATAACATTAAAAAGGAGTTTCTCGCAAAATTTCAACTGTTGCGCGATGATAATGAAATTGTAGCAGAGATCTTCAATACTAAGCAAGGGAAGAACGAAACTGTCCACATCTACGCCAAGAACTTAAAAAATTTGATAAACAAAATGAAAAATAAGCTGGCGGACGGACTTCAGAAAAGGTGGTTCATGGAAGGCCTACACCCAAAACTGCGGAAGAAAATGAAAATTGTGTCACCGTCGTCATACACGGAAGCCTATAATAAAGCATTAAACCTCGAAAGTGAGCAGAAGACAAAGAAGAAGAAGAAGACTAGCTCATCTGATTTTGATGATGATGAGCCTTCTAGAGAAGATAGCAGCGACAATGAAGGCAGTAGCAAGAAGGTCTGCTCCCTATAGAAAGACATGATCCGCATGATGGAGTTTAAAAATATGCAGAGGGAGACAAAGGACAGTGAGCTGTGGTGCACGGAGTGTAAGACCGACGATCATACTAAAGGAACCTGTCCAAAGAACCAATTTTGCGACATTTGTCAGATCATGGGCCATTCAACCAAGGAATGTCCCTTTAACACGAAGATCAAAGAATCTCCGCAGGGTGTGTTGAGTTCGGCGGTCAATCAATCTCCCACGGATAGATCTTAAGGCAACAGTAAGGGAATCGTTCCATATGATTAGGAACTGGAGAGGGAGAAGAAGATTGTAGTGCACCGGTAGATGTAGAAGGGTGGCAGGAGGTTTTCTATAAAAAAAAAAGACAACGACAGATTGAGGCAGTTCGGAATGAGTAACGAATGATGCCAAAGGGAAGGGGAAGCATCAGTGGTTGCCGGAAAGAGTGTAGAATCAAAAGTAAATCACAGAAATAGTGTGTTCCATGCAGTTTTGTGTGGGTTTTGGAGTGCTGCCCCTCGACCCCACCGGGGGCGTTGCCCCCTAGACCCCCAGTCGTTGCGGATATCAGTCGTGGGATGTGTGACCAGTTGATGAAGACTTGGAGCTGCTGCAGGCATGGAGTGTCTGTGTACCAGAGGCACTTGGAGTAGGTGTTAGACGTGAGGCTGTCTTGGTGGATGCATAGAGAGCTCAGGAGGAGCTGATCATCCAGTTGAGGGCAATAGAGCAACACTTGGCTCAGTGTACCCAAGAATTGGAAGTAGAGAAAGCGGCACAGATGGCTGTCAGGGTTAGATGTCAGATTGGCTAAGGTGACAGTGTTGAAGACCAGTTTGGTGCAGGCACAGGACGAATGTGAAAAGGATGTGACAGAAGCAAATTTATCTTGTTGTAGTTAGTCAGTTAATGTATTTTGGTTGTTAATTTGTCTCAGATATTTTGTAATTGTCGTCTAGAGACGACTTTTTCTTTTGGGGGAGATGATGTCGTCAATAAATATTGTAGCCAACAGGGTGTTGTCGTCGGTAAAGATTTTGTAGCCGACAGAGCGACGGGTTCATGTCATCGGTAAAGATTTTGTAGTCGACGAGTAGATTAGTATTGTATGTGGCCAATGGACCCCTTCTGGAAGGTTTGGCGAAAAGTATTTATACCCCGTCTGGGTACATTGTAAATCATCTTATCTTATCTTGTCTTATCTTATGAAGCATAATGTAATGTTCTGGCATATGCGAATAATCTATGGAGTTCTGTTGTTCGTGTTCATTATCTATGTACATCTCTTAATTAACCTGTGGTAAATATTGTAGCCGACAGGGTGTTGTCGTCGGTAAAGATTTTGTAGCCAACGGACCGACAGGTTCATGTCATCGGTAAAGATTTTGTAGCTGACGGGTAGATTAGTATTGTATGTGGCCAACGGACCCCTTTTGGAAGGTTCGGCAAAAAATATTTATACCCCATCTGAGTACATTGTAAATCATCTTATCTTGTCTTATCTTATGAAGCATAATGTAATGTTCTGGCATATGCAAATAATCTACGGACTTTTGTTGTTCGTGTTCATTATCTGTGTACATCTCTTAATTAACCTATATGGTAAATATTGTAACCGACAGGGTGCTATCGTCGGTAAAGATTTTGTAGCCGACGAGCCAACGGGTTCATGTCATCAGTAAAGATTTTGTAGCCAACAGGTAGATTAGTCTTGTATGTGGCCGATGGACCCCTTCTGGAAGGTTCAACGGAAAGTATTTATACCCCGTCTGGGTACATTGTAAATCATCTTGTCTTGTCTTGTCTTGTCTTATGAAGCATAATGTAATGTTCTAGCATATGCGAATAATCTACGGAGTTCTACTGTTCGTGTTCATTATCTGTGTGCATCTCTTAATTAACCTGTGCAGTAAATATTGTAGCCGACAGGGTGTTGTCGTCGGTAAAGATTTTGTAGCTGACGGGCCGATGGGTTCATGTCATCGGTAAAGATTTTGTAGCCGACGGGTAGATTAGTATTGTATGTGGCCGACGGACCCTTTCTGGAAGGTTCAACAAAAAGTATTTATACCCCGTCTGGGTACATTGTAAATCATCTTATCTTATCTTGTCTTATCTTATGAAGCATAATGTAATGTTCTGGCATATGCGAATAATCTACAGAGTTCTGCTGTTCGTGTTCATTATCTGTGTGCATCTCTTAATTAACCTATGCGGTAAACAAACATGCTAATGGAATAAAAGATGACTCATACCAATCATCATAAAAATGTAAATATGAAAGACTATGAAATAAGTCTTCTTATGATAGTATTGGCATTGTGATGTGCAGATACCATGATACAGTTTCTGTATAATGAGCTATAATATTTGTGACTGATCGGATGGTACTGTTTTTTTTTCTTTTGAGATGTGCCTGTGAATTAAATTTCAAAACTTGGATGCCAGTATCAAGGGGATGATTACTGGTTTGAAGCAAATGTTTATGACAGGCATGAGCAGATACTAATTCCAGTATCGATTGCGGAGCTGCTATCCTATTGGCAATGCAGTCTACAGATTTGCAGCACCAAGGAAAACTTTTCCATCCTATTTTTACAACATCGCGGAGACAAATTTCACAAGTTCTTCACAATTCGTCTCCTGCAATTTCAATTATGCAATAGATAATGTTCCTAGATAATTCTTATAACAACTCAATGTTGTTCAAGGTTAACCATGGTTATCTCATTGGCTTGTAACAGGATGAAGAATCAATTAATGAAACTGCCAAATATCCCTATAATAATACATATATAATTTACTGTCAACCCCGGAATTCTATCCTTAGACAGTAATTCTGATATAATTCCTGATCTAAGAGATATTCTCACTGAATCCCTCGTATTTGATGTTGATAATGATATAAATACCATCCTAAATTGAATTGTTTTGATACACGATGAGCTTTCTCTGGCTGCTGACCTTGATTGAACTTTATACCTATATACTGATCTTATCTGAATCTTAATAGCATTCCTTGTTATGTTTATGCTTGGGGCACAATTCGATGAATCTGATTGCCTTTCCTGAAATTATCTCATGTTGTGTCCATCTAATTGAACTCCACGACATCTATTAAACAATTCAAGTGCAAATGGAAAGAGTGGTCCATTGGAATGAAGAGCAACATAAGTTTATCATAACTTGTGCACAATGTATAAACAATTTATCTGAAATATGAGACCATTAAAACTTGATTTTACAAAACAAATGTCCAACATATATACTTCAAAAAATCATGTATTTGACATCTACATTAAAACCGTGATATGATCAACTCCCAATGTCTGAGACTCTGAAGCAAGTGGAGTCGGGCCACAACAAAAGGACATCTATCCTAGAAATAGCTGGTATACAGTAATATCCTCTACTTCATGATTCCCATGCCAGGAGGCTAGATATATGCTATGAATCACGTTGACAATGACTTGTCATGCTTAGTGAGAAGGTTCTTGTTTAGTTTAATCGATGAGGTAACTAACTGCCACATTATTTTCTCTGCAACCATAGTCTGTAAAGAATATGGATCTGTTATAGAGAAAATCTAAGTTCAGTAATGTCAGTAACTAATGAACAGTTTCAGATCCTTGTATACAAGTTAACTATAATGATTATTTCTGATCTCAGTATTGCTGCATTCAGAGACTGTTAGTAAAATATATGATCCTGATGACTGTAGTTCATATCTTGAATGCCACGGTTCTTGAATGCCACGGTTATTGATTCGATATGTAAGAACAGTCATCCAATTGCAATAATATATATATATCTTGGAAGAGATCACGATATCATGAGAGGGTGTGACTTTCCCGTGGCATAACCTCTCATGAGATTGTGACTCTTCATAACCGATAACAATGCCTTTAAAACATTGATTGCCTTTACCGATTCATGTTAGAATATAACAATATTTAATATGGTTTGACTTATAATGATATTGAAGTATTTAACAATATGAATATATATATATATAGATGTAAATAATAATATATACAAGTATATAATATATATATATTTATTTATATATATATATATATATATATATATATATATATATCAATATCACAATCATATATATGTTCATAACCATAATAAATTCAAATGCTTCAATCCGAATGAAGCTATATTCTTAACATAGTCACAACTCACATGCAGGCTGTTATCAATACTTACATTACTATCTATGCATTATGATTTCCTTCATCTCAAATGTGGTCCATGATATCACCGTCTCTATGAAGATGCACAATGTCGAGAAATTCTTCAAACCCATGTCACTGTATGGATGCAGTATTTAAATTGTATCACAATTGCTACATATATATTTGTTTGATGTTGCTCACGTTTATAATCTGACTGTTCATTATGTGTCTTAAATAATTGTCTTCCAATTGGTGCTATAAAATTATTGCTTCCCAAACATGATTGCTCAAACATACAGATGTCTTGTGTGAATGAGCATTCTCAATGTAAAATTCCAATTCTGTACTATAACCATTTGCCTTAGATTTCTGGTAAAGAATGTATGAAATCGTGTACGGCGGTAGAACAAGTAAAGATTGCCTTGTCTGTATGGAAGTGAAACCCAAACAAAGGCATACGGAATTAATGAGAAGTCCGTATAGTGGAGGGGGAATTGGTATGTGCGTACGATGGGAGTGGCTAGTTCATACGATGGAGGCAATATGACTATATGATGATATGAACTATTTGCTCCTTAGTGTTCCTAAAACACAATTTCTCTAACCTCCAATTTTGAAAATCAAATGCAGTGCTAAAGGATGGAAGATGGTAGGGCGGCGTACCAAGGGATGGCAGATGGATGGTGTACTGAGGGATGGTAGATGGCGGGACAACATATCAAGGAATGGCATACTAAGGGATGACAGATGGCAAGACGGTGTTCTGAGGGATAGCAGATGGATAGTGTACCGAGGGATGGCAAATGGGAGGACAACGTACCAAGGGATGGTGTTCCAAGGGATGATGTACCGAGGGATGGCAGAGGGCAAGATGGTGTACAGAGGGGATGGCAGATGAAGGTGGAGGAAAATCGATCATACAGAGAAAGCTTGCAAGTTGTACAATTAACAACTGAAGATACACCTACACCAAGGATTGCATAATGAAATATGTGATGTTGAAACTTAGTGCTAAGTCATGTAAATAGGATATTTACTGAAACCATAGACAAATACCAACAAAAAAGAGCAATCATAGATATATGCAATGTATCGCTGAATTTACAATTGTAGACAAAGATGGTGCTCTAGATGTGCCAAACCTGAAACGAAGTAATACAGAGACAGAATCAAGTGAGGGTTAAGTCCCACCAAAACCGAAATAGCGAAATGTAGAATATCTTCCAATTCCGAAATGGCAAACAATACTGAGCTCCAACAGGAATTCACAGTACAAAAAATAATTCAAATCGCATACTAACAACTCCCTACATATCACACTTAAACACCCCTTTGAAGAAAACTCCTGAGGGTTTACAAAAGAATGTCGAAACGGAAAACACCTAGGAATAATTAATAAAAATGGGGCCCCTTTATTAAATAATTAAAGGTACATTTTAATATTATTTAAATTTTAAGACCATTAATAATTTGAAGTATTTTATTAAAATTACAGACATTACACTCAAATTCTAGCATTTGATTCTTCAAACAGCTAATCCAATTTATCTTTAGATGTGTCGACGAATAACCATTCCTTTTGCATTCCATGACAATGTTCATATCTTTCTGCTTCAAGGCATCAATGACAACCATTTGCAACACACTTAAGATATTTTTCTTGTGCTTTTCAATCTAATGAGCTTCATGTCTAACATAATGAAGAACGTAGAATAAAGTATTGTCAAAAGATTGAAAGGGTCTAATGGAATTTAAGTTTGAACATCTCGTTGTGATCTCTTAAAGGAGGTCAAGTGAATAGGCGTCAAGAGAGTAAAACAAAGGTTGCATACTTGTTGAAGATGAGAGGACTGCAAGTGACCAATATGCATATGACCCTTCTCATCTCTATTAGACCATCTCCAATCCATCTTCTTTGGTTTACAACTCACTATGTTAAACTAGTTCATCTTAACTCATCTCAAATTAGTAGAATTTTGTAATGACCCCTTCTGGTCATTCATTTATTTACCCCTTTTTTTGGTATGCTTTTTGCAATATTTCTCTCTGTTGTTTTTCCTTTCAATGTATATATATGAGTGTATTCATAGAGTTGTGTCCTTTCATATTAATTATATTAATAAGGTAATTATTAATTATATATTATTTTTAATGATTATATATTATATTATTATATTAATTATATAAATTATTATTAATATTAATAAGACTTATAATATTATATTATTAATTTAAATAATATTATGTAATCTTATATTAAACGTACCATCAGATTATTGTATTAAACAATTATATATTATTATACATATTTTAGATATATCCAATATATGTATATCAAATATATTTAATATTAGTTATCTTATTTGTTATAATTAATATTTGTATTATCATAATAATGTAATATTATTATTATTATATATATGTGTATTATCAATATTTATATATATGTAAAATTGTTAGAACTTTGACTATTTTTTTCTTTATTGAATTATTCCTTACTGAAACTTACTCCTAAATTGGGACATCACAGTCCTCCCCTCTCGAATTTGCATGTCCTCAAGCAATTGATTTGATCCTCATTAATTCATAGTCTGGATTCATTCTCTTTCCTGCATATGTGTTAGGCACTTGCAAAGTAGACATGTTAGTATATAATACCATGTACAAGAACATATGAATGAAGACACAAGGTAGACACATAAATGCATGACAACACAATGCAAACGCGAGGTAGACACACAAATGCATGAAGGCACGAAGAAGACACAAAGAAGACACGAAGTAGACATATTAATGCATGAAGACACGATGTAGACACATATATAAATGTTATAATCTAGCTTACAAATTGAAATAAGAAAAGGGTAAGGAAATGTTTTACCACTTTGATTGTGAATGTCACTCCTTTCCCCTGTCTTGAAATAAAAGAATCATATTTTTTTAACAACTTTTCTATAGCTAGTACTATAATAGGATGTGTCATTCCATAGTGGATAGTAGATTTACTGCTATTCGACATTGGACACCCTCAGCTTGGAGCTCCCTTAAATTTTAATCCATATCGGGATTCTCTTGCCCCAATGCGACCGATTTACTACACCCCCTATGCACACTCCCTACCCACTAATAGCATACTTAATTTTGACGTGGATGGTAGATTTACTGCTTCTCAAGGTTGGACACACTTAGCTTGGGGCTCTCTCAAATCTTAATCCATATTGAGATTCTCTTGCCCCAACGCAACCAATTTACTCCTCCCCCTATGCACACTCCCTACCCACTATGTACAACTTTAGTTTCATTATGGATGGAAAGTTTACTGCTGTTCGAGTTTGGACATGCTCAACTTGGAGCTCCCTCAGATCTTAAAATCCATATTGGGATTCCTAGGCCCCAACGCGACCAATTTACTCCTCACCTTGTGCACACTCCCTATCCACTATACACTAATACCAAAATTGTTAGAATCTGATAAGATTAATAACCCAGAAAACTAGTGCAAAGAATAAATATCTAAACTATGAATGCAAATGATACAAAATCAAAATAGCATCATAGAGTTAGTCTCCAAGAGAGTAATGCAAATGCTGGAAGCAAAATAGCATTAAGAGGATGCAAAAACTAGAGATGCAAATACAAGCCAGGTAGCATGCTTATATAGGCTAGGAAGAGGGAGGAGGTGGTAACACTAACCAATGAGGAGCAACCATCTATCGGACTAAAGATAGCAAAGTATCTTCCCAAGATAGCTAATGGATGCTCACATGTAGGAAGGTGACACCTCACAACCATTCACCTAATAAGACATGCTTTATTAACCTAAGCGAGATTATTAAAAGTGTAGGAAAAACCTAGCAAAATAGGAAAAATAAAAAATTACACTAACACCCCCCCATAAGCGAAGCTTAGGTGGATGTAGAAATGGGTCCTGGCAAGTCAAGCCTGATGAGGTACCCATTACAAGAAAAAGAACTAGATGAAGGAGACTAAGCCTCCAATCTACGAAATGTCCCAAAGAGAGGAACAAAAAAGAGCATGAAGCATCTCCGAAGCATGAAGCTGCAAACACTGTCAGAAGAAACTGTTGGAACCCCCATTGAAAGAGTGCATGACCAGGTAGAGAAGAAAAAGTCTGAAGAGCTGATCAATAAAAGAGGTGACCTCCAAAGGTAGGAATGAATGAGTGTCTATATAGTAGATGAACCATCTCACCGAAATGCATAGGTGCCTAGCCACTGCATCCGCCTAGTACATAGGAACAAAAACTGAATACGTAGATCACTCAACCAAACCAAGGAAGCAATAGAGCCAACAGGTGAACCCCCCCATAATGCTGAACAGGGAGAGGGGTGACAGGAACACTGAAATGCAATGCCAAAAACATCTACAAGAAGAAGAATCAGGAACACCAACAGTGCAATAGAAGTACAAGCACAGGATAAAGGGTGGTGTCACCGACACACTGCATGGGCTAATGTCGTGGAAGAAAAATTCACTTGACAAAGGTGGATGAGCACAAAATGGAAAAACATCATGACCCCCCATGGCACTTTATAACTGAGTGCGAGTACAAACAAACACAAGGTGTACAAGATCCCAGATATGCAAAAGCAGGCACTTTATCTTAGTGCGTTTACAGAAAAAGGAATGCAACAGAATAGAAGCATACAATGCTCAGAAGTCAGAAAGAAGACTGAGCCAAAAGAACAGAATAAGAGATTCCATGACTTGTAGAATCCAAGTAATCTGCCAAAGTGCGAAAGTGCAAAACTCGAAGGAGAAAGAACCTGGAGCAGAATTTGGATAAAAGACCTCTGCAACTGAATAACTCATAGAACCAGCTTTCCAACGATATCTGGCGAGCCCAGAAAAGAGTCTGAATGAGCGAGATATAGCTCCCAGAAGGAAAAATAGAACATCTGGCTTTGACTGCCAAAATAGGCAACCAAACTGTAGCAAAAATCAAAAAAACTTGTACCATCATCTTCGTCTCAAAACTAGCTTTCTGACACATTTTTTGGATCGAAAAAATACATCCGTATGCTCAAGTTACAAAAGAAAAACCGACAGGGCCTCCTCATGAAGAGCATATGCTAAAAGTGAAACTTGGGCACAATAATCAAGGAAATAAATAGCACCACTGTGATCTACTCGAAAAATCATGCACTTTCAAAAAAAGAATCGCCTTGATACGAGGTCGTATGAGAAAGTTATGATCCTCTGAAGTTTCTAAAACGAGAACTGTGCACAGTCACAGCTGAGAATCTGCAATTTCTGAAGAATTCATGCATGAAAATCGAAAAACAACTCCACTAGTGGATAGAGCACAAAAAAATATCCAAGTTCATAACAAGAATCATCAAAACCGGAGTCCGTATGAGCAAGAATGAGACATTTGAAAACTGCGTTCAAATCTGCGACTGCCAATGGAGAGGGGTATGGCTTTAGCTTTGCATGCTCAATTTTGCAAAATATATAGCTTGCATGCAAAATCTAAAAGATACCCAGATGGTTTTTCGGGGCTGCGAACAAAACCCAGAAAGCGTTTTTCTTTCTGATGTACAGAAGATGTTGCTATAGTGTAAATTAGACGCCTTTAACAGTAAAAAACGGCTCCAAAAAACAAAAAACGACCCCAACAACCAAAATATGACATGCAAATGCTGGATCAGCTTCCTAAGTCCATCAATGGCATGCTGGAACCTACAATACTGATTGAAAACTCCAAATATGCAAGTTGGTTGTCAGATTTGAGATTGAAACCCCAGAGAAAAATCGTTTTTGTCAAAACTTTTCTGATTCTCAGGATCATCCAAAGATGCAAGAGAAGAGCATACTTCATTTTTCCAAAAACTACAATAAAGTTTATTAGCCCCCTCCGAATCTCTCAAATAAGGAAACTAAAATCTACTCTTGCACATAGAAAAGCTCTGATACCATGTTAGAATCTGATAAGATTAATAACCCAGAAAACTAGTGCAAAGAATAAATATCTAAACTATGAATGCAAATGATACAAAATCAAAATAGCATCATAGAGTTAGTCTCCAAGAGAGTAATGCAAATGTTGGAAGCAAAATAGCATTAAGAGGATGCAAAAACTAGAGATGCAAATACAAGCCAGGTAGCATGCTTATATAGGCTAGGAAGAGGGAGGAGGTGGTAACACTAACCAATGAGGAGCAACCATCTATCGGACTAAAGATAGCAAAGTATCTTCTCAAGATAGCTAATGGATGCTCACATGTAGGAAGGTGACACCTCACAACCATTCACCTAATAAGACATGCTTTATTAACATAAGTGAGATTATTAAAAGTGTAGGAAAAACCTAGCAAAATAGGAAAAATAAAAAATTACACTAACAAAAATCCTTATCATTGACATAAATATGCTTCATATCATATAACTTTTGAGATAATCTTCTCGAATAATTATACTTAATAAGAATATTAGAAAGTTATACCGAATGTGAGTTAATTCAAGTCTCAATATTAATCTTATTTACATATTTGAATATAAATACTAAAAATTTCATTTCCCATATTGTAAATTGCAATAATATTTGAGATTAATTATTTTGTTCTAAGAAACAATATTGATTTCTATATAAAAAATGTACCTAATCTCATTTAGATATCATACATCCATTCTATATAAATTATTCTTACATATATTTCAAATTTATAATATCTATTTCTAGGTGTAAATAAAGGGAAAGTTGAGACTAATACATACTTTTTTTAAACTCTCGTCAATCATAAAAATATTTTTATATGATAATAGCAACATTTCATATTAATAACCTTTTTCAAAATAACAATACAAAGAAAATATATAACTTACCTCATATGGATCGATGTCCCTTTACCATTTTCAGTGGTCAAAATCCGGTCTCTACATGCTTTTATTATTCCACCATTTATGTTCTTTACTTTCATGTTGGGAACATATGTGGAAGGAGATGGTTCTTATACCTTCGTGCTAAGTTAGCTAACAACCTCTTTTATCCTAAATTATCCTTTGACATGCTACATTTAAATTCTTTTAAATGCTTGTTTTCCTTAAATACCTTCATTTTCCATTCGTTGACATGTGACATCAATTTATGTCTTTGCAAGCATTGCAATGCATTTCTTCCACATTTCTTACTTCCATCTTATTCTCTGCCACATTTCTTCCTTCCATTTCATTTCAACTTCCCCGGTAGTGGGTCCAAACAATATACTTTTCCCTTCGATGGCATTATCCCTTCAATACAAACATATGTTTTACCATATTTATTTTTGTATTATAGTGGATTGTTTTTCTTCCATCCTAGGTTTAAAAAATACACCTTTAATTTTAATGTATCATGCAATCATAATATCGTTTGTTGGATGATTGCAATTCAAACGTGTGGCAAACTTGCGGCCACCTCTCAGCCTTCCTCTGACTTTATTCAAAGATGTTACACAATGAAACCTATGCATACCAAATGTAATGTCCCTATTAGGGCATTAGATTTTAAAACCTGACTATGCATATCGTTTCCATTCTGTCCCTTATAGTACACAATTAAACTTGATATTCCTTCTTTCTTATATACAATATCCTTAGGTTGTTATCCTGATGTTGTCGAGTGAAGGCTATGCATACTCATTCATGTGGGAATGACATAATACTAAATGCAAAGATCTGGATAATCTATTGTGTATGGTCAACCCGATTCTCTCTGAGAGCCTACTATCAGCCTACTATCAGCATTCAAGGGGGATGATGTTGTAATTGAGATTAACATGCTAATTTAATATGTATTTCCAATACTCTTCAAATATCTATGAATAATACTTTCTTGTCTTCTTCCTTCGCTACCACTACAGTTTTCAATTTCCCCACAAAGAATAATCTTGTTCAACCGCTAATGTGTAACAATATATTGGTGCTAGTTTGTTTGCCTAGTCTAAGATTCAATCTGCCTCAATACAATCGATACTACCCAATTATTATCAACGGTGGTAAGCCAGTTATGGGATTTGATACCTTGTCTTTTGTTTGGATACCTCCCTGTCACCTATGCAAGAAATGATTGTTGGCAAACTATATTTGACTATACTGATAAATCAATAGTTTGTATGCTAGTCATATGTGAAGTGTTGGTTTAATTCAATTGCGATCTATTGAGCTATCTGCCACCGATTATGCCAAATGACTTGTCTCTTCTCTATATATTTCTATCATTAACTATGCCCAAAAAAACAGGATAAATCTGTGATGATTAGATATGATTTTTCTTTGAACTCTCCTAACATTAGAAATATCAAAGTGAATATTAAATGCCCAATAAGATCTTTGATTTCCCAATAGATTCCCATGTAATTTTATCGACTATCATTCCATTTATCACTTATTCATTTTGTCCTCTGATGTTTCTAATTAATGTTATACTGCGTTGTTTAATTACCACTTTTGCTGGAGTATTTCTAAATATCATCCACTTCTTTTCACAATCTCCTTCGATGCTCAGGTGCTTCATCCTCCATTTAGATCAGCATTGTTTTCATTTTATGTAGTTATAATTGCAATTCTTTTGATGTGAATAAATTCTTCACAAGATGGTAGGAAAAACCTGCTCTGATACCATTTGTAATGACCCCTTCTGGTCATTCATTTATTTACCCCTTTTTTAAGTAAGCTTTTTGCAATATTTCTCTCTGTTGTTTTTCCTTTCAATGCGTTGATATTATATATATATGAGTGTATTCATAGAGTTGTGTCCTTTCATATTAATTATATTAATAAGGTAATTATTAGTTATATTATTTTTAATAATTATATATTATATTATTATATTATTATATTGATTATATAGATTATATAAATTATTATTAATATTAATAAGACTTATAATATTATATTATTAATTTAAATAATATTATGTAATCTTATATTAAACATACCATCAAATTATTATATTAAATAATTATATATTATTATAAATATTTTAGATATATCACATATATTTAATATTATTTATCTTATTTGTCATAATTAATATTTGTATTATCATAATAATGTATTATTATTATTATTATTATAATATATATGTTCATTATCAATATTTATATATATGTAAAATTGTTAGAACTTTGACTATTTAATTCCTTATTCCTCACTAAAACTTACTCCTAAATTGGGGCATCACAAATTTGACACATCTCAAGGATTACCTAAGGAGAGATCGAAGTGGAAGCTTAGACATTCTATCAATGTTCCACACTAAACGTAATAGAGAACATCACAACACATAACTAGCAACATAGAACATACATCCTAGCCACCTCAAGGTCATAAAATCTCAAAAATCAAAGTTCACAAATTTCAATTTTAAACTCAAAGGTCATAATCAAAATCAATAAAAATAAACATGAACAAAACCAACATTTGATAGATAAACAAAAAAATTGGCGGCTAGATAGTCACAAGCAAACTAAAGATTCAAGCTAGTCCTTCATAACCTTCAAAGTTCATCAAGGTTGAAAATAACATAACCAATTGAAAAAAAAAACAGTCCACATACAAAGGTGACTAACATTAGCCACAGTAAGGGAGCAGAAGCTACGTGAAAGCTTGCGTCCAAGGTGCACTAAAGTAAATAACCAAACTCTTGGATACCATATATTTCTGAGTTCACACCATCATGTAGTAATGCGTTTCATTAGCTTATGCAACATGTACCGAGCCTGTAGTTTTTTTTTCCAAAAATGGCATGCTAGATTCGTTTTCAAAGAATGTAATTAAGATTAAGTTATCATAATCCTTGTATCATACTTGCAAAATGCATCACTTGCACAATATAATATATATTTTCATCATTTATCACATGCTCAGAATCAAATAGCTCTTGCAGTGGAAAATCTGCACTTTATTGTTCTCTAGAAGCATTAGGCATATCAATCTTTAACTTCTCCCATCTGAGGAGCCTATGTAGATGAGGTCACATTAAGGATCAAATTTTGAAAATATTAGTGATTTTATATTTTCTAACCACTCAAATGAGAATTGCTAACACTCATGATGCAAAGGGCCTTTCAAAAAAAGAGGAGATAATTTATTCATATAAATTTAATCAAGGATGCATTTCCTACTATATCATTTCAATATCAAACATTCATTTTCAAGTGTCATTGTTAGCGCTTAACCACATAGCCATTCTAGAGGGCCCTCAACCTCTCTTCATGACAAGGAGGAATGCCTAGCCTATTAACAATCATTTTCTCTTCCCATTTAGTTAAATGCAATGCAGTAGGCCTTTAGGCCAAGTGTTTGAGCCAAATGCTTTGATACCACATTTAAGGACCAACTTGCCCTAATAATTAAACAATAAAAAATAATCTCAAATGTATCATAACGTGCCAACTCGGACTGTAAACGATAATCTTTGTTTCGTTTTCTCTTTCAAGTTAGTCATTGATTACTCAGGTAATAATGTCCATCCGGGACAATGTTATTACTTAGCCATTCGGGCTCTTCCGTCCTAGGCAACTAAAGGGAATCATTCAGATCCAACCTCAATCTATATGGGATAGGGACTAATATACCATCTTGACCATCCACCTAGAATGGATTTTCTAAAGGATAAGAAACAGTGAATGATTTAATAGAGACTTACACTCTTCAGGACCATCCGGGTCCAAAATGACTTGCCTGAAGTTTCACAGCCTCCCCAAGGTTGTGCCAAGGATTCTTAGCAAGTAGAAAGTAAGCTATACACTCTTCCTTGGGTTTCGAGCTTCCAGCCAGGTGTACACTACCAAGACAATTTCTAAGTCCTCCAGCCAGGTGTACGCTACCAAGACAATTTCTAAGTCGTATACCCCTCCCTCGACTTTTAGGTATCTAACAAAGTATAGGTAACTCCTAAGAATCTTTAATTTATTTTTGTTAATGTATAATATGCTGAAATGATTAAGTATTACCTAACTATGTCCAACTGTGATTTATGATTCACAATAAGCGTCCAACACTATGCTCAAAGACTCCTGTTGGGTGGATATTTTGCAACCGACAGTTTGGGGTAAAATCCAGTCGCAAAATAGGATGACCAGCCACAACATGTGAGATAGTCTCTCCTACCTAAAAGGGAAGGCTCCCCTTCTCACCGTTCCTTGGATCAAATCAAGGTAAGCCAAAAGTTGAGAGATTTTGTAACAGGGTGTTACCAATATTCTTTCCTCTTAGCTTTCAGAAAATAATCCACTTACCCAAGGAGCGAGTAATGGGCAAGATGAAACCTCAAACTACACTTCTATCTAAAGTTTTAAATGGTTATACCAATAAACCAACACTAACTCAAAGGCTAGCTGAAAGCGTACCAGTTTGGCTCTAAGTTATGTTTTAACCTATTCTATAAGAATAACCTCTACCAATGGGGCATAAAGACTTCCAAAAGTAAAGATATCTTGACTATTTTGTGAATCAAGAAAGAGGTATAAGCTACAAACAAAGCTTCTAACTATATATCTCCACAATTGCTCCTAGTCAAAGCTCTGGCTCCAATTGCTTCTTAAATCTTTTTATAGTCAATTATCAAGAACACGAGGTTACATAAACCAAAGATAACATACGCAAATCACAGACAAAGCTTCTAATTCGCATAAGTAACAATCTCACTCAATCAAAGTTAAGTCTCAATTGCTCCTTTCTATTCACTTTTCTATCAAAATAGTGCTACATAAACAAACTTCTGCTAGCAAAATTCCTCCAGAGCTCTCTTGTATACAATTAAAGATGATTTTTACAATGAGGGGACACTCCTTTATATAGGCAAAGGAGTTGAGAAAAAAGTGGAGGAAAAAGTGGGAGCAACTCAACCAACTTTGACCCGGTATAACTAAGAGAGAAATCAGTTGGTTGCATACTACACATGCAACTCGCATTACATGTAATTACATCCTTTCATGCAATGCATCCTCTCCAACTACAAACATGAAAGAAGAAGAGAGAGCACTGAAGAGAAATAAAACAATCCTAGGGATTGTTCTAAAGGGAGGCACTACAATCCCGAATGATCATAGGATCGGAAGTTCCTGTATTTTGTGCGACTACATTCACCTTGATAACCATGGTGTTGTGTCATTTGATAGCCTCTGATTCTCTTTGATGAATTGTCCATTGTCATTTGAAAACTTGACGTGATCAAGTTTTTTCCCGTTCAAGTTGTCATGAATTCTCCTTTGTAGATTGGCACATTCTAGAGTCTCTGACACTTTGAAAACCTTCTTGATAGTGTCCAGATGTAAACTTGGAATAACTTTCCATCAGCACCTCCAACTCTTTTTCTTTTTTTTTGAATCAAAGTGCTTGGCACATTCGCACACGAACTTAGGTTCTCAGACAACCATCAGGAAAATGGAAACCAAATGAATTGTCACTTTTTTGAAGCACACCTTCTTTACTGGATGTCTTCATTCTTTATAGAAATTCTAACATATCTTGACTTGCTGCAACATGAAAGTTTTAATGGGATTGAATCCATGAAAGCTTTGAGATTTGAGTTACAATGACGAATCCATGGGGACTGGGTATTCTAAGTATGGATTAGATATTTATGAAACACATGTGATGGTTGTAAATGAACCGGAAAGTATATCTAGAGGATGGAAAACATTAGGTGGAGAGAGAGAAAACATGAAGTGTATGATGAATATGCTTTGGGACATGAAAGTGAAATGCATGGGAATGCGTGTAAATGAAAACCCTTGACTTTTAAAAAGTGACTTGGGCTTTCAACATGTTATTGCACAGAAAATGGATTACATGTAAACGCAACATGTAATGATGAATGCAAAGTGAGATGTCATGCAGATGCAGATGGAGAATGACCTTACATGTAAGTGCGGATAACGGATGAGATGTGAAGTGTGCAATGACACGCGAAGTGGAATAACATGTATTTGTTCATGGAGGCATAAGTGCATATGGAAAGATGGAAATGGAATGAAGTGATGCTCTTGCATGAAATGGAATGTGGAGTGAAATGAAACATGATCAAGTTCTTGGAAAAGAACTTGCAACTTCTTCAAAATGAAGAAAAACCGAAAAGCAAACAAGCAAATCACAAACACAAAGAGAAACGTACCTTTGGCAAAAGAATCAAACATGTCAACATGCAAATTCGAATTTGGAGTTTGGGAAAAAACCATAAACATGAAAATAAACCATTTCATCATTTTTAAAGGTAAAATACACTTTCCATGGCAACAAAATCAACAAGTGTAAATCATCAAGCTAAAACATGCATAAAATTAGCAAGATAAGAGCAAATTAATTAGCAAGAATAAAAATGTCCACTTACAAGATGATTATGTGCCAAAAAATGGAGGGGAAAGCTCCTATATTGAAAAATTCTTCAACAAACTTAGATCTTTTAAAACTTTGCAAGAGAAATTCACAAGGGGCATCAAATGAGATGTTTTTGATACACAATGCCAAAAACGTGCCCCGGAATCCCTCAAACTTCCAACGTTTTTATCAAATGCATGTTAATGGGGCATTTTTGGGGAAAAAAGTGTTTCAAATCTGCATATTTGCAAGTCGTTTATGTCATTTGGATGCAAAAACGTGATCCTTGGTGTAGTGCAAATATTATACATGCCAAAATGCCTCTTTTCAAAACAAAAAATGTGAGCCAAAATGACAAATTTTAGGCCTCTTTTGACAAAACACACCCTTGATTGGGGTCAAAAATGAAGTTTTAAACATCAAATCTCAACGTTTAACACTTGGAAACACTTAGATTTACAAAAATGACCCTAAAGGAGAAGATCTGAAGAAATTTCATGCAAGAATCAAAGCAAAATCACCAAAAATGTGTTCTCGGGGGCCAAATGCATGAAATTTTTTCAAAAATGGGTTTTGGAAGATCAAATGCATGTGTTTCAATGCAAAACGCACCTTTTGGAAATGATAGCATGTTTTAAGAATGTCAAGCAAAATGCACCTTTTAAAGGCCATTACATGTTTTAAAAAACATGTAATGGGCTTTTCCAATGCAAAAACACACCTTTTAGATGCATAGGCATGTTTTAAAACCATGTTTGTTTTCCCAAAAATGGGTTTGGAAAGTGCAATACATGTCTTTGGTGCAAAAACTCACCTTTTTGGTTTAAAGACATGTTTAAGTTACATGCATATGCAACTCAAGGCGAAAGCTTGCCTTTTTTGTGCATATGCATATAACACATGTAGCTCATCTTTTTAATGTCATTGCACGTTTTAAGACATGCAATGGCATCAAAAAGGTCCACTTTAAGTGATTTTACATGTAATGACATGAAAAAGGTCAACTTTAAGTGATTTTTATAAGCACGTGTCAATTTAATTTTGATAAAATATTACTTAAGTGGGATATAAATTATATTTACATTATCATATTAACAATATAATGTGTAAACATAATTTATAAGTAATATTTACTGGAGCATTTGATTTAAATATCAAAAATTAAATTGAACTATATAATTATTATAGTCACTTAAGTGAAAAATCAAAAAGTCAACTCAACTTAAAAATATAACATAAAGTGCACTATAGTTACTTTAAGCGAAAATTTAAATGATAAAGCAACTTAAAAACATAACGAGCCTGGCTTACGGGATGACAGGCACATGACTAGACTCTATTCCTCCTACTATAGAAGAGGAAAGGCAAGGGCACTTAACTATATAACTGGATTGATGGTTGTAAGGGATTTAATTTAATTTGTAATGAAATGGGTTGACTTGTGGCTTAGTTAGGTATAAGTAGGGGGTCTTGTGAAGTCTTTAGGAATTGAGAGAGTGATCCATCTTGGAGAAGAGGATGCGAACTTTGAAGAGCTAGTAGTTGTGACTTGGAAACTAAGAGATTGCTTGGTGGGCTTGCGAGTACAAGTTGGGAGTTCCTTAGGGTTTTCTTCCAGAATGCAGAGATCTGGACTAGCTGAGATTTGGATTGTAAGCTGGATATTGTTGAATCTTGCAGAATTGTTATGGTAATTGCTGTTGTATTTGGCCCTAACCCGGAAGACCTTATAGTCGGGCATGTTGTATGTAATAAGTTATCTATGAAAAAAGAGTTGTGATTTGGTATTAGATTTTACATTGTTGTTTCTTTGTTGTTGTGTTTCCGCAATGTGGTTATTTGTTGGGGGCTAGGACATTTCCTTTGGGGATTCTCCTGTCTTGTACTGCATCATATATATAAGATAAACGTGTATAATTGCAAAACAAAGTCATTTCGTAGTATGAATATATGTTGCTTGATCATTAATCAATGCCAAATGTCAACGATAAACATCAAATACTTGCTCATTAATCTATCTTCGTGATTATAAAGAAAATCATATATTGAATTACTAAATTGCAAAACATAGACTAGTTCATCAAATAATAAACTTTGAAACATAATAACAAATGAAAAGTATTTAGAAGTTTATCAATGATCGTAGTATTAAATGCCAAATGTCAACGATAAACATGAAATAATCACTCATTAATCTATCTTCATGATTGCAAAGAAAATCATACATTGAATTACTAAATTGCAAAACATAGACTAGTTCATCAAATAATAAAGTTTGAACCATAATGATAAATGACAAGTTTGTAATAGTTATCAATGATCGTCATATGAAATGCCTCTTAAGGGTCAAATGGGTCATCAAAAAATGAGGGATCAATGGCTTCATCCCCGGCTGCAACTAGATCTAGATCCTCATCATTGGAACCCAAACTGGTTCCCCTAGTCCGAGATGTTGCTATATCATCCTCCTCCTCAACATGACAAATTACATGAGTGTAATATTTTTTATTAGGTTCCTTCTAGGTTTACATTAAAAAATTATTTTAAAAAGCTCTTTGAAGTTGTTTTATTTCATATTTTGGACCCTACTACCCTAGGTCCTCCCGGGTTCGTCGTGGGTTCGTTGTGGGTTTTCCCGGGATTGCTCCAGCACAGACCCAAGTGAACCTACTGTTAAAAATAAGGACCCTGTCTGAACCCACAACGAACCTAGATGTGAATCTGAACAAGCGCAAACCTGCACCCGAATTCGGGCAGAGGGGACAAACCTTGTAACGCAGCTTGAAACCCTTTAAAAATAGGACTAATTTTTGAAAGGTGGTGTACAAACGACTTGGGGTACCCAAACCCTCAAAATCTTGAAGGTCTTTGAAAAGGGTATCTAGAACCTAGATTAGTTCTAGGGCCTTGTTTGGCAAGTTTTTTAGTAATAGTCAGAAAACCTAGTTACAAGACCTAATTATGTTGAATTGGGCCTAAGAGATTATTAGGCCAATTTGTGAACAAATCTTGCAATCGATAACAAAAGGACACCAAAACCTATCAAGAAGAGGTCAAAATAAATCAACGAAGTTGTCAAGAGGCTAATCCACATTGCCTCATAGAGGAGTTTTGAGAAAAACTACGCTGGTGAATCTTGAAGAGAAAGGTGTGAATTAGCCCTTGTTAGTGAGATCCTTGGTGTAGGGGGAGTTGTGTGAGTTCTCCTCAAGGCGAGGGTTCAGGAAAAGAACCCTAAGAGACCTAGAAGAAGGTCTAGTGAAGGAGTCAAGAGTGGCTCATTGAAGGATTTCCCTATCATGGAGCTTGGAAGAAGACAAATACTCAGAAGGAAGAAATAAGCAGCTTACAACAGGAAGGACGATGATTAGCATTTTCTCAAGAATAATGACATAAGTATTACTTCTTAAATACTATTTTTATTTTGCAGTTCATCTCTTATTTATATCTCTGTATGAACTATAAGAGTCATTTGCCCTATAATACTCTTGTTATTTTCCTTTGTCTATGATGATATTCTTGCAGAAAAAAAAAGAACGATGCATTAGGAATGTTGTTGAGGCACTTTTGCAAGTGATGGTAGCATTTGGGGTTATGAAACAAAGTCAAAGACAAAGGGGGCTCTTCCTGTGACAGAGGAAGCAACTAGAGGATTCGCTGAAATTGACTATTGAGAATCTTGGTTATACCAGACTCAGAGGGAGCCTAGCATTTCATTAGAGGAAACCTTGGACGAAGAGGTCAAGAGGTTGGTGCATGTACTTGCAGCTTAAGAAGGGAAGCACATTATCTTAATATATGATGTTTCCAAGCCTGAGGATAAATCCACAGTTTTCACTCGTGTTAATATGAATCAAGGTATGCTTCCGTGATAGAGCAAGCAAATAGAAGATATGCTTCTGTTGATTTTTGAGGATCTTGGTCGTATTATTTTAGAGGGAGTAGACCATGTCAAATGGATTCTCTAGTGATCAAGAAACTATAGCAATCAGAGGACTGTGATTCATGAGATGAAGTTCTATATGTGTAGACTGAAAGGCCTTTATGCAAATGCCTAAAACATAGATGAATACCTAGAGTGTTATTCATTCAAAGTACATTATCACTGAGGATCTGACAACCAATATTTTCTCCAAAGTCTTCAGCCAAAGTAAAGTTTGTACATTATTGACGACAAGTTTGGAGTTATGGATCTGAGCCCTTACTGAGAGGGAGACTAAACATGAGTGATTTCCTAAGATGTACCTTAATGCATCCTTCTCTCTGAGAGAGAATTTTGAGGTGAAAACCTTTGTTCCACTGTATGGGAATATTTATGGTGATCCCACCCTCTGATATGGTTCATGGTGAATGTCATTAGAGTTTTTACATGATCTTGTGATAACTTCTTGAGAGGTGATGATCTTTCAATAAAGTTTACTTGTGGTTACTATTGTAAGGTGAGGATCTTAACAATAGTTTAACCTGCTATCATGATGGATCTCATTTGGGTGATGTCTATGGAGATCATGATAGTACATGTCTTTTACGTAACTTTTGAAGTTACATTACTTAGATATGGCATGGTGTATACTATGAGACAGAGTATTGGAGACCCTATGCAAAAAATATTTTCCTTGGCGGCATCATGAGGCTTGATGCTAGAGCACATAACAAAGAAAATATAAGTATGGTGAATATCTTATGATTGATATTCATTAATATACCATACTTCTAGAATGATACCGTAAGGTAACATCTAAATGACTAGTCACACCAAATTCCAAGATATAATACTGAGGTGATCTCTCTCCATTGCTCGAGAGCGCAATGTGCTGATCTTATAAACAATCCTCCCTAGCTAAGAGGGAGTGTTAATGTTGTAGATTCAGTCGGATTGATTTGACCAAGAGATAAGCTATTATGATTACTAGTTAATCATTATTATCTCTAATTAATAATCATTAGGTACACACACACACACACACACATAACTATATATGTGTGTGTGTACGCATATGTATATGTATATGTATATGTATATGTATATGTATATGTATATGTATATGTATATGTTTGTGTTTATGTGTGTGTGTGTGTGTGTGTGTACACACTCATTTATATTGTGTTTACATTATCTAATGATTATTAATCTATGAGTAATTCGTAAACAATATTCAAATCTGATCAAAACAATAAATATGTGTGTAACAAATTATTGGATGAAGATAACTATCAATATTTACTATGCAGATTGTATTATTCACAACGATTGGTATTGCTATTACCAATTAATAATGTTCATAATGCAGATCGCATTTATGTGAAACAGCATCGAACTGATGCAAGTAATCATCGGGAATGCCCATGTATGGTCATGTCCCTACATGGACATGATGTATTGTTGTCATATTTATAATACAAAATTGCTGCATCTTGGAACACACAGAAATATACAACAGTGTTATTACAATTGCAGCAACCTCTCACTTATATAATTTTCAGATATAATGAAAATAAATTTAAAGAAACACTAACAGGTTTTCAGCCATATACAGACACGCAAGAAGGATATTAGACAAGTTCATCAACAAGGAGATTCAAATTAAAAGTATATACATAAAATAAAAGATATTAATCTGATCCTATTTCCTTAACATTGCAAGGAAAGGCCAAGTTAGTTAGACAAACCGAGCTAATGACTTTGTATTTTTTTACTAGGGAACTTGATAACTGATGGGAAATACATTTCTTTGGCCCTAAAGAAACTTTGCCTTTCCTTACCAGTTATCGAGTTCCCTGTTTGAACTATAATAATCATTTATCACTTTGCTAGACATGTATGACATATTATGATATTGCTCTTCAAACTAGTTACTTCAAAGTTAAATATTATGTGACAATTCATTCTATTCAAATCATTTTATTTTGAATCATCAATTAATGGGAAATGACAAGACTGACAAGTTACAAGGAGAAGAGAATATATTATATCTTTAGTATAGCTTATAACTTTATTCTATGTTAATGTCTAATTAATCTATTTAGATTTATTCATGTTGTTTACAGAAGTAGAAGAAAATATTTTTATATTTTAGTAGATAATAGTAATTACTTGTCTTCATGTCTATGATTTGAACTATGTTGATAAATCGTCACTTTGCTCAACATTTATGATATATGATATTAATCTTCAAACTTGTTACTTAAATATCATGTGACGATTCATTCTATTCAAGTCTTTTTTGAATTATCAATTAATAGCAAATGATGAGACTGACAAGTTACAAATAGAAGAAAAAATATTTATAGTTTAGTACAGCTTATAACTTCAGTCTATGCTAGTGTATGACACTGATAAATCTATTCTGAGTTATTCATATTGTTTATAAAGTCACTGTTTATTTATTAAATAAAAATAATATTGTGTATTTTATTTTTCAAACACCCATATTTCCCCTCCACAGTTTCCTCTATTTATGGACAGTCCCTTATCACATCCCTGTCCCCATGCCTCTATGTTTCAGGAATTTCCTGCAACCCCGGCATACAGAAAAAAGAAAAATACAGTAAATGTGCTTCAAAGAGAATAATGCAGTTGCTCACCTGAGTTACAGGATTCAATTTACAAACAAACAGAACATTGTCAGGCGGTTTTATTTCTGCTTCTGGAATATCTCCAACCTGTAAATACAGAACAAATAACTAAATCAAATTTATTAAATTCTAAATCAGTCATTGTACTGTTGATCTATGAGCTGTAAAACCTGATTGCAATTTATATTATTTGTACCATTTCTAAAACAACAGCCCGTGAATGTGCTTCCTTCCTGCGAAGGGACTTCTCAAGCTCTTCTGGATCTTGTTGTTCATCCATAGGTATCCAGTCATCTTCCAAACGCACTTCTTCTCCCTGCACATGAGATGCTAAATTAAACTAAACAGAAAAAAATGAGCTTTAAAGATAAACACTGAAGTGTTATTGCCCGAGATATGAGTGAAAATTAAAATCTTTGATGGACACAAAGATATGAGAGCCAGTTCCAGTAAGAGGATAAAAGAAAAATTAGGAAATTCTATATGATATATAAAAGAAACCATATTCATTTATATAATGCTAATGATTATAATTTATAATAGCATCAACTTCTGAAGTGTACACAAATCTAGCTGTAGATTTTACTATATGTTGCCAATTCATGAGATTTTATGCGTTAATCAAGATCCATTCAAACAAGATTTGCAGTTCATTCAATTGGACTCAAGCAAGAAGCATGCAGGAAACTGGAAGTTCATCCTCAGTAAACTATAAGCAAATCAAACAAACCACAACAAAGTTGCAAGCCCATGAGAAGGCCATATATTTTTTACACTACTTTTGTTTCTTGAATTATTTCTTTTGTGGACAACTTGAAATCCACTCCCAGCAATTAAAATGCAGATAGGTCATATTCATGAAATAGTAGATGAATTTTGTTCAATGTTTTTGTGGTGGATGTGCTAATTGCAGAAATCAGTTAGTGGATAAGACAATCTTATAAGTTTCCCAACTATACTCAACCTAACATGGCAAACACATTTTATTTTTACTGATCCAGGCAACCACAGAGACCTATTCTGACCTTCAAGGAAGAATCTAAGCTCTTGGTGGAATAGGGTCAGCCCAAGTGAGAGCATCATAAAAACTTTAATAAACAGTAAGACTGGGAGGAGAGGCCTACCTAGCTAATCGGGAAGTAAGAAGAGGAATTTCATGTCTAAGATTTTAGTAATCCAAGTTTTTTTTGTTTTTGTTTTTTATTGCATAATAATTGAAGTTTGTGTTTAGTATCTTATTAATCCAATGACTAAAAAAACGGTGAATATAATATTTATTATCAATTATAATATTATTTTAAAAATTACAAATTATTTATTTGTTTTTCTTTCTACCGTATTTATATAATTTGGATTCTAATGTATGGTGTTATGTGGTATTCTAAACTTAATTTCTGCACATCAATGAAATTACCTTTTTATTTTCTAATACGTGATTTGAGCAGAAGAATTGCCATTTTGCTAAAAATACAAGCAAAATTAATCATGGAGACAGGAAAAGATGAAAACTAACAAACCCTAGATCTGGTCTGGAACACACTGTGAAAACAAAAAACAGTGAGATCCTGTAACAGAAAACCATCAAAAAAAGCATTCACAATCTTGGGCCCTTTTTTAAGGGAATCATACAGGCGCTCATTCTGAAGCCATGTTCAAATCTTTTGACATATTGAATGAAAAATTTACAATTATTATATCAGTCATTACAAGAGCTTCAAACCAAAGCGAAATTCTTCTAAAATAAAAGTCTAAAATAAAGTAATATACAAACTCTTAAATGACTATAAATAGAAGAATCTAAAAAGCTAGCTAAAGTAACAACCTAAGCATAACGAAATATTATAATAATGCCAATAGCCCTTACCTGGTCATACTATCACTTGTGCATTTTTGAGGTGATATTTCCTTAGTATTCTACTGTTAAATCGTTAATGATTGTTAACCCCAGATTGTGTAGGCTGTACAGATTTGGAGGCGAGATAGAATATTTTTTGGGCTGTACCATGCTAAGGGAGTCATATTATATGCTGGAAGGAGCATGAGAGTTGGTGAAGTGCGGTGCTTAGTTTTGGAGCTATTTTCACCTTGAATGGAGATGCCTAGGGTCTACAAATAAAGTGTCAAATTTCTTTCAGCATTAATTTATGGTTTGCGATAAGTTTAGCGACATTTTGTACCTACTGTACTTGATCATCAGCCCAAAAAAGAAGCTGTTTCAGACCTGTAGATGACCGCTTATCCACATCAGATACTTATATGAAGTTAGAAGTGTTATTTTCAGTAGTGTGCAGTTTGATGTGATAGTGTGCTACCAATCAGCATTTTCTGTGCATTACCAGCATGTTTACCAAACTGATTCAACAGTTAAACAGCAGCAGATGAGTGCTACCAGACCTGCAGAAGAATTCTTAATCATTCATTCAAGGTATCTCATTGTCATTCCGTTAGCTGTCTGTGGTGTTTGGCTCTATTTTAGGTGTTACCGCAGTTTTTTATATAATCAGTACTCTACATCACTAGTTATTCATCTTCTACAATGTTTATAATGGACATGAACTGACCTTGTAAAACTTCAAAATTTTGGATAGTTACACTTCCGAAGAGTTTTAATTTTTATGCTCATTAATGCATGTACATGCCCCATCAAATAAGTAGAAAGGTTTTTGGATTCACTTACCCCACTAAACAAGTGGTAACAATGCATTTTGATTTTCACCTGAAAAAGTGGGAAGTGTCATGTTTACTTTCCCACTGCATTAGTTGAAGTGCTTGATTTTTCATTATACTGGACACTCCACTAAATAAGAGTGTATAGTATTCCCTGTTACAAGATTCAAGAATTGGCAAACTAACGGATTTCTAGATGATTTATTGATTAACAAAGGAACAAATGTGTTCCTTATAAAGAATTACAACGACGTTGTTTCTAAAAGAAACAATGCAAACTGAAGACGAAATTAGAAACAAAACTGAAGATAGGATAGGAAACATTCCTATTTGGACTGAAAACAAAAGAGACAGGATAGGAAACATTCCTATCTAGATTGAAAGACAAACTACAGACAAGCAGTTGATCATTATAGAAGGTATAAGATATTATCTTAATACCCTCCCTTAATGGTCAACATACGGATGTCGAAACAATCTGGGATAATTGAGACCCTCCCTAGATCTACAGAATGTTGAAAGCAAGAAGCTTTGCCAAAAGAGTGCTATGACTCAAAACAGATTGCAATTACAAAACTTCGTTTTTGTGGAAAAAATGGTAAAACCCAGAATCTCACGCAACCTTGCGTATTACAGACAACATGAAATGATTTTTAAGGAGAAAATCAACAAACCCATCATGCTTATGAGTGAAATGTTGGGAGGCACCGGAATCTATGTACCAGGCAGAAGATTTCACATGATCTGCGAGTATGTTGGCCATAAAGGCATGGTAGATAGATTCTTTCTACTCTGAGTGTTGGGCAATATTGGCTTGCTTTTTAATTGAGTCTGACTTTTGATGTTACTAATACAGATGCTCATAATATGTGAATATCTCAAATGGCACAAACTTCGAGGTGAGAAATGAAAGACCCAGATAAATCGGAGTACCCAGAAGAGAGCTCGAAAAACCCAGAAATAATATGCTGTCAAAATCTGGATCCGCTGGCTCGAAAATTGAGGCACCGAGAAAAATCTAACAACAACCCATTTGAGATCTCGAAAAACCCACCAAGAATCCAAAGAATTTCGAAAATTTCAGTCATGAAATTATAAGAGTTCTCAAAAAAATTCCTTATAATGGTTATGATACCATGTTACAAGATTCAAGAATTGGCAGATTAATGGATTTCCATATGACTTATTGATTAACAAAGGAACAAATGTATTCCTTATAAAGAATTTACAAGGACGTCGTTTCTTAATGTAGACTGAAGACAAAATTAGAAACAAAACTGAAGACAGGATAGGAAACATTCCTATCTGGATTGAAGACAAAAAGGACAAGGTAGGAAACATTCCTATCTAGATTGAAAGACGGACTACAGACAAGTAGTTGATCATTATAGAAAGTATAAGATATTATCATTCCTATCTAGATTGAAAGACAGACTACAAACAAGTAGTTGATCATAATAGAAAGTATAAGATATTATCTTAATATTCCCTTTCAGCTACGTCACACTACACTGAATAAGTGAAATTGGTCGGCTTGCTGACTAAGTGCTTTCTTTTCAATTCGTCGCAGCCTAATTTGTTGTGTAGTCCTTTCATTATATGCTCTCACCTTGCCCATCTCAAGAACTGGGCAATCAGAAAGTGATTTGGACATTGCAACGTAACCAATTTATAGTTGAAAATTTCCAAAAAAAAAAAATCAGCAGTGTATTATTACAAACTTCCAATTAATGGAGTGTAAACCCATAGTCCAAATATAGGATGAGTGCCCTAATATAAACGACTCTACAAATTATGCATTTGACCCATATCACCAAGGTGAATGTGTGCCACATACAACCTACACTATCACCTTATAATCATTATTATGTCATGCCAATGGCTCAATATTTGGAACTCTCCAAGAAATTACATGAGTTAAATTAGGTATAATATTGGAGATGGCTTTACCTTTTTTAGCATATCCTTACGAAGTTTTCATTAAAGTTCTTTATTCAAAATTCTATTTGGGAAGGATGATGCTTGGAAGTTGGTCCTAACAATGTTTCTTTTTCCTTGTAATTTTAGAGCATTAATAGTGTTGTCCATTCTTTCCCTTCTGCAACTTTTATTGTATTGAACAGCACAAGCAAGATGGCTATGTCTGTGACACATCAAGCTATTTAATAGGGATGTTATCCATTTTTATCGGTTTTCCACTCCAGACTTTCCATATGGCTCCTTTTGGATGGTTGACGTCTTTACTCTGGACTTACATCACTCAAGCATCTCTCACATATGCTATGTCTTACAATGGCGTGCCAATTCTAATGTGGCAGTTGTTTAACTATTTCTGACTTTGTATTAGAATAATCATGCTTCCGTCGTCCAACTTATTGCTCCTACTTGTTCAGTGTATACGTGTCTTCTATGGCCGTGTAATTTGACTTAGTTATTGTTGCATTGTCAATTAGCATAGGCGATGATATTGATGTGCTCTCAAGTCTTATTTTATTGATGGTTCACCTGCTATTATCTTCTATATAATGACTTTTCCATCTACATTGTTGTAAACTACAATTGGAGCAATTGTTATGTCGTCATTGACGTCAAACCTATTGGTAAGACAGTATGTTAAACCTACAAGAGACACATTTACTAACAATATAGTGTCATATCATTTGATTAATGAAGAGGATTTGAAAGAAGAGATTAAGAGATGACCTAGTGAATGGTTGAGTTGAGATGTGTTAAGTATCATGGAAATATAATGGGCACTTGATAAGTTAGCCCTTGACAAGATATTTTGTTGGTCAATTGTTACATGAAGTATAGAAGACTATTGGATGAAGCTATGAGTTGAAACAAGTCAAAAGAATAAGCTTGACTGAGGATCAGTATTGCATGGTAAATGAAAGAGCTGAAGCAAAAGATTAAGGAACTTAAGTAGAAGCCAACCGAAACAGTTCAAGTAGAGTTTAGTTATTGCCAAGCAAATGAATGAGGAAGTGTAGTTGCGACCGAGCATAGTAATGGTTGAGCAAGCATGTTGATGCCGAGGGAGAAAGTATAGTATGTTCCGAGTTACACAGTGTTGACCGAGATGAAGAACATAGTGATTACCGAGTAACAGCAAAAGATTTAAATTTGAGGTCAATACAGTTAGAATCTTAAATTAATCAAAGCACAGGCAAGATAAGGATCGATGAGTTGGCATATTGATGTAGGAGCATCCAAGGTGTAAGAGCAATCTTGCATCACCCAAAAATATTTCTTGTTTGTGTCTTGAATAAGGGTTGTCTCAGTGCAGAGTTGTTTCTGGAGGCTTGCTACTTAGTAAGTCAGTCATACGAGCTCGGAATGTCCTTATTTCAGAGGTGGATGTTCATTTTGGACATATCAACCTACTGATTGAGGCTCAGTTCCATATCATGAGCATTTGTGGATTTATATGGATTTTTTTGTGTGCAATTTTGGTATAAAAACTTCAGGCTCAACATTGAAGATGTTAGAAGCCCTAAATGGACTTTGAAATGGGGTTGACTGGAGCTTGCGCCAGTCATGCCTTGTAGATTCAGAAGTTGGTGATTCCAAAAAGTGGTTAGAATAGCCAATCAGAGCAACTGTTTGAAAGTTATGGCCTTTTGAAGTTGGGTCAATCAAAATTTCCAAAATAAGTATCAAACGTGTCTCAAGCCAACTTGTTGATGCGAGTTTTGTATCACTTACATAACACATTAGGATTTGAATATTCAATATGGGATATCAAACATGCAACTCCTCTCTTGAAAAGTTATTACTCATGAAGACATAAGCAATAGCTCCAATGTTCCTTACACCATTGGATACTCGCTCAGTTTTATTGATGCGATTTGCTAATAATCACGTAGGCGGCCTTACGCTATTCATTCGAGGATGACTTGAACTTTGGTGGGATGAAGGTGATGGTGGCTCAGTTTGTGAAATGTGCGGAGGCAAATAATGTTGATGGTGGTGATGGTGGAGGATGTGTCTGCCGATGATGATGTTGATGGGAAAGTGATGGTCGTGGGAGGTGAATGGATGTGTTCTAAACTTCTAATACTTAGCTTACTCCTCTAACTTGCTTCTCTAAGCTTCGACAACCCAACTACTTACTATTCTACTCCTACTCCTATGAATGGAAGGTTAGCAAATGGACGGGGATCAAACCTAATGAGAGCTGACCAGCGGCCTCACTTCCATAGGTGCAATGATTCAAAGGAATAATAGACTAGCTTACCACACAAAGCTTCCCAACCAGCCGCTAGGATGCTAGTGGTCTAGCATTGATCCCTATCAAACATTTACCAATGCTACCATACAACTATCCATCTACTTCACTCCTACTTAGCAACTTGAAATGAAACCAACTTTAACAACTTGAAAGGAAATCTAACTAAGTGGAAGTAGAAAACATCCAATAACACCCAATGTTCTTAATCAACATGCAAATCGCAACAATGAAAAAGAGAGCATTTTGGTATTACCTTCGCAACAATTTCTCCAACCACTTTACAAATGAGAGCAAATGGCCTTTTATAGGGGCCAAAAATACAACGGACGGTGGAGATCAAAATAAGATCAACGATCCAGATTGGATCCTCAAAACCCTAGTTAGGGTTGCCACCCCATCGGCCGATGAGAAGCTGCCACCTCATCAATGGACCAATGAAAAAAGTGCAAAAAGTGGCAACCAATGAGAAGGCACCAAAATGGTGGCCAATCAGAAATAGACACTTGTCCTATTCTAGAAGAAAGGGAAATTGCCACTTGGGCTTACATCAAATGATCTTCTAATATAACTCTTCCCTTTTCTTTCATCTTCTTAGCTAAGGCAATGAACTTAGCTAGCCTTTTATTAACTTCTTCCATAGGAGGACGAGGTGTGTGCTTCGCCTTGAGTTCCACTGACTTTTGTACAATCTAGCAATTAGGTAGAACAGATAGGAGCTCATGTAGAATTGCCTTTGGTTTTGCACGGTTCTGAGTTGCAATTCTAAGTTCTCGCTTATGATCTTGGTCCAATCAAACCTTCTTTTTCATTTCTCAATCTCATCAATGAAGAAGTACACCCTGTTTTCAAATCTCAACCCTTGAGCCAGGCCCATGATCCGACTCAATAGAACAACGAGATCACCATATTCTAGTTTGAAATCTGCCATTGTAAGCCTCGATGATCTATTAACTCCTTTCCTTCCCTCGCGTATCCAATTCTGCTTTAGATCCATGCAATAGGCTCCTTGGTTATCTTGAAATGACTTAGTTGCTTGATCCATCATTACAATCGTCATGCCCTTGTACTGGGGAATGTTAAATGTTTCTTCAATCGCTTGTTTGCCAATGCTAGCCAACACTCTCTTCCCTTCATCAAAAATGATGGAATTACTGTTTAGATCAAATCTGGATGCACATTCCATAATCAATTATGGACAGGGCAACGTGGGAGGAAAGGCCGCTGCGTGTACAATTCCACTCTTGTAAATCATTTTTGCCAAGGGGGATTGTCCTTCCTTCAGTCTGTCCCTCATCCGTATCATGTCCACTGTACAGATATTGGTGTCAGTTATTCTCTTCATTTTCGAGAAGAAGGAAGTATTGGGCATCATATCCTCTTTGTCTTTCTTAGTGTTCGCGTCGCCCTATTATAGGATGGTAGAGTGGTGGACCAAAAGGCAAGAAGAACCAAGCGGAGCAATCCTTAGACTAGAACGAAATATGGATGTCAGCTTAAGCACTCCTTGCAACTCTAGATGATGAAAATTCACCTTAACCAATAAACTTACAGTGACTTTTCGGAACCTAGGATATGACTTTCAAGTAGTTCAAATCCCTTTGCAAATAGATATTTACACTCCTAAAACTATCCAACACTTGCCTTCTATGCAAAAATCAAACTTTCATATGTATCTCTTCTCCCAACAAAATTGCCAAAATCTGGTATAAAAATGCAGTCCTAAGTAGAAAAAAAAAATCAGGCCTTCACCATGAATTGCTCAAAAATCAGAATCAGATCTGTCTCAATAAAATGCCAAGAATGGAAGATTTTGCCTTTGTCTCAAATTCGCCCATGCATGAAGTCTGAAATCTGCCCAAAATGCTACCTAGGGCACAAATCGCAGCCCACAAATGGAGGAGAAAATCACCAAAATCTGCAAGAATTCTGCCCACAAAAAAAATCGCCAAGGTCTGAAAATGGAGAAATGCAAGCAAAAATTGCCCAAGCATGCAAAAAACTGCCTTCCACTAAATTCACCCCCACAAAATTCGCCTAAGTCTGGAAAAAAATCTGCTCCTCCACAAAATTCGCCCACATGGAGAGGAAGAAATGATTTGTGAAAATGAAATGGGGAGGAGACTCCCTTTATAGCCAATTTTCTTTCTCCATAAAGCTCGCCTACATGGTCTAGGAGAAAACAAAAAACAAAAATTAAATTCAAGTTAAGGCCCACAATTAAATACTCAGCTCAAAAAAATTAATTTTGCCAAAAGAAAATTGCTCTTTTAAATTTACCAATTAGCTCCAATTGCAAAACGAAATTAAATGGTCTTGAGGGTGTTAAATATTTCCATTTAATGAAGGTTTAGTAATTAATACGTCATTAAATTTGGATTTTGGCTAACCAAAAGCCATTTTTTCAATATTAAATTACTAAATTCATTAAAAACTTAAAAGTTTTCGAGGCAAATTAATCCAATTAAAGTCAATTTTTGCAATTTTCTACCAAATCGGTTTTGCCAAGCTAAAAATTAAAAATAATAAAATTAAAATTGCATTTAGAACCAAAAAATCGATTTTTTGCACTTTCCTCATTTCAACAAAATTAAAAATTTTCACCGAAGAAAAATTTGAGATTTTCCAAAAACTTAAGTCTAATTAAAATTTCTCTTTTGAGAATTATCCAAATTTACAAAGTTAAGACCAAATTTTCAAAAGAAAACGTCTAAGTACAAAATTCACAACTTTATCCTGCCAAGTTGAAATTAAATTAGAAAATTATTCGGCCTAAGGACAAAATTGATAGCTCTGGAAAATCAAGTTGAAACCGGGTGAAAATAAATCTAACCTTCTCCCACTGGCCTGAAAGTGTCCAAAGCTCAAAATTTTCAAAACTCAAAATTGTTGGACAATCCAAAAATTTGCCAAGGCGATTAGAAAAAAGGGGTTCCCCAAAAATTTTGGGGCGATGGTGTGAAAACCTCACAACACAACTCTATATGTAATTTTAGAGTTAGTCGGTCTCAAGGGTTTAGGTTTGATGTCTCGAAACTTCGCGAGCAGTGTAAAAATGCCTATATAAGGAATACATGTTCATTGTATAGGACAGCTTTAGGTGATAGTTCCCAGCTCTGTGTTGCAAATTATTGTAAGGAAAGCGTCCATGTGGGTTTGAATATTGTATTTCAAAATTTTGTAATTTTGCATTTGCGGTGATAATAAGTCCACATTTTGTTCTCACAAATTGTTGTTCTTTCTTTGTTTCTATTATGTGTTTGTGGTATTAAGGGGAGTACCCTTCATCACATATTTAATGCACAAGAAGAGTTTGTTATACAATCAAAGGCAAGGATTTGATCAAAAGTTTCTAGAAGGAGAAGAACAAAAATATGGAAGGATTCGACGAATCTGACCTAACCCTAAGATCGACGGTGATGTTCAAGGCACAAAAGATTGAAATGACCTATTTAAGGGGCATAAGGAATGAATTTCAAGGATAGTTCCTTGTTGATTGGCGATCTTAAGGAAAACTTGTGAAGATGAGAACAACAGAGGTGATGTGTGAAGAGTTTGTGAAGTGTGATTACTTGAGGAGATGCCAAGCAGATCAGTGACGGAGATGTCAATAAAGGCCAATCAATGAACCAGGAGATGAGCGAATGGAGATCTGAATTTGCAAAGTCAATTCTACTCTACAAATTAAACCTACCATTACATTCTAACCATTGTATCAGTCCAAAATCCTTTAATCAAGGTTGTCCTAACAATCACTTTGTAAATCCTTCAATCAAGGTGACATTCTAATGTTATGCTCTAAAGTCCTCTAATAAGGCCACTCCTAACAAGGTGATTAAATCCTTTAACAGGGTCACATTTAACAGTGTGTTGTATAACCTTTAACAAGGTTCGCTATTAACCGAGCTCACTTCAAAAGAGTGAAAAATTGGTAGCATGTCACTTGGCAATTTTTCCCAAATTGGGTTTCCACATTAAATCCTGGTGTCAAAATCGTTATTATTATGTGTCAATGTTATTGTTTTCCATGCTATATTTTACAATAGTTTATTTGTTGACAGTCAACACATATAGAGACAAAGAGTCAAGATATTGGATGAAAAGTTAAATTGCTCATGATATGCTATACAGACCGAGTGGGTATCTCAATCTATTTAAGTCTATGTTCCCTTGAGTTTCCAGGACGGAGATGGCAAAGGACAGTGAGACAGGTTTCCAGGACGGCAAATTTTTTTGCCGATTTCAGGGACAGGGAGGGACGGCAAACGGAGATGGCAAAAGTGACATTTTTTTTTTTTTTTTTTTTTTGTGCATTAAACAATTGGGGACGGATGCAAGTCCCCAATGAAATCCCTGGGACGAGGACGTCCCCGTCCCCGAAATGTTGGCTTTTTTAGGGGGGACGCATCCCCAGGGAACATAGGTTTAAGTTGTTTAAAGTGTTTAAAAGTTGAATTGGTACATCTAGACCTAAGGATAACTAATTCTATATTTGCATCAAAAGAAATCCTAAAAGTTTTGGCTTGGAGACTGTAAATGAGATCTTGAATATAATAAGGGCAAATGATGGGCCTATTAGGATATTTGGGTCAAAATTTGATGTCATTTTGTTGTGATTAGTTGTCATAGTTGTTTAAATATGCATATACCCTCATGTGGAGTTTGCAAGGGTAGTTTACGTCAATTTTGTATTAGGAAGGATTAAGAGGTCATTAGACACCATTCTCGACCAAATATAGCAAGGTGTTTAAAAGTTGCGTTGCAACTTTGCAAAATTGAAAAACTTGCTTGTGCAAGAAAAATACAACTTTTGGATCTCGATGCAAAGTCAGTTATGAAGGGTTCCTTTCAATTGTGAAATGACCAGGAAGCAAATATAAGGCTGCCAGATCGATTGGAAAGAGGTTGGAAGTCAATTTTCACAATTTGCAACATTTAAAAAGTGACAACTTTTGCATTTTCCTATACAGTCACATTGCAACTCAAGCAACTAGTGCATTTCGTATTAAATAGGGGTTCTTTTTGTTGTAATTAGTTAGTTTTTGTTGTATACTTCCTTTATGTATAGTTGCTTTCATTGTTGTGGAGTTTCGCTCTGACAAATAAAATTCAAACTACAACTACTCTGTCACTAGTAGTTTCAAAGTTTGAACACAAACTCCCCTATCTTGCAAATCCACCATGGAAATCTAATGGTCATTGGGGAAATGGAAGGAGAGGCAGTGTGTATTATGTTACAATTGATAGATTGCAGAAATGTCATGTTTCGAAATTTTGCACTCAAGCCCTAGGCGAGCAAACAATGTGCCCAGCTATGTACTTTGTATAACAGACAAAGTAGAATTAAGGAGTGGATTAACTAGGGCAAGGTAGTTGTCAAGAAGCGTTGGATGGTATCAAGAGAGACTATGTGCAAGTTTGAAACCTTCTGTTGAATCAATTTTGTCATCTTTGTACAAGTAACTTCAGTTCTTTTCCTTGTATGAGAAAAATAGGTGTAAATCTAGATCAGGGCATTGTACAAAAGATACAACCCTAAAATCTAGAAATTCTTTTAGGTCTTAGTTTTGGAGGTCATTAGGTAAAGCTTTTGAATAAATCCCTAAAAACTGAAAAACTGAGGCCTAAATGGGGTTCAGTCCTAGTAGGTCATTCTTGTTAATTATTGAGCTCGGTAAACTTTGGATTCCAGAAACTGCCAAATTAAAATGAACCAATGGGAGTATAAGGTGTGTAGAGTGAATCCACTCCTGGATGAGCTATTGAAGTACTTAAGTTGATAGGGAAGCTCAAGGAGAGAGCTTGAAGGGGAGTGAACCCATCCAAAACTTGAAGATTTATGTCCTTAGCATTGAAGAAGAAACCTAGGTGGTTATGAACTTGTAAAGAGAGTCCCAGAAATATTGAGTTCCTAGGGCCTTCCTATCAAAGTGGTAGCAGAGCCTAAAGATTTGAGAAAAATTAACATACACATCATCTACAACATCAATTAGTGAAGACCAGAATGGTGACTAATGAAGAGCTTGCCGAGAAGGTGCGAGAACGAGAAGAAGAGAATAGGTTGCTCAAGGAAAAGTTGGATTTGTTAGAAAGTAAGACTGGAGAGGTGGAGACAAAAACTGAAAAGGTAACTGTGAAAGTAACTGAAAAAGAGGAAAAAGAGAAGGAAGTTGTAGAGGAGGTTGAGGTTCTTGTGTTTGATCCACTCCTACCTAAAGAACCACTCCTCATGGCCACGGGAGGAAAAACCTTAGAAGGGACACCTATCTGTAGTGGAAACATGGAACCTGATGTAGTAATGGAATGGATTAAAGGACTTGAGAATCACATTGCATGTGAACGAATCAATGAACCACAAAAGGTGAAAGTGGCCAAATCTAGGTTGAGGGGATTTGCCCTATCTTGGTGGAAGTTTGTCTATGCAAAAAGAAAAAAAAAAGGCAAGAATCCTATTGCTACATGAAAGGGAATGGTTGCAAAGGTGAGGGAAACTTATGTGCCAGAGGATTATGAAATCCAATTGGACAAGAAGAGGCAAATTTTGAAGTGGAAAGATCTTGATGTGAGCACCTACACTGAGGTATTTTAGAAACTATGCCTAAGGTAAGTGTTGCTAAGGAGGAAAGTGCCAAGGTAGCCTGAATGGATTAAGGTGGAACATTTAAAAAGAGATTAGTCTACTAAACCCTACCACAATTCAAAGGAGCTATCAGTTAGCACTTACGGTGGAAGAAAGGAGCAAGAAAAGGCAAGAGCAAAGTCATAGAAGCAGATGTAAAGATCATAGAGGTGGCTATGGAGGGAGAATTTCAGGCGAGAGGTGCTAAGGGGTGTCTAAGCCAATAGCATAGAGTGGGGCCTCCAGTCGCAAGGGAAGCTACAAAGGTAGGGAACCTCGTAGCAGAGGAAGGTCTAGAGGATTAGGTAGAGGATCTCACTTGTCAACAATGAGGTGCTACAATTGCAACCAGTTAGGACACCCTGCCTTTAGATGCCCTATGAAGGCTTCTACAACCCAAGCACGGGATAGGAGACTGAACTATGTTCAAGCGGATACAACTACTATGAAATCACCTGAAGTCCAATATGATTCAAAGGTTAGAGTGAACCTCATGGTGAGAAGGATATTGCTCAAAGAAAAAATCAAAGAGGAGGCCAATCAAAGGTCTTTATTCAGAATCAACTGCAAAATATCAAGCAAGGTATGTAAAGTAGTGATTGATTCTGGTTCTACTGATAACATTACATCTGAGAAAGCAGTTAAAAAAGTTGAAATTAAGTAGGATCCCTCATAGTAATCCCTATAAGGTCACTTGGCTTAATAAGGGCTACATGTATTAGTTAATGAACAAGCATGGGTTGAGTTTACCATAGAGGGATTCAAGGATGCCCATGGATGTTTCCTATCTACTTCTAAGTAGACCATGGCAATTTGACAAAAAAGCACTCCATGATGGTGAAAAGAATTCTTACTCCTTTCAAAAGGATGGTGTTACATACAAAATTCAGTTGTTAGTAGATGGAGAGGAAGTGACACCCACTAGTCCTCGTGTGTTAGTAATAAGAGAAAATAGAGTTTTAAAACACCTCAAAAGAAGGGGAAGGGGTAGGATTTTCCCTAGTCTTCAAACCCAAGTAAGAGAAGGAAAATGGGAAGAAAACAAAGATTCCTACAAAAGTAAAAACTTTGTTAGACAAGTATATGGACATAGGCAGTAATGTGAAACCAAGTACTCTGCCACCACAAAGAGCTATAAGCCATCAGATTGATTTCATACCGAGGGCTTCTTTGTCAAACAAGGCAGCCTACAAGATGACACCACAACAAAATGAATGAGTGGCTTGACAAGTTCACGAATTGTTGGACAATGGCCTAATTAGGAAAAGCATGAGTCCTTGTGCAATGCCCACAATTTTTAGCACCTAAAAAGGGGGTACATGGAAACTATGTATAGATTCATGGCCTATTGATAGGATTACAATCATATACAGATTCCCTATACCTAGGATTAAAGACCCTATGGACTGTTTAAGAGATGCACAATACTTAACCAAGATTGATCTCAAAAGTGGCTACCATCAAATTAGAACCAAGGAAGGAGATGTGCGGAAGACAGCATTCAAAACCATAGAGGGTCTCTATGTGTGGCTCATTACACCATTTGGGCTGACAAATGCCCCTAGCACATTTATGAGGTTTTTAAGCATTATATTGGCAAATTCGTGGTAGTATACTAGATGATATTTTGATATTTAGCAAGACTAAAGAGGATCATCTTAGGCATTTGGAGATTATATTGAGAAAATCGCATTATGAAAAACTATCAACCTTGAAAAGTGTGAGTATATTATGCATGAGCTGGAGTACCTTGGCTTTGTGGTCTCCAAAGGTAACTTGAAGATGGATCCATCTAAGGTGAAGGCAATCGTGAACTAGCCCCCTCTTGAATCTCCTAGTGAAGTCAGGTGCTTCCATGGTTTGTCTCAATTCTATAGAAAGTTTATGAGGAAGTTCAGTGAGATATGCTCACCCATTCCAAACACAATTAAAGGAGGCACGAAGACAAAGTTTCAATGGACAGAGGCTGCTAACAGAGGTTTTGAGACATTGAAGCACAAAGTAGCGACTCAACTAATCTTTGTCTTACCTATTTTTGACAAGCTATTCACCATAGAATGTGATGCTAGAAATGTTGCAATAGCAGTAGCCCTCAGACAAGAAGGCAAACCAGTAGCTTTCCTTAGTGAAAAGCTCAACAACGCAAATAGGAGGTATCCCTCATATGATTTAGAAATGTATGCTCTTGTTCAAGCAATAAGGAAACAGAGACACTACTTGTTGCACAAAGAATTTGTGGTCTATACTAATAGTCAAGCTCCTAGCTTCTTGAATTCACAACGCAAGCTTAATCACAGGCATATGAAATGGGTAGAGTATCTACATGCCTACACCTTTACCATCAAGCATAAAAAGGGACAGCCAAATAAAGTTGTAGATGCCTTAAGCAAAAGGGACTTAACAGTTCAGGAGATTAAGTTGAAAAGTATTGGAATTACAAGTTTCAAGGACTCGTATAAGGAGGATGGAGACTTCTCTGAGCCATGCAAGGCATATGAAGCTTTTCAGAATCATTTTCACAATGATTAACTCTAATTATACCTTGCAGAATGGTTTATTGTTTAGGGGTGGACAACTCTGTGTGCCTAGAGGGTCTATGAGAGAGAATTTGATGCAAGAAACATAATGAAAGTTTGGGGGGACATTTTTGTCTAAACCTTGCAATTAGTGCATAGATACTTCTATTAGGCTAGAATGCAAAGGGATATCAGGAGGCTTGTTGAAAGTTGCACAATATGCCAAAGGGTGAAGGGAACATCCACAAATGCAAGGCTTTACCAACACTTACCCATTCCATGTAAGCATGGACTTTGTAGCGGGATTGTCTAGAACTAAAAGTGGTTATGACAAGTTTATGTTGTAGGTGATAGGTTTAGCAAGATGGCCCACTTTATCCTATGCAGGGTAACAAATGATGCACCCCAAATAGCCAGATTGTTTTGCAAGGAAGTAATCAAGATTCATTGCTTACCCCTTAGCATAGTATCAGATAGGGACTCCAAATTTGTCGGTCAATTTTTGGAAGACCTTATGGAAAGGGTTAGGAACTTGTTTGTCTCTTGGGTCTACATACCATCCTCAAATTGATGGCCAAACTGAGGTGGTTGATAGGACCCTAGGAAACATTCTAAGATGCCTAACAAAAGTGCATGGTCAATCATGGGGTCAAGTGATTCATCAGGTAGAGTTTGCCTATAATAACACAATGAATAGGACTACAAGCAAACACCCTTTTGAGGTGGTATATGGAATGCATATCAAGGGAGTGTTGGAAGTCAAAGATCTAACAAAGTTGGACAAAAGAAGTGGATATGGTGAGGACTTTTCTCAGGCCATGCAAGAAGTCCATGAACAAGTTAAGAAGACACTAGTTGAGATTACTCAAAAGATCAAGTACAGAGTCGACATAGGAAACGATATCCAATTTCAAGTTGGAGACCTTGTAATGATAGACTTAAACAAAGAGGAGGATTGGACCTTGCAAAATTTTAGACAAGTATGGTTCAAATGCCTATAAGGTGGATTTGCCTGTAGACATAGCCTTGTCTCCCATCTTCCATGTGGTAGAATTGATACCCTATAACGATCCTCCTCTTGTGGAAAATATTGTGGTACCTACTATTGAAGACATTGCACCTAAGTTGAAATAGTTACCTACTCAAATTGCACCATAGGCTAAAAGGATGTTTGGTTCTAGAGTTTCCAAAAAGGCTAGGCACCAGGTATATATGGAACATTAAGAGGAAGGGCTTACCAAATGCAAAAGTTGCATGGGTCCAGGAATCAAACTTTAAGAAGTTAAGCATTAACAAGTCACTCTTGTCACATCTCGTGACTTGAGTTCTTTTCACCTTGGGAGAATGGTGCAGGAGCACCTAGGATTTTGAGGAAGAAACCCTAAAATTTTTGGCTTATAGACCCTTAATGAGGTCTTGAATATAATAAGGGCAGATGATAAGCCCATTTGGATATTTTGGTCTAAGTTTGATGTCATTTTGTTGTGTTAGTTGTCATAGTTGTTTAAATATGTATATACCCGCATGTGGAGTTGGTAAGGGTATTTTGACTCAGTTGTGTATTAGGAAGGGTTAAGAGGTCATTAGACACCATTCTGGACCAAAAGGAACTGGAATATAAAAGGCGTCTAAAAGTTGTAAACAACTTGCTAAAGTTGCACTGCAACTTTGCAACATTGCAAATGTTGCTTGTGCAAGAAAAATGCAACTTTTGCATCTCGATGCAAAATAAGTTATCAAGGATTCCCTTCAGTTTGGAAATAACTAGGAATGTGTATAAGGCTCCTAGATCGATTGGATAGAGGTTGGAAGTGATTTTTCAAAATTTGCAACATTGAACAAGTGACACATTTTGCATTTTCTCATATAGCCTCATTGCAACTCGAGCAACTAATGCACATTTTATTGAATAGGGGTTCTTTTTGTTGTAATTAGTTATTTTTCGTTGTATTTTTCCTATTTGTATAGTTGCTTTCATTGTTGTGGAGTTTTGGTGCGACAAATGAAATTCAAACTATGTAACTGCTATGTCACTGGTAGTTTCAAGGTTCAAATATAAAAAAGGCCCCTATCTTGCAAATCCACCATGAAAATTTAATGTCCATTGGGGAAATGGAAGGAGGGACAATGTCAAATGTTCCACTTGATAGATTGCAGAAATGTCATGTTTCTGATTTTTGCACTCAAGCCCTAGGCGAGCAAACAGTGTGCCCAGCTACATACTTAGTGTAGCAAGCAAAGTAGAATTAAGGAGTGGATTGACTAGGGCAAAGTAATTGTCAGGAGGTATTGGATGGTACCAAGAGAGACTATGTTCAAGGTTGGAACCTTGTGTTGAATCCATTTTGTCATCTCTATACAAGAAACTTTAGTTCTTTGCCTTGTATAAGCAAAATAGGCCTAAATCTAGATTAAGGTGTTGTGCCGAAGATGCAACCCTAAAACCTAGAAAATCTTTTACGTCTTCCAAAAGGGTATTTGAGATGGTGATTAGTTTTGGAAATCATTTGGAAAGATTTTGAGTAAAGCCCTATAAACTAGAAACAGTGGTCTAATTGAGGCTCTGTCCTAGAAGGTCATTCGTGTTGATTGTTGAGCTGTATAAATTTTGGCTTCAAAAAACTTCCAAATTGCATTGAACATATGGGACTACTTGGTGTGCAAAGTCAATCCACTCCTGGATGAGCTATTGAAGTACTTGGGAAAGTGTTGCTCAAGCATATGTAGATAAGATTAGTAAGAAAAGTTGCTTTTACTTAAATTGATTGGGAAGCTCTGCGAGACAACTTGAAGGATTGTGAACCCATCCAAATCTTGAAGATTTATGTCTTTGGCATTCAAGATGTAACCTAGGCGATTGTGAATTTGTAAATGCACTTCAAGAAATATTGAGTTCCTAGGGCCTCCCTATCAAATCCACTTTATGTGGCATATTCCTTCCTTAAGGATCAAATAGATATCTCAAACCTAACTTTGGATAGAGCTTGGTTGGGTTTCAACAACACTCTTTTCCTTTGTTTCCTTTCTACAACAGATCATTTAAGAGCTCAAGGCTATGAGGAAAGTATTTCCTCTTCCCATGAGCATCTACTTAGATGAGGACCTCACTAGAACTCAAGTAGCTGAACTAAAACATTCTTGAGGACTTGTTACTAGAGTGAGATGTGAGGGTAAGTGGGTAGTCATCAGGAACTTGAAGGCAGTGATTAGAGACACTTCCCCTTTGGGGTAAGATACCAGGGCAGCAAATGTTGCCAAATGACAATCAAAGGCATTGGTTCACAAGCAGGGACTTGGTGGGGGTTCCTTGCTTGTCAACTGTTGGAACAACAATGGCACCTTATGGTCCTTGTCACACCATTTTTAGTACCCTCTTAGTTTTGCGGACATTCTTCCTGTCACAGAGACTCATTAGAGCCTCATCAATCCTCTTCCTAGCATATCCGGTTACTTGCAGTTATCCACATTTAAAGCTGAGGTCAAATCCTCAGGTGGGGTCGAAGGTTCAAGTGTGTTGCTTGTTTTCTCTATGACCACCTTTTTAGTACGTCTTTCATGGTTTATGCTAACAACTCCATTAGATTCATGTGGATCCGTATTGGTCAGATGATGTCACATGGCAGAGATATCTACGTCACAGTTTGCTACTTTCCATCGGCTTCCTCATATTATGCAATTCATAGCTTGGAGGATGGTGACCAGTTTGAGGACCTACTTGAGTATATCCCCAGGTTCTTATCCATGGGTGACATCATCATTCAAGGAGAGTTTAATGGACAAACTACAGATCTTCCGACCACCTTCCATGATGATGTGTCTAATGCAATTTGTATGATCAAATCTAATTCGATCACCCTGGGTTTGTGTTGATGTTAGTTTTGTACCACTACATAACATATAGCAATTAAATACTTGATACAGAATATCAAACACTCAACCCTCTCTTGAAAAGTAAATACTCATGAAGAACATGAGAAAAACTCCAAGGTTCCTTACACTATGGATACTAACTCAATTATATTAATGTGATTTGCTGGTTACTCACATAGGCAGGCTTTCGCTTTTCTTTCAAAGATGTTCGACTTTTGCTGTGATGATGATGAAATCTTAGCTTTGCAATATATATTAGCGTCAAATAGTGTTGATGGCGATGATGATGGAGGACTTGTCCACCAATGCTCAAATTTTCTAACTCTCTTCTTGAATGAACTCCAACTACTGAACTATTTGTTGCTTTACTTCTACTCCTATGAATGGAAAGATTAGCAAATGGACGGGGATCAAATCTGATGAAAACTTACCAAAGGCGCTAACTCCATAGATGCAATGATTCAAGGGAAAAAAAAAAAATATTAGATTACCACGCAAGGCTTCCTAACAAGCCGCTAGGATGCTAGTGGCCTAGTTTATGGATCTCTATCAAACATCCACTAATATCACCATACAACTATCCATCTATTCTTACTCTTAAAAACTTCCTTGAAATAAAATCTACTTTAACAACTTCAATGGAATTTAACTCTAACTATTGGAAGTGGAAACCATGCAATAACACAAAGTGTTCTTAATCACCATGCAAGTCACAACAATGATAAGAGAAGCAATTTTGGTATTATCTCAAGCAACAATTTTCATCAACCCTTTACAAATGAGAGCAAATGGCCTTATATAGGGGCCAAAATTACAACCAACGATAGAGATTAAGAGGAAAAATCAACGATCCAAATAAAATCCTAGAAACCCTAATTAGGGTTGCCACCCCATCGGCCAATGAGAAGACACCACCTCATTAATGGATCAATGAAAAAAGGAAAAGTGGCAACCAAATGAGAAGGCACCAAAATGGTGGCCAATTAGAATCAGACACCTATCCTACCCAAGAAGAACGGAGAATGTGCCAATAAGGCTTACATCAAATGATCTTCTAATATAATTCTACCATTTTCTTTCATCTTTTTAGCCAAGGCAATGAACTTGGCTAGCCTGTCATTGACATCCTTCATGGGAGGGCAAGGCGTGCACTTCATCTTGAGCTCAACTGAAATCATTATGTTGCTCGTTGTTTGAAATGTCTTCACATGATCCTTCTCATATTCTTTCACATATCTGATAAAGCCAATTAGGGAGGCAAGGGTGCCCAAATGTTTCTTCTTGATGGCAACCTTCCCCAACTCATATAATCTTGATCCAAACTCTGTCTCATTGACGTTCTCTTCTTTGATATCTCCAAAATCAAGTGCAACCCCAATGTCACTCATCATGGATGAAATGAAAGTGTCAACGCCTGGGCTGTGTTGTGCAATCTTATTCCATGTGTCTTCAAGTACCCTCAATCTGATGGTCAAGGCAATATACCAAGACTCCACCCTACTCATTCCTCCTTCATCCACCAACTTGGTTCTTTCCAAATACCTCTCTGGTAACCCAATGACTGCCCGTAGGTTGGGAATGGCTAAGTCCTTGACTAGAAGAAAATCCTTCCACTCCCCTTCCAATGTTCTAAATTTGTCTCTAATTGCCACCAATGACCTGAAAGTTGAGATAAAGAAAGGCAAGAAATTTTGCCCATCTTGAATTATATCACTGATCCAATCTTTGATTTCGCGCAGCTGAGCCAATATCTCTTCTATGTTGCTCCCGCTGTCTTGTAGGAGGGCTGCCTGATGTAACTGTTGGATAGAGGCAATCTCTCCAATACTTGTTTTTGGCCTCCAACTTTACAATCCTCTCGTTTGCCTTCCTCAACCTTTCTCTAATTGAAACCATACCTTCCTGGATCTCCTCACACTTCATGTCATCTATGATTCTTCCCAAGTTATGCTCTACTATCTCATACTCCTAAACTACAATCTAATCCATTGCCTTGCTAACCTTTGGTATAGCAATCTGAACTTTTCAGTGACCATCATCATCGCTCCCGATTACCTTTGCCACCATTTCTGCAATTTGTTTTTGTTTCTCACTATCTTCCTTTCCCACTAACCCTTGAATATCTTAAACTATTCAGACAATCACCACTTCGCCTCTTGGCATAAGTTTTTGCCTTAACCATAGTGGTGCAGTGCATCTCCCCAAATCTGGATTCGGTTCAACTAGCAAAGCATCACTAAAAGCCTCAAGTGCCTGGCTTACTTCCTCAATATCAATTGGCCTATCCTCTTCTTTACTAGTGACTATCATACCATCTCCATGTTGGTTCTCCAAGAGAGGAGAGTATTCGGTACTGTCATTGTAATCACTTGATTATGAATCAGAGCTCACCTCTACTGAGACCCTTTGTCCACTTGTATTAACCTCTTGGCTCCTAGACCCTCATCATTGCTCCTACTTACCTTCACCACCATTTTTGCAATTTGTCTCAGTTTCTCACTATCTTCCTTTTCCACTAACCCTTGAATATCTTCAACTGTTTGGCCAATTACCATGTCACCTCTTGCATAAACATTTGCCTTAACCATAGCAATGCAATCGATTTCCCAAATCTGGATTCGGTTCGACTAGCAAAGCATCACCAATGGCCTCAGGTGCCTTGCTTATTTCCTCAATATCAATTGGCCTATCTTCTTCTTCACTAGTGACTGTCACATCATCTCCATGTTGGTTCTCGGAGAGATGAGAGTATTCGGTACTATTGCTATAATCGCCTGATTCCGAATTACAGCTCACCTCTACCGCAACCCCTCGTCCACCTGTATTATCTCCTTAGCTTATAGCCTCAATTATGCTCTCCCTTGACGATGTTGCATTCTGTCTCTTTGTTGAAGGCTCCTAAAGTTCTTTACTTTTCTCAACCTCAAAATTTCTCTTCTTGCTCTTAACTGCTCTTTCTTGCCAGCTACTGCCCCCACCTTTCTGTCCAACTGGCTCCACTAGACCTTCCTCCGGTTTCATCTTCTCATAAGTAAGGCATACCTTCCGACTTTGTAATTCCCTTAACTTCTCATTGTACCACAACTCAGTATGTAGATCAATTGTCCTTGTAACCGCCTCTAATGAAGGATCCTGATGATCATCCCAATCCACTAGACCCAACTCTGTTCCATCCACTGTATCATAATCTTCTCTTAGGACATGTTCATCATCTTCCCACTGATCGGGAATATCAAGGCCTCTCCATCTGATTGCCCTCATCATGCCCACTTACAATCTTGAGAAAGCTAGCTTCCTCACATGAAAGTCATCCTGCACATTGCCCCAAAAATCTTCTATAGTAGGAATATGTTTGAATGTGTTTTCGTGAGATGCCTTGATAAGGCCATTAGGATCAAATCCCTATAGTGCTCTATACCATACTAGATAATACCATTCTAACTCATTCTCCGCAGTTGCAAAGGCGACAAGATTGGGGCAAGTATCATTGCCTATTCAAAATGAGAAGGTAATCCCTGTCTCACCTTTAAGTTTCATCATCTTGTCATAATGCTTAAGTTGCCTAGCCAACTCCATCAAAACTATCTTTTCGGGTGGGTACCTTGGAAGTCTCTTGGGACAAAATGTACTTCATGCTACTCTAATATATGCGAATTGCAGAAATTGAATGAACCAACTCCCATACTTCTTAACTTCTGCTTCCGCTTCCAATGAGAGCCTCTTAGCAAGTGTCTCTTATAATATTTTTACCGTATCATGGCAAAGGCATCATAAAACATCTTATAATCTTTGGTGTCATGCAAATAAAGTTGTGGATAGCACTCATGCACCAAACATTGCCCCGACCCATTACCAATCACTCCTAAGGTCTTAAGTCCAGGGTTTTCATATAGTCTCGCAATCAGATAGAAAAGGTAGGATCCCATGTAGAATCGCTTTTGATTTTTCTGTCCTAAGTTGCAACTCTAAATTTTCACTTATAATTCTAGCCCAATCAAATTTTCTCTTTCCATTTTCAATTTCATCAATAAAATAGTACATCCAGTTCTCGAATTGCATACCTTGAGCTACGCCCATGATCCGGCTGAGAAGCACAATAAGGTCACCATATTTCGATTTGAAATCTGACTTGGTGAGCTTTGGCGACTCGATAACTCCCTTCTTTCCTTCGTGTAACCAATTTCGCTTTAGATGAATGAAGTAGGCCTCGTAATTATCCTGAAAAAACTTGGTTGTTTGATCCATCATTACCATTGTCATGCCTTTATGCTGGGGAATACTGAATACTTCTTCGACCACTTGTTTGCTAATGTTAGCCAACACTCTCTTCCCCTCATCAAAAATGATGGACTTGGTAACAATATCAAACCGGGATGCACACTCCATTACCAAATCCGGACAAAGCAAGGTAGGAGGGAAAGTCACCGCGTGTACAATTTTGCTCTTGTAGATCTTCTTCACCATGGAGGGTTGTCCTTCAACTGTACCATGTCCACCATGCTGATATTGGTATCACTTATTCGCCTCACTTTCGAGAAGAAGGTGGTCTTAGGCATCATGTCTTCCTTGTGTTTTTTGATATTCGTTCCCTTTGAGTTCTCGCTTGCACTAACATCTACCATTCTAAACACTTATTTCTGCCCCATCATTCTAAATGATATGGACTACGCTTATCAATCTTCAAACTTATCGATGGAATCTAGCTTATTTTTGCCTCTGCAAGTCCTATCTCTACACTTATCTATCTCCAAAATTCAATCTTTTGGGTGGGACTACCACTTATTTCTGCCTTTTCGATACCTTAGGATGGACTACACTTATATTTCCCAACTTCAATCCTAGGGTGGTCTAGCTTATTTTTGCCTCTCCAAGTGTCCTATCATGAAATCTAGGCTAATATCTCCCAACTTTAGCCTATTAATGGAAAATGATAAAGTAGTGGATGAATAGTGCGAGAAGAAGATAAGGGAAATGAACCAAGCAAGAACAAGGAATAAAATTTGCCTTTAAAATCAAACTTCACCTCTAAAAATGAACAAAAATCTTACCTTAAACCTGCCTTCTACCAACAATTGGGCCTCTTCAAATTTAGATCTGATCTCAGAAATTTCAATCCTCCTTCAAAATGCGATGCCCTAGCAAATGAATTGCTTGCAAAAATCTGCTCCTTTCACCAAATTTCGACCTCCTTGTCAAAATCGTCCAACTTTAAGGAAAATCGCTGCCCTAGGGCAGAAAAGTCTGCTCCAAATCAGAATTTCCACAATCTAAAATTGCCCAAAATCAGATCTCAAATCGCCTTGCCTCTCCACCAAATAAAATCGCCATAGCTGAAGGAAAAAATCACTGCCCTAGGAGAAAAAATCAGACCCCAAAATAGCTGCCAATCTTGCAAAAATCAGACCTTCTCCATCAAATTCGCCTTATGGCAGAAATCACCCCTCTCCAAGGAAGAAATTGCTGCTCAAAAATGGAAAATCAGACCCTCAAAAATCGCTGCCAAGGACAAATTCACCCCTTTGTTAGAAAATCACTCAACCAAGCAAGAGGAGGTGGGAATTAATGAGAAATAAGAGGGGGAAACCCCTTTCTTATATCCCCCTGTTGATCTCCAGAGTGGTCCGACCTGCCTGGAGGGAAATAAATTTTAAGTTAAAACCCCCAAAGATGGCCCAATTTTAAATGAAACACGAAAATAACTAAGCCCTATAGCGAAATTGGCCCTTCTAATTGCCAATTTGACCCAAAATTGCAAAATAGAAATAAAGTAAGCTTAAAAAATGTCAAAATTTTCATTTAACAACATTTTGGCAATTAAAATATCATTAAAATCGAATCTACCAAGTGAAAATCAATTTTCAATTCCAAATTATCAATTTCCTTTAACATTCCTAAAATCCTCTGGGCAAAATTTCAACCAAATTGATGAGATTTTGCAACTTAATCCAATTTCAATTTTGCAATACAATTTCAATTTTTTAACAAAATAAATCATTTTCTCGACAATCAAAATTCAAACTCTAAATTCAATTTCACTAACAAAATTTCTTTTCACTGAAAAAAGTTCAAGATTTTCCAAAACAACTAAGTCCACAAATTCATTTTGAAAATGCTCAAGTTTATACAATTATATCAAATTTTCAAAAATCCTTCTAAGTCCAAAATTTGCAAATTTGTCCTACTAGATATTATTTTAGCCATCAAAAAAAAAATGTTGTTGTTGAAACCTATTTGTCCGAAGGACAAAATTACATGTTCAAGAAAATCTAGTTTCACACTGGGTGGAAACAAACCAAATCCCTTCCTGGCCTGAAGGCATCCAACGTGTAAAATTAACAATTCAAAAACCTCTAGACAACTCCAAATTTTGTTAAAGCAACTGAAAAATTCCCAACACCTGCGAAAATTGCCAAGGGTTGCCCGAAAAAGGGGGCCCCCAAAAATTTTGGGGCGATGGTGTGAAAACCTCACAACAGTTTGCAGTGTGCTTTGGAGGACAATTAGGGACCCCTTACAAAATACGAACGTCATCTATTGCAGTTATAGGAGTCATCAGACTTGGTGATACTGAATGGTCTTCCCTGCTTCCATGGTTCCGACCTTTGCACATGTTAGCCCCATTACAGTGGCACAAGCATTGTTGACTATACTCTCTCCTACACGTCCTTCATTCCCTCCATCAGTCACTTCACCATCTCTCATCTCCAAAAGGATCTTCTCTTCTTAGTTTGATTAGGGTTGTGACAAACTGCCTTGCCCCCTTTCAATTCTCGTTGGTTGCCCCCAGTCACCTCATTCCCTCACAGCAAGAGTTGAATGAGCACATCTGGCTTGAGATCTACCAGCAATATATTACAACATGTAATGTCCCCAATTATGGCAGGTCAACACAATGGATGGAGTTAGCTCATCATAGCGACCCTCGTGAGCTAACAAGGTGTCTTGGGGGTCTTAGTTGTGGACTTACTATTTTTAGAAAGTCTAGTTTCGACAATTGCTATTTTTGGCAGTACAATGGGTGGCTTTAGCAGTTGGTAATCACCTACAGTTAATAAAGTAATAAATTGCATGAGTTCTTATTTATTTATTAATCATTGAGTTGCATTATTATAATAATGTTTATATTATTATAATAATGACTTTAAGAGATATTTCTTAAAAAGCGAGTTGGAAAGTCTCCAATGTTGAGTTTTTTTGAAAACTTCCACAATTTCTAAAGTGGAGTTTTAGGCAAACTTTGGCCAACGAAAGCTTATAAATAAGAGCTCATTTCATTGGGAAAGGCATGCTTGAAAAATATATTTGATTTTTGTGCCTTTGTGGCTTTCCTGATTTCTGACCTGTGAACCATTACTAAAGTATAAGGGTCTTGTCTAAGAAGTTCTTGGCAATTGTGCTAAAGTATACAATTGGCCAACTCTCTCCTACTGTATCTTTTGTATCTAAAGAGAAAAATAATCTTGTTGATTATACTGAAATTATTGTGCATCTGGCTGAGGATTTTAAGAAGTTTCTGAGAATTGCATTAGCAAATTGTGTTTGTTATATAGCATTGCATATCTCCTACTGTCCATCCTGTATCTTTGGAGATTAGCTTTTGTGAGACGTGACTAACTTGTGAAGGAATTTGTGAATTTCCAGCATACCTGCATTTCATATGAGGCTCACGTGGGTTTCTTACAAGCAATCATTCATCATGTGTGCACCGTTTGGCATTTTCCAGAATTGTCATAGCAATTTCTAAGCTCCACGTGGCAACCAAGAGGCATCGTGTTCATGCTTAACTACTTGCGATTTGTTTCTAGCATTGACATAAGGACTAGGGAGCTGAATTTGGGTTTAGCGCTGCACTTTGTGAGATTATTACTGCCCAGCTCCACCCAACGTTCAATAATTGAGCTGCCAATCAGTTATTCAGCCCTGCGGTTAGTGGTGTAAGGTTAGAGATTAGGTTTTTGGGGTCATGATTACATGCACATTGCAAGTCATTTCCATCTAGAGGCTGCAAATTGATAGAAGGATAAAGCTAACTTCAGTTTGGATTGTGATTCTGATATTATGGCCAATCATTGACATTATCAAATCATATCTTGCACATGGTTTGCCCATAAGTGTATGCCAGAATTGTATTGTTGCTATTTGGCAGTGTAATTACAGTTTTCATCATTATCTTTGTTGAGTGTATGTCAGCAACTCCAAGGTTTTGAATAATAAATTATAAGTTGATATTTATCAAGTTGAATTACAAATATAATTTCAGTATTTGGCTTGACTATGCTGGCATGACAGTTCACATCTAGCTATGTCATTAACAGTGGTTATGAGGCTGCTACACAAGTGTTTGATAAAATGTTTGACCATTAAATATTAAAGAAATTGGTGTTATAAAGTTATAGCCGACAAAGGGTTTTTACAAAACAATATAGAGTAACCTCTAAAATGACTCCGCCCAAGGATGGCATTTTATTCAAAGCACTCCATGGATATTCAAGACAGGGTATTTTGCGCCACTAGTACCCCACTCGCCACTAAACTCATGCCCTTTGTATCTCTCTGGGATCTCTTAGAGTGGGCTCTTACTAGTTACGTATTTGAACTAACCTTCAGATCGATAGGGATGATAGGATTTGCCGACTCTACTCCCTTAGGGGGGTGGAATTAGAGACTTATTTTATCTTTCGATGTCCCATCTACTATGAGGTCAAGGGGAGATTTCATTGTTTATTCAGAGAGTGCAGGTCCCACTCCTCTTTCCTCACTTACATTGATCAGTAGTGTCTTGCCATTTATCTCCAAGAGGCTTTGCGGCTTCGTGGCCATACCTTGGAGTCCATTTTTTCGTCGAGACAAACCTCTGACCAGCTCATCGCCTCTTTCTTCGTGCCTAGGTCTCCTGCTTGGGGGAAGCAGTTGCTCAACCCTGTCCCTTTGGGTCACGCAAGATCTATGAGGCCTTGCAGAGGACGCACTCACCAACTTCACCCTTCTTTCAGTAGATCCTCCATACGATCTATGACTGTATTCTTCGATTCTGGCCTACATCTCACCTATGAGGAGTATTTAGTCTTTTTTGGCTCTGTCATTCACTTTCTTGCTTGTTCCTTTTGTGGACACTGTTTGGTGCTCCCATTGTCAGTTGTTGCCTTGTTGTACATTCTCCAATCCCTTAGGCCTTCATGGTCTGTTCTTGGACATTAATATTTTTAGCTTATCTTATCTAGATAAGATAGTCATGAAGCACTACTTCGGCACCACTAGGATAGTAATGAAAGTTGTTTTTTATCTTGAATTGGTTCCCATGAATCTGTAAGTAGTGTTTCCCAAACCATTGATAGAGAGAGAGAGAGAGAGAGATTAGTGAAAGCGTTTCCATTTAAAGTAGATGTCCATTTTCTTTCTGGGTGGGCATGTTGCAATTTTAGATTGAACAATGTGTGTTCTATTGTAGAAAGTGATGAAATTCTTCCTTGCATGGTTTTCCTATTCCCTTGGAAATCGCAAATCTGTACGATGTGTGGAACTGAAGAGTGTAATAACCTTTTGCCGGCTATAACTTAATAACACTGATTTTTTTAACTAAATTAATAGTTTGGCAATTTGTCAAACACTTGGCAAACATTTCCACTCTATGCTAACTTCCTTTGGGCTATAGTGGTAATGGGACATTCCTTGTTTTGAATTTTCAAATATATAAATAATAGTAAAGAAAATACAATGCTAAATTTTAACAATTCACTAATCAACCAGTTCTGAAATCAAAATGCTATTGCAATGTTATTTATATGAACTCAATGGACATTCTACATTAAAATTACACAGTGTGGAACCTGTGATTACTCCAACATTCTTCAACAGTGATTGCAAAAGTAAATATGAGCTCCTCACATGAAACATAGTCCCCAAATTGAGTTTGCACGCAACTAATTAATCATCGCAGGTCTCTAATTGTTGGTTCCAGGCATGTATTGATGCCTAATGCTGCCTTAGGAAAAGGACAGCAGCCTCCAATGATACCCAACCGCCTCTCAAAACAATTGCAGGTGCTCTAAAACATGATCGCTGCCCTCCAGTAACTGATTGCAGCCTTCCACAAAATCTGAAATCACTGCCAAATATAGGGGCGACAGCCACAGTACATTCCTCTTATAACCATGCCAAACAGTAGACAATAATGGCATTCCAAATCACAAATTCTCTAGCCACAATGAAATTTCTAGGTACAATACATAACAGTTGGGAAATACTATAATTTAATTCAGACAATTCTCAGAACTAATTCACAATACCTGAGATGTGAATTACCAAGCACTTCTTAATTCCAAACCCTTATACTTCAGCAAGGGAAACGAAATCCGCAAACTCATAAACTCTTTGCAGGCAACAAAAGTAAATAATCAATAAGATGCTTTAATCATCAAATGGGCTCATATTTATAATCTCCAAATGGCACAAAATTTCGCAAATGAACTTCACTTTAGAAGCTTCCCACACACAACATTAAAATATAATAAAGTGTCATTATAATCTAATTTATTAATTTCTTTTGGATTCGAAAATGACCTTTTCCACCATAACTTAATACTCTGACATATAAGGGCATTGTTTCTTGTTCCCATGATTAAAAACTTTTCGTCTCGGTTCCAATGAGCTATGATTAGTGAGGTGATCAACAAAAATAGCAACCTCAATGTATTTAGATGAATAATAATAATAATAATTCACCCATCTTGCGAAAACAGGTGAAGAAGCATCAAAATCAAAATCTAACAACACCAAAGTGATCTTGATGATGAATGAACCTGACGGGGTGACTTACTATAAATAGACGCTCCCTCCAAGATTCTTGGAGCTCAAACCAAAAGCCCGAAATAAAAACTAAGAGCATCACCCAACTCCTCTAACTCAACTGAGCTCATTGGAACCAACAGATTGACTTACTATGAATAGTAAGTCCCTCAAACAGAGCCAAAACACTCCATAGGCTGTTGGAAAGCCTATAACCACACAAATGAGACCCCCAAATCCCACTGTCAACTCACAAGGGTTGCGATGGTGAACTGACCTAACCAACTGCAGGAACCTACTAAAAATGGGGACATTACAAAGAGATGAAGGGAAGGGAGGAGTCTGTAACTTCTTCACTCTATTGAAAATTGTTGCTGCAATGGAGATCTTTACCTCCAATTTTGCTATTGTATTAACAGTTGCAGAAGATATTTATGATAGTATTTGAGATAATATTATATGAAGAAACATGTGTCATGTGAAGAATCATGTGTTTCGAAATATGAAGAGACCTTCGGTTGTGATATGAAGGGTCTTTCAATTCTATATATATATATATAAAAGATTGCCTTGTGTGAATGAAAAGCATATCAAGTGGAAAGAGTCATACTTGAACTTCTATTATTGACAAAAGAGATTTTTTTTGGTGTGGATGAGTTTTCCCTTGAGTTGAAAGGTTTTCTTAGGATAATTTCTTGTGCCCTTGGTGCCTATTTTTATTCTATTTTTCTTTATTGCTGATATCATTATTTCTGGGCAAAACACTAACATGGTATCGGAGTGGGTTAGATAACAGCATTTAAGGAAGTCTCTTCTCACTAGCTCGTCCATTTGTTGTGAATTTCATAAGTGTTTTTGGCTATCTGTAAGTGTTGGAAATTGGTAGCTGCAATTGAGTTCTTACCCTTCTGAAGATTACCAATAATTTCTACTCTATGTTTATTCAGAAAATTCATTGTCGTCTATCTTTCTCAAAGCTAATATGCTTTCCTGTTATTATTCATTGTCTTTGTGATGCCTCTCTTAATGTTGGTGTATCTCCGATGCCTTTCCTCATGTTGGTGTATCCATATGTTTAGTCAATATATTAGCTTGCAAATTATATATTTTCAGTTTGGATCTTTGGACCGCTTTCTCCTTAAACCCCCTTTATTCCTCCCCTAGTCTGCAATCTATTTATCGTTTTCTCCTTCAGCTCTCTTCTCATCTTGATGATGGATCATAGGTGTGATCCGAAACGTTGATTTTAAAAGATTCTAACACAGTCATTTCCAAAAACAACAGTTTATTCAGCTGGTCATGAGTTCTTCTCAAGTTGGTTTGTGAGTTCCATTTTTAGCTTATTCGAGTCATACTCCTAGCTTATTTTATTATTTGTCAATGATGACATGGCACCATTCTCTCTTCCATATCATCATTGATTCAATGGTCATTCCTTTACGGTGATTCGTTTCTTTATAATGGTAAAAGATGTACCGTGAACAAGTTTTATTTGGGAAGAATGAAGAGTTTTATCATTCTTTCTTTTCACATATTTTTCTCTCTTCCTTCATGACTTATGAAAAAGTAGGTGTTTTGGGTATTGCATGTTAACGGATATTCTGAGTATTGTAATTTCTGAGTTCTCAATTCTGGAGATTATTGCTGGTTAGCAGATACTGAGTATTGTAATTTCTGAGCTCTCAATTCTGGAGATTGTTACTGATCTTTCCTAAAAGTCTGCAGGGGTGTTAAACTTGTTTTCAGTGAGCTCTCTACATATAAGCTATTTGATATTTAATTCTGTAGTTTGTGATACCATTTGTTTTCTGTATACTTCAAAATCAAAGAAATTATAATTTGCCTATGCTGTTTTGTCCTCTTCTGGCAGCGTTTTTTTTCCCGTTTGTAACCGTAAGTGGACAAGATAATTATCCACCACTGAATATTATATTTCTATGTGTCATATTTCTCGACAGAGATTAGAGCAAGAATGTTATATTATACTCAACTAAGGATGAGAACCATCTTCTCCCCTCGATTTGTCATTTTGTAATGGTGGTGCTCGGAAATCAGAGTTTTATTATTATTGTCAGTTGATTTTTTTTGTGTGTGCATTGTTGGTTGGAGTATTAAGAGTGATTTTCAAGTGCTGTAGTGTGAATCTTTTTTAGAGGAATTTCATATATTCTATTCAAATATAGAGGTCATGTGCATTTAATGGAGTAAAAATCTGATGCCTTTGGGAGAAGATTTAATCAATAATTATCTTCTTTTTTGATGTAGCATCCTGCCATTCAAGTATATGTTATTTGTCAGTTTTGGAAAATATATTTTTGTTTACATTATTATTGATATTACTGCTATGTATCGAGCATAAAGCTGACCATAATATGATCACTTAAGTCTTGAAGGAAAAAGCCAGTGTATAGTGATATATGCTTTCTTGATATGTATGTAATATCGTCAATCTGTTTTTTTGGTGTATTATATTTTTCAGATTCATTTTACAAGCTGTCTGGGTATTATATCTGTTTTTGTGAAGCTATGTTTCGAAGGATCACTACGCTTATTGATTGATCGTTGCATAGGATTAAATCATAAGCAACAATATTTTTTACAGATTTCTGTGTTTCTATTCTAATATATTTATGCCTTACTGGATTTCACAGCAATGATGATTTGGTGTCATCTCTGTTGGGTCTACATGGAAGTCGGTGTGTTTCAAATACAAGGAAGCAGTTTCTTTTTGTAGATCTCACTAGAAAGAGGTAAGTATTCTATGATTATGAATTTCTTTTATATAACTGGAAATAGTGTATGTTTTTACACTGATCTCTATAATGAGTTGACTTTATGAGTTATTATTAATCTCTCTTGATTGCATGACGGATCAGGAAGCAATGAGATGATGAGAGATTATATGTAAAGCAATGCAGATTGTATGGGTGCGCTGCTTGTAGTCTTGGACTGAATTGATGATGCATATCTTCATTAGAAGAGAAAAATCATATACAAGAATTGATCTTTAGAGGGAGACTATTCGGATACAGAGGGGAGTTGCATCTAATTCTTTGCAAGCTTATGTGGCAGTGTAACTGCTAAAACTCCCTGGAATCGGCTATCTTATTAAGGTGATCAAAGTCGTCCCTTCTGAGAGAGTCTCTATTGAGATAGAATCTCAGCCATTCTTATACATGTTAATGAGTTTTCCTCTATGATAGAGAAGTTCAAGGTGAAATCCTATGTTAATGAGTTCTTCTCTATAAAGGGGAAGTTCGAGGTGAAATCCCTTGTTAATTAGTTCTCTACAAGAAAAGTTCAAGGTGAAATCCCTTGTTCCACCCTCTACAAGTAGTTATGATGGATCCACTCTCTACGAGTAGGCATGGTGGAAATCTCAATTACCGGGTACTGCTGTTTAGGCCTGGGTCCTGGTAATGGTACAATTTTGGTACTGGTTCTTCCGGGGTACTTTTGTTACAAATGTAAATGGCGGAATACTTGAATGAATTAATCAAAGATCAAACTGATCTATACATACAAAGAGGAGAATCGAATAGAATAAAAACATTCTATTCTAGACTACACCTAAATATTAGAAACATTATAATATTTATAGAGATATAATAAGATACAATAGTGAGCGTTAAAAAGAAACATTACGGTTATTTTAATACCCCCCCTTAATGCTCAATCTATTTACTACACCAATAGATCCCTTGAATTTAACAAACTTGTCAGGACCAAGGGGTTTTGTGAAAATATCTGCTAATTGCTCTGAGGTAGGAACATAGCGTAACTGAATAGATCCATCTTCTACTAATTGTCGGATGTAATGGAAATGAAGCTCTATGTGCTTGGTTTGTTCATGAAACACTGGGTTCTTGGCAAGTTTGAGTACGCCCTGATTGTCTGAAAACAAAGAAGTCAGACCTGCCTGAGGAATATGCATATCTGCAAGCATTTGTCGGAGCCAAACTGCTTCACAAGTTGCCTTGGCAACTCCTCTATATTCTACTTCTGTAGAGGAGAGTGCATGTGCCTATTGCTTCTTACTGGTCCAAGTAACTGCTGCAGATCCGATACTAAACACATAGCTAGAAGTAGATTTCCTATCATCAACTGAGCCGACCCAATCGGAATCAGTGAATCCACTGGGCTGAGGAGTAGTACTCCTTGTGTAAAGAAGACCATAATCTGAAGTACCATGTACATAGTGTAACACACGTTTCGCTGCAATCCAATGATCAGTCTTGGGGTTTGTCATGAACCGTGACATGTAGCTGACTGCAAAACTGAGATCAGGTCTAGTAGTAGTAAGGTAGATGAGACTACCTACTAGTTGCCTGAAGAGTGTTTCATCTACAGGAGGAGAAACAGATTGTGCGGACAATTTCAGACCAGTCTCCATAGGAGTGGAGGCAGATTCGCAATCCTGCATTCGAAACCTATCAAGCAAACTTCAAGCATACTTGGACTGAGACAAAAAAATACTGTTGTCAGTCTGCCAAACCTCAATACCTAAACAATAATGAAGCAATCTGAGATCTGTCATATCAAAAGTTCTGCATAGATCCTATTTGATTTCTGAAATCAAATGTTCTGAATTTCCAGTAATGATTAAATCATCCACATAGACAACAAGAAAAAGAATATCATCACCAGAGTGTTTAATATATAGATTACTGTCTGACGGACTATGCTAAAATCCTTGAGCAACCAAGTAATGATCAATCTTTATGTACCAAGCCCTAGGGCCTGTTTAAGACCATAGAGGGCCTTTTGGAGTCTACATACTTTGTGTTCTAAACCGGCAACCTTAAAACCTGGGGGCTACGTCATGTAGACTTCTTCCTGTAATTCACCATTGAGAAAGGCGCTCTTCACATCCATCTGATGAACTTTCCAACCATACTGAGCTGCAATTGCAAGAAGAATGTGAATAGTGCTCATCTTGGTTGTCGGTGCAAATGTCTCCTCATAATCAATGCCTTCGCGCTAGGTGAATCCTCGAGTAACAAGTCTTGCTTTGTATTTGTCTAAGGTACCATCTGCATGGTACTTGACCTTATAGACCCATTTACAGCTAATGGGTTTCTTCCCGAGAGGGAGATCTGAAAGAACCCAAGTGTGGTTCTTTTGAAGACTCTGAAGCTCAGCATCCATTGCTTGTTCCCATTCTAGAATTCCTTTGGCCTCTGCATATATCTGGGGCTCAGGGATACTATGGATGTTGGCCATAAGAGCTATATTAACTGTGTTGTGCTGAAGGCTCTTATTTCTGGAGGTTCTACCCTCAATGAGTTCATCAGGACGAAGATCACTAATCGTTTGAGCCCACCATTTTGGCCGAAGAGTCGAGGAGCCAATATCAGATGCTATCGGAATAGCTGGATGAGAAGCAGGAGCAGGAGTTGTATTATCTAGAAGTGACTGAGCTGGTGTATCAGTAGCATCAAATAACTCATATAAAATAGAAGAACACAAGTCAGAGATTGCTGAAGACTGAATCTCGGAATGTGGTGGGGAGTCAGAGAGCGAAAATGGTCCAAATTCCTCATCAAACACAACATCACGACTGAAGATTTAACGATCAGTATTTACATCAATCAGTCTGTAGGCCTTATGTGTGTGACTGTATCCTGTAAACATAAGTTTCTGGCTTTTGGAATCCAACTTAGTGCGTTTGGCATCAGGAATCCATACATATGCCAGAGAGCCAAAAACTTTCAAATGGTTGATCCTAGGTTTGCGACCAGACCAGGCTTCCTCAGGAGTCTTATGATTAACTGCAAGGGTGGGTGACTGGTTAAGAAGGTAGACAGTTGTGGATACTGCTTCTGCCCAATATTTTCAGGGAACATTTCTATGTTCTAGCATAGCCCTAGCCATTTCTGTGATGGTACAATTTCGAAGCTCTACAACACCATTTTGCTGAGGGGTGTGAGGTGTGGTGAACTGACGTCTAATGCCATGAGTAGTACAAAAGGCAAAGAAATCAGAAGAACAGAATTCCCCCCCCATTATCGGTCCTAAGAGTACGGATGGAGGAACCAAACTCTTTTTCTACTAGAGCTTTAAACTGCTGAAATACAATAAAGGCATCTGATTTTTGCTTAAGAAAATATACCCACATCTTGCGACTGAAATCATCCACAAAGAGTAAAAAATACTTGTTCCCAGTAATAGGAGTATTCATAGGACCACATACATCAGCATGGACTAGCTGGAGTACTCTATATGCCCGCCATGATTCACCATTCTTAAATGGTGTCCTATGTTGCTTCCCTGCTTGGCAATCTCCGCAAACGCGATGGTTCTGGGTCTAAATATTAGGTAGGCCATGGACTAAATTATCCCGAGCAAGTTGTGCTAGATATTGAATGTTCAAATGACTGTATTGCTGATGCCAGAGACTACTGAGAGCGGATGATTCAGCGATGAAGGCATGCTCAAGGGAATCGCCTGAATCTACAAGCCTATAAATACCATGATCCTCAAGACCGAAAGCAAGTGTAGTGCGAGAAGCACGATCAATAATCGAACACTTATTTCCACTGAAAACGACATCCAACTGAGGAGAGTGCTTCATAATCTGACTAATAGACAGAAAATTATGATTCATGCCAAGAACATAACATACATTGAGAAACATGAGTTTTCTTCCTCCACACTGAATCTGAACATTGCCCTTGCCGACAATATTGTATTCTTCACCGCCTCCAAAGATTACTGAGTTAGAATAGGTAGTGAATTCAACAAACCAATCACGCCTAGAATTGATGTACCAAGCAGAAGATTTCACATGATTTGCAGGTATGTTGGCCATAAAGGCATGGTAGATAGATTCTTTCTGCTCTAAGTGTTGGGCAGTATTGGCGTGCTATTTAATTGAGTCCGACTTCTGATGCTGCTGATACAGATGCTTATAATATGTGAATATTTCAAATGGCACAAACTTCGAGGTGAGAAAATGAAAGACCCAGAAAAATTGGAGTACCCAGAAAGAACTCGAAAAACCTAGAAATAAAATGTTGTTGAAATTCGGATCCGCTGGCTCGAAAATTGAGGCACAAAAAACAAGGCACCCACAAAAATTTGATGAAGACCCATTTGAGATTTCAAAAAACCCACCAAGAATATGTGATCAGAAAAATTTTCCGAAGTCGAGTTTTGAGCAGAATAACAGTCGGCAGCCAAAAAGGTCAAAAAGGCAGAAAAAAGATGTTTGCAAGTGGAAAAAAACAACAAAACCCAGCAGCTGAAACGTGAGCAGAATATCCAACAGGGATAGACAGACCCGTTTTTGAAAAAAAATCAAAAAATCCCACTTTTTGAGATGTGGATGTGAACAGATTTGAAAAAACGACCTCCAAATTTGAAAAAACGACATTCTGATTTGTGACTTACAGACTAAGCCACGGGTTTCCAAGAATGCCAGTAGCTGAAGACACAATTTTTCAGTCGATTTGCACAGAGGGTTTAAACCCTAGCTTTGATACCATGTTACAAATGTAAATGGCGGAATACTTGAATGAATTAATCAGAGATCAAACTGATCTATATATACAAAGAGGAGAGTCGAATAGAATAGAAACATTCTATTCTAGACTACACTTAAATATTAGAAACATTCTAATATTTACAGAGATATAATAAGATACAATAGTGAGCATTAAAAAGAAACATGAAGGTTATTTTAATAACTTCATGGGTTCTCTTTGTGTCCTTCATAGAAGGACACACAACAAATGTGGGTACCTAGGAAGTACCCCAAGGCAATAGGTTAGTTGATGTATGTATTTCTGATTTGTTCATCAGCATGCACTTTGCATTAGCTTTAGATAGTGTCTTCCAACAGCTTGCTAATATTATTCAAGTTAAAATTGGTCTATGTAATGCCCTTAGTTTATGACAGTAGTGAACAGCAACCTACTTTGATTCATTTGATGGTCATGGATTGATTTTTTTATTTATTTGACGATCTTAGTATATTATTGTTGATCGATTGTATAACCCAGCCAATAGTTATGTTTGTTGATCATGTTTGAATTGATGTCAATTTGTAATGGATGTAATCTGAAACCATATTAGTAATACAATTATTTATTTATAATTTTTTATTGCCCAATATGGATTTATGAGCATCAATCTTCTTTTTGTATTTGTAACTTTGATGTTGAAAATAAATACATACATATATGGACAAACCCGAATCCGCAAGGAGGGAAAAAAATTTCGTACCCACGTATCCGTACCCAAACCAGAACCCAAATCAGCAACTTAGGTGGAAATGCATTCTTCTCTGGGACAAGTCTGAGGTGAGAGCCTTCATTCCACCCTCTGCGAGTAGGTATGGTGGACCACCCTCTGCGAGTAGGCATGGTGGACCACCCTCTATGAATAGGCATGGTGGCAATGTTCTCTTGGAGAAGCCTGAGGTGAAAATTCTCATCCCACCCTCTGCAAGTAGGCATGGTGCATGTCATGTGTGTGACTCCATGACTTTAATTTTATGCTACTACAGTGAATCATGTTATGTTGAGATAACATGTTTTAATAAGAATCTATGTGATGAGAATTCAACATTGACATCTTTGGTTGCAGCTATGTGTGTCTGCCATTCTTGAGATCTCTCTCTTGCTAAGAGGGAGTGTTGAAGATTGCAACTGCAATAGAGATCTTTATCTCTGATTTTGCTATTATATAAACAGCTAGAGAAGATATTTATAAGAATATTTGAGATAATATTATATGAAGAGAAATGCAGCATGCGAGAATCGTGCATTTGGAAATATACAAAGACTTGTATGAATTGAAGAGACCTTCGGTTGTGATAAGAAGGGTCTTGTAATTCTATATATATACATGATTGCCTTGTGTGAATGAATAACATATCAAGTGGAAAGCATCGTACTTGAACTTCTATTGTTAATAAACGAGATATTTTTCTAGTGTGTCCAGGTTTTTCCCTTCAAGTTGAAGGGTTTTCGGGCCCAGTCTCTGGCTCACCCTACGTAAGGGCTGGATTAATCCGGTTCCCAGTTGAGCCTAAGGAATGAGGCAGTCTGCCTAATGGGCAGTCTCTGAAACCGGTAAATCTGGTTGATCGTATCTCTAGTGTATCTGGGTTTTTCCCTAAAAGTTGAAGGGTTTTCCCAGGATAATTTCTTGTGTCCTTAGTGCCTATTTTTCTTCTATTTTTCTTTATTCATTACTATTGGTTATCATTATTTCTGTGCAAAACATTAACACACTCAACCAGTTGATGTCTTTGGACAGGTCAAGGTTGATTCAAGAAGCACATTGCCATTTCAAAGCAACAGCAGCTAGATATGGTGAGCAGAGGGGGAAGCAGATTTGAGAGCAGAACATTTAATTTCAACACAATAGAACCATAATAACTTCTTAAATACATAAGTTCTTTCTTGCCTCATATATTCTAACTTTATCTCAAACTATTAAATAATTTCCCAACCCTATGAAGTCATTCAATGGTAGGGCCGCTGTTATGACAACAACATAGGAGACAACATTAAGCTAGTATACACCCATAACCCTGAATTCCTGTTTCAACTATATATTGTGACTAACTAAGAAGATCATAATTATATTGTTTTATTTTATCTCAAATTCCTCCATCAGATGATTACATAGTTTCTTTTACTCCCACTAATTTGCATTATAGTGTCCTATTTTCTCTGCCCACTATTTCAGAAATTCCCTACTCATTATAGTTACTTATAAGATTCCCTACTCATTATAATGTAAGTACCCAACAAATGCTAAAATCTTGGACACATAACTTTCTAAGAGAATCTTATAGTAACCTAGTTTAAGACAACCAGTTTGAATGATGAAAAGTGTAATGAATTTCACCAATCATGTTATAGCCAAGTATACTCACTTCTCCAACTGGCATTTGCTCTGGCGAATTTACTGGAATAAGCTCTCCAAGTTGTGGTGGGTCATCAAAGGGATCATCCAATATATATGTGTGCTTGATTCTGCTTAATTTTAAAAAAAACCAACCTTTGCAATCAATGTAAAATCATAAATTCCCTTCAATGTATTTCTGAAGAGCACCAAATTTTATTACTATTTTTAATAATGACGGAAAACATGCAAGGTAATTTATGTTGAGACCATTCTGAAATTAATTTCAAAAACAGCATATTTAAGAGACACAATGCAGTGCTAACCAATTTACCATGTCAATGGCAAAAAATAATGGTCCTTGCATTACGAAATCATCAAATCACTACAAATAGCATTAAAACACCTAGATGAAATTGCATGGATGACAAACCGAATATTTTTGTACGGTCGCCCTTTCTCATCGACAAAGGCTTCATTTATTCTCATTAGTGTATCCACTCCTTCTGCCACCTCCCCAAATACCTAGCAAGACAATTTATCTTCAGTAAATCCATTTCTAGCACAAAATCAATTTGAATTTGGATAGAACTCCAAAATCATGGTGGGACTTACTGTATGCTTTCCATCAAGGTAGTCCAGCTCTTCTCGCAAGGTAATGTAAAACTATCATTCAACAAGTAAAAGTCAAAATTTTACTCCAGGATAAGAAAATGGAAGGTTATTTTATGTGAATAAATAATAAGAAACCATAAGACTAATGGCAATCGAAGGGCTTGTTTGAAGTATCAATGTCATGCAGTGGTCTTGGGCAAAACAAACACCCAAATAATAAAGTATTGATTACCCATTAAAATTATATTAAAGCATATTTTGAAGAAACACAAACATGCAATTTAATGCATTTTTATTGTAATTGAAATAAATTAACTTCTCTGTAAAAATTATCATAGTCAATGGTATCTAATTTCTTAATGCATCCTAATTAAAACCAGTAAAATAACAAGAACAAAGTAGAATGGTACAAGGTAGTGTTTATTAGAATGTTACAACAAAGATGTTTATTCGTAGTTCTTACTACTTAGATATTTCAAGTTAATTTGAAGCAAACCAAATTTAATTCTTGGTAACCATAGCATACAAAGCATGTGCCTTTAAATGGGCTGTGAGAAGTTTTCCTTAAAATGAAGTAAATACAGAAGAGAAAAAGATGAGTTTTTATGCATACTTTCCATCTCCTACCTGGCAATCATCTTCTTTTACCAAAAGAAATTTAATGCTTAAGAGTTATCCAACTGGCAGTGCCACTGTTGACTGGCAATTTGGTGGCAATGGCAGTTGGAGAGTTTTTAGTTCAAAAACAAATGTATTGTATACATAAGTTGCATGTACCCATAAAGCAAGAGATTATATGGGCAAGATATGTGATGTTCCGTTCTTGTTGCTTCCTCCACAAAATGCACGGCTGATAACACTGAATGACTGTAAGGAAAGGGCTGAGGAGGGGGTGTACAGATGAAAGGAATAATCGTACGGATGGAGGGAAGGCAATCCATACTATAGGTGAGGGGTGACTGTACGACAGGCTGGAATGACAGGTGATACGGTAGAGAGGATTGGCAGACAGTTAGGCCATACGGGGAGTAGCAGAGTGTTGAGAGCATGGGGGAAATGGCAGGAGGCCATACGGTCGATCCTGGTGGCCATATGGTAGTCTTGGGGTGGCAGTACGGCTGGTTAGCAACCGTACATGTGTAGGAAAAGGGTCGTACAGAAAGTTGGTGCACATACAGAGGAAGTCCAGTCCTGTGGATGATGTTGGATGTGGTGTACGGTGACGGTGGTAATGCAGTACGGCAAGGTGAATGCAGAGAAGTTCAACAATGCAATTTGTAATGCAAAATGCAATATACTAAACACAAATAACTTGCATAAAACCAGAGACGAAATAGATACACACTGGTGCCAAATAATAATGATATTCCACTTACAAATGATGCTCCGATTTGCCAAGTACGAGCCAAGAAGTACATAGATGGAATAGGGTGGATTTAATCCCATCGAAACCGCGCGAGCCAAATAGGGAAGGTCTTTCACTTCCAAAATGGTGAACTACAGAGAATCCCAACTGGAATTCTCAATACAAAGAAATAATCCAAAATGCATACCTACAACTACCTACACATGGTGCTTAAATATTTGTCGGGAAATCCTTCCGAGGGTGTACAAAGATAGCCAATGGCCATACTTACCTATGGAAACAATTAAATTAAAAATGGGTCAGAGATATATTAAATCAATCGGCCCATTGACAAGGTTTAAATAAATACATTTATTTTATGACCGGGACATTACAAGATATAGCTACCAAGTGAAAGGTGACTAGGTAAAAATAAGTAGAATTTAAAAACATATGTCAAGGAAAGCACAAATCAAAATTGAAGATAAATGAATATAGACAAGACAATATTAGAAATATGGCCAAATTTAAGGAAAGAGAAGAACTCAGGACTCTTCAATCGTTACCCTGGTATTGCAGTGTCTTTGGTGGGTAAGGGCCAGCTTGCACTCCACTCTCTATTTGTCATTCCAACAAAGATGGCATTCACCTTGGCCACCAAGATGCAGGTTTCAATATTCACCTGAGGCATTGAAATTACTGAAAGGGAAATACCTCTCATTTGTCATTCTTTAGGTGGCATTAAGTTGCTATTGAGGTAGATTAACATTTGTCATTTTTTTTGTCGTACTACGCTGCCAGTTATGTATGCTACCATCCCTTTTAGGTTTGTCTTCTCCTAAGTTACTGATTCGGATGCGAATGTGGGATTTTTTTAGGGGGGGGGGGCGGTGGGGAATGCAGATGCGTGTACACACACACACACACACACACTTATAAACATATTTTAATTGGTGACTTGCAAACAAATAAGAAATCTGGATTATGCCAATGCCCAAGAATGGTTGATTACTAACAAATCTGTTTCTTAACAGCAATGACACCTTGAACCAAGACATCCAAATACAGTTCAAACAAGAAATAGAACCAGGATGTTTATTAATATGTAACTCATGTCAATCTGGGCTGTATGTATCATTGGATAACATGTAAATACCTGCCCAGAACTGTCAACTGCAATAGAGAACTAGATGCCCAACCAATGACGGAAAGTTTGAAGTATTAATAGTTTGGCCAGCCACAACACCATAGACAAATCAATTCACAGTCTGCCTGGACGTATTTGCACAGCACACCAAACTGGAAGATCTTCAATCCCATATTTTCCCTCTTTAGATGCCAGCACCGTCAAGTAGAAATACACAGAATTCCTTGCCTGAACGTGTCCACATCTGGGTGCCTGTGGGTGGCATCAGGTGCAATCCACAGGGCTTCCGGATGCACCAGGCATCCGCACACACCAGCTTCCACATCCAGGGTTGCTGAGGACGAATCAGTATCTGAGGTCTTCTCCAATAAAACCCTCTTGATTGTCTTAGCCCTACTGTCAACCTACTAATGACAATAGTGATGGCTAGTCAATTCTCATAAATGATGTTTGTGCTATTATTCTATGTTGCCAAATCCACATCCCTATTGAACAGAATCCCTACTTACACCATCCAATTCAGCTAGGACAAACCCAGACAAGCCTGTCTATCCTAACAATGATTTAAAAGAAAAAGAAAACATTTTATTAAAATATATTTTGATTCTTAACCACATAAGTCACATCTAAATCGTATCACAAACCAAAACCAGTTCTTTGTGGCTCATTTCTATTGCAAAAAAAAGGAGATGATTTAAAAACAAATACAATTGCAAAAAGGTAGATGCAAGCGTTCATTGGCTGCCAAGACAATCATAAAAGGATACTTTTGCAAATAAGGGCGTTTTTCTTTCTTTTTTTCCTCAATTTTGTTTTAAGTACCACACAAAAAAAAATTGCTTTGTTTTACACACATGGAGATAATTTAAAAATAAATAATTGCAAAATAGCATATGCAAGCATCCATTGGCAGCAAAGAAGATCATGAAGGATACTTTTGCAAGGAAGGTTCTTTTTCCTGTTTTTAACTCCATTTTATTTTATGCACCGGAAAAATAAATCTTTGCTTCATTTTTCTCTGTTTCTCCCATTTTTCTATACATGTGAGCTAGGCTTTATATGTATTTTTTGTTTTAAATTTTTTTTCTTTTGTTATAAATGTGTGTATATAATTTCTAGCCATAGAAATCAGTATCACAATGGCAGCTAGTTTTAGCTCCATAGCTTCACCCAAAGTGAAAACGTGTCTGAGTTCTCTATGGTAATATGTTAATATGATACAACCAATTCCAAGTGGGGGGTGTTATATTTGGATATGTACAGGATATAATGTTAAATATTCAAACTCATATAGTCAAGTGAAAGCCCATTTGAGTTAAATACCTAGGCAAGGCCTTAAAGCTTGCCCTGACAAGAATGGCATATCTATGCCGTTGGAGAAAATGATACCATATATTATGGAGCTAGAGCAAGTAGATGAACTAGTACGACAAATCAGATCACCTTGATGATACATGTTTTGTGACACTCACCAATGCAAAATAAAATACCAAGTGTTCTATTCTCTCTTGAACAAGGAAGCCCTAAATGTTAAACAATATGTAACTATGTTTAGACTACAAACTAGCGACTTTGTGTTGGATATAACTTGGTAAAATGATGTGAAATTGTTGGTAACACACAAAGGGACTGACACAAGTGTTATTGCTTTATGAACTCTTTTCCCTCAAATTATGAATGATTTTTCAATATAGCTCTGCAACTAATCGTAACAAGGGTTTTCAAATAAAATGCAGAAGGAATGTGTAACATACAGTCCTAAACTGGTCTAATTTTTTGTTAGATATTTTAATGTGTATTCTGAGGATGTTTGACGAGAGGAGATAGAATAGGACAGATTTATATTGCGAAGAAATAACAAAAATAATATACCGAAAACCTTTGATGTTTAAGCTTAATCGTCCAAAGAGGGCATGTGTGGAGCCGAGCTAGTGTGAAGGCAAGTTGTGAGGTGTAGTGTTAGGCTAATGATCCCGGTGCTATGCATTTACTCCGGATCGAGTCCCACCTAGATTACCACAAACCTTTTTGGTGGTATGCATGCTCGACACCTGCAAAATTACATCAATCGAATAACTGAGAAATTGTCTTCACTGGATGACTTCAAAATCACACACGTTCATAGACAAGGCAACAAGGAGGTTGATAAGTTATCAAACTAGGCATCAACATTCAACACACATGAAATCGTCCTTGACGGTTTTTGATACTTAGGAGTGGATGAAGGAAATCAATTGTAATCATTAATTTCCTCACATAGGCTGTAAGCAACAAGAATTCATTAATTGCAGCAGTCCTTGGCTTTATGTCCGGTTTAAGGTGTGAATGCTAGGTAACCTCTAGCGCTCAGGGCAATTAGTAGTGAGCTCTTCTTTTCAGTTTTTACGATTTGGTATGTGAGCTTTGTAGTGTTTATGAATATGGAGACTTCATTTACCCTCACATGTCCCAAACAACAAAACCTTACCATGGGCAAAGCACAAGAAAGAGAATTGATAAGATGTTCAAGGTTGTTGATAACAAACTCTCAAGGAGTGTTATGATTCTATTGGGAAAAATGTTTCACCAAGTGGAAAATTGACATATAACCAACACAGACATCTACTCAATGACAATGGCATGGGCATTACGATTGGGAGAAGACAAAGCCATTATTAGGTTGATAATGGTAACAATTATTCCTAGAAAGGCATTGGGAGGTTTAGATGAAATTTTAGAAAAATAACCCAGGACTAGGAATCAATTTGGGTGACAAATACAGTGGTTTGCAGAAGATTGAAGGATGAAGTTCACTCCCTATATGTGGAGGTTTGATGAAAATACAAAACCAAAGGTTTAGAGAGGCTCAAAAGGAATGGTCGACACTTAAGATGGTACTACTGATACATTTCCTTGATGAATCCACTAACAAGATGAAATAAGCTTCAGGTTGAAGTGAGAAAGACGAGGTAAGGCTGGAAAGCAGTTCAAGACATTTTTCAAGGATGGTAACTCATAGCGAGCCTCTAAGGTACTATAGTTAGTCCGTGATGTATGTGGTCCAACAAATACTCCTTATGTTATTAGGTGCAGGTGTTTCTTACTTACTGCTGATGATTTTAGTACAAAAAAGTGGGAGAACTTTCTTAAACAAAAATCAAAGGTGTTTATTGTATCCCATAAGTTATAAGGCCTTATTAGCAAAGTGTTTGGTTGTTATATTACATCTCTTTAGGTCTAATAATTGGGGAGGGGGAATTTTATTCTTCTGCTTTCTCCACTTTCTGTGATACACATGGCATAAAATCTTAGTTAACCACCACATACACCCCCCAACAAAATGGCATCATACAGCGTTGTTTACCGTCACGGGTAAACAAATTTAATGCATAATAGAAAAGCAAGGAATGTAACACAAGGTTTCATAGAACTAAACTACTTATTCCCTTAATGTTCATGACAATACAATACGAGATAATGTACTTCTGATTGCTATCTAATGTCGCTCAGGCGGTGTACATATAGCAACCGTCGTGTCCTAACTACCTTCGGTACCAAACAACTTACACACATTAACTAATACTATCACCGAAGGTTACAAACTGTTCCCGAAGGTTACAAACAATCCTGACAACATCATCCCCCCCAAAAAAAAGTCATCTTCTAACCACAAATACAAAATAGGGACAATGTTGAATACATATATGAAAGACAAGGTAAGAAGAGTGTGGAGGAAGCGTCCCTAGAACTATTGGTTGGGTTGTAGAAGCGTTCAGTTTCCTCTTCAACTGAGTGCGAATGTCCCGATCTGCTTGTATCTCTGAATCCTCCTCACCTACCTCCTTCAACATCAACGTGACTTCCTATAATTCAGCCTCCTCCTTTTCATATACTACCTTTGCTACCTCTTTTTCCTTCATTGCCCCTACCAGCTATTGTTCCACCACACTCTTACCCTGCGTGACTGCCTCTAGCTGTGCTATCAGTACTGCGCACTCCACTTCCCAAGCGGTCTGCTAAGTGGCTAGTCGTGTAGCTATCTCCTCCTAAGATTTCTTTGTTGCTACCCGAGCCTCTTCCCTAGCCTTCTCTCATCGCGCTACAAGCACTCTCTCTACAAGCAACCTACCTCTATCCACTAGCTCGATAAGAGCATGGAGGTATGAGTGTACATCCTCATCCCTCCTATCATCTATTGGCATTTCAACCTCTGTCTACACCATAGGCTCTACTTCCCCTTCTAGTGCCACTCTACTCTATTCTCCCATCTCACCTAGCAAAGGTATCTCAACGTCTCCAGGGACATCATTGTCTAACAACATTACCTTTGGATGGAGGTCCTCCCTCATAGGAAACTGAATGGAAGGTCCTCGTGCTACAAGTGGAAGTAGTCGTTGTGTTAGGTATGCACTCGCTCAACCCAATGAGCTGCTTGTCCCACTGTTGCATGATGTTCCTGCTCTAGAATAGTCATGTCCATGCTCACCTCAAGACTACCTCCGACTCGATCAACTAATAATGCGATATTCACAGTCACCATAGTATCCGACCCAATCACCTCTAGCCGAGACCGGCTCTTGTGATCCACCTATAATCTCTCCAACTCGTCACATTCCCAACCACATCTTCAACTGTCTAAGGCATACTGGCAACTACTACACTGCTCTTCGTGGTCATGGTCAATACTGTCACCCGAGTGGTCTCCACCACTCCAGTCTCCTCCACCCTCAAGACCCTCGCCATCGTCACCATCAGCGAGGTCATATCTATGGCTGCTCTAACCTGACCAAATCTCGGAATAAGGGCATTGGCAGCAATGGGAGCAAAACGAGTCGTGCTAGACAACATGGGTCGTGGAAATAACAGTGGAGTCACTGAAATCACCTCCACCTACTCATCTTTGTTCTCTTCTATCTCATCGGCGTCCTCAAACATCTCCTACTATCTATATCCCCCGAACCTAAGCTGGCCTCTGCCTCTTGTCTGGACCTTTTCTGTGCTGCTTTTTGGCCGCCCGGCATGTCCAAATGTCGCTATCTCATAATAGGAGGTTCGTCTGCACCACAAGTACTATTTTGACCTCTTGCCAAAATGTCATGTGAAACCTGGTTGACCACATCATCCATAAGCAATCCAATCGCATGGTGCAGCATGTAGAACGTCCTATGATGAAGGGTCATGAATTCGTACATGCACCCTAACACTAATGTCCCCCGATCATAAACCCTTCCAACAAGTTATTCATGAGGGATACCTGTTAGCCAACTTTTGACCAAGTGCATCAAGCATCTCTAATGCCCATCTCTGATGAATGACCTCTTTATCCCTCTGCTCTGTGAAGCCTTGTTAAGCGAATCTCTCTCAACTTGTGTGAGGTTGTCTCGACAGATCAGCCAAATGTAGAAATCTTTCACCTCCGGACTCAATTTATGTGCCTTTAACTCCACTTTATATCTTTTCACTAGTAAGCCAAAAACTCGCCAAAATTCTGGCGGTGTGAAAGAAACTACTACCAGGTGGTCCATGTATGATATTGTGCTCCTCTTGGAGACACTATCGAAAGTTTCAATCATTGCGCAGAGAGGGCCTTCAAAATCTTTGATGCAGAATATCAACATTTGTACCATCCATTGCACCTACGAGTGCCTTAGGTTATCTTTAATAACCTAGATGTCTGGCATTACTGCACTCTCGAGCCACCACTTTCGACAATCCAACCCATTGAAACCTTCAAACATTATGTAATGTTCCCAATTTTAATTAATTTGGACCCAAGTTATTAATGTTTGTATTTAGGGGTTCCGATTGATTTAGTATATCTCGAACCTATTTTTATTTAATTGTTTCGTAGGTGTTGCTCGTCGGCTATTTTTGTAAACCCTCAGGATGTTTATCCGAAGGGTATTTAGCACGGCTTGTAGGTAGTAGTAGGTATGCTTTGGATTATATTTCTCTATACTGTGAATTCCTGTTGGAGTTTGGGAGTGTTCGCCATTTCGGAAGTGAAAGATCTTCCCTATTTGGCTCGTGCAGTTTCAGTGGATTCAACCCTCACCCTATTTCGTTGTTGCATGTAATTCTTTGTTCGAATTTGGCAAATTGGAGCATTCTCTTCTGCAATTATTATTCGTATTCGAGTCTCTATTATTGTGTGGATTTCATCAACATTCTGTATGTATGAACAAGATTGTGTCTCATATCCCTAAATGTGTGTTCTCTGTGCTGCACATTCCCCACATCGGTCAATAAACCATCATTCATTATTGCGTATTGTGGTATCCTAACATCACCGTACATTCACCTTCATTGCTCCTCAAATTCCACATTCCGTACACTATTCTTACCATGTCACTGTACTGTTCTTTCTTCTATCCGTACAGCCATCTTTCCATATCGTACAGCCTCATCTAGCATCCGTACAGCCATCCCTGTCATACCATACGACTTATAAATTTACATATTCCGTTTCATCATACGAATGTTCCCTTCCCACCGTGCGGCACATTCAGTAGTAGTCATACGGCCTAAAAAGGCCTCCGGTACGGACTTCCTGCGCCATCATTCCTTGACACTGAGACAGTACGGATCAATACATTCTCTTCAACAAAATACACACGCCATTGTTTTTAACATTGTTTGATAAACAGGAGGACAGGAACATTACAGAGGAGGACGGGAACATTACAATGGTATCAAAGCTGGTGATCTTGCCAGCCTGCTGGGATGATTGAGAGATTTTGGTACTTGGATCACACTATGGCCCTGAAGAGCAATGGAGAGTGTTGGTTGAAGGCACTACAAAGAATTGGCAAAGAGCTCAGTGAGAGTGTTGATCTTCCATTAGATATATTGGAAGTATGTTTGTGTTAGGTGGACCAATTACCTTCAAGATTTATACAAAGAATCCTCTCGCCAATTAAGAATGCCTTAAGTCAACCCAGGCTTTTGAGACACAATGACAAGGATAAAAGATTGGCAGTTGCAACATGTCTCAGCGAGGTCTTGAGAATTTCGGCTCCTAAAGCACCGTATGATGATAACACCGTGATAGAGATATTGCAATTGATAGTTGACAGCTTTCAGAGTCTTGATGACTTCAATAGTGACCCTTTTTGTAGGAGATCTACAATATTGGAGAATTGTGCAAATGTCAAAGTAAGTAATCTTCTCTTAGATCTCGAATTGCAAAATTTGGTCCATGATATGTTTCATCACTTCTCGGTCACCATCAAGGAAGACCATGATACTAAGATTTCAATTACTATGGAGAGTCTTATGATTTCATACATTGAGGAGATGGATGAAATATCCCAACCCATCACATCTATGTTATGGGCTGTTCGTAATCTTGAATGTGTCCCCTCTATAGCCGCATGTAAATTGGTCAATCATATTTTCGAGCATTGTGAAGAAAAACTAATATCTCATTTGCACAAGTGGGAGAAAATAGATGGCAGCAATAAGGACAATGCATTACACCAGAAGGAAGACATTATTATAAGGCCACTCCAAGAGGAATTGCTAAAACTTTCTTCTACACCAACCGGGGAAGAACACCAAAAAACTGAAGAAGTTGCTCGCATGGATCTTGTGAAGACATGTACAGATCAAGTTATACCGCTCACCAAGGTTGTTGCCGAAACTGTGTCTTTCACTGAAGCTATGTCCATCATCATGTCCTTCGTCAAGGTTGTATGTCCGTCATTGTGGTTGTATCTGTCACCATAGTTGTGTTTGTTTTCATCACCATCACCGTGGCCGTCGCCGTGTGTATCATCGTCACCATGTCTGTTGCAAAGTCCATCGCCATGTCCATCGTCATCATCTCTGTCAACGTTGTTGTGTCCATCATCGTCAAGCTTCTGTTAATCACTGTTATGTCCGCCACTGTCGTGTCTGTCTTTGTTGTTGTGTTCATCACCGTCGTCGAGTTTGTATTCGTCATCGTCATTGTATCCATCACCATCATTACCGTCGTTCTATTCGTCGTCGTCGTTGCGTTTGTCACCATCATTGTGTCAGTCACCGTCGTTGTGTCCGTTACCGACGCTGAGTTTCTGTCCATCGTCGAGTCTGTGTCCATCACCGACACCAAGTCTGTGTCTGTCACCGACATCGAGTTTGTGTCCGTCATCGAGCTTGTGCCCGTTGTCATCATCCATGTCATCATTGTGTCCACCAATGCAGCTACAATCGTTGAGACATTGCTCATTGTCGAGGCTCTATCCATCGTCAAGGTTTCAACCAGGGTTCTGTGTGCCGCCAAGGTTATATCTACAGCTAGAATTGTTGGGTTTGTACCAACATCAACGTCTGTGTGTATGACCATACCTGAAGAAATTGATGAACATGATGACATCGATTATGTTATGATTGGCATCCTTGGGATCCCGGTGACTCAAGATATGACAACATTTATATCAGAGTGGTGCATTGGAATCCTAATGGTGGTCTACTAACCTCAGTTGAATTCAATCATGCTCGTGACCCTGAAGAAGTAGGGAGTTTCCAGCAGATATGGCTATCCGTGTCAACGCACGGTTTGGGATCTTGGAGTTGCGAATTGCTTGAGGACAAGCAATTTTTGGGCAGCGAGGATTTGTAATGTTCCCAATTTTAATTAATTTGAGCCAAAGTTATTAATGTTTGTATTTAGGGGTTCTAATTGATTTAATATATCTCGGACCTATTTTATTTAATTGTTCCGTAGGTGTTGGCCACCAGCTATTTTTGCAAACCCTCGAGATGTTTATCCGAAGGGTATTTAAGCACAGCTTGTAGGTAGTAGTAGGTATGCTTTGAATTATATTTCTCTATATTGCGAATTCCTGTTGGAGTTCAGGAGTGTTCGCCATTTCGGAAGTGAAAGATCTTCCCTATTTGGCTCGTGCGGTTTCGGTGGGATTCAACCCTCACCCAATTCCATTGTTGCATGTAATTCTTTGTTCGGATTTGTCAAATTGGAGCATTCTCTTCTGCAATTATTATTCGTATTCGAGTCTCTATTATTGTGTGGATTTCATCAACATTCTCTATGTATGAACAAGATTGTGTCTCAGATCCCTAACTGTGTGTTCTCTGTGCTGCTCATTCCCCACATCCATGAATAAACCATCATTCATTATTGTGTTTTGTGGTATCCTGATATCACCGTACATTCACCTTCATTGCTCCTCAAATTCCACATTCCATACACTATTCTTACCATGTCACCGTACCGTTCTTTCTTCTATCCATATGGCCATCTTTCCATATCGTACGGCTTCATCTAGCATCTGTACAGCCATCCCTGTCATACCGTATGGCTTATAAATTTAAGTATTCTCTTTCACCATACGAATGTTCCCTTCCCACCGTACAGCCTACACCAGTTCCACCGTACGGCACATTCAGTAGCAACCGTACGGCCTAACCAGGCCTCCCGTACAAACTTCCTACACCATCATTCCTTGATACTGAGACCATATGGATTCATACATTCTCTTCAGCAAAATACACATGCCATTGTTTTTAACATTGTTTGATAAACAAGAGGACAGGAACATTACAAAGGAGGATGGGAACATTACACATTATAATATGTGGTGTCACGTGCTCTTTGATCGGGGTTGCGAACGCTCTCAATCTCCTTGGCTTTTTACCTTTGTCCATATTGCCTACAACTCTTGCGCCTGAAGCAAAAATCTGAGTGTTCTTGATCATCCTAGAGCTCGAACTTGGCAAGTCCGTATGCAGCTTTGCTCTCCAAGAAGCAATTCACTTTCCAATTGAGTCCATAACCATCTCTATTTTTGTCGTTTCTTGCAATAACGGATTCTCCCAATGACCGTGCAACTGTGCAATAAAGGATTCTCCCAATGATCGTACAACTATTCAATAATGGATACTCCCAATGACCGTACAGCTGTGTGATAACAAATCCTCCCAATGATTGTATAGTTGTGCAATAACGGATCCTGCCAATGACCGTACTGCTATGCAATAACATGTTTTTATTAGTACATCAATGGCTTGGCATTCGGATTGAAATCTAGTATATATATGTTCAATCTTGATAAGCACTTCACTTGTCTTTCTATCACCTAGTTCGTCTCTTCCTTCCCGCTTTCTCCACTGAGCTCAACCTCTTGCACTGCCACTTTAATAAAGGGAATGATCTCTGTGTGGTGGTCTCTATCTCTTGGACAACGACAATGGTCTTTCCCTCAAACACCACAAACCTATAACCTCTCCCGAGCGAACCAATGCATATGTTCATTTTTTTTGGTGTAAGCGGTGGTCTTATGGGCAATGCCAACGGTGATTGTAGTCACCATTCGGTGACTTCTTTTTCTTTTATTATTATTTTTTAAATATTCCCTTCTTCCTGGCAATCAGTATTAACTCTACAACCCTCATTCCTCTGACGATAAATTTTCAATTTCGAACCATTGACTAGATCAGCCATCTCCTGTCCATCGAGAGTCCATAGTTTAATCGCTCCATTGTCACCAACTTCCCGTAGTCTATAGGGTCCTAACCATTTCACCTTAAACTTCTTGAGTTTAATCTCATTACGCACATTGTACTTTTACACCAACTGCCCAAGCTGAAATCTTGTTCTCTTCAAATGCTTATCATGCCATGCTTTATGACGAGTTTGTGCTACCTCAATTGCCCATTGCGCCATTAGCCGTCATTCATCTAGCTTGTTCAACCTATACAATCTCTCCTGAAGACTTTCCATATTGCCAAGTCTATTGTCAATCGCTATTCGGAGGCTCTGCTGACACTACCGCTACTTGCCTAAACATTAGTTGGAATGGTGTTTGTCCCACTATGAATTTGTAAATTGTGCAGTACGCCCAAAGTGTTGATGGTAGCTTCTCTTCCCAATCGGCTTGCTCTACCCCGCATGACTTGTAGATGATCGACACTAGGATTTTGTTTGTTGCCTCCACCTAATCATTGGACCTTGGATAATATGGGCTCAACAGAGAGTGAAAATTTTTGAACTCGGTCCTGAGCAGTCAAATCACATGATTGACGAAGTGACCTCCCCTGTCACTAATCAACTGAATAGAGATGCCATAACGCGTGATGATTTTCTCATAAATAAACTTCGTCATGCTTATGGTCAATATGTTAGGCAACACTCGTGCCTCCACCCACTTCTTCAAATACTCAATTGCTACCACAATGTAGAGGCATCTCAAAACCCTACTTGGCTTGAGGGGACCCACAAAATCTAAACCCCACTGTTTGAATAATTCATAGGCATGTAATGGATTGAGCAACATTAAATCCTGTTTCACTGGTTTACCCACACGCCGACAAGTGTCGTAGCTAACCGCCCACTCTCTGACATCATTGTATAGCGTAGGCCACCATAGCCCCGCCAGAAGTACTTTCCTCTCTATCATGTTTGGTCCCATATGTCATCCTATCAAGCCTTCGTGGGCTTTCTAAAGGACACTTTGTACTTTCTCCTCCATGACACATCTTCTCAATGCTTGGTCTGGCCCCTTTTGTACAACAAACCATTAATCAGCAAAAACATTCTACTCAATAGTGCCAACTTCTGTCGTTTGCCTAGTGACATCTCCTTGGGGAATTGTGAAGTGGATAGATATTCGTCGATGCTTTTGTACCACTTCAGAAGGATGGCTATATGGAATAAATGCACGTCTGGAAAGTCATCATTGACTCCTTCCGATGGCTCCCAAGACCTAATCTGAGATAGTTGATCAGCTATAATGTGGCTCTTCCCTGGTCGTACCACGATGGTGAATATAAACTCCTAGGTAGCAACAACCATCTGCTCACCCTCCCTTGAATGATATGGGTTTGTCTACCACGTACATCAACGCCTGGTGGTCTACGTAGAATGTGAAGGGCATTGCCAACAAGTAATGTTTGAACTTTTGTACAACATACACCATTCTAGAGCCTCACGCTTCGTTGTGTTGTATTTCTTCTCTGCATTTGACAACAATCTGCTAGCAAAGTAAATAGGATGATCGAGGCCATGATCACCCATTTGTGCAAGTGTTGCGCCAATTGCAAAGTTAGACGCGTCCATGTGCACGTGAAACTCTTTATCCCAATTCGAGTGTGCTAGAATTGGTGCCCCTAGCAATCTTGTCTTCAATTCCTTAAACGAGGTTTCTTGCTTCGTACCCCAAACATAGGGTTCCCCTTTTCTTGTCAGCTTATCAAGGGGGCACGAAATTTGAGCAAAGTTCTTTATGAACCTCCTGTAATATCCAATGTGCCCTAAGAATGATTTGACTCCACTAACATTGGTCGACGCTACCATCTCAACGATCATGCGGATCTTGTCTAGATCTATTTTGAGTCTCATCTTACATACAATGTGCCCCAACAACTTACCCTGGGCTACCATGAATCTGCATTTCTTTGGGTTCAACGCCAACCTAGCCCGACATCTTTCCATGCACTCCCCAAGTGCTGCCAAATGTATTTTGTCCACTGAAGATAGACCAATCATCCAAGAATGTGCAAAATTTTCCTATGGACATTTTATCAAAGATATGAAGAATTATTCTTGGGAAGGTTGTCGGCACATTGCAAAAACTAAAGGGCATCTAGTTATATATGCATAGACATCATTCTCTACCATAAAAGTGGTCTTCAACTTATCCTCGTCCACTATTGATGTACGGTTATAACCAAAGAACCCATCCATAAATGAGTACATTTCGTGTCCAGCAACTTCTCCAAGTACTATATCCGTAAACGGGATAGGGAAGGGGTTTTTTATAGTGACAATATTCAAGCAACGAAAATTGACACAGACCCTAATCTGGTTTGCCTCCTTTTTCAATGATATCACAATGGGCGAGACCCATTCACTTGTCTCAACTTGAAATATATTCCTACCTCGAGCATGCCTTGAATATCTTCATCAAACCTAGCTGCATAATTTTTGTTACTCTTATACGGTCTCTTCCACGCAGGTACAGCGCAAGGCACTAGGGGTATACAGTGTACACACAACTCTGGTGGTACACCCTTTAGGTCCTTGTAACTCCAGCCAAACACATCTTTGTCGTCCATGAAGATTTTGAATGCTGTCACCTTCAACACAAGATCCCAATCATCGCCAACCAACATGTTGCGCGGACTCCATTCATCCCCGAGATTCGTGACCCGTACAGATGGCTCTTCATACTTGATTGGGTTCCTTGTGTCAAAGTTATGAGCCAAACTTTCATTCACCACGGCCTCTCCTTATTTGTACTCCCCAAACTCCGATGGCAAAACCTCCTCTTCTTCATCCATTCCTTCCACTCCTAGCATATTGCAACTCGGAAATAACTTGTAATCTTCCATTTGCTAATGGAAGAGTCCATTCAAGGAATCCAAGTCATCTTCTGAACATCTTTCAAGTTCAAGCATGCCTTCATCATTAGGCTCCATTTGATGGCTACCCTTGTCCCTTCCACCAGACTGTCCATCGGATTCAGATTCCAAAGTCATCTCCTATCTCACCATTTGTGTCTGAAAGTCGATAACAAACTTGCTTCTACTACTCTCCAATGAAAGCATGTTTTTCTTCCAATTGTGGTTTGCCCTTGCTACTACTAACCAGCTCCTTCCAAGAATGGCATCATACCCCTTCTTTTTTCAATGGAATCACAACGAAATCTAGCACAAATGGTTGGGTTCCAAAGGTGACTGGCTGCGCTATGAACATTCCCAGAAGTTTGATTGAATGTCGGTCTACACCGAGTAAGTTGAAGGTTGGGGGCCACAAGGTAGGCTTCCTAGGTTTCTTCCACATCTCCTCTAGAAGCACATTTACCCCCGACCCACCGTCAACTATGGTATTGGTGACAGTTGTCCCAAGAATACCCATCTCAACGACCATAGGGTCTATCGCAGATCCTCCCAAAACTTTTGGTTGCTATGTGGCGTTGGTACTTGGTTGTACAGTGCAGGTATTCAATAATGTCATCTTCAATTGGAGTAGTGTGTGGAGAAGGCCTTGTATTTAAATTGGAACCTCCATTTGCAATATCTGCCCTAGTATGTTATTCCCAGCCTCTGTTCGTCTGGAGGTACTTCAAGCCACATGTGAATCCCCCTTTCATTGCCCTCTTTATTTTCTCTTTCGCCTCTTGTACTTTGCGCTTCTCTATATAGGGATCAAGATACATGGCTTGTTTCGCCTAATTAAGAGTGACTGCCAATACATTTTCTCCTTCAATGTTGAGTAAATTCACCCGAGGCTTTGGGTAATTGGCTTCTTCATGATCTCTGGGACCACATTATTGACACAACTTTTGTGATGTGTCATTTTTCAAGCAGTCTTGGGTGAAGTGGCCCCATCGGCTACACGCCTGACACTGAATCATCGGTCGGCCCTTCGAGTTGTATTGTATCTGGCTTCTATTCTCATTACCTTCTCTTCCTCCTCGTCGATCATTTCGGAACTCGCCAACTGACACATTGTTTGTTTGCTGGTTAGCAGTGGCTGCCTAGGAGGTAGATGGTTTTCCCTGGGTGAAAAGCACTTGTGGCCCTCTCGCCTTTAAGTTATACAGGCAATCCATGGTGGAATGGCCCATCACCTGGCAGATGACACATAATGACTTTTTAGGACATGCTCCTTTTGTGTCCCCGCTTTCTTTGCATTTCGTGCACCACATTTCTCCTTTGTCATTTTGCCTTGCACCTCCTTTCATATTTTTAACTCCCGCATCGTGCATTCCATATCCTTTTGTAATGATTGTACTTTTTTATTAGACTCATCATCATTGCTACTATCCTCGTCTGAGGATTCATTGCTCTCAGATGATGACTTGTTTTTCTTCTTATTCTTTAATGTTTTACTTTCACTTTCCAATTTCACAACTCTGTCATATGAATCATTGTACGATGTCAGCAGTATAATCCTCATTTTTCTTCTAAGAGATGCGTTCAACCCATTGACTAACCACCTATTCTTCAATTCATCCGCCAGTTGAGTTTCCATCTTCCTAAGCAATTCCTTCAACCTTCTATTGTATGCTCAGACAATTTCCATCTTTCCTTGCTTAGCACTGTAGATCTCTGTAACAATCTCATTATCATCCTAGAGCATTTTGAATTCTACTTGGAATTCTTTCCTGAGATCGTCCCATGAATTTATTTTCGCTTTGTCCATATCCAAATTCTAGTCAATGGCAACACCCCACAGGATTGCAGGAAATTGTTGAACCCATTCATCTTTATTGATAACCCCATTTGCCGCCCAGATAGTTTCACATGTACGGCAATGTCTAACAGGATCTTCCTTCCTGTCCCTAGTAAACTTGGGTAGTTTTTGTTTTGGCCCTACCATAACTAGTGGTCGTGTTTCTAGAGGTGGCCGTTGTGTTTGTAACGATTGTTGTTGCGAGTGAACTTGTGCCTATGTGCACTATGGTGTGATAACTTCTGAGAAGAGGCATGGTCGACTATTGAACTATACTCACTCGAACAGTGTATTCGGGAAAAAGTAATCATCGTGCGCTAGTTCTCCTTCGGCACCTTGAGCCACATTGGTTCCCTCTTTACATCTGTCCAAGTTCCCCACCCGTGGTGTATGCAAGTTTAGAAACTCCTCTTTTCTCCTCAACCACATTCAACCTTTGTTGCATCTCCTCGAGTAAGTCCTTGGTACTTCTCAATCACAAACAGTTAGGCAAACACTATTCTCCGTTCAGTGCACCTCCCTCGGCACCGAGGTCACCCTCCATGACCCTACTGTCGTACCCGTCAACGAGTTGCCTAAGCCTTTTTCGTCCTCAACTTGTTGTGCAAGGATCACAACGTGAATATCACCATTAGTTTGTTCATTTCTATTTTTATTTGTGTTCCACTGGTTTGGCATCAATCCTTGTTTTGTCCCTTCTACGATCTTGAAATTTGGAACTTAATTCTTATTTTTTTCAAATTTAGAAAACTTCTTTGTAAGAAACACTTTGTCTAAATGAATTGTGACACTCACAATTGTAATGTCAATTCCCTTTGTATAACACTATAGGTAATAAGAATGTGATTTTCTATAGTCAACTTATATGACTTTGATATTTGTTATCTGATCAAAACATTGGGTCCTGAATCATATCAATATCAATATATCTCTATAATGTTTGATATCTCAAAGGTATATAAATGATCTTCTACAAATCCGTCTAATGTTCTTACCATGGTACCAGATTTATATAGAGTGGCACTATTTTATTGATTGTTATCCCTGGAATTACTTTAGAATTATTTCTAGTGCCACTCGGCCTTAATTCATATGATAGTTACTACCAATAACGTTGATTCTATTTTCTTCCTTGTAACATGTGCAGATTATATTTCTTCTACTTGATCACTTGTCAAATATATATACGCCTAATGAAGCAATTCCCTTAGCATTGCTTCTAATCTTCAACACTATGTGTTTGTGTGTTAACCTTGTGTAGCTACTACTCCTACTTTAGTGATCCCAAATTTGGATACAAAATGCATGATATTCTCCAAAGTCATGCACAATTAAGTAGGTATGTTGCTACGATATCAATATTGGAATATGTCAATCTCTTATCACCTAATATCTTCGAACTGGGCACACCACAATATGTGGATGTTTTCCAGTATCACTTTTGATCGCCTCCAATCACAAGTTCAGTATATGGAATCTATCCCTTTGAACGATTTAAGAAAATGATTGCTAATTCTGTGTGGACCTTATATGTTTCTAATCTCCTATTGGTAGGCATCATTGACTATCAAATCTCCTAGCTTTATCACTCTAGGATGTCCATTGCTTGTTCTACGGTGACCACTGAGTCTACTCGATCTTTTTCTGCATATGCCTCTCCATATATATTTCTTCCTTTACGTGTTCTTGTTCAATGTTCACGATTTATCCAGTTAGCTTTCCTTTTATTGAATCCCTCTACCAAAGGCTCTTATATCGATTCAATCTTTACAGAGGTCTCTTCCTTAATGAGCTTTGGCGAGGTCCATGTCTCCTTTACTCCCCACGGGAATCATCAATAGTATAGGATGAAGGTCGTCGTTGCCTATTGGACTCCAAACATAGGTCTTTAAATGATTGAAACCTGCACTAAATTAAGCTCTACTCATATATGATGATCTTGATATCAATTCGACTGTTGTGGCCTATTTATTGTCTTTCCCCATTCGTTGCTAAGAATTAATTATTATTACCACCACGATTTTGTGCTAATCTCCTTCAATCTATCGATTAGTTGTATCCTCCATAAACTTGGTTGATACCTAAGTTGTATAGTTCGCTGACTAGACTGAGTGATTCCTATCTCCTTTCCTTGCTCAATATATGCAGACCAGCCCTATTCATCGTGGGGTATCCACCTCTATGGTGTCCAATCCTCTACGCCCCCTGATATGTCTTCCTTTCCCTTTGTCCTTTCTAATATATGTGTATAAGGTAAAGGTCATGACTATTTGTGAGTTCATATTGAGCATATAGGTTTGGGTAATATTAAAAGGTTTGATTATTATATTTTTAATTATAATATTCATAGGCTAGTTAGATTTGTTACCAAATGTGTATAATCATGCATTGTATTAAATCATATACATCATATTATAATAATAGATTTGTTATTAAATTATATTTGTTTAAGAATTCATCTATATTGTACTATCAAAGAATATGTTATGTTATATTATATTATTTTCATATTACTATTATATGTCAATTGATATAATATTATTTTATATCAATATATTTAACAATAAATTATGTTATAATATATATATATAATTAAATTCATCCTTAGGAATGAGGGACATTACAACCCTCAAAAAACATCACAATTAGCAAGAACACTTTTATTTATATTCAGTTTTCGTAAATCATTATGGGTCATCTATGTCACCGTTATAGAGGTTAGTGCTCTTTTCCACTTCACACTCTACTCACATTCCCATGGCCTAGGGCTCATGGGTGGGACCTTCAATTGTTTTCATCACGTTCTTCTGATTCCCTTCGGTTGTGTTCCCGAGAATTCCAAAGGGTCTGCTACCTTTGTGCTCCCACTTGATCTCCTCGCGTTGCTATCTCTGTGCCAAAAAGGCTTGTGCAAATAGTCTGGGAGACTAATGCAACAATCAATTGGAGGTGAGGCTCACGTTCACTGGGTCCCAGACAGTGTCCTTCAGAACCTCTTCACGTACATTTTCTCTCTAGACAAAGGTTAAAATACTCGTGCGGAACAAAATGTGGAAGTTCTTTGTTAGTTCGTGCTCCCCTTCAAACAACTCAGGTATTGTGTTTATGTTCATTCTTACGTTCTCTTCCAGAGGTATTCCCATTTACTCTATTTGTGGTATGCCATTGGTCACATCACTTCCCCAGATTCGAAAACGACAGTGGTGCCAAATGTTTACTGTCACTAGTAAACAAGTTTAATGCATAATAGAAAAGCAAAGAATGTAACACAGGGTTTTATAGAACAGAACTACTGATTCCATTAATGTTCATGACAATACAATATGAGATAATGTACTTCTGATTGCTATCTAATGTCACTCAAGCAATGTACATATAGTATCCCAAGGGTGCGACTCAACCATCGCGTCCTAACTACCTTTAGTACCGAACAACTTACACACTTTAACTAATACTATCCCCAAAGGTTACAAACTATTCCCGAAGGTTACAACTATTCCTGACAACATCATCCCCCCGTAAAAAGAAAATCGTCTCCTGAGGACAAATACAAAATAGGGACAATGCAGAATACATATATGAAAGACAAGCTAAGAAGAGTGGGGAGGAAGTATCATTGGAGTTGTTGGTTGCATTGTAGAAGCATTCAATTTCCTCCGCAACTGGTACACTTGTTGAGTGCGAATGTCCCGATCTGCTCGTATCTCTGAATTCTCCTCAACTATCAGCATCAACATGACTTCCTATAATTCAGCCTCCTTTTCATATGCTGCCTTTGCTACCTCCTTTTCCTTCATTGCCCCTACTAGATGTTGTTCTGTTGCACTCTTACCTTGCATGGCTTCCTCTAGCTGTGCTATCAATATTGCATGCTCCGCTTCCCAAGCGGCCTGTTGAGTGACTAGTCGAGTAGCTATCTATGATGGAACACAAAAATGTTCCTAAGAAATATTGGGGAGAAGTAGGTTTATCTCATTAATAGGTCTCTCACACATGCTATTAAGGGGAAGACTCCTCAGGAAGCCTGGACTGGTTACAAACCTAGGATCAACCATCTGAAAGTTTTTGGCTCTTTAATATATGTTTGGATTCCAAATGCCCAACGCTCCAAAATGGATTCCAATAGTTAGAAGTTCATGTTTACATGTTACAGTGACAACCATAAGGCTTACTGGTTGATTGATGTTGATCGTCTTATCTTCAATCGCGATTTTGTCTTTGATGAAGAACGAGGACCATTTATCTCTTCCTCATTTGAGCAAAATTCTAAGGATCAGCCTCTAAAGGCCTCTAATTTGGGTGTTTGTCTTTCATTAGGTCCACCTAATGGGAGGGATGATGTAGAATCTGAATTTAATGATGCACTACCTAGCTTTCCTTCAGATGATGCAAATCTTCCACCTGTTGCAAATCCTATTCCACCTCTAGCTCTAGTTATTCGTCCTCATGATGTTGGCACATCTACTCTCCAACCTAAATGGTGTGATTAGACTATTATTGAGCTTCGTCTTGATGAGCTAATTGAGGGTTGATCTTCTAGAAATAAGGGCAAGCAACTTTTCTCTCATGACCAAACTTCATAGTATTTATGAGCCTCAAACATTCAAAGAGGCAAAAGGGATTCCAAACTGAGAACAGACAATGGATGCGAAAGAATCGCACTTGAGTTCTCTTTAATCTTCCTGTAGGGAAGAAAACTATTAGCTACAAATGGGTCCATAAGGTTAAGTATCGTCTAGATGGTACCTTAGATAAATAGACAGCCAGATTAGTTGCTTAAGGGTTTACACAGTGGGAGGGTATTGATTATGAGGAGACCTTTGCTCCTACTGCCAAGATGAGTACAATTCATCTTCTTCTAGCCATTACAGCTCAGTTTGGATGGCAAGTCCATCAATTGGATGTTAAGAGTGTCTTCCTCGATGGTGACTGACAAAATGAAGTCTACATAATGCAGTCTCCTATTTTCAAGGTTTTCGGAAAGAAGCACCAAGTTTGTAGACTTGAGAAAGCACTCTATGGACTCAAGCAAGTCCCTCAAGCATGATACATCAAATTGATCAGTACTTGGTTGCTCATGGTTTTCACCGTTGTCCTTCAAACAAAAATTGGATATCAAATGCTTTAGTGATGATATTCTCTTTCTTATTGTCTATGTGGATGATTTGAGTATTTTGTTTTGATTCTGAATTACCTAGATCGCTGATTTGTAAGGTTTTTATTATTATTAATTCGAGTTTTGTCTTGTTATTTTGATTAATTTTAGATTGCCACTTCTACGGTAAACATTTTGATGATGTTTGATGATATGACTAATTCGATGCCTTTCATATCAATATTATGATTGCCACACTACATGCGGTTCAACATGATATTATTAGAAATATTATTGGATATAATTAATTTGATTATTAAGAATAATTTTATATTGATTAATAATATTAATTATTCTTAAGAAATACTTTATTAATTAATTTCATAAATTAACTATCAATTGATTAATCGCTATTATATCTGATAATAATGTTACTTGTATATTGATTGATTACATATTGAATAATATAATTATCTATCTATAATATTGATTTATTATGATAGATTTATGTGTAGTTGAATGAGCCCGCATATATGCATTTAAATGCATTGATGTCAATTACGACTCGTGACAATTTGCATTAAAATATAGGACAATTTTCTTGAGGGTGTTTACCAGCTTAGTTTTTGAACAATGTTTTGATAAAAATCATGGAAGTTATATTCACATTTTAAAGGGTTCTTAGAATCTGGTTGTTTTTCACATCTAGGGTTTCTAGGATGAACAACGTTTTTGCATAAGCACTAAGTTTTTGAACAATATTTTTTACAAAATCATGGGTGATTATGTTTGTTTCCAAAGGAGAGAAGGATTTTTTACCTAGTTTTTCAGAAAATCGTGTTTTTTGCGCCTAGGGTTTCTAGGGCGCACAAGAGAGTTTGCAAATTTATTGATTTTAATCATACTTAGGTTTACTTCACCAAGTGTTTTTTGAATGACTTTTAATAAATAAAAAATTGTGTTCAAAATTTTCACACGATGTTTTTGTGGGTTTTCAGTTTTGGCCAAAATTTTATCAACAAAAAAATTTGAAGTATTTGAGGTGCTGAATTTCATCTCATTTTCCGTGTCTCTAGATGTTGGGCGAGATGGCTCCATTACCAAACATCATGTTGGAAGTCAATCAAACATTGTTACCAAGTCCTTGAGTCTAGACAAATTTATTTTCAGGACAAACTAGGTGCAAATAGAAGAATGACCATTAAGGGAGGGTAGTAAAGTAAAATTGCTATATTTAGTTTATAATGGGCATTTTAGTAGTATAGTTAGGTTTAGTATCTTTCTATTCACTTAAGTTGTTTAGTTAGTTTATAGTAACTTTTTATTCAATAAGTCATTCGGTTAGTTTTTAATTATCTTTAGTTCTCGATTGTTTCCATTATGGAAAGTTCCTCTATAATCTCTTATTTAAAGAGTATTCCTTTTCTTTGGAAATAATCAATTGCTTCAATCATTTCAGATTTGCAAAAGAGATTATAGCAGTAAGAAAAAGAGATTCATAGCAAAAGATGCATAGAAAAATGTTAACGATCATCTGTTGTACATGCAACATTCATAAGGTGGAATTTTAAATGAGTGGCTGGTGCCTCTAGTGGATAAGCAATCACGAATTGAATAAGGAGCTGCTGCCTCTTGTGAGTAATATCTCATGAAATGAATATGGTTCTCAAGTCTACAAAAATTATAAGATCATTATATAAGCAAGTAATTTGTCCTGGTTTTCTTCCATAAGAGTTACCATGTAAATAGTGTTAGTGTTCATGATTGTTGAAATTAAGTAAATGATGCTATTGTTATTGATTAAAGTTCAAATTGATACAAGTTAATATTATATTAGTTCTGATTGTACTCTAAAATTTGGCAAATTTTAGAGTCCCAAATATCATACCAAAGAGAGAAATTTCAGATCTTACCCACTCTTGTGTTCAAACAATTGTTGGAAACTCGTGATTAAATATTGCAATTAATGAGCCAGATCAGACAAGTGTCAGCATTAATGTCAAAAGGACGACTAGAAAAGATGCAGTTCTTGTATTACAACGGAGGATTCATATTATTCAAGTTTTTCAAAGGGCAGTCTATTTAAACATACCTATCAGCATAATATGGCAATGGCATTTTCAGATCAACACTGTTGTATATAAATAAATCAGGTTCTTGTTGAATAACTAGCCAGAAGTATAGAGATTGATTTGAGAAAAGGATTATAGCAGAAGCATATTTATTTGATTTTACTAAGTACCCAAGCCTCAAAGCCAGCAGCAATCCATTTAATCAGATGTGAAGAAATGTTTTCAATCAGTAAGGAAATAATACAAACAATAATACTATATATATGAATACATCATGTCTTGAATAGTGACCAAATGATGGGAACATTTTTCTATCTGAGATTACAGAGGTGAGAAAACATATTGGACTGTGGTATCATGATGTAAAGAGATATATTACAGCTCATACATTTTCACTTCGTGAGTGGGCTGTGGTAACTTCAGAATGCTTAAGTGAGGATTGTTTTGGTCAGGTGTGGCTGTTAAATGGCTTACAATATTTACAGAACTCATCATATGCTTCAAAACAATAATCAGATTTTGAAGCTGAAAAATACCAAGTTCCAAATGTCAATACATAAAGAATAAAATCACAACGATGAAGATCAAATAAGAATCCCATGGCATCCAAAGTCAAAGTAAATTTACGATGCACTTGTGATATTCATGGGCGACTACATTTCTTCATCTACAAAGGTCAGAGTGACCAATAAAAATGTCAAATGGATGTGGAAGGCAATGAAATTTGAGAAGCACCTGATAATCTTGAAAACCAGAGATCCTTGTACCCATCTTCAAACTTGAATTCTCACACAGACTGGGATAAGCTTGACATGCAAGTAAGAAAATGAGAAATTTGAAGGTGATGCAAAGCAAATGAAAACTCTAAGGGCCACGATGGATACAAAGAGACTATGGTGTTTGCACAAGCGGCGTGTTCTGGAATTTGGTCAAACTCAGAAAACTTTCCCACAATTGTTTTATAAATGTCGTCTTATATGCAAAGGGTATCATATGTAGCATCAAACATACCAAGAGACAAGTATAATTGAAGAGCCCGATAAAATCACAAAGTCATAGATATGAGTGCCGTCAGAAGTCTTGATACCTCACAAGGCCTTCCGAGCATGAGAAACATATTATTTGTCATCAGTAATTGGCCTCTAATGTTGTTCTGTGTTTATTTGCAGGAAGATAAATTGTCGTGGAAGTGGAGGATTTGAAACAAGGATTGGTGGATTTGCAACATGAGAAATTTCCTTCTTACATTCAAGATTTTGCAGAAGGCAAATCCCATCTTGGATGTTCTAGCAAGAGAAGTGAGTGGATGATCACGTCTGATTCACTCCCGCAATCTCAGCTTGAGTATGGATGATAGGACAACACAAAATACAGAACCGACGATGAATCCGATGGAGTCATATGTTGTTGTGAAGCGTGTGGGAAGAGGAGTATTGTCCGAAGTTGAAGAATTCCAATATTTAAACTTTTCAAATCAACTTTGTCATCGCTAAGATATACAAGGCCTAGAAATTATTAAACCACCGATTGTTTTAATCACGATTATATTAAAGTTTCATATTGGTGGTTATTTGTTATAAAGGGGTGTGATGTTTTATGGACACCCTTCAAAGTGTATAAATATAGGCCATTGGAAAAATGAAAATACAATTCATACTTATTTTAAAATTTTACATATTATGATGCACTCATAATGTATTATATTCTCCGATTGGTAAAGAAATGAATTCTTGATCAAAGCCCGTGGATTAAATCATTTGGTCAATTGTGTGCGATCCAAATAAATTTGCAATAGATTGATCATTTGTAAGGAGTGTCTTTAGTGTGATTTTATTTCTGGCATAATTATTTTAAATTTTTGAGTTCAAATATTATTAAGTTGTGTCCTTTATAATTAATTTTTAAATTCTATAAATATTTAATGTTTGGATAAGTGGATTAGGTCATTATTGCATTTTAAATTTTATAATAATATATACTATGAAATATTTAATTGTTTCCGTATTTATTAAAATAATATCTTATACTTTCTATAATAGTCAACTACTTGTCTGTAGTCCGTCTTTCAGTCTAGATAGGAATGTTTCCTGTCCCGTCTCTTTTTTCTTCAGTCCAGATAGGAATGTTTCCTATCCTGTCTCTAGTTTTGTTTCTAATTAACAACGTCCTTGTAATTGAGTGTCATTTGATTTCCACAATCCATTAGTAAAAACTGGTTCGTACTTCTGGAATTTGATTGTGTTATAAGTTTTTTGCATCAACGTTTCGGATCACACACAGTGATCCATCATCAGGATGAAGAGCAAGAGAAAAATAATAATAAGCAGCAGACTGGAGAAAACACAAAGATATAACAAGAGGAAGGAGAGGAGGTGGGGGGGGGGGGGGAAACACGTGGATTGAGGGGGAGATAAAGTAATAAAGAATAAATAAATGAATTAGAAAAATAAAAAATAAAAATAAAAAATTAAATAAAATAAAATAAAATAAAAACAAAAATAAAAATAAAAACAAACAAACAAATGATAAATAACAATGAAAGCGCTCACAAAATGAGAATAATAATAACACTAATTGAAAAAAACAATAAAAATAGAAATAAAAATAAATGAACATAAAACCAAAATAGACCAAATAATAAATAACAATAAGAATGAACTAAGAATGAGAAACAAAATATTTTAAAAAAGGATCAAAAAGGAAAAAATAAAAAATAAAAAATTAAAATAAAATAAAAAAAAAGAACCTCGGGGACCACCATAAAGTAAGAGGGAACAAAGGAACCAAAGATGGGAGCGTCCTAAAGATACCGACAACACAGCGAAAGGAAGGAGAAAAGAAGAAAAGGAAGAGAGCAATCAGCAACCTCAAACAGGCCACCAACTAGGGAGAAACTAGGAGCAAGGAGGCGAGGGGAGACCGACGGGCTCAGAACACCAAAGGATCAAGTTCGTTGGTCTTTAGTCAGCATAGGAATCCACGAAGGGTTTAAGGTCCACCCATCATCTCTGTTGAGGTTGACAGGGTGACTGTTGATAATTATAGCTTCTTTGAGCTTCCTTTTGAAATAGTTGTCCTCCTTGGATACGATTTGGGCATCTTTGTTTAAGGTCCACCTTCTTCTCCTTCCAAGGGACTATCTTTGAACAAGTAGATGGGGTCGCAATGGGCTCCCCACTCTCCCCGGTTATTGCTAACCTTTATATGGAGCACTTTGAAGAGTTGGCCCTCCACTCTTTCCCCCTCAAGCCTAAATGGTGGAAGCGATACGTTGACGATACCAATGTTTGCTGGCCCCATGGTATTGATAAACTAGAAGAATTTCACATTCATCTTAACAACATCTCTCCTAGCATTGCTTTTACCAAAGAGCTTGAATCCAACAATCAATTACCCTTCCTTGATATTTTACTCACTAAGAAACCAGATGGCTCTCTGGGACGTCGAGTGTTTCGGAAGGCCACGCACACCGATCTGTACCTTCATGCTTCTTCTCACCACCATCCAAGTCAAAAAGTTGGCACGCTTAAGACCTTAGCCTTAAGAGCCCTCAGGATTTGTGATGATGACCACTTAAATTCGGAGTTGACCCACCTCCGCCAAGTCTTTAGATTAAATGGGTACTCCCACAAACAAATCTCTAGGGCCTTTGTCCGTGCTCGCTCTTTCTTTTTTTCCCTCTCTGCTCCCCGACCCAACCCCTCTCCGCCTCCCGCTTTTGTGTCGCTTCCCTTTATAGATGGGGTCTCCCAGAAGCTTGCCAAGATTCTGAGCAGAAAAGGCCTACGCGTGGCCTTCAAACCTTGGTTTAGGCTCAAGAATCGCACCCCCGCTCTCAAAGATTCCAGAGATGTTTTTTCAGCATCAGGAGTCTACAAAGTTTCTTGCTCTTGCGGGATTCCGTATATTGGTGAAACTGGTCGCTCTTTCAGCACTAGAATCAAGGAGCATAGTGCCGACATTAAACACGACAGGGTTCATCAGTCTGCTTTAGCGGAGCACTCGTCAGCCACTAAGCACCACATTTGTTTAGAAGATGCCCAAATCGTATCCAAGGAGGACAACTATTTCAAAAGGAAGCTCAAAGAAGCTATAATTATCAACAGTCACCCTGTCAACCTCAACAGAGATGATGGGTGGACCTTAAACCCTTCGTGGATTCCTATGCTGACTAAAGACCAACGAACTTGATCCTTTGGTGTTCTGAGCCCGTCGGTCTCCCCTCGCCTCCTTGCTCCTAGTTTCTCCCTAGTTGGTGGCCTGTTTGAGGTTGCTGATTGCTCTCTTCCTTTTCTTCTTTTCTCCTTCCTTTCGCTGTGTTGTCGGTATCTTTAGGACGCTCCCATCTTTGGTTCCTTTGTTCCCTCTTACTTTATGGTGGTCCCCGAGGTTCTTTTTTTTATTTTATTTTTATTTTTTATTTTTTATTTTTTATTTTTTCCTTTTTGATCCTTTTTTAAAATATTTTGTTTCTCATTCTTAGTTCATTCTTATTGTTATTTATTATTTGGTCTATTTTGGTTTTATGTTCATTTATTTTTATTTCTATTTTTATTGTTTTTTTCAATTAGTGTTATTATTATTCTCATTTTGTGAGCGCTTTCATTGTTATTTATCATTTGTTTGTTTGTTTTTATTTTTATTTTTGTTTTTATTTTATTTTATTTTATTTTTTATTTTATTTTTATTTTTATTTTTTATTTTTATTTTTTATTTTTCTAATTCATTTATTTATTCTTTATTACTTTATCTCCCCCTCAATCCACGTGTTCCCCCCCCCCCCCCACCTCCCCTCCTTCCTCTTGTTATATCTTTGTGTTTTCTCCAGTCTGCTGCTTATTATTATTTTTCTCTTGCTCTTCATCCTGATGATGGATCACTGTGTGTGATCCGAAACGTTGATGCAAAAAACTTATAACACAATCAAATTCCAGAAGTACGAACCAGTCCTTGTAATTGTTTATAAAGAACACATTTGTTCCTCTGTTTATCAATGAATCATCCGAAAATCCGTTAATCTGCCAACTCTTCTTGAATCTTGTAACATGGTATCGGAGCTATTACTTAAATTTTTTCGAAAAAATTTATAATTTCTTCGTGAAATTATTTGTTTAAATTTTTTCAAAATTATTTCTGTTGAATTTCTCTAAAACCCGCTTAGGGTTTTCGGCCTAGAGAAATTCTCGAACTCGGGTCTGCCTGTGTTTGTTCAGCACACTCTAGCCCCATTCGTCCATGCACATCGATCCTTGAAGAAAAATCTGCCATTTTTTATCAAAAAATCTGAAGTTTTTTCAAGCTTTTTTTAGCTAGGGCCGTTTTTTTCGAAACCCTAATTTTTTGGGTCGAAAAAATATTTTGTTTGCAGATTCTTGGTGGGTTTTTCGAGAACTCAACTGGGTTGTCGTCTGTTTTTTTGGGTGCCTCGATTTTTGTGCCTCGATTTTCGAGCCAGCGGATCTAGAAAACGACAGCAGATTCCTTCTGGGTTTTCCGAGCTCTCTTCTGGGTCATTCTCTGATTCTTTTGGGTCTTTCGTATTTTTGCCTCGAAGAACGTGCCTTCACAGATTTTCACAAATTTTCATTGAAAAACGTACCATGGCATCTCTTACAAATATTCTGCTCGAACATAATTCCAAATTCAGTGGTCACAATTATGGAACCTGGAAGCAGCACATCATCGCAATCTTCAAATATCACAACACCGCTCAACTTGTTCTGGGTGTTACGCAGCGTCCGACTTCTCCAGGTCCTGATCAAGGCGAAGCTGCATTTTTCGCCTTCTGAATTTGTTTATGTTTTTCATGGGTTTGTTGATTTTCTCCTCAAAAATCATTTCAAGTTGTCTGTAATACGCAAGGTTGTGTGAGATTCTGGGTTTGTTGATTTTCTCCTCAAAAATCATTTCAAGTTGTCTGTAATACGCAAGGTTGTGTGAGATTCTGGGTTTGTTGATTTTCTCCTCAAAAATCATTTCAAGTTGTCTGTAATACGCAAGGTTGCGTGAGATTTTGGGTTTTACCGTTTTTTCCACAAAAAACGAAGTTTTGTAATTGCAACTTATTTTGAGTCATAGCACTCTTCTAGCAAAGCTTCTTGGTTTCAACATTCTGTAGATCCAGGGAGGGTCTCAATTATCCCAGAATGTTCCGACATTCGTACGTTGACCATTAAGGGAGGGTATTAAGATAATATCTTATACTTTCTATAATAGTCAACTACTTGTCTGTAGTCCATCTTTCAGTCTAGATAGGAATGTTTCCTATCCCGTCTCTTTTTTCTTCAGTCCAGATAGGAATGTTTCCTATCCTGTCTCTAGTTTTGTTTCTAATTCCGTCTTCAGTTTACGTTGTTTCTTTTAGAAACAAAGTCCTTGTAATTCTTTATAAGGAACACATTTGTTCCTCTGTTTATCAATGAATCCTCCGAAAATCCGTTAATTTGCCAACTCTTCTTGAATCTTGTAACAATATTTATGTCTAGTTTTTCTCCATATCGCAGGAGTTAAAATACATTCTAGACTAGTTTAAAATTGCGTTCATATAATTGATCCGTCACGTATGGATTATTAATTTGTTTATAGTTTAAATACATTGAAATTTATAAAGTTGTACGTGTCAACCATGGTTACCAAGAGACCCGTCTCCTACACCCGGAGACACGTCTCGAAGACCCCCAGTACCATAGACACATCTCTAGGTACCGAAGACGTCCCCAAAAATGTTTGGATGCACGAGGTTTTGGTTGCCATCTCCAAAGTCCCCCAACCAACAATTCATGTCTCCCACCAAAAATATTGAACATAAGGCATCATAAAACCTCCTAAATTTTATCCTCTATCATCACCCCTTAAAAATTCGCTATTACTTATATTTAGTAACTATAATGATAGCCATTATAGTTTTCCAATCAATTTGCTTAATTGCCTCTAGAAAGACTAGTCAATGATGTATAATTATTTCCTTTTCTTGTGGTTTTATGATCTACTAACAACTCTTCATTTAAAGAGATCACATAAATGGTAATAAGAGATATTTGCGTAACATCAACTCAATCATTGGAAATAATGGAAGCCACTGAGTATCTCCAACCTTCTCAAGTATCTTACAGGGACAAATCCATACGAACCGTCTCCAATTTCAGAAGAACAATACAAAATTTCTCATAGTCACACATCTCATATCCTCTGGCATCTAATATAAAATATACATTGAGTTTTGAACTCTTTCACCCTTCAACACAATTGACTTTTGAGTATCTAAACTTAATGTTATAATACCACTATTCTTGTTTTCAAAGTTCAATGTTATGATATTTTCTAGAAATTATTAAATTATATTAAACAACAATTAACGTCTCCAAGTACCCCCGTCTCCTTTTTTTGGAAATTAGTTGTACCAGTACCAGTACCAGTCTCCAAGGTCTCCAAGTTCCCCAATCTCCTACTAACCTTGGTGTCAACTTATAATATTGACTCTGATTGCCCATTTAATTAAGCATTGATCTTTATATTACTCTTGTCATCGGTAAAGATTGTGTAGCTAATGGGTTGATGTCATTGGTAAAGATTGTGTAGTTGACGGGTAGATTAGCATTGTCATGTAGCCAACGAACCCCTTCGGGAAGGTTGGGCGGGAAGTATATATACCCCATCTGAGATCATTGTAAATCATCATTGGAAGCATTATGTACTCTCTTGGCATATGCAAATAATAAAAGGAGTACTACTGTTCTTGTTCATTGTTTGTGTGCATTAATCTATTTACCCATGCGGTCAACATTTGGCGCCATTGCCTGGTGGACCTGGAACGAAGGTAGAAGAATACAGACTAATGCCAAATCAGCTTAACAAGGATAGAAATAAGCTAAAGGGAAAAGATGGAATGGGCACCGCACAAGAAAATTTAATTTTGGCACAACAGGCCGAACGCAGATGGAGGTTTCAGCAACTTGCCGACGGATATCGAAGCACTAAGGAATTGTTGGAGGAGACTCAACAATGGGTGGAATTGGTGGAAGAAGGAAGGGAGGAATTTTTGAACCTGTATTCGTCGAGGGAAGAGAACCTAGACGGAAGGGAATTAACTCGCACGGCTCGGAGTGCCGAGGTAGCACAAGCGTGAGTGAACTCTTCGTCCGCGATACACTTCCGGAACGGGAAGACCCTTCTTCACCAAAGAACACAGCTATTGGAAATAAGACAACTGTCGGAGAGAGCGCCAGTGTGGGAGTGCAGAGCACCAATGTGGGAGTGCAGAGCGCTAGTGTGGGAGTGCAGAACAGTGCCGATGTGGGAGTGTAGAACAGCGTCGATGTGGGAGTGCCAAATAGCACCCATACACACAATCAAGTACTAATGGTTGGACCGAAGGAAAAGTTGCCACAGTTTGATGGTGATGGAACAGCCGATCCAATCCGACACTGTAAAACATGCGAAACAATTTGGAGGGCAAATGGCATAACAGATACAAATGAATGCGTTCGACAATTCCCGGCAACACTAAGGGGGTAGCAATTGATTGGTTCACCGATACAGATCCCCAAAAATCAACCAATTGGGACGACGTTAAAAATGAATTTACCACCGAATTTCAATTGTTGCGGGATGACAATGAGATCGTAGCAGAGATATACAATACGAAGCAAAGGAAAAATGAAACAGTTTGAGTGTATGCCAGAAAATTAAAAGACTTAATAAACAAGATGGAAAGTAAGCCGGCAGATGGGCTGTAAAAGAGATGGTTCATTGAAGGACTATGCCCGAAGTTGCGGAGGAAAATGAAGATTGTGCCGCCATCGTCATACACTGAAGCATACAATCGAGCGATAAACTTGGAAAGTGAGCAGAAAACAAAGAAGAAGAAGAGTAGCTCATCCAAATCAGACAACAATGCATCTTCGGAAGAAGAGAGCAGCGATGACGAAAAGGGCAGCAATAAGGTTCAAGCTCTCCAAAAAGATATGATTTGAATGATGAAAGAATTTAAGAACATGCAGAAAGAGACAAAGGGAAACGACCTCTGGTGCACAGTGTAAGACAGAAGGACACACGAAAGGATCCTATCCGAAGACCCAGTTCTGTGAGATCTGCCAAATTATGAGACATTCCTTAAAAGAATGCCCTTTCAACATGAAAATAAGAGGACCTCAGCAAATATTTCTCACACAGGAGGCTTCCGCGTCAAGAGGGAGCGGCAACACCAATAATGAGGGTGCCACGTCAAAAGGATACAAAAATAATAGACGAGGGCAAAACAACAACAATGTCAACAATAATAATGGGGATCGCAGTAGAATTCAGTACGATGCCAACGGCCGCCCGATGGTACAATGTCGTGCATGCAATTTGTGGGGCCACTTTGCCCGACACTGCACAACGGCAAACGCACCAAAGTTGTTATGCCGATGGTGCGGTCCTAGAGATCATAAGGATGCCAAGTGCCCGAAGTTAGGAGTGAATTTGATTACCATCGGGATGGACGTAGAGGAGGTTCTGGCAATCACAAAGAAGCGAGCAAAACTATAACCGACCCGACGAAAGAAAAAAAGAGATTGGAGGAAGCGCGAACAGAGATTGAGAAAGCAACACATGCGGAGAAAGCACATTTGAGGGACACCACAGGTACTTCGACAAGGAACTGCATGGAACAGAACAACGTACGGCAGATACTGGAAACTAAGGTATCGATCAAAATAAACGATTTGCTGCTCACAATGCCTCAACTTCGATCGGCACTGACAAACATCACTCCAGCTATTAAATCACCAAGACAACAAGGAAAGGAGAAAGAAAATAGAGCAAATCCAGAGGACCAAATGCTGCTAGCCCTTACATTTGAACGGCATCCGACAGTCGTCGAAATGAGAATTCTGGGAACGGTTATGACAAACACAATTGTGGACGGAGGATCCAGCGTGAATGTGTTACCAGAGGAAACCTGGAAGAGGTTGGGACAGCCAACATTGTGGCCACCTACATTCCAGTTGCTCACAGCAGACCAACACAGCATTAAACCTCTCGGCGTCTTGATGGCACAACCAGTGACGATTAGAACACAGCCATTCCTGCTCGACTTTGTCGTCATCCCGCTGAAGAGAAGATACGACATTATTCTAGGCTATGGATGGCTCATACAAGGAAAAGTTAAACATGATTGGAAGAAGAATACATTATCACTAGAAAGCAAAGGACGAAAATTCATCATTGATCTACACACGCAAATGGTGGGCGAAGAAGCTTTGTCATCAGATTCTGAGGAAGAGGATGAAGGGAAGCAGCAGATGGAACCAGATCAAGAGGGCATCCTACGGTTGGAGGAAGGATCAACAGACGATGATCTGAACTCGGTAAATAGCCTTTTTCATTGGCAGATGGAGGACTACGAGCTATTCAGAAGTTGCAACATACTCATGATAGAGGAAGGCCACACCGGAGACGAATTTCCAAAAGAATTCCAGGAAATAAAAGAAAGAGACGCACCGTTGGATGAAACGCCTGTGCATGAATTCAGTGAAGGGAAGCAGACAAAATGTGATCAAGCCACGGTACAAACCATAAATTTGGGAGATGAAGCAGACCCAAAGAACATACTGGTGGGAGATAACCGGGATCCAGTACTAAAAGCAGTGGCGTTTAAAATATTCCTAGAATACAAAGATGTCTTCGCCTGAACATATAAGGATTTGACGGGGGTTCCATCGGAGTTGTGTGTTCACCGCATTCCGCTGGTTGAAGGTGCAATACCTGTATGGAAGCGACCTTACAGGATGAATAAGAACTACGCCGCACGGGTTACAGAAGAAATTAACAAGATGCCGGACGCTGGTATTATTTTCAAGGTTCATACAAGTGAATGGGTGTCGCCTATAGTAATCTCACTTAAGAAGGATACCACCCAGATCCGGATATGTGTCGATTTCATATGTCTCAATGTGGTAACAATCAAGGACCCCTTTCCGATACCATTCAAAGACAGCATATTGGCGGAAGTAGCCGGACATGAAATTTACTCATTTATGGACGGGTTCTCGGGGTATAATCAAATTTGCATAGCAGAAGAGGACAAGCTAAAAACAACATTTGTGGTAGAAGACGGGGTGTACGCGTACAATCGGATGCCATTTGGCCTGTGCAATGCGTCAGCAACATTCCAGCGGATCATACTGCACATATTCGACAAGATATTTGTTGGTAACTTCAAGGCGTTCTTGGATGATTGGTCTATATTCAGCACCGAGGACAAACATCTCACAGCGTTGGGCGAATGTATGGAGAGATGTCGGAGGGTACGATTAGCTTTAAATCCAAAAAAATGTCGGTTCATGGTTCCACAGGGAAAGTTGTTGGGACATATAGTTTGCAAGGAAGGATTGAAAATGGATCCAGACAAAGTCAGGGTGATACTAGAAATGCAATCATCCACGAATGTAACAGAGGTGAAGTCTTTCCTCGAACACATAGGCTATTACAGAAGGTTCATCAAAAACTTTGCCAAAGTATCATACCCGCTAGACAAATTAACATGCAAAGGAGAACCGTTCAGATGGGAGAAAGAACAAGATGAATCATTTGAAGGGTTGAAGGTACGCTTGGCCACAACACCTATCTTGGCATATCCGGATTCGAACAAGGAATTTCATGTTCACGTCGATGCATCCAACTATGCAATAGGCGCAACCTTGGCACAGACTGGTAACCACAGACTCGATCATCCAGTGTACTTCGCCAGTCGACTACTATCTAAGGCAGAGAAAAATTACAATACAACGGAACAGGAAGCATTGGGCATGGTTTACGCAGTACAGAAGTTCCGACACTACTTGCTGGCAACACCATTCGTGTTCTATGTCGACCATCAAGCTCTATTGTACCTGGTAAATAAACCTGTCATTCAAGCAAGAATCAGTCGGTGGCTACTTTTACTACAAGAATTCACATTCAAAATCATTGTACGGGCCGAGAAGAAACATGTCAGCGCAGACCATCTGTTGCGGATTAAAACAGGTGAACCAGCTGATGGAGGCGTGAATGGTGATTTCCTTGATGCGCAGCTATTTCAAATTGCAGTACTACCAAAATGGTACACAAGTATTGGGGAGTACTTGTCCACAAGACAGCCACCAAGGGAGATGCCAGAGAATGAAAGACGGAAATTGGTATTAAGGAGCCATACATTTCAGTTGATTAATGGATTACTGTACAAAATGGGGCCGGATCACATCTTGCAACGGTGTGTGTTGGAGGAGGAAATACCGAAAGTATTGAAGGAAGCATGAGTGACCAGCAAGAAGACATATGGGACCGGACACCACGGCAAGGAAGGTACTACTGGCAGGACTGTGGTGGTGTGTGGGAATGGGTCGTCGGTTGTGACACTTGACAAAGGGTTGGGAAGCCGCTGAAGAGAGACTTCATGCCGCTTAACCCCTCACACGCGTAGGAACTTTTCGAAAGATGGGGATTGGATTTCATTGGACCTCTGAAGGTGAGCAAAACCAGAAGGTGTCGATACATTGTCGTAGCGACAGAGTATCTAACCAAGTGCGTGGAAGCACGTGCACTATCAGATAACTCGGCAGTAAGCATAACAAGATTTATTTATGAGCAAATTATTACCAGGTACAGGATTCCACTGTAGTTGACAAGTGATAGGAGAGGACATTTTGTTAACCATGTTATCCGGCTGCTCACTAAAAAATTTAAGATCTATCATTCATTATCGAGCCCATACTACCCGAGAGCAAATGGATAGGCTGAGGCTACAAACAAGATCCTGGTGGCAATCATTTATATGTCATGCGCGGTTGAAGGTGAAGACTGGAAGGAAAAATTGCCCTCTGCTCTTTGGGCATATCGCACGGCGTACAAGGTGACAATAGAACACACACCGTTCCAATTGATGTTCGGCCAGGAAGCACTGGTACCAGCAGAGTTCATGATACCAAGCCTGAGGATCACCTTGGAAAATAAGTTGGGCGACATGGCAAGCCTGAGGGAAAGGTTACATAATCTAAACAAGCTCGAGGAGAAGTAGCTACTGGCACAATAGACCACGGAGGTGACACAGAATAGGCACAAAGCGTGGCATGATAAACACCTGAAACTAAACAAGTTTCAACCAGGACAATGGGTGTTGAAGTATGATGGAGGGAACAAAATCAAATCAAGCAAGTTTAAGGTCAAGTGGGTCAGGCCATACCAGATTCAAGAAGTAGGCGACAGCGGAGCAATAAAGTTGTGGACTTTAGACGGGCAAGAAATACCAGAGGCAATTAACGGCTCGAAGCTAAAAGTGCACCATGCCAGAATGCCTCCTGCATCGTCACAGAATGATGAAGCTCAGAGGGAGAATTAGATGCATATGTAAATTTATTTATTTTTTAAATGGAAAAAGAAAAATGGAAAAAAAATGGAAAAAAAAAGCTCAACTTTAAGGATGGCCGCGGTCAAGGTATTTCGCAGAAAGTTCCGTGGACAAGGTGTTCTGCAAGCTGTCCCACGGATAACTTCCCCACGGGCATGGTTCCGCGAGCGGCCCGTTTTTTCCTCCGGTGTCTAACATTTCTCCCACGGACTTCCGGAGTTACCTTTGTTCTCCACAGATTGCTTATTTAGTTCGCAGCTTCACTTTTTTGTCTGCGGCTTCACCTTGTTCACTTGCAGCTTAAACTTTTCTCTCCTGTGGACACTGTATTATGCGGGTTGCTTTCTTATTCCCATGCAATTGCTTTTTTTACCGCACCTTATTCATTCCTTCTACGGATGGTCTTCTATATGCTCACGAGTTGTTTTTATAACCACAGCTTGCATTTTTGCTTTCCTCCACGTTTGGAAGCACCATTTTTTTTTGCAAACGGTCATGTTATGTTCACATCGTAATGGAAGATCTGTTGACTAGGCAAATATTCGACCTTGAAATGATTTGCAATGAGGCGGACCTGCTTAGACCCATTTTTCCCTCCTGCATCAGGCCTCTTTCTACAAGGTTACACTCTATGCTTCCGAGGAGGGGTGTTTGAGTTTGGCGGTCGGTGTTTAAATCCCATGGAATGAGCTTTCAATCTCCCATGGTTACATCTTAAAGCAACAGGTGATTGCGGTACTTTCAGTCGAAGACAAGGAGTTAATACCACTCTCAGTAATCTTTCAGCCGTCTGGAAGAGAAATAAGCAACAGAAAAATATATATTGAGGCATATTATCCGCGGGAAGGCAAAAGCGACAGAAACCCTGCATTATAAAGACAAGAAAGAAGTCGTTATTATGGAATCCGCAGGGAAACGAAAGCAGTGGAAGAACCAACTAAAGACAAGTATGGAAAAGAATGCCAGAGTCTTGGCCTTTGGAATTCGAGTTGCAGGGCCATCAGCATTTGCCAGTAAGAAGCAAAAAGTAAGGGCTGAACTCTCTCACCACACAGTTCAATTTGAAGGGCTCAATGGCAGCGAATGTCGGAAATGGTGGCAAGAGACTCCGGACACAAAGGTAATTAAACAAATTTTGGTGTGAGCACAGGTGCATTGGGCCATACAGTTTCCAATGTTTTCCATTCGATTATTTGAATCAGTTTTGTGCACCATGATCGAATCATACAATAGGCACAACAGAACCAGCACATTTCTGTACAAAAAGCACCAGATGACAGTTTCTTTTAAACCTAATGGTTTCACGAGGGTTTTTGACATCCCAGGCCAAGGAGGACGAAAAGTAGAAATCAAGAGCCACAAACTGTCATAGGAACGAAAAGAATATTGGGTGAAGTTAGTAAGCCGCAATCTTATGCTTGAAGAAATGGAATCAGTGGTCAAGGGTGCCAAATGCAGAGGGTTGCGGCAAGATTTTATTGGGGAGGGCCACTAGAGATGCATCATGGATGTCATCAAGAGCAAGTTGATTGGGGCAAGTCAAGCGTCGGATATTGCTTTGCCACAAATTTTATTCATGAATGGCATTGTGTACAATTGGGCTACGGTCCTTGCCAACAGGATCAAGGAGTTCATGACGCTCCAGCACCAAACGTTCTTTATGCCACACCATGCCATTGGCCTTTTCTTGGAAGCAGCCATTAATCAAATACCAATGGATGATTTTGAGGTTCCACCCCGAGGAAAGTTGGCGCCAGGAGAGCCTCCAATATTCTATTTGAGAAATTTGGACACGGGTAGAACAGCAGCAAGGCAAAAGAAGGTATTCCAAAGATTGGAGGCTTATGGGGACACAGACAACGGACGGGAGGACACTTCAAAGAGTAGTGGGGCTGAGTATGAGGAAGAGAGTACTTCTGCAGAAGCTGGCAGCAAACCAGCAGTTAGCGAGTCCACATTTTTCGCCCTGCCACAATTGCCAACTTCGGCACACTTGTCCACCACCACTTCACACATTCTTTCGTTTGGTCAGTGTCATGCACCAGTTGTTATGACTCCACCGACAATGGCAAATGTGGTCCCATAGACAGTAGCAAATGTCCCACGGGCAGTGGCAGATGCGGTCCCATGGACAACAAATGTTGCACCGGCGGCCACTACGGATGTTGCTTTCTCGACAACTACGGCGGATGTTGTGTCTCCTATAGCTATGACCGAGGGCATGCCTTCCCAGGATTGTACGCCAAACCCTGTTGCACCAACAGAGCCAGAGTTGATAGAGTTGCCAACACCAAAGCCTGAACCCCAGGTTCGTTTGGATGTGATTGGCTTTGATGCTGTGGTCACTATTTCATCTTCCTTGTTGACGAAGGCACAGTCAGCACAGCTGGCACAGCAAGAGGAGAGCATCGAGCTAGCATAGACAGAGCAACCCGAAAGAAAGGAGGTGATGGATAGAGTGAGCACATTTCTGCGACAGTAGTTACAACTCATTCTTGCAAAGGTCAAACCATCCATTCAGTCCCCGAGGCATGGAGGAGTCTCCCCAAGACCAACAGCCGTATCGGAGCCACAGGCAGTGGCAATTCCACAGTCTGAGGATGCGCCCAGGAAGGAGGAGGCGGCACCAGATGTGGACATGGTTACCGCAAGAGTGACAAAGACGAGTAGTGATGGGGAGTGGACCATGGACGATGTGGCGAAGGAGGATTATGGGTTAGATGAGGACAAATGCAGAGACTACCTCAGAGCCATGCGAGTTGCACTAAAGAAGGGACACACCATTGCTTTGCAAGCCTTGACTTGGCGGAAAGAGTTGCATTTGGTCCGGGCTTATATCAGGGGGATTTGTCCGGAGTGGTTTCGTTCGTGCTTTGAGGACAGGGGTTGGCCAGCAATTGAGACACCTGAGATGTTGGCGGATTGGGCCACCGAGCCTGAGTTGAGGCCATGCACCACTCTGATGAAGAAGCTGGCACATGAGATAGTAGGATTGTACAAAGAAGTCTATTATGCTCGCAGGCGTGCGGAGGCAGACAGGGCAGCAGACAAGGTCACAGCTGAGAGGTCTCTAGCAATAGAGAGGGAGGCTAGAGAAAAGGTAAATGCGGATTTGGCCAACCAGCAAGCAGCGTGGGCAGCTGAGCGTGCAGCGCTTTTGTGGGATAAGGAAGCGGCTGAGCAAGAATTGCAGTTAGCGAAGACCCAAGCTATGGATGCAGCGCTTCTTCTGAAGGAAGCCGTAGAGGTTAACACACAGATTTAGAAGGATTTGAGCATCCGGACGGATCAAGTATATGAATTGCGCCAACAGCAGCATTCTTCAAGATCACAGCCTTCTCTCTAGCATGTATTCTTTCTATATTGTATTTTGTGGTCTCCTATTTTTGTTACTTTTGAAGTCGCCAGGAGACGACTTTTCTTTTAGGGGGGATGATGTCGTTGGTAAAGATTGTGTAGCCAACGGGTTGATGTCGTCGATAAAGATTGTGTAGCCAACAGGTAGATTAGCATTGTCATATAGCGGACAAACCCCTTCGGGAAGGTTTAGCAGGAAGTATATATACCCCATCTGAGATCATTGTAAATCATCATTGGAAGCATTATGTAATCCCTTGGCATATGCGAATAATAAAAGGAGTACTGTTGTTCTTGTTCATTGTCTGTGTGCATTAATCTATTTACCAATGCAGTAAACAACTCTTGATTCATAATCCATATGCTAGCAACTATTTTATTTCTTTCCATTGAGGAATTAATACATTCATTTGTTGCATTAATTTATAATTATTCTTTACTTAAAAAAAATATCACATTTATACAGTCATTTACTTTTATTTTTAATTCATAAACTGCAAGTTTGAAGTTTTCTATAATCCTTTCCCTCTGGGAAACTTTCAATACATTCGTGTTCTAATCAATTTGCTATAAGCATCCTAGGCTCAAGTGTTTTGTTTAGGATTAGGTACGCCCACCTTGGTTTTGCAAAGCCAGAAGCGCAAGGGATTTGAATTGCATTGATCAATCTCGTCAAGTTGGCCTTAACCGGTTGGATATCCTAGCATCAAGCAGGCAAAAGGCTTGTAGGATTCCAATCTGCGGTTTTGGGAACCAACAGATTGGCGACTCTACTAGGGAGAGTTGCAAGACAAACTCTTAAGAGTTTTTGATTTCAAGATCAATAAGAGTTAGGTTCTATTTAATTTGTTGAAACATTTTGATATATTTGAAATTCTAAATTGATAAGTTTTTTACAGTACATTTAATTTCCTTGAAGATTTCAATCTCTTGTAATTATTTCATAAATTTTTAATTGCTTTATGAAGATTTGATATTGTAGGAGCATTGTATATTTTTTCTTTAAGCTTTTTCTGCAGATTCGATCTTTGGTGAGATATACTCTGCTAGAAGGAAGAACTCAGATTTTTGAAGACAATTTATTTCTTCTATTTGGAGGTGGTGACTCTATTGTATTTTGATTCGTACTTTAACAAAAGGAGTGCCCAGATCATCAGTGACTCTGCTAAGGGAGTATACTCAGAAGGAAATGGTGGATGGTCTTTCAAATGTATCGATCACTTGAAAGAAAGTCTTTTATTCCAGGCATTAGGCCATTGGATTTCAGCAAGTTTGATTATGAACCTAGCAAGTTATCTCCAAAACTTTCACAACTTGTACCAAATTTCCATGGAGAATGGGATGAATTGACAATTCAACATTTGGGATGCATTCTACACATTTATAGAAGATTATGAGATTTGTTCAGAAGATCAAGTGATGAAGTTGTTTGCCAGAACATTGAAAGACAATGCAAGACAAGTGTATGAATCATTACTCACACAATGTATCTCATCTTGGAAAGAATTTGAAAGATGGTTTCTATCTAAATTTGATGATGCAAACCATGAAGAAGAGATGTGTTAGGAAAAATATGAAAATCAAAGCTGCAACATGGAAGAGGACCTTGATATGTCTTTACTTAATGCCTTTTTCAATAAAGAAAGATATGAAGGCAAGACTTCAACACATTTGCTTTTGAGGATGATGAACACTTATCATGAGATTCCGTCGAACCTCAAACCTCCTTACAAGGAACTTCTAAACAAAATTCTTGAGTTGAGAATCTCACCAAAGGATCCTAATGTAAAGCTTCTTTTCAGATATGGGATCAAGCTATTAAAGATGGAGCAAAGGATACTAAAGTAATACAAGAACATAATGACGTTTCAGATTCAAATGTAGAAGAAATCGAAGAAGAATCCAATCATGATGAAACTGGTAAGGAATTAGATTGTGAAGAGGATTCTCTCAGTGTGGATGAGATTTCGAACTTGTTAGATATGGAATATCAAAAGTATATTGAAAAGGGTGATCAAGTTTTTCTTCCTATACGCAAAGAAAATCAGATCAAGGAGAAACAAATTGATATGTCCTATGAAACATTTAATAAACAAGAAAATCTATTCATCTCAACAAATCCATATCACTTTCATGAGGAGGAAAATAATGAACCAAAAGGGGCATACACTTCTCAGAAGGACATATTTGTTGAAGATGTGCATTGTGGTCCAAGTATAGAAAGAGATATGTTTGGATACAATTTCAAAGAATGTTCAGATCCTATATATGATGACTTTAACACAAGGGAATGAAGAATATAGTTCTTATATATTTCTAGATTTTGAAGACAATGTGAACATCTGTGAAAAGAAAGAAAATGCATCCATGAAGGATTACAAAATCACTTCAGATCTTTTATGCAGTGAAACAATAGAGAATCTGGACATAATATTTTGTGAAAGTGAAATAGAACAGCATGAGAAAATGTCTGATGAAGGATCTCACGGAGATATGCATGAGCATTCTATGCTTAGTCCATTGTTTGAAGAAGATTTTTTATATCAAATATATCAGCACTAAGATAACATGCATAAGGATGATTCTGAAAATAATGAAAATCATAGCATGAGTGGAGAAATATATTCAGAGGAAGAGCCATTTTCCAATCCATTTTATGATCAATCTTTGCATTTAAAATGTGAAGATGAGATGGAATTGAATGTACATAATGAGGATGTGTTGGAAGTTAGCCCTAAAAAAAATTCAAATATCTCAATTGATCAGATTTTTGATAAAAGAGAAGTAATAGTTTCTGATTGTGAGCAGTTTTCAAAGCCCTTTTATTATGAGGAACAACATCTAGTGTATGGAGATCAAGTAAGTTGTGCAGGAAAAGTTAATCTGGATGCTTGTATGACTGATCAAGAGTATGACTCAAGGGATTTTCTGTATAGTGAGCAACACAGCGTACATGTGGATCTCTCAAAGGTTAAACAAGAGCAAAGCACTGGCACCTCCAAGGAGGTCACCCATCCCAATATTACTCTTGCTTGAGTGCACTTAACTACGGAGTTTCCTCCATGGTTAAACCCACTCAGCGTCAAACCCCATTTGCAAAATCTTCACAAAGGGTTGTGCCTTATGAATCATTCATTGCATAGCCCCTTAAACTTATCAAACCTTCACCAAGTGTTGTGCCATATGAACCATTCATTGGATAGCCCCTTAAGCTCATCAATTGATAAGTTTAAGGGGCTATCCAATGAATGGTTCATAAGGCACGACACTTGGTGAAGGTTTTGCAAATGGAGTTGCAAGAAAAGTGGGTTTAACCATGGAGGAAATTCCGTAGTTAAGCATGTTCAAGCTGGAGTAATATTGGGATGGGTGACCTCCTGGGAACTCCCAGTGCTTCACCTCTATAAGCATCACCTAGATCCAATGAGTACTAAGTGTTCCATTCATTCGCATGAGAGATGGATTCGTGTGAATCACTACTCATGAAACATGGGTCAATGAGTTTGACTCAAAAACTACACAGTTAAATCCTGATAGCAATATCACATCCTGATACAGCCGCATGAGTGTAAACAGAATTAATGATTATAAATTTAAAGATTAAGGTTTTAAAGGGTGGCGATTGAAATGAGGTGCCCATTTATGAAAAGGTGGCTACTTTTAAAGACACCACACTTCACAATGAATCCAATTATATGAGAGACTACCACAATGGAGGAAAGGCAATAGGCAGCAACAAAGTAAGATCGAATAAAATAAACCAGTGTTCAAGCTAATAACATTAAAAACTCATAAACTAGTGTGTCTGTATATATATCCACACATGTATGTCTCTCTGTGTATGTATCACCCAGCAGTTACATATCTATTAGATATTGTGATACTTGATATGTACATATTGCATTATCATATGATTTTGATAACTCATTATATGTCTTTATTTGATAACAAGTATGAATGTATGTACACCATAGTTCCAAAAATCGCCATGAAATCGCTGAAATCGCCGAAATCGCGATAAGATTCATGGCTCCCGATTTTTTTGGAATCGGAAATCGCTGGTGGCAATTTTTTCGCGTGAATCGCCTGAATCGCCAAAATCGGAGATTCATGGCAAAAATCGCCAAAATCGCCATCGTGAATCTCCAGAAATCGGCCGCGGCAGCAAGGATAGAAAGTTCAATTTTTAAAAAAAAACACATGTTTTATTTGCTTTCTAAATTGACTTTCCTCTTTGTTATAACCCTAAAGAGCCTTCTATTTGCTTAGTATGAGTAGAAGAGAGGAAGAGTGAGAGAGAAGAAGAGAAAAGAGAATCCATAGGTTTCCAACCGGCAAGAAGGAAGAGCACCAAAGAGATCAGAAGTCCATTTGGGGAGGCCATAAATTGCATTGGGAGCATTAAGGAGTCAATATCAACACTCCTCAACTCATTTGCAAGAGGTAAGTGTTGGTTTTTTTTTTGCATGTTAGTGTAGTATGCATTTTTTGTTAAATTTTTTTAGTGTTCATTTGCAAATCTTGAATGTTTTTTATTTTTAGTTTTACTAAATTGCAAACTAGGGTTTGTTGTTTTGTAGTTTTTGTTTATTAGTTGCAAACTTTGATTTTTTACATGAATTTTTTTATTGCAGCAGCCCTTTGCTTTCATTTTCCAATTTCCACAATGGGTAAAAAAGATGAATGCTGGAAATATAATGAAGAGTTTCCTGGGAGAACCAAATATCAAACAAAATGTATATTTTGCAAAGAAAAAATAAATTCGGGAGGTATCTATAGATTGAAATACCACATTGCTGGCATACCTGGCCATGATGTCACAGTTTGCACTCAACAAACCGCTGAGGCAAAACGCTCTTGTTTAGTAGCATTAGAAAAAATTGAACAAGACAAGTTGACTAAGAAAATGCAACTTGAAGGGTTAAGAGGTATTGGCTCCCGTGCTCCCACATCCGCAACCGCATCTACATCTGCAAGTGCATCTGCATCAGCTTCCGCATCCGTAGGTTGTGTTGGGGAGGGTTCTTCTAGGCCTCCTTTTCATCCTAGTGCTAGTGCTCATGTGAGTGTTAGTGGTAGTCGGTCTCATACTGAGACAGAGTCCAACACCAACCTATTGCGGCCTAGAGTGCGGAAAAGCAGAATGGATAGTTACTTTGTGCCCCGCACTACTCCTGGCTCCCAACCCACGCTTGAGGGCATGGGTTTGAACAAGGAGATTCATGATGCTGCCAGAAAAGAGATTTGCAAATTCTGGTACTTTTGCAACATTCCATTTATTGCAGCCAGGTAATTGATTCTTTTTTCTTTGTTATCTTCAAAGTTAAAGTTAAAAGTAAAAGTAAAACTTTAATTATATCTACTTGTTTTATGATTTTAGTTTTTGACATCTAAATTTCTAATCAATATTATTATCTATTTGTGACAGGACTCCTTATTGGCAGAACATGATAGATGCAGTTGCCATTTGTGGTCCGGGGTTTAAAGCCCCAACTGAGGCTGAGTTGAGTGGATACCTCCTGGAGGAAATGGTTGAGGATATGAGGCATGAGCTTGAGGACAACCGAAAGGAGTGGATCGAAAAGGGTTGCACCATCATGACTGATGGTTGGACAGATAGGAGGGGAAGAACACTCCTCAATTTTCTTGTATCCTGTGGAGGTGATTGATCATTCTACTTTCCTACATACATAATTTTGAATCGTGATTGACTATTTCAAATTTTGATTTGTTGATTGCTAATAGTAATTATAATTCATTGTTTTGTTACTTGTAGGATATACCATGTTCCTCAAATCCATTGATGCTTCTGCTCATGTAAAAAACGCCACATACTTATGTGAGGTTATTGAGGAAGTTATAGCAGAGGTGGGGGAACAACATGTGGTGCAAGTGGTGACGGATAATGCAGCAAGTTATATTGCTGCAGGTAAACTTTTAACTTTTTAAGTTTTGAAAATAAATTTATTTGAATTTTGAACTTTTTCTAATTCTAACTTAGAATTTCTAAGTTTCCTAAGTTCTAAGTTCTAACATGTTTGAAATTTGAATTTCTAATTATCTTAAAATTGTTGTAGGAAAACTTTTGATGGAGAGGCACCCCACCATATTTTGGTCCCCTTGTGCAGCACACTGCCTTGACCTCATGTTGGAGGAAATTGGCAAACTTGAGTGGGTCAAGTCATGTGTGGAAAGGGCAAAAAACATATGTAAGTTTATTTATAATCATTCATTTGTCCTTAGCACAATGAGAAAGTACACAGGAGACAAAGAGTTAGCTCGTCCAGGGATCACGAGGTTTGCCTCGAATTTCATCACCTTGCAGTCCTTGTTGACATCAAGGGATGATTTGAGGAGCATGTTTGTTGGGCGGGAGTGGATTTCATCTTCCTATGCTACGACCACTGCAGGGATAGATGTGGTGGATTGCATATTTGATGATGATGGTTTTTGGAAACCTGCTAGAGAAATACTTAAGGTAATTTTATTGCAATTTAACATTTAATATTTTACAGTTTACTATGCTAATTGTTTAATGATTTAGTTTTACCTTATATTATTGAATTATTCTATGTTTAAGTTTTGACTCAAATTTTTGTTTTACTTTATATGTAGGCCACTGAGCCTCTTGTATCTCTCCTACGAACTGCTGATGGGGAGAAGCCCTCTATGGGCTACATATATGAGGGCATGGATAGGGCCAAGGAGGCCATTAGAGCTCAGTATGCAGGAGTGCAGGAGAAGTATGCCCCTATTTGGGACATCATTGATAGGAGATGGCAGAATCAGCTCCACAGACCCATCCATGCAGCAGCTTACTTTTTGAATTCGGCATTTCGTTTCCGTCCTAACTTCAAGGCGGATGAGGAGGTTCTCACCGGATTATATACAATGATCCAGAGGTTGAGTACTGATGAGGATAGCAGTGCTGCAATTATTGAGCTTGATAAGTTCAATAATAAAGAAGGGCCACTTTTCTCTAGCAGGGTAGCCATAGATGCTCAGGAAACAATACAGCCAGGTAAAAATTAAATAATATATTCAATGTTCATGAATCTAGATTCTAAACTTAAAGTTGATTATGTAATTTTAGAGTTAACTTGTAATTTGTAATTTGTAAATGAGACTAATTATTTTTATTTTCCCTTATTTCAGATAGATGGTGGCAAATGTTTGGGGCCACAACCCCAAAACTTCAAAAAATTGCCATTCGTATTCTGAGTCAGCCAAGCAGCGCTTCTGGATGTGAGCGCAGTTGGTCCATGTTCGAGCACATCCACTCGAAGAGGAGAAACAGGTTGACAGTGCAGAGGTTGAATGATCTTGTCTTCGTTCATTACAACCTCCGTCTTAGGATCAGACAGATTTTGGGCACTGACTCCTCTTCGATCATTCTGGAGGAGATTGATCCAGAATCAGAGTGGCTCACAGAGGTTGTAGATCCAGTCTTCACTGAGGAAGACCGTGCGTGGATTGACCAGGTGGATATAGAGGCTGAGGCAGCTAGAGCACGTTCTTCAGGCATTGGTAGACGCACACGTGCACGCACAGACACAGGCCCTAGCGACATTCGTGAGCCCATCTTATATGCGGGAGATATGGCTCGACAGTCCTATAGGACCTACATTAGACGCCTTGCTACTAGGCAGACTGGATACTCAGAGGCTGAGGCTGAGGCTGTAGCCGAGCTTGAGGATGATGTTGAGGATGATGATGACTATGAGCCTGAGGCTTGAGCTGGAGCCTTGTTTTTATATTTTGTTTACAGATATTGATACTGAATCATTGATAGACATATGTTTCAAAGTTTCAAACTTTCATGGATCTTCATCTTAGATTCTTACATAAATTTATGATTTGATGTCTTATGGATCATCTTACATACATTCTATGATTTAAATCATTATGATCATTTGATTTCTATTTACTTCAGCTAGCCTACAATTTACATTTTAGAATCTTAGATAACATAGTTACGTATGTGATGGATTTTATGTTTCATGTTTATGTATGTTAAGTTTTAACTTCTATTTGATGATGTTATAGTGTGCTTAAGTTATATTCAATATAGGGTGCATGAAATAAGTTTTAAATTGTTAAAATCTTTAAATTTAAAGGGTTTTTTCAAATTTGCCGATTCATCGCCGATTCATTGCCGATTCATTGCCGATTCACGATTCGATTCGGCCTTGCCGATTCCGATCCGATTCCGATTCACGTTTCTTTGATGTACACATTCCCTTGGTTCTATCATGTCCCCAAATTTTAATGTAATAATTAAATTTAATTAATTAATTATTTGGTCCCAGAATTTAAATAATATAATAAAAAGAGCTTTAATTAGTTACTTTAATTAATTAAGATGGGGCCCAAGTTAATAGTATGTGTATTTGTTGTTCCGATTGATTTAGTATATCTCGACCCATTTTTATTTAATTGTTTCCATAGGTGTGGCCGTTAGCTATCTTTGTAAACCCTCGCGAAGTTCCTCCAAAGGGTATTTAAGCCAAGCATATTAGTAGTAGTTGGTATGCGATTTTGATTATTCTTCTTTGTATTGCGAATTCTAGTTGGGATTCTCTGTTGTTCGCCATTTTAGAAGTGAAAGATCATCCCTACTTGGCTATTCTGGTTTAGGTGGGATTTAACCCTCACCCTATTCCATCTTGGTATTACTTGCTCGGGTCTAGCAAATTCACGCACTTTGTTTGCAATTAAAAATATTGTTCAGTGAATCTCTATCAATTCTATTGGTAACTATCTTGTTCCAGCAATTTACTTCTATTCATTGGCGTAGGAGGAATTGGCAATCCATCACCCACAGTCTCCACCGTACCATCACCCACAGCCTGCATTGTATGGACTCCTTGCCTCTACTATACAGTCGTACGACCTACCCAAACCATACATCACTGCCCACACTATACAAACTAATTTGCTTCCCCAACTTGACCATTGTATGGCTTTCTAAGTCTACCATATGGACATCCTCTGTCCACCTCCAAATTCCCAACATCTCACCATACGGCCTTTTGGTTCTAACCGTACAACATCCCACTTCAACCGTATAGCTTCCCACTAAGATTGTATGGCCTCCACAATTGTTTCGTCATTCAAAACAAAGGGGAACGAAAACATTACTAGCACAGGCAACTTAGGCCGAGTAGCATGGGCAACTCCACCTTGAGGCTATGTAGCACAAGCAACTGAGGCTGTGTAGCACAGACAACTCCACCCTAAGGCCGTGTAGCACGGGCAACTGAAGCCGTGTAGTATGAACAACTCCACCCTGAGGCCATGTAGCACAGGCAACTGAGGTCGTGTAGCACGGACACCCTAAGGTCGTGTAGCACGAAGAACCACACTAAGGCCATATAGCATAGGCAACTGAGGTCGTGTAGCACGAACAACTCCACCCTGAGGCCGTGTAGCATGAACAACTCCACCCTAAGGTCATGTAGCACAGACAACCCCACCCTGAAGTCGTGTAGCACAGACAACTAAGGTTGTGTAGCATGGGCAACTAAGGCCATGTAGCACAGGCAACTCCACTCTGAGGTCGTGTAGCAAGAGCAACTCCACCCTAAGGACGTGTAGCACAGACAATTGCCTTTGGGCCGTGATCACCTTCAGGCTGACTTCACCTTCAAACCATTACAATGGTTTTTAGGCTGAGTTCACCTTTGGAACATTAAATGGTATTAGAGTTGGTGATCTTGCCAGCCTACTGGGATGACTGAGAGATTTTGGTATTTGGATCACACTATGGCACCAAACAACGATGGAGATTGGTGGTTGAAGGCACTACAAAAGATTGGCAAAGAGCTCAGCGAGGGTGTTGATCTTCCATTAGATATATTGAAAGTATGTTTGCGTGAGGTGAACCAATTACCTTCAAGATTTATACAGAGAATCCTCTCGTCGATCAAGGATGTCTTAAGTCAACCAAGGCTTTTGAGATACCATGACAAGGAAAAAAGGTTGGTAGTTGCAGCATACTCAGTGAGGTCTTGAGAATTTCGGCTCCTAAAGCATCGTATAATGATACCACTATGATAAAGATATTGCATTTGATAGTTGACATCTTTCAAAGTCTTGATGATTTCAGTAGTGACCCTTTTGGTAGGAGATCTACAATATTAGAGAATTGTGCAAGTGTCAAAGTAAGTAACCTCCTCTTAGATCTCGAATTGCAAAATTTGCTGCATGATATGTTCCATCACTTCTTGGTCACCATTAAGGAAAATCATGATGCTAAGATTTCAGTTGCTATGGAGAGTCTTATGAATTAGTCCATTGAAGAGATGGATGAAATATCCCAACCCATCACATCTATGTTATGGGTTGTTTGAAATCTAGAATGTATCCCCTCTGTAGCTATATATAGATTGGTCAGTAATGTTTTCAAGCATTGTGAAGAAAAGCTAATATCTCATTCGCACAAGTGGAAGAAAATGGATGACAACAATAAGGCTGATGCATTACGTGAGGAGAATGAAGGCATGATTACAGGGCTGCTCTAGGAGGATTTGCTAAATCTTTCTCCTACACCAACATGGGGAGAACATATAAAAAATGACGATGTTACCTGCATGGACTTTCTGAAGACATGGACGAATTAGGTTGTCCCTATCACCGAAGTTGTGCCCGAGGTTGTGCCCGTCACTGAGGCACTTTCTATCGAGGAGGTTCTATCAATTGCCAAGGTTGTGTTCATCATAGAAGTTGTATCTGTTGTTGAGTCTCAATCTATCATCGAGGTTGTGTTTGTTTCTAAGGTTGTGTCCGTTATCGAGGTCGTGTTTGTTGCCAAGGTTGTGTGTCTGTCACCGAAGCTATGTCCATCATCGTGGTCATGTCCGTCGCCAAGGTTGTATGTTTGTCGCTATGGTTGTATCCGTCACCATAGTCATGTTTATTGTCATCACCATCGTCGTGTCTATCATTGTAGTTGTGTTTGTTTTCATCATGTTCGTCACCGTCATTGTGTCCGTTGTTGTTACCGTCACCATATCCGTCATCATCATTGTGTCCGTTGTCGTCATCGTCGTTGTCTCTGTTGCCAAGGCCATTGTCATGTCTGCCACCATCATGTTTGTCACCATCATTGTGTTTGTCACCAATGTCGAGTCTGTGTCTGTCATCTAGTTTGTGTTTGTCATCATAGTTGTGCCTATCGTCATTGTCACGGTCGTCTCTATCATCATTGTGTGTCTTTCATTGTAGCTACATTTGTTGCCATTGATACGTTGCTCGTTGTCAAGGTTCTATCCGTTGTCGAGGCTTCAGTCAAGATTCTATGTACCATCGAGGTTTTATCTACAGCTAAAAATTTGTTTGCTGCTGAGTTACTCTCTATCAAGGGTTTCTCAGCAAAGGCTCCCTTCATCGAGGTACTTATGGTCGAGGTCCCCTTCGCTGAGTTACTCTCCATTAAGGTTCCCTTCACCAAGGTACTCTTTGTTGAGGCTCCCGTCGTTGCAACACCCTTCGCCAAGGCTCCTGTTGCCAAGGTACTCATGAACAAGCCCCCCTTTGTCGACATTCTCACCACTGAGGCTCTCTTTGTCAATATTTCGTCTATCAGGAATATAATAGTGGTCGTTGTGATTGTCTCAGTGGCTAAGTTTGTGCCAGCATTGGCGTCTGTGTGTATGATCTTACCCAAAGAGATTTTTGAACATAATGACATGAAAGATTTCCTTGATTTGCGTCATTGGGATCATGTTAAAGTGCATGACAATGTTAACATCAAAATGGCACAGCAAATGCCTAACGACGGTGTGGTACAAGGGAGGTTTGATGACAATTCACTCATCTCGCCTGTGTACTTGGTTTGGGATTCTGGTACTGACAGCAAAACCAATGTTGAAGTAAACACCCATAATGCTCTTAGTGTGTGTGATGAGAGCAAGGCTGCTAATTTACAAGAGAGCGTGGATAATAATCTGGAGTCACATAAATGGAATCATGAACCTAAAGAATAGGGCAAAGGTTGTTTGCAGGAACAATTGCTACTGTTGATTGATGGAGTCTATCCTCCAACCATGCTCAAGGTATAACTGCAATCTTTCAAAGGGACTTTTGCGCAAAAGAATTAGGGTCTCCCTAAGTTATGAGTTTCCAGAAGAGATTGATGAACATGATGGCATCAATGTATTTTATGATTGGCATCTTTGGGATCCTGGTGACTCAAGACATGACAATATTCATATCAAAGTGGATTAGTGAAAGTTTGATAGCAATGTGGTGCTACGAAGGATTGATGTCATTTCACTTGTCTCGCCTACACATTTGATTTGGGACCTTGGAGATGTTGTCATTCCGTATTATGATGGATTGCTTGAGGGCAAACAATCTTTGGGCAGCGAGGATTTGTCATGTCCCCAAATTTTAATGTAATAATTAAATTAATTTAATTAATTAATTGGTCCCAGAATTTAAATAATATAATAAAATGACCTTTAATTAGTTACTTTAATTAACTAAGATGGGGTTTAAGTTAATAATGTGTATTTGTGGTTCGGATTGATTTAGTATATCTCGGACCCATTTTTATGTAATTGTTTCCATAGGTGTGGTCATTGGCTATCTTTGTAAATCCTTGGGAAGTTCCTCCAAAGGGTATTTAAGCAGAGCATGTAGGTAGTAGTTGGTATGCGATTTTGATTATTCTTTTTTGTACTACGAATTCCAATTGGGATTCTCTGTTGTTCGCCATTTCGAAAATGAAAGATCTTCCCTACTTGGCTATTCTAGTTTCGGTGGGATTCAACCCTCACCCTATTCCGTCTTGGTATTACTTGCTCGGGTCTGGAAAATCCGCACGCTATCTTTGTTTGCAATTATAACTATTGTTAAATGAAGCTCTATCAATTCTATTGGCAACTATCTTGTTCTAGCAATTTACTTATGCTCATTGGCATAGGAGGAATTGACAATCCATCACCCACTGTCTCCACTGTACCATCACCCATAGCCTGCATTGTACAGACTCCTTGCCTCCACTATACAGTCGTACAGCCTACCCAACCAATACATCATTTGTCATGTCCCCTTCTCAACACTAGATAGTTGGGTGCCAGTTTAATCTATCTCCGCATCCGGATAGATTAATAACATTATTTAACAGGATGCCTACCAGTCACAACAGGAGTTTGATTTAATTTACTTCAAAACTTTATTAAAGTAAGTGGAATTAAGTCATTTTAATGTTATAAAGTTATTTACTTTATAAAATGACTTTAAGTGACTACAGGACAAAATTGAAGTTTTAATCCCACATTCCTTGTTCCTTGTGTTTTCCCTCACTTCGAGGCTATAAAGGAGAGCTTGCATTGGGATTAACAACACACAAGAAATTTATGAAATCAAATATTCCAAGTTCTGGTTGCTTTGATGTGACTGGTCTGAGACTTTGAGGACGAAAACCCTCAAGTCTGAAACATTAAGGAGCTGGACGTTACCCCATGCTTCCTTTAAATTTGCAGTTGAATGGTTTTGGGCAGAATTGGCAAGGATTGAGTTTCCAGTTCAAGCAGTAAAGTAAGTACCATTGTTTTTTTTGCATTTGGAGTATTGAATACAGCTGGTACTATATAGATAGCTGGGCAGTCCATGACAGTAGGGTGATTTCCATTGGGTCTGAGAAAACGGCAGATAGACAATCCCTTGCTACATCACAAGGAAACAAAGCTATCATAAACGTTTTGCTTGTTACCACATTTTTTAAGCAACCCGACTAGTGTTGACTGGAATAATCTGGATGTCTTTTAGCAGGGTCAGTTCTAACGCAGGTGGTCTTCTACTCCCATTTCCAGCAAGGACATAGCCATTACTGGTGAAGAAAATGCCTAGGGGTCGGCGTATAACCTACCATAGTGAAACTCGGGCAGTTTTTTATATCGTGTGCTTGATATATTTGGTCAGAGATGGGTATTGACATCACGTGTTTCCAAGCCATCACAGCAAAATGCACTCGCAACAGTTCTGAGAGGGTCTTAAGGCAGCGTGTAAGCTTGTGCAAACTACAATAGCCATCTCAGTAGGAAGTTCGAGCAGCTGGAGACTGTCACGTCAGACAGTGAGGTAAATACTGGGCGTTCAATAGTGGCTGAGTCTGATACAGGGAAGAAGTGAACCTTCTATGTAATCATCAAAGACCGAAGTCAGGCATACACACAACTCCAAGCAGTATTCTCAAGTAGTCGGGTCTGTTTCTATTCCCTTTTGCATTTATGGTTGATTATTTGCACTGAATATTGTCATTATCAGAAGTACCAGTCGGTATATTGTTCATCATATTTGCTGTTCCTTAATTAAAAGGTTGTGTTTACTTTGAAACTTGGCCTAGCCTTCATATGGGAATTACACATTGAATATAGTTCAATCTCAGATTTCAAATGCATAAACCTTAACAGTAAATTAATTCCATACTGTACCTTGCTGAAAGAGACAGTCAGTGAGTGCTAGACAACTGTTTGACGATATTTATTTAGAGCAATTTCAGTGTACTGTTGTAGGGAGTTAACCAAGAATATTACATCATTGCCCACACACCGTACGGACAAATCTGCTTCCCCAACTTGACCACCATACGGCTTTTTGAGTCTACCATACAAACATCCTCTGTCCACCTCCAGATTCGCAACATCTCCTCGTACGGCCTTTTGGTTATGACTGTACAGCATCCTACTCCAACCGTACAACTTCCCACTAAGACCATACAGCCTCCATGATAGTTCCGTCATTCGAAACGTAGGGGAATGGGTACATTACTAGCACAGGCAACTGAGGCCATGTAGCACAGACAAGTCCACCCTGAGGCCGTATAGCATAGGCAATTGAGGTCATGTGGCATGGACAACTCCACCCTGAGGCCGTGTAGCACAGGCTGTTGGTTCCCAAAACCGTAGATTGGAAATCCAAGAGCCTGCCACTTCTCCGATAGGATTCCGCAATCAATTCTGGCCAACAAACGGGAATACTTCTCGATTCCTCTACACTTTAGGCTCCACTACACCTAGGCGGGTAAACCTTTACCTTCAACGCTAACTGTCTGGTTCAAGGCTTTTCTATAGTGAATTTAAACTTTGGAGTTCTCCGGATGGCAAGGTCCTCAAACTCAATCAAAATAGGATTGAATATTGAATGTTTGAATTGTATAATATTTAATTTGATGCTTGTAGGAAGTTATAGATTTTCTGACTTCAATAATAGAAAGACCAGTGCCTCTACTCATCCGGGCAATAGAGTCAACTTCAATGAATTATCACCTACAACTTTATAATGTTTTACACGCTTTACTGCCAACAATTAAATAATCAAGATGCGACAGATCAAATATATAAGCAATCTTAAATTAGTCCAGATTGAACGTTAACTCCTTTGGTAAGGAGACAAATTGAACATAGATACGGAAACAATTTAATATTTCACAATATCTGTAATGATCAAAATTAAAGCGCTAAATGACCATGTCTACTTATCTAACATTAAAATTGTAAACAGAATTTCCAAAAAGAATTATAAAGGATGATTCATCTACAGTTTAAATCTCCAGCCTTTAATAATAAACAAAGAACATTTTATTTTATTATAAAAATTAAATAATAGAATTTATATTACAAAGTCATAATATTGCTCCTTGTCCCTCCATAAAATAATAAAATATAAAATACTTTCTCCTAAGAGAATATGGATGTGAATGTTTGAATATTGAATATGTCTTGTTCTGTAATGAAATAACTCTCCTTTATATCTTTATTTGACATAGGAAATGACTTTTCAAGATGAACCGCCATGTCTCTTAAAATATTTTCTACTTTTAATTAAATACATCCCTTTATTTTTGTTTATTGTTTTTCTTATCGAGGATGGTAATTAAAATACTTTCTTTCACAACATAATCTAAAGTGGGCCTTTGTCTTTTATCGTTCTTTACATCGGTTATGACCTGGACTTCGATTCTTTCCGAAATGCATATATATCATAACTATTACCAAAGCCTACCTTCCACATTGCGTAGCTTGGCTTTAGAAACTTGTATTTGAATTATATCTTCATAGTTTTGTAATATACTTGGCGGACATTACTTTTATTAAGATGAAGATCTGACGGTACTCCTGTCTCCGCTAGGATTGACGCTTATGAAACTGCTAGGGCCTTGACTGATCGTCATCTTTTGCGAAATTTCAATCTATCCACTGAATAATATTCAAGCAATATTAGTGTTCAAATATTCATCTATATTGTCATTACAAATGGATGATGTCCTTCATACGATGGATGTTTCAAAGATAGACACGTGGGTAACTTCAACACTCCATTTGTCATTTTATCTTCCACTCCCATCACACTTCACCAGATGCTTCTTTTGCCGAAAGTCTTTATGTTATCGTGCCCTCTTATTTTATGGATTACCGATGATGTTGTTTGCCTTTGGCATATTATACTGTGCATTCCATATATATTCGTTTCTATAGCCTTTTGTGGATGATGTGAAAAATTATCATTTGCAATACATATCAGTGCTATATCGAAATCTTGCAATAATTAAATAAGAAGCATCTGATAAATGAAGCGACCAGTCCAGTTGCTTGCTTATCCGACATCATAGAGGAAAAGCAAAGATAAAAGTTTAAGATTCCAACAAAAATAACTCATGAGTTGGCGTCATATTTTAATACCCTCGAGACCAGTCAATGGCTTCCAACAAACATTGCATTCGAATACAATCATCCAACGCACAAAGCAAGCATTGGATTTGAACACACCCTTTATACTTTGTTAATTCTGAAAAGAGACACGCGACTGCCATACTCTATCACTTCTAAACAAAGACACCACTTCTGAACAGAGGATATAAATATCATCTATATACAATATTTGAGTGAACTCAATATGTTGTATTTCCACTTGTCCGTTATTATCACTGGAGATGGAGCCAGTAATCACCATGTTGTGAATCTCAACATGAAGATAGCACGCCGCTGCTATAGTCCTTGACTTCTATATAATATTCAATGGCACTGAATCTGCTGCTGCAAGTTAGTTTCAGGCTCCGTGTTTTCTTATATTGGTTATTATGTAGTCTCTCAGCTATGAAGCAAGCATCTCCAAACCTCCAAACTTCTGTCATTTATGTATGCAGCCTTCATCAGCGTCTTGAAAATTGGAAAGTGCACACAAATGGAGGGCTAAAATTTAGAGCTCCATCATAGGCAACTGAGGCCGTGTAGCATAGACAACTCCACCGTGAGGTCATGTAGCACGAACAACTCCACCCAGAAGTCGTGTAGCACGGACAACTGAGGCCGTATACCACAAGCAACTGAGGTCATATAGCATGGCCAACTCCACCCTAAGGTCATGTAGCATGAACAACTCCACCTTGAGGACATGTAGCACAGACAATTGCCTTTGGGCCGAGATCAACTTCAGTCCAAGTTCACCTTCAGACCATTACAGTGGTTTTCAGGCCGAATTCACCTTTGGAACATTACAGGATCTAATGTATGATTAATAATGAAATAGGAAAGTATGATTATGGAGGGGAGATGGGGCGGCATATAAGGAATACAAGTAGCAAAAAGGTCCATTCAAGTAGTGGTAACCCCAAGTGGGGCTGTAAGATTGAAAGGCACATATGTTTTTTGTGAGCTCTTGGGCTTGATGGATAGGCTCAATGCACCTTGTATGATCTCCCATATGCATCATAATGAGGATGGATTCTTGGAAAAAGTCTTAAAGGAATCTTGTGTACGTTAAGAAAGGTGATCTCATGTACATTAGGAGTATTATAATAACTACAACTCTCTTTGGAGCATTGTTGAGTTATATGCTTATTTATCTATGGATAACTAAGCTGGTTGCACGCTCTAAATCAAGGTGTTAATCCACACCTCGTTTAGGAATTCTAGCGTAAATTAAGTTGAGTCCTAACAGGGGAAATTGCAAATAATTAAAAACTGACAGTTGCACACCCACGTTTACCATTTTAATACATACATGATGAAAATCAAATAAGTGCATAAGATAACCAGCTCAAGAGATAATTACTCTACCTGTGAAGCATTAAGATTTTCTCCCCCACTTGCCATGGCAACTGTTCCAATCTTTGAATGCTTAAGTTCAGGATGAATCTCATCACCAAAAAAGCGTGCCTGTTCTCCATAAAGAAATCTGTACATATGTGACACATTGAGAGGCATACTGTTATTTTAATTCATAAGCATTCTTAAGAAATCAACGACCAACTTTTTCACTGGAAGCAATAGCAATCAAAGCGGAGCAATGCAATTAGTTAAGTCAATCATTTGGTTGCCTTCATGGAACACTTGTAAATTTATGTCCTACAAACACCATAATATATTTGAAAAAATAGGAATCCTTAGCAAAATATAGTTCCAGTTTGAATATCAGGATGCTTGATCAGTAAAACAAAATAAGGAAGCACCCGTAGATTATTTCACAATGTCACCTACTTTTACTAACTATTGTCTACCTGTTGTTTCTCCTGTAGAAATCACAATGATATTGATTAAAACTTTATCAAATCACTTCTCAACCATAAGAAGCATCTTAACAATTAAGAGTCCAATGTTTTGCATCAAACTGAAAATTTGAAAAAGAAAGACACCGGCTGTGACATACTAGAAAGTTATTTAATGTGGTAGAAGATATCAGATTCTGTATATCAAGAAAGATAATTCGACAAGGCCACATAGATTACCATTGATAGTGTAGAAGCATAATAGCATGCAGAGCAAATAATGTTTGTGGCAGTAATACTGATGTATCTTCAGAATATGATAATTATAGCAACTGACTTAGTACGGTAAGATTTACAACCACATAAAAGAATGAGGTCGTATAGTAAAAGATATTTCTAGAAAAAAAATTATCAAAATATTTAAAAGAAAGCAATTGTGTTGAGCTTGAAAAAAGGTAGGAGACGTAAATTGTGAATCTTTATTTTCCATCTGTATACATGCATTTTAGAAACCATAATGAATGTACTATGCAAAATGTACTTTTGTCTCAATAATTTTGTATTATAAACCTTCAACTCATTTCTTACAGTGAATATTTCCAGGAATAAGTATAGAAAAATATTCTTACTTTTTTAAAACATGGGTTGGAGGATCTTAAACACAAGAGTATCAAAGCTTTCAAAACAGACAGCGAAACCTCAAAAATGAGATATAGCATGACCAATCAGGATAAAGCCAGAACCTAAAGCATTAGTGAGCTGCATGTAACACTAAAGTTGATACAGCTAATAGTAATTTTGCACGGAACTACACATAAACAGTAGTGATATTAAGATATATTATTGTTTGTCCCAAGCTAAATGGACTCAGATTGTTTTTAAAACAATTAAAGGTACTTCTTTTTCTGTTAATAATAGCTCCATATCCACTGTGTATATGCAATGTGGTTTGATATAAGTCCAGCTTGTTGAGTTTTTTGGTAGCTGCAAGATAGATCTTCCACTTATAATGGTCCTCTGTTCAGCCTGTTCTTCATTCTGGTGCTGCAAGTTTTATTTTCGAGTTTGTTTTCTCTGAGTATCATTTTCTTTGGCTTTGTTTTCAAAGGCATCGTCATTCAGCTCCTTCAGCTGCAAGATAGATCTTCCATTTATAATGGTCCTCTGTTCAGCCTGTTCTTCATTCTGGTGTTGCAAGTTTTATGTTCGAGTTTGTTTTCTCAGAGTATCATTTTCTTTGGCTTTGTTTTCGAAGGCATCATCATTCAGCTCCTTCATGTCTTCTTTTGTCTTCATGTGACTTCAATTTTTCCTCTTGTGACTTAAGTAAGCATTCATGCTGATTACACATTAGTGTGTCATTCGTTGTTCGTTGTGCTGAGTTGGCATTGGGAGTTTATGTTCCGGCTTGATTATGATGCAGTGTCAGTTCCTCTCAGTGCCCTTCGGTGATTATTTATGATCTCAGAAAAGTTTATTATCAATGCCGCATCAATTCCTTTGTAAAGGTGGATGCTAGAGTTGCTTGCATCGCTTCAACTATGCTCGACATTATGTGTCCTCTTGTTCATACGTGATCAATTTGATTAGAAAAGAGATTATTATCCTGGAAATTCGCATGTGTGCCAGCCATCGTGTATCATCTGCAATTATGGCTCTTATAATTGGCGAAATCTGCAATATTGATTTTTGTTTGAATTATCAAAGGATTTGTTATTTTGTGACTGCCATAGTACTCACTGTTTGGAGTTGCCATGACATATCTCTGGAAGTTCTCAGAATTTTGGGTGATGCATTTCTGAGTCATTTACGTTCAGAAATAACAGATTTTATTCAATCTTCTCAAAGGTTAATGTGATGCTCGATGTACAAGTAGTATTTTATATATATTCTGTTAAAGTGTTTTATATATCTGAGTATCATGACTTCTGAAGGCTATACTCTGGTGAATGATTTGGCTCTGATCATTCAGTGATCATTGTATGTTTAAGATTAAAGTAAGGGGAAGAGCTTCTCTTTGTAATAGATTTGATAAACTGAATAATCAATCTTCCGTTGGCTGCGTTGTTTCCCTTGGTGAGGTAGGTTTTTCCCAGGATAACTTCTTGAGTTTCTCATTTGTTCTAGATTTTGCAATTTATTTGTTGCATTATCATATTTCTTGTTCATAGTTTAACACAGCTCTCTCTGCCTCCTTATATAAGATTACAATAGACTTATCCATTGTAGATAAGAACGACTAAACTAATAAAGCAAACTAAAGTCAGAACGAAATCCTAAGCTGAAAACAAATTGACCATTACTAGATAACAATTACATTGATATGATGACATTGTGATCCTTGATATCTATGTTGATGATCTTGCCATCATAGGCAGCCAGTGAAATTTGATCTCTGTTCTGCTTTTGGCCTGATTAATCTAGGCCTTCTACATTATTTCCTAGTTGTAGAATTCTAGCAACATGACCATCTTATTTCCATACACTGGGTTAAGTATGATACAAATCCTTGGGAAAGGTTTCATGGAACAGATTATAATCCTTCGATTACACCTATCAAGGTCAAGCTAAAGTTGTAATCCTCTAATGTTTCATCATTGGTCAATGAAGTCAATTTATAGACAATTGGTAGGCAGCCCCATTTATCTTGCATCCAAATAACCATATATGTTTTGCTATTAGTTAGGTTTCTCAGTTTCTCTCACAACCAAAGCTAATTAATGGGCAGGCAGATAACTTTGTTGAGATATGTCAGAGGAATTCTTTTGGACTTGTCTATTTAGCAGATTTTAGGTTGAATTTAACAAAGCATACAGACTATGATTGAAACAGATCAATTCATACTCAAAGATTAACTAAAACCTAAATTTTATTTTTGGCCTTAGCAGCTGTTTTATGACAGAGTAAGCTTCAGCATGTTGTAGCTTTATCTCCACTTAAGCAGAAGACAAAACATTTTCATTGTCACTTGCAAAGGAACATGGCCACCACTGCAAGTTCTGTGTGATCTACAACTTCCCAAACTACAGCTCCACTTTTTAATAGCAATCAAGACATCTGAAGTTGGTGAAAGATCATGTTTATCATGCTATCAACAAGCACATTGACAGTCTATCATCATCAGATTCAACACAGATGATCTTGGAGACATTTCTATCTTCTACTATATGTCTCAAAAGCAGTCTATTGATTGGACAACCAAATCCCTTGATTCTAATTTGTCAGTAGAAATTTGGAACAAACTTGGGTTTGTCTCTAGCTTGGTAATTAAGAGGGATATTAGATATATTATAATACATAGGCTCATATATGCAAGGTTTTTAATGCATGTGATAATGATATTATGAAAAATTAGTTGTCTCCAATAAGATGCCTCGTATGTATACAGGCATATAAAGTTCCTGACGTCGATGCAATAACATATCAATTATGCCTAATAAGGTAACATACAAAACATAAGTTACAATTACAAATGTAACTTCCTCATACATTAATAAATGTAGTAATGTACCATACAGATATTTGAGTGTGCCACACAATTCTATCTCAATCTCTATACAATAATTACTATAACAAAACCCTGGCATGTTAAGTGTGAGTATGACAAACCAAGATGAAGCATATATCAAAGTCCAATGGGGTGTCTTCAAAAGTTCACAACCTTTCAAAGGGTGAATCTCATTTTTATCATGAAGATCAAGAAACCAGTTGTGTACACACCACTCTCAAGCTAAGGCTAAAAGTGGTCTGATGCTTACAAAGTCACTTAAACAACCAAACTGGGCTGCAAGATAGTAAGAACTTTGCCTTGTTTGTATTGGTCACTCATCAACTCTACGACTAATGTTTCATGGAATCAAACAACAGTTGGACTTGCATAAATTTTGAATGCACAGATAATTAAAACAATGTTTATGAATCTATAACCTTTAATTTCCATTTCCTTGTTCCTTACTTTTCTGTTGAGAAAAACTTTGCAGAAGCATCAATTTGCAAGATGAGGCAACTGCTGACTCACAACCCCCACACAGGTTCTACATACTGCAGAGAGGATGCATGATCACCAAAGCAGGTCCTCAATTATTAGGCCAGTTGTGGGCCTGCCAATGGCATTCATACCTCTCAAAACAATGATGATTAAGAAAGAAGGAATCACAATGGTGGAGAGAGTAGAGCATTAAACTCAATCAAGGATCTGAACAAGCCCAAATTGAATATCTAAGTTAGGATGCCACTCAAGCATTGCAGTCAATAAAATGCAACAAACAAAAAGCAAGACATGGCAATTCATGTTGGGAATGTAGCTGTCATGTTAATTGTCAAAAAACATGAAGTTGCATCTTAAAAAATAGTATTTGTTATATATATAGTACCATGAATGACATTACAAGAGGGGATTAGAATATTTAAAAGGGTCATGTTATTTATGGGTTAGTTAATACTTATGATATGGTTGGTGGCTGTCAGTTAGTTAGAAAATATAATGTAATTGACAGCCAATATGAATAACACTTCACAAATAATGCACAGAACCCTTAACTCGTTATCAAAGCCATAGGAGCTTTCTTCTCCCTAACTAACAGTAATAGATTTACTTTTTGAGTTCAAGCATTTTATCCGGTCTGCCAATATTTAAATAGGTACAAAACAATTCCTGTAAGAATTAGTTGTAAAAACTGTTCCTATTGTTTTGGCTGTGATATTGGAACATTCCATGTGAATAAAATAACAAAAAACTGAAGTCCACAAAAAGTTGTAAGGTCATTAATTTAACATTATTAAACATCAGTACTGTGTATAAGATTGATTTTAAATTCATAAAAAGCACAATGAAGAAAATGCCATTACATTAAATTAAGACATGTATATAGCACACAAATGTTTTCAAAGAGGAACTTACTTATATATTGAGTCCCCACCCGTACCCTTTCCACTGGGATCACCAGTCTGGGCAATGAAATCCTTTTGTACTGAATGGAAAAGACAATTGTTGTAGTACTTGATTCTGCATAATATTTATAAAGAAAACGATAAAATTCAATGAGTCTTCAATTTGGAGCTTAAACATATATAAGGCACACATTCTAAAATGTTAAGTCCTAAATTGCTTAATTCATTTCCATATCAATACCAATGATAGCAAAGGTTATAACTTATATTCCAGTCTGCCAATCTGAGATAAACTAAGGAAAAATTATATAAGCAAGGAAACTGTGGGCGTTTCATGTCATGAAAATCACATCTATAATACTAAATGTTAAGTTCATTAATACCTTATAAAAAGTCAGAATCATTATCTGATCAGAAAAATCTGAAAAATTAAGAAAACAAAATAAATTAGACATTAAATACACAAACTTTTACAAAAGTGTATGAGGCTCCAATACAAACTTATGGCTAGAAGCTTTCAAACAAACTCGTGCTGAAATAATGGAAGTTGAAAATCACAAAATCACTTGGGGAAAAGGATTATAAAAATAGGCTTATTCCAGCTTGTGATTCTAAAGAAAAATGGAGGAAAAGCAACATTCCAACATAGATTTACTTCAGCAGGGTAATAATTCGAAAAAGACATTGATCTTGAGAAAGAAGAATCCTGCAATGCATCTAAAAGTGAGGTGTACATAACTCCCAGTGTTGTCAATGTAGAGATTGTTATCAAGCAGCCATATTCAGGGATGGGTTCTATTGGTGATACTTCAGTTGATCACAATGCTGACCCAACATCACACTCAAGGATTGCATGCATCAACTTGTAAGCTAATTTTGATGGTGAAATAATTCATACAAAGAAAGACAAATTAGAAAAAAAATTGTAAAATAGGTTAAGTTGGTGTGATGCATGGATAAGAAGACCCAAGGAAGCAAAGATAATAGCTTATCAAACAAAACATCTACAAAATTAACGAAAAGATTGCTCATATGGTCCTTCAAAAGCATGTTGTTCAGCAAAAGATTCTCAAGGATTGGGAGGTGGCATTCCAGAATGATATAAATGAAAGGTATGCCAAAGATAAAGTGAATAAGATCACTAAACTTTTTCTGCCAAATGGCTGATGCAGCAAGAAGATTGTCAAGTTGCACTTCCAGACATTTCAGTAGAGGAGCAAGCATATGTTGAGCCAACCGAGATTTTCAATGCTCTCGTGCCATTTCTTCTGAAAGTTTACAAAGGAAACACAAAACGAGGAATTTGGTCCTAAAGGTATTATTGCTTCTACAAATGACAATGAATCTGATTCTTCATGTGGATTTGCAAATGGAGAGGAATACATTGATCTCATGATTATGCTAAGATTGGAGGATATGCTGATCTGGAGCTCACTTAATCAGCATCTAATGGAGGTATGACTGTATTTGACAACTCATTAATTGAGCAAATAGCTATCCTAAGCTCAATGCAGGAATTCAGAAAAGGTTATAACTGTCAGATAGCTGATCCCGATTATTATGGCAAGCATGCAAATAAGAAATTTCGTTGTCTGATGTTGGTTATGATCAAGGACCCGCTGCATTGCAAAATTTAAGGATAAATAATTGATCGCTGAGAAAAAGGCTGTTCGAACCCTAAGTTTTTTATATAACACACAAGTTCATTGAATACATTTTTTACATAGCTCCACATGATGAAAGATAAAGGTTTCAATGGTTGGTATAACTATATTGAATCTGCAAACAATCAAACATGCCTTAGAATGAATAAAATCGGCAAACCTACATTTGCTTTCAAACAGAGACCATGCCATCAAATTTGCAGGGAAGACTTATAGAGCATTCACAGAGAAAGAGAAACAATTTGATGAACTCAAGTTTAGCCCACTTTTCTCTCTACAAAGCAAGAAGACGGTAACTTGTTGCATCCACATCAAAGGAGCAAGGCTGAGATACAAGGATTATAGAAGTTGACCAAATGATTGAAGCAATTAATGAGCTTGGAGTGATGAAGAATTACTCAGCAACTGCAACAGCTCTACTATCATGAAAATTCGGCATGATGATAATCCTAGGATAGAGCATCATGACTGCAATTCCATTAGGCTTGGTAAGCAGATTCTGCATTGTGATACAAACTTATCTCCTCGTGATCTAATTCATGACACACCTCGTTCATGCCATGCGGATGGTGAGGTATGGAATCCTAGTGATTTAGGATTTCCAATGGACCTTGCCAATGCATTTGACATCGATTTCATTGCAAGGCATGCATATAATTTTATTTTAGTCCTCTTCCAAATGACATGACAATCTTTCGAATGACACATAAGAGTGGTATAGATAGTTGGTATGAGGTGCTTCCTTTTATGGAAGGAGCAGCTAATTCTTGTGGGTCTCTTGGGTTGCTCTAAGTTACCTGTTTGAGCTCAAATGCGGATGCAGGCACAAGATTCTGGTACATCGTTACGTGAAAAAAAAATTGGGGAATTTCGGATGCGTTTGGGTGCTTATGTGTATATGTATATATGTATGTATATTGTAAATAAATATATATACAAAAAAATAAAGAAAATACAGCTTTAAATCATTTGATAGTATGATACTTCATCATTGATCACTGCCAAATGCCAAAGATAAATATTAAATGCCAGTTGACAGTTCAGAAAAACAGAAAATCATTACAATTACAATGAAAATTAGAAAATCACTACTGTTACAGAATGTAGTTCATGATTCATCAATCATCAAAAGGATTATCAAGAAATCATCATCTATTGGATTTTCATCTTCAGCTGCTGAAAGTTCAGGATCATTTGAACCCAAAGCAGTTCCACTCACACTACATGCACCATGCGCAGGATGTAATCAACATCATCATCATAAGATTTAATGAGTCTAGTAATATCCTCAATGGTTGCATCCAAGCTAGCACATTCAAGGGCTACATCCCAAAGCTTCACTGCCCCATCCTTGTAGTGTTCCTCCTTACATTAAAGAAGATGCAAGCTGGAATGAATATAAACCAAGTCTTCAACATGTTTGAACCCAATCGATTACGCTTCACAGAGTGGATAAAGGAGTATGTACTTTAATCTTGTTTAGTAGTAGAACTTGCAACCTGGATAATTTTCAAAAAATTAAAAGTTAAATGAATCAAATAATGTTACCTACTAAATTGTCGAATACAAGTGGTAAGAAAAAAAAGAATGAACTTGTGAGAGGATCTTAAATGCAAGAGCTTAAGGTACCCAGATTTTTTACCATGGACCTGCCATCATGTGGCAGCTTCCATGTACTATTGGTCATTAGTAACTATTGGAGTATGACTTCTTCCTGAGCCAAACATGCAAAATTCTTTCATATCTTTTTCCTCCACTTCATCTCAGAAGGGTCTTGTAAATGACTGTGTGTACCATCAGCAAATTCTTCATCTCTATATGATGTTAATCTCCCTGGCATAGAAAGTACTTTATTGCTATAGTACCTTGGAGATAGGGCATGTGGAAGGAAGTGCAATGGGGTGGTCATCTTTTCTCAATGATAATGAATGATTAATTCCACCTTATTGTGTAAGTTTCACATTCTACAGGGTCAATTACATGTTTTTGTATTGTCAATTTTACTTTCTCTACCATTGTGTCCATGCCATCATAGGTATCCATCAAATAAGGTGCATTTGTATCAGGAAATAAAAGCATAATCAAGATAGGCTCAGTAAGTTCCAATAAATATTTCACACAAGCCAACCAATTGTCATCCAAGACCAATAACTTGACCTTTTGAGCCCTCTCTGATTATGAAGCCTTACATGCACCTCATTGGTTACAAATAACCATTTGACCCAATGCCTCACACCTTCAAAAGTCATCTCGTAAAAATAGTATGAGATGTAAATCGAGTTTCAACACCCTAAGTGTAATGTCCCCATTTTTGGCTGACCTCGTATAGTGTGCCGGATTTGCCTATCCTCGACTCTCGTAGGCAAATGGTGTGGAGAGAGAGTCAATTCTGCGGATCAAATGGTCATATTTTGCTCTTGAAGAAGTGTTAAGAGGTTATATTTCATTATTATGTGTTATCGGGGCCTACATGTTATAATTTTAAGTTGAGTTGCACTTTTTATTTTATAAAATTACTTTATTATAAAAAGTGCATTATAATGAGATTTTATAAAGGATGTTTCTAGAAGTTCTAGAAAAAGTGCATTATAATGAGATTTTATAAAAGATGTTTCTAGAAGTTCTAGCAGCTTCTTAGAAAAAGTGAATAAATAGAGGGTTGGGCCTCTCATTTGGACATGCTTGGATTTGAGATTTCTTCTACTTCTTCCATTGTGGAGCAATTTGTAGTCTCTTGGGTCTGCAAATACTATTCAATCTTTGGGAACGAATCACTCCCCTAGATTGGCATAACTGAGGTAGTGAAATATCTACTGAAGGGTTGCATAATTGGAGTTGGTATTCAGCCATCTCATTGGAACTTCATTGGGAAATTGTTTGAAGGGTTTATTTTGGTTGGAATAAGGGTTTCAGATTTACCCTAGCATTGGTGAAGCGTTTGGCAGGGGTTTGAAGACAAAATTTGTGCATTTTCAGAATTGTCAAATCAGGGTTTGGAACCACATAATTGCTCATATCTTCTCAACCCCTTGGAGTTATTTTTTATGGTTTGGTAGGGTTACTACCTAACCCTAGGCGCCCATATTCCTTGCATTTGGGGGTCCCAAAACCCCAGCATTATTTTTATATAGGGGCCGTACATGCTGGCCTGGGTACGGCCTTGCCAGTAGAATCAGCAGCAGCAATTTGGGGGTTCGTTTGGGGGCAGTTTGTGGAGGATTTAGTGTCTTTGGCAGCGGTTTACATCAGACATCTCCAGCAGCAATACCAGGTGCACATATTGAGGTTTTTGATTGTCAAAGGTGTTGCATACAAATAGTTGAACAGTCAGCACTGTCATTGCATTGTTGGTTATCTCCAGTTATTAGTTGCTGTTGTAAACCAATCATCTATCATATAATCTGAACTGGGTTATTGTCATGTCATAGCATTGCATTGTCAAGGGTTTGATGTATGAGAAGTGCATAGTTGTGACAGTCCCCTAAATCTGAGATTGTAAAATCAGTCATTAATGTAGATGCACAGCTCAGTGCATTATAATCAGTTGTAATCAGATTTGCATGCATTGATAGGATTGAATATGAAGGTTTATATGTTGTCATCAATCTATATTCATATGCATATGTATTAAACACCACAGTCCTTATATTCTGAAAGTATCAAATCTGAGAGTTTCCATATTCTGAATATTGTTATTGGTACTGTTATTGTTCATTACATTACATTTCGATATTGGCATTGTACTTTGTGGTTTCGTTGCACAACAATTAGCCCTATTCGCAGCTCTATTCAGTTACATGCCAAGTGTTTGACAAATTGTCTCAGTTCAGTTTGAGGGTTTTAGTGGCCTTAATAGTAAGGGTCATTACACTAAGTAAGTTAATAACAATATCAATATGTAAATAACACATTAAAATATTAATAAATATTAAGCAAATTTATATACAAACTGATAAATGAACATGACATAAAAATTTAAGAAATAAATTTAATTTAATATTTACCTTCAACAATCACAATCTCGAGAAAGATCTAAATATTGATTGTGACATTTGGTGGTTAGTGACAAACATCTAGATCTACTCACCCTCTTTGTATATTTGTTTCACGCTCTCTATTTGAGTGCCAATTTGTTGCACCACCAAGTTGAGAGAGTGTACAATTCATGATGTCCAAAAAATGTGCTCATATCTTGCCTCTACCAAAGCACATACATCCCTACAATTTTTTGCATTGTCTGTAATTACCTGGACCGGATTTCCACTACCCACCATCTCTATGAACCCAATGACAATTCTGAAAATAAATTATGTATCTTTCACTTCCCCTTCACAACTAACTACTCTTAGAAGCATTGCCCCTTTGGGGGACACTGCAATAATGTTAAACAATGGATGGTTTCTAGTATCTTTCCATCCATCAGAAACAACGAAAACATCTAAATCCATCCAACAATCTCTAATTAGGTGAAGGGAGGTTTCTTATAGCAATCCCCTCTATTTGTAACTATGTGGTACACACCTCTTCAAACCCAATATTTGTAGAACCAGCCCGTGCAGAATTGATTGCCAACAATATTTCCTGTTGATGTTTGATAGCTTCAGTCGGATAAACCTATATATAATTTATATATATGTGTTCTTTATATTGAGATATAAGGTCATTGTTATATGAGAAAAATTTGTATATATGTATGAGATTAAATTTGTTATTATTATTAATTATCTGATTAATGAATAGACATGTCCCATGAAGGGATATGTCTATTCATGGCCTATTCTCTATATATATAAATCTAAGAGGATGTTGCATTTGGAACACACATACCAATTACATGGCAGTGCTATTACATTTTGCAACATTCAACATGGTATCAGAGCTAGGTCGCAAATATAGCAGAGGAGATTTGGAGTGTACCTTATTGTGATGACTACAGAAGGAGCTCCAGTTCACCGAAATTTGAAGGGCACGCAAATGTTAGATCATTAAAGGAATAGTCTGTGGTGTCTCCATGCTGAAGCGAATGTTGAGGTGGTCTGAGATTTGCTTAAGCACAAATAGAGTGCCAGGTTAAAAAGAATGTAGCATAGCCAAGGGATGAGGGACATATCTCCAATTTGCAAGGACTAGAAAATCAAGCCCAGATGTTGGATGTTCACCGAAAGTAGTGAATGCTCGCCCAAATCAAATGCAAGATGATCAGGAGCACCTAAAATAGATTGGGCAAATTAGCAATGGCAAGTATATGCCCACATCGATATGATGTGACTTGGGTTGCTTGTCTGTGTTGGTAATGTGTTCAGGCACTACTCGGGTCCAACCTGGCAATGAATTTCCACTTTGAGATCGATTAAAAAATGCAAATTGTAGATTGGGTTGGAGTGAGAAGGAAGGCCTGTGTTGGATTCAAGGCCTTACTATCGACTCAAATCTATGTGCGTGTTGTTGAGAGAGACCACGGGGTTCATACAAATATAGTAAGTGCATCGGATTAGAGAGGTTGATCTCCAATGAAGGTGTTTCAGGGCATGCTATGGGGATGAAGAATTATTAATCCTACATTATTTGTGTTGATAAATATTAGCACTTTTAATACAAATCCAAACGCCTACTCATACACCGTCACCAAATATCTCTATGTGCACTTCATCGGTTCCCATTGCCTCGGAACTTTTGACCTATGCAATATGAATAGATACATATCCATTAGCGATTAAGGGAAGGACGAATTGAGATGTGTCATCAAATTGAGTGAAATAGAAAAGAAATCAAATAGTGAAGGAGTAGAATATTAACTTTAACTCATATAAAAGATCCAAGGGTGGTGGAAATAGAGCCACTAAGAATACTCGAGGTACGTAAGCTTCACTTGCAGAATCAAGATATCACTTAGTGCAAGGTCCAATGGAACCAGTATACTAAAGAGAATGCTACTTGGGAAGATTATGATGAAATCTTCCAGAAATTTCCACATCTTTTTTCCAAAAACTTGAGCTATGAATAAATTTTGATTCAAAATTGATATAATGATAAATATGTTGTAAATGGAAAAAAAAATATTTTGTGTTTGGAAATTCATCAAGGACGATGAAACACAAGGGGGAGGGTATGTTACATCCCAAAATTTTGCCTAATTTAAAAATGTTCTTACAGCCATTGAGATTTCATCTGAAGTCAGTTGACTGGTGAACTTAGTTATATAATATGATCATGTCAAATGGACATATGGTTATTCATTATAATTTCATGTGAAGACGAAATGTTAGTTAATCGTTGTGATATTATTATGATCATTTGTTATCTTGAAATTATGGAAAAGTTGGCTACTCGTTATAAATTCATGGAAAGTGAAATGGTAGTTAGCCGTTATGATGTTTTATAAACTTGTTATAGTAACTTTGATTTATATTGAGAAATATGTTATTATCTTGGAAAACTTTCTTTTCGTAGGAGCACATTGAAGGGGGGAAGATTGCCTGAGAAGGAATTGGGTAAGGGATACCAATCCACCTATGGGTTGACAGGTATGGGTTCTAAGCCATCTTGGTCAAGGAAGCTAGAATAGACAAGCAAGGTCATACCAAGTGATCAACATGAACAAGTTGGTCAACACACTTGATAAATAATGAAATAATCAACTACAACAAATTATTACATTTGTGTTAATAGATGATCTCAGAGCTTCATGTCAGAGCAAGGCATGTTTTATTATAATGATACCATGCTACTTACACATGTTTGTACATGCACATACATATACATGTACACATGCGTATATTCCTTATGATTCTTATGAATGTATATGTCTTATACATAATATATGTATATTTGGAATATTACGTGTGCATACGTATACATGTATCTACATATGCAAGTATGGGTGGGTGCAATGATACCCCTATATTAAAACATTAATTGAGCTCCTATTTCCAATTTATGTCAATGATTTAAAAATTCTGAACTTTTGAAAATTTAATAATTATATTTGTGCCATCGGCCAATACTTATTCACCAGCCTATTTTATTTTGGAGCAATTACTTTATCGGCCACGTTGTATGGTTCTTGAACGTAACATATTTTTGGTGCCACCTTTCTTCTTCCTCATAACCAAGCATGCAATTACAAGAGACAAGCTTATCATATGTGATGAATGCATTTCAAACAAATTTTTCTCCCACTTGCGAGCCTCACTCCCAATTAATCTTTAGCTATTCTCGCTTTGCTTTCTACCATCGACCATAGCATTGAGATTACTTGCACCACTTATTGTTGTTCTTTAGTGTCATCTATAAGCAGTTGAATTCCATAGTCGGTTGTTAGATACAAAGTCGTGAATCATCATAAAGCTCATATATTGTGAGTTCGATGATTGTCATGAGTCATTGATAATTGATTGTTCAATCCTCAACAAGGAGCCATAATAGGAGGCTTGGCTCTCCAGTAATGCAAGGAAGGAGATAATTCTCTCCCAAATCGTACCTTCTTTCACATTTCTCATTTGAATTTTATCCAACCATTATAGTTAGAGTATGGCACCAAGGGATTAGCCATTTCATTGAACATTTCTATGGTAATACCATTTCATGAGGAGCTTGCATGTTACGGTAACTCTACAAGATCTTTATTTTGTTTTAAAAACTTTGATGTTTGAAGGATTTTAAATCAAGTGCAGACATATACAAAGGCATTTATTTTGTATGCCTTTGAGATAAGGAAGGCACCTTATAAAGTTCAACAGATTGTTATAAGAACTTAAAGATTTACTTTTGAATGACTAATATAAGCCCAAATTGGGTAGAAAGATTTCCAATTTGTGATGAAATAAGAATGATCAATGCTATAAGCAACCACACCTGGATTCATCCAAGACCAGCAAGGTCGAGATGAAGAGTGTAGGTTATGCCAAAATAATAGCAGGTTGTACCTACAAGATAAGAAAAGGAAATCAGGGATAAATAAACAAATAATAACCTTAAGCAAAACAATCTTAACTAATTAGTTCATGGTGATCAAATGGTGTAAATCTTATTGTCTAGTCAAGCAGTGGCTGATCAAGCACATTGTGTCCATATAAATCCTTGGCCAAGAGGCGGTTTAATGGCATGCTTGCAGTTGTGATCACTAGAGGTCAAGTTGCTAGTTGTTGGCAAATAGGTTAGAGGAAGGTATCCAGAACCTAGCAAACTACCTAGCCGACACTCAAACACCAAGATGCTCAATGGCAAGACAGAGCGTCCCATGCCTATTCCCAGGTAGGGAGGGCCTTTCTTTGTAAAGATTGTGTGGGGATACTAAGGGTGTGTGATTGGGACGTTAAGCCCTTGACAATGCTTCTCCTCTCTACTAGAATGTCAAGGCTTGGACAAATACATTTAGCACTACATAATTTCCACCTTCCTATAGTGGGAATTTTTACTTTTATTTGTTTCTACAGTTAATTCAGTTATTTCCTTTCCCTTAAGTAGTTAATTCAGTTATTTACTTTCCACTTAGAAGCAATTAACTATGTTATTGTAGTTAAACTCTTTTTTAGTTTATTGTGTAGATGCAATGTTCCCGTGTCTATGTCCCTGCGATTGCGTTACTGATTGGGACCGTACAGACATTGAGAAGGTGGTACGGACTTGGGAAGAGGGTGTACGGTTGCCAAATTAAGAGAGATGTATGGTATGCAATGTACGATGGAGCAGGAGATGCCCGTACAAAAGTCTGGATGTCGTATGGTGGTGGTTGGGCAAACTAGTTGATGGTTGTACAGTGGGAAATCTGTAGGTCGTACAGTGGGTTGGAGTCATAGCCGTATGGTAGAAGGAAGTCAAGGTCGTACGATGGGAAATGGTGGATGGGAGACGAAGTCATACGGCAGATAGAGCACAAGGCCATGCGATCTAATGCTGGGGGGCTTTGGAGGCCAGAAAGGGTCGTACAGTAAACAATTATGCGGATGACGGATAAGGGGATGGTGTGAGGGCGATTTCCTGGATGGGAAAGTCGTACGGTGGCTTGGTCGTACACTAATGAAGACCGTACTGTAATATCCTCCCCTGATTTGAACTTTGGCTTGAAGAAATTTAACTTAAGGAATATTGTCAAACACTTTGTATGCAAACTCATAAAGCTGATTTCCTCAATAAATTGATTTCCAATGAGTAGATTTACGAACAACTATGAAGTGACATTCAAAATGCGTAATACACATCATAACATTTTGACAAACACTTGGCACACATTCAAAGATATATATAAAAAATCTGGAAACTCTTTTAATGTGCCCGTACAGAAGTCTAGATGTCGTACGATGGTGGTTGGGCAAACTAGTTGATGGTCGTACAGTGAGAAATCTACAAGTCATACGGTGGGTTGGAGTCACAGCCGTATGGTGGCTGTATAGTAGAAGGAAGTCACGGCCATATGATGGGAAATGGTAGGCCGTACGGTGGATGGGAGACAATCACACGGCAGATAGAGCACAAGGCCATACAGTCTGATGTTGAGCGGCTTTGGAGGCCAAAAAGGGTTGCACAGAAAACAGTTATGCGGATGATGGATAAGGGGATGGTGTGAGGGCGATTGCCTAGATGGGAAAGCTATACAGTGGCTTGGTCGTACACTAATGAAGGTCATACATAATGTGCCTGAAGGGGAATGTCTAGGCTGTACTGTGATGGATGAAATGAAGGTAATAGAGTATGGGTAAGGGTGGAAAAATAAAGAGAGTTAAAATGCAGATAGCACAGAGATTGAATTACCACATTACACAACAGATAATTAATCAAATTAAACACGATGACTTCTCCAATTCGCAAAATGATGGTGCTCTGATTTGCCAGATCTGAGCGAAGTATTACAAGCGAAGGAATAGGGTGAGGGTTGATTCCCAACAAAACCGAGACAAGCCAAATAGGGAAGATCTTTCACTTCCGAAATGGTGAACAACAGAGAACTCCAACAGTAATTCACAGTACATAGAAAATAATCCAAAAGCATACCTAAAGACTACCTCTAAGCCGTGCTTAAATACCCGTTGGGGAAAACTTTCCGAGGGTGTACAAAGATAGCCAACGGCGACACGAACTACGGAAACAAAAATAAAAATGGGTCCGAGATACATAAAATCAATCGGCCCGTTACAATAGTTTGATAAATGATTTATTTTATAACGGGAACAATACAGTAGAGTAGTCATTATATCTATTTCGTTCCAAATGAAAGTTAAAAGAAAAGTAAATCGTTGTATTTTATCAATGTTTGTAATAGTTAGGAAAATAGTATGTTACATTTGGCCAGAACATAGTGGAGCTTCGCACTCTGCAACTCTACATCCATCTTTGACTCTACAACTCGGCAATCCCACACTTCAAGAAATTTTGAGGCCCAAACTGCAGACATAGATTCTTCTTCTAATGATTTTGGCCGACGAAACACTTACGCATTTTGCAAAATCAGTTCTTATTTTAGAGGGTTTTCTTGCGGATTTTTGGAGGAGATGAGTTAGTATTGACTTAACTAAGAGTTGCCCTTGGAGAGAAGGTTATCCTATTTAAAGCGGACATATTTTCAAAAGTGGAGTTTGAACAGCAATTCCAAGATTAGTTCAGCTGGAGTTCTATCTTCTCTTCTTCTCCATTAGTTTTCTTCTCATGTAATGGCCCCATGTACATAATAAATGTATAAAATAAGTGCAGGCCAGTAGTTGCATTTTAGGAATTAGTTTTGCATAAGTAGATTAAAGTACATTGTTTTCATATATTCTACATGGGAGAAACCCTACCTCTGAAAATCACAATTTCGAGGTTGGTTCTCTATATAAGCATGATTATATAATGTAATAAGGGTTGGTGTTTTATGCAATAAAGATATACAATTAGTGCTCTAATTTTGTGTGCAGTTTTGCCTACTTGAATATTGCATCCTTGTGAATTTTATATTTATGAATGATGAAAGAGCTAGTTGTTTATTGCAGGTGATGCTTGTCAAGTTTAGTATTTTGGAGTTTGTCACAGTTGTTGTGAATTCTTCTGTTGTGACGAATCAAAAAGGGAGTTTTTATTGGTGCACTCATTATAATTTGTCTTGTGTGCGCTTACATCCAAGTGGCTGCACAATTCAATGAATTACTAAACATCATACAACCTTTGAAAAGTTCCTTCAAGAATTGCATCTGCAAAGTCACAGTTGCGTTGTTCCTGGCTATGTGGGTTTCCCCTTACATTCTCAAAGATTTAATATGTAGAGTGTTGCAGTGGTGACTTATGTTTGTTTAGGTTTTTAATTCCTGCAAATTGCTTTACCTCTCATTACCCTAATCTCGTTGTGTATTGTTTTACAAATCTGGTCAATAAGGAATTCATAGTAGTTGCACATTTAAAAACTGCATTCTTTAGAAAACAGTAAATACAAAAAAATTGGAAAATCATTATTTTCGTGTTTTACAGGTTTCATCATTGTAATCTTCTTGAACCAGCAAAGGCCTCATTGTGAATAATCATATTTATCACCTACTGAGCTACCCAAGTGGTTGACAAACAGCCTAAAGGAATCTTGGAGTTGATCTTATCAACTTTTCAAGAAAGGAATCTGTCTCAGATTTCTGCCGTTGTCGTTACGTAAAAACGATGCTCAACAAGACCCTTCGATGACTTTAATGAAAAATAGATGATTATATATTTTAGATTAGGAGAAATAAATCTCTCAAAGATATATCTCCAGCAAACTGGAGTACACTCCTTTTATCCACTAAGTGAAGCATAACTGATTGGCTACAAAATGAGCAGAAGACTTGTGTTATATTCATTCCAATTTACATTTTCTACCAATTTGCATTTTCTATCATAAGGATCCCCGATATAAGGATGGGGCATCGAAGCCTTGGGATTTAGCCCCTAAATGTGCCGACTTATACAATATTGAAAGAGTCACTATGGGTAATGATGATGACATACCTACACATAATGCATCTAGTGTGAGTTGCATTGCTTTGAGTTCAAATGATCTTGAACTTGCAGCAGCTGAAAAATGCAATAGATGAAAAAAAAATTGATAATCCTATTGATGATTGATGAATTACGTTGAAGATAGAAGACAATTACAATTTTTTACTGTCAATTTTCTAATCATAATGATTTTCATTTGAATCATGAACCTAGACATCTATGACATGGCATATGACTTAATATTGAAATTTTGAGCTATTAGTTGGCATTTGACATTTAGCAATGATAGTATCATTCTATCAAATGATCTAGTTTTACAATCTTGTACATTTCTTTGATTTTTATTTTATTTTTAATAAAGATATATATATATATATACCACCATTCTACCAAATGATCTAGTTTTACAATCTTGTACATTTCTTTGATTTTTTTTATATTTTTAATAGAGATATATATACACACGCGCGCATACCCAAACCCAAAAAAATGCCTGTACATACCTACCGGGTTCTCATACCTACGCCCATACTCGTACTGGCAACTTCACTAATACAACATGAATAAGGAAACAAACCTGAATTTAAAACCTCACAAGACAGAGTATACTTGATTGGGACTCTTTTCTTAATATGTCATTTACTTTTGATTTCTAGAAGATTATGAACTCCGTATGAGTCACATGTTTATCAAACTGTAATCATGCTATAACCAGTTGTAAACTTAGCCAAAAGAACATAAGAGAAGATGTCTATTTAAAGAAGTGAACCTTTAATCCTCTCTAGGTGCAATAATACTCAACAAATCAGGGTTACATGGAGGATAACAATTCTTGCCCATACTCAACCAGCTTACAAAATAAACTGTTGTGTTGAGATTTTCTCTTAAAACAATTAAGGTTCATAATGTCATGGGAACTAAAGGCAGTTAACCGGAGTTAGTGGATACAAGAATACATGACTAGAGGTTTGATGTCAACTCCTGCTTGCAGGATGACTGTAGTAATCCAAGTCAAGTAGGGGTGTGTCAACATTTGACTGCACTTTTGATAAGTGATATTTATTTGAAACTTAGGCCAAAGTGGCGCTTATGTCCAGTCAGTTCACTGTCTTCCAGTTGCATAGTTCAGTCAGGTTGGCTGTACATAATCAAAAGAAAGTATGAAGTTCTATGATCGATTGGAACTGCACTCAACTCCGATGGCATACCTTGACCAATTTCCTTGTCTATACCCTTCTGAGGGATAGGGCCACTTCTAGTTGGAAGGTGTGCAGGGGGCCATCGGTCTGTGGTTGGAGGCAAAGCACTTGGATGATGCTCTCCTTCCTATAGATATTCAAAAAGGCTTGATATGTAGATCAGTTAATGATTATCAGTACTCTAAACCTGAATTATTGTTGTGTGATCACGATTGTTAAATGATTGTATGTTGTCTTGAGAAAAAGAGGAACAAGTTTAAAAATCATGATGAGATGATTATAGATGTTTCAGTGTTTCTTAGGTAATGCATTGGATCATATTGTTACATGTTGAAAGCTTATTTAAAAAGTTGGAAATATTTCATATGGCAATTTACATGCATCTTATTACTTTAACAAGTCAGTAAGTTTAGTTACACTTTCAATGTTAAATAAAGCAAGTTGTTAAAGATATTGGGAATAGCATATTACAAATTTCGCCTTCGGATCCAAGGATTTTATGGTGGGTGGATTGCTTCATAGCGTAACAAAGATTGACAGATTTGTTGGGTTCAGTTGTATCAGAAGTGTAGTGGATTTATGATGGAGCAATCTACAAGCTTATTTGTGATCCTAGTAATGCCATGCAAGTTCAGATTACTTGAGGACAAGCATCTCTAGGCAGGAAGAAGTGTAGTGTCCCCCTTTATTTGACTTTAGAAATCAATTAAATGACTAAAGTTAAGTTGTTCATAAATAAATGATTTTAATGACAACTAGTTTTAATTATTTAGAATGGATCATAAAATAATTAATTAAATGTCAGTCCTGAGATTTTCAGAATTACTTGTACTTAATTAAGTGTTCAATCGTGATTGTTTAAGAAAGTGACTTGTGTCAATGAAAAATTATGGTCACTTTATTAGTGAAAAAATGAAATAAAAGTGACTTTTAGAATTTACATTCTGGAAAGTTCCAGAAGGGCTCTATAAGGAGATTAGAGAGTTCAATTGCAGCATTTTTGGATGTTTTATGAAAACTTGTTTATCAAAAGGACTGAACCTCGTTTATTCTTCAGCCTAGAATAAAACTTTAGGGTTAAATTGGTGGATTGGACAAAATCCCAACTCATCTAAGCGTATATTCATATCAAAATCCACATTTGAGCTTCATTTGTTTTATTCGTGAAATTTCTTCAAATACCAATTTTTGAGGTATTTATCAAGTTTTTAGGATAAAAATGTAATTTCAGAAATAAGAGATTATAGTTGGTAAACAATTATTTTCTTGATGCACATTAAGCTGAGCAAATAAATTAGTATTCTAGTGAATAATTATATTTGCGTCTGAGGGTTCACTATTTAGTGTACTGGTTAAGTGATGGTGGTGTTGTGCCCACCGAGGTTCAAACCACAACTGGACCATCGTGATCACGGACTTGTGCCATTGCTAATCCAAAGTGCTCATAGATTTGAACTGTGGCTTTGCTTAATGGGGATGAAGACCCCCACTTGCAGCGTCGCCAGTTCATAACTCCACGTTATGAGATAAAGTGATTCCTAAAACCAATCAAGACCCAATTTGCTTCCTATTCCATTCCACTATAAAGAAGGGTTGAGTTGCAAGAGAACTCAACCCTCGCAGCTTATTACAATGGCATAAGGAAAAAATAGGAGCAAGGAATCAAATACATGCAGAAGAGGGTGAAGCAGGTTGTGGTCGGTTACTCTTTGATAACATGTGAGATACATCTGTAAGAACCCCTTCTGATAATTGACAGGCATCTGTTGTTTTGCAATGCCTTGAACTTGTACATAGGCATTTTATCAAACACTTGTAAGCTCAAATCAGATTTATATCCCTTAACTTCATGCATATATAGAATAGACAATAAGACAAACACTTGGCAGATATATCATTCTGAAAATGCACCGGACTATTTCAAGGACATTTTGTCATACGGTTTGCATACAAACTAACTGCTGCAACCATTCACAAGAATTTCTCTTTATTCATTGCAGGATATGTGTTTAGATGCAATGATCAACTAGTGCAATGATGAGTGAGTTTACTGCAATCAAGGAAAACCTGGGAAAATATTACATCTTGCATTCATAACCTCTAAAAGGAGTGCAGGTCTATTCTGAAGGCAAATTGATCTATAGGCACCAATTTATGATGAACAAATGTATCTCAAAATCCCTAACGTGCCTCTCAAATGCTTGGTGTCATTGTTAATTCACATGCTTCTCTTACTTGGCTGCGACTTGAACCCCTTTTCTGTCTCTCTAACCTTTGTAGGCAAATCTGAATGGAACTATAATATCAAAACCTTGTATTGTTGTCAGCTAATTGAATTTCTCTTTACAATTAGGCATGAATGACAACTCTGAATGAGTAGCCCAATTAGCAAATATCAGTGTATGTCTTTCAACACTTCAAATGCTTGTAAAACTCTGAAGAATCTAACTTCTACAAGATGAAACTCTTGCCAACAATGTTCCCTTCATGAACTTCAATAAACAAGAATGCATGCAATGGTTCAATTTTGGGTTTTTTGGCTTTAAACAATTCCCATAGACAAATTAACCATAAGGTTCCAGCCTCACACTTCTCATAACTTAGATCATATTTGTTTTTGTTACTTTGGATGTTGACTTAGGGAAACATTTAATGAGCCACCTTATAATATATTCATTTAATGCACTTCATAACTTGACTTTATAATCATTTAATGTTCTTTTATAATATGTCATTAAATGCTCTCACTCTATAATTTGAGTTTATAATATTAAATCCCCTTTAATTATAAAGTTGCATGAAGTCAATATAATAATCCCTTAAAATAATCAATTATTATTTAAGTAACACTTTAATAATAATTAAACATCATAACTCCACTAATAACCAGTATTTAATAATTCTGACTTCATCACTGGCTAATCCGCTGCTACCACTGTCAATCTAAATGCCTTACTAAAAATAGTAAGGGTTTCTCTCTAACATCGACTGACCTATTGCAAATAGTAAGTCTCTCCCAACTGAGCTAGAAACCTTTGAATATCAATGCGTCCAAATAAGTGAAAGATCCAGTGAGGTGAACACTCACAACAGTCAACTGAAGAGTTCCAAAACTCCCAAAACTGGACCCTCTTATCCACCATACTAGCCTGCGAGGGTCAAGAAATAGGATAATACTCTCAAAGATGATAGACACGAAAAAGGGGACATTACAGCATCACATCTTTTGTATCCCTTGTTTTCGTTGTTGTCAAAATAGTAGATTCTAAAAAATTCTAGCCTTGGGAAGATCTATGAATGCATTGATTGCATGTTGTGCAAATCAAAGTTATCATTCATGAGAAAGACCTCACCTTAGAGTTTTGCATTGAGAATATTCATCCCATCATTTAGAAAAAGTCTGTAAAGCTAGACACCCATCTACACATTGTTGTGTATATTTTGAATTCAAAACAGTATGTAGATAAACCTTGAAAAGTTATTCCCATCTATGACCATCAGGCAAGGAATGGCCTTATGAAGGCCTTTAAAATAATGTAGAGTCGAAGGAAAGCTTTGCTGATCGAAGTTGAGTGGATAAAGTTCCCAAAACTAGATGGCTATATGAAGTCAACAAGGATTGACAAACACGCTTTGTCACAAGCCAAATCTATTGACCTCTAGGATTGCTACATAAACTACCATTTGTCTTCTCTCACAAGGTTTTAGTTCCTCGATTGTTGAGAAGAACTAAATGTATACATAGCTTGGGATTGTGTGCAGTGCCTTGTATCTCACTGATCACAAGACACCTATGTATAGGTAGAGCCCGGCTACACTATGGGATATGAAGCCTCGAGATCTGCAATACATCAATGAGAGTGAGCTGCATATTAGGTTATAGAGCTCACAATGCAGGAGTAGGATGCAGTTCATTACACCAGTTCCAGTGCCAAGGAGTTTCCAAAATATCAAGTAGATGATGATAGCTGCTCAAACACAAACAGTTTTAGATTTTTTTTAGCATTTCTATTTCATCATTTTAATGTTTTGCAGTTCTCTAGTTGGTATTTTCAGCTCGTTTGTAATGGATTCTGATTTTCAGCTAGAATATTCAGATGATAACATTTGTGATTGGACAAATGACAATCTTTAATTGTTATAACTTATCAATTGTGAGCTTTGCGGTGTTTGTTCTTAAATTTTCTGCATTATGTGTACCATCCCCAAAATTAACAATAAATCACACCATCCCCGAAACTCGGAGAAACACTGGGACACTATCAAATGACCAGTTTATAAATAGGGCAACTAAAAATAGAACTAGCTGATAGCTATTCCTTCAATAAAATCTGAAAACCTAAATAAATAAAAAACGAGACATATTTTGTAACTAAAAATTTACAGTAATCGCTTTCTCAGTTATTTTTCTCTTCGATAAATATCAAGCGCACATTTATCTGGACTTACTAGCGTCCAGCAGTATTCCTAACGGTACAGGAGAAAGCTAGTGTAAATGAATTAATTGAAGTGTCCTTTCGCAATGTAAATTAATTAATAAAGTATCTTTTGCATGAAAAAACTATCTCCGGAAAAATGAGAGATCTTTATTTTGAAGGCAACAGTGTGCCGGTTTCCGAACAGACAAACGAGTGGAAAAACAAAATTACAGAAAATATGTTTATTGTTTGTAATGGAAGGGGAACAAAACTCACTTGCATAACTTGAGAAAATTTTTGGTAATGAGAGGACAACGATCTGCGTGCAAGTCGATGACGACGTCGCCCAAGCTTGTCGACAGCATAACAGCCATCTTCAGCACAATATTATTATTGAATATCGCACGTTTTCGGGTTCGAACAAACGATCTCTGCGGGTAACGGCTTTAATAGCGCTTCATTTCTCGTGTACATCCAATACGAGACAATTAAGGGCCCGTTTGGTAGCTGGAATTAGAATGGAATTGGCGTTCGGAATTTCAAGAAAAATTAATTCATTGTTTGGGTATGCACAATCAAAATTGGAATTAGAAAAAAGTAGAATCCGGTATCTTCATTTGACCTCCAAAACAAAAATTTTGAATTTTTCAAAATATTTGTATTTGGAATTTTCGTTTTAATTTTCATCTTAAATCTCATTTTTTGAAAATGAGGATTTCAACTAAATTAAAATTTAATTGGATTTGACATCTAGATGCCCATTTGAAGGCACCTATTTTTGCACAAATTTTTGAAATTTAAATTTTTTTAATAGGGAAAAATATTCAAGTATTACTTGCTCATGTGTTTTGAGATGGTTTAATTGTACAAAATACTTGTTATAGAGATGGTTTAACTCTGCAGAACTATGGCATTAGAGTGGACCATGGTATGGCTAATCAACACGCGCATTTAGTATTTCGATGGAAGGAAACATCGCCATTCACCACATTCTTCACAACAACATAATAATATTTTATTTGCAACATTAGTAGAGTCGATATTATATTTAAAATATATTTGGCAATGTTAGCTTCATTCAGAGTCTCCCAAAAAGCTTCAGCTACTGCAAAACAATGATTTACGCAGACACCATCGATTCTTCGTCATTACAAGAAAAGTATCATTCACAATAACAACCATTCTTAGAGTAGATTTACAAGCAAGTCACCTATGTCTCCATTCCAATCACGTTAACAAACTCTTCCATTCACACACGATTAACTCACAAAGGGAAAAGTAATCGCTTTACAATTAGCACTGCTACAAATTTGAAATTTATACTTACTATTTTCAAATATGATTATATCTTCTTAGGTTTGAACCAAACAGTTCTGGAATACCAAATTCAAAATATCAATTTTTTTTGAGTTTGAACCAAATGGTCCCAAATTAAATTCTTAAAACCGTAATCTAGATTCCAAGTTCCAGAATCCCAAATCAAAGCTTTTGAATGTCAATTATGAAATTATATTCAAGTAACCAAATAGGCCCTAAAAGAAGCTTTAATAGAAGTTTTTAAATATTAAATTGGTTATACTACAAATTTCATGAGGTCGAATAGGACTAGTACTTTGCAGCATCGGAGTGGTGGAGATAGAGCGACATTTTATTATGGAATGTCCAACGTACATTGACATCCACTCTAGTTACGGCAATATCCTAGCAACTGACAATTTAGATTCTATATTTGTGGAAACACAATTGGACGAGTTGGGCAAGACAACAAATTTAATGATCAACATTCATTGTAGAAGAATGGACCTAAAGAAGCAGTTTCAAAAGACTTAGGGTCCTCTCGCCCTCTCGAGTGGTGTGTTTTTCTAGGTGGTCTCTTAGGCTGCTTTGGCCTCATGAACATTATTAAAATCATTCATTCACTACACTTGCATCCAAAGAAGATGCAAGAGTTATGGCTTTACACACTTAATGATGAAGTCATTTTATTTTTCTGATCATATGATATCTATTAAGTTGTGAGATCAATGTATTGCTCCTTACAATTTTTATCTTGAAACCAATGTCATTGATTCAACCATTGCACATTGATGTTATTCTATTGTTGTAAATTATAGTTGATGCTTAATTGTTGACATATTCTTGTAGTACTTGCATGCATCATCTAATAGCTATCTTAAGGATCTAACATTATCATACTCTTAAGTATGGCCATACATTATCAACTTCATTCAGATCCACCATACAATACCTTGATTTGATTAATGTATTTATGTTTTTCAACTTTGACATTAATGACAACTATCATGTGCCTTACTTTTGACATCCACACAATTGTTCTTGTATTCTCACCTTTTCTCTTCTTTCCATGATGAGTTGGAGTGACACTACACAATTCTTCATTGCATTCCTCTTTACCTTTCATTAAATTTTATAAACTTTTAATTATATTATATTATATATTATAATAATTTTATTTTTAAAATTTTAATTTTCTTGTTATTTATCATGTAATCATATTTTAGAAAGAGGGATATTATGGACTTTTTTATAGATCTTTAAATGATTTCCATATCTTTAACCTAAGAAATATTTTCTACAGGTGTTGCATTACCACATACTAGGCCTCTCACTTATCCAAAAAGTGCTTGCTTGCATATAAATTTGATCCAAAAATTAGTGTGGAGAGTCCACAACATATTTCATCAAAATAGATCACATGCTTCCTAAGCCAATCACTTCTCTGGTCCAATCCCTAGATTTTCTCTCTTGTAGCAAGAAAAATGAATGCAAGTTCTCACATGAATTATTTAAGAGTTATCGTGAGTATGAAATATGTAAAGCAATGACTATAAGTAAGAACTTAAAAAATGATAAGAATATAAAAAATCAATACAATCAAATGAAACCAAATGGAAAAAATCCAAAAGAGCGAGATGTTGTTCCTCCAAAAGTAGTTATCTTATGAACTATTAGAATGGTTTCTTTCCCAAAATGAGACAATAAAGGACTTTCTGGCCTCAAACAAAAAATATCCCACATCACACAAGTGCTCCAATTTGTTCACGCTTCCCCAAAATCTCTATTACAAATCTCTAATACTCTAGACTACACACACATAAAAAGGTTTACAACTAACTTTTCGCACACTAAGAAAAGACTAGTTACAAAAGACCTCCTTGGAAATTTTAACAAAGATGAGCTACAAGAAAAGCCAAAGAGGAAGCTTAAGCATCCTTGTAACTACAAAGGAACCCCTTAGAAATGTTTCAATGCCCTTACACATTGTAAGCTTTGTATCTTTGAGTAACATGTAGTCCTAATATAAAATACCAAAATAAAATTTGTTCATTAACACTCTCTATTTTTGAGTTCATCAACACTTCCATGCAAGAATTCAACTATATAATATCAAATTTAAATATTTTAAGCTAATTAGCTTAAATTGCCCACAAACTATCCACTTTATCTTAATTACAAGAATATGCATAGATAAATCCATTGCATAAATCTTTTAACAAGAAGATAGTACTTAAAACATTTTGTACTAGTATATTAGGAATGTACAATCTTGTCAATAAAACATTAATAGTTCCAACTATTATGACATGAAAGAATACAATTTTGATAAGGTGTGAAATTTGTCTTTTCTTTGGATATGATTTGGAAGAGAGTTGCATCATACAACTTTAACCCCCATCTTTGAAGTTTGTTAGGCTTTCATGTACTTTTCCATAAAAGGTGAACCCATCCCTCAGGTAGAGGTGATAGAAAAGTGGATTCATGAGGACTACAGAGAATCTTATGCCCTTCTGGTGTATTTATTACATGCATCATACATTGCACATGAACCTAGAACATATATATGGACAACTCATAAAATAGAAATATAAATTATGAAAATTACATGATATTCTACTTTGGCCAAAGATTTGTATAGCTATCCTCTTTATAGGATATCTCCAGCCAATTTAACTATTCAAACAAGTAATTAACTACCTTTTCATGAGAAAATTATGGAGTATCTATTTGATAATTTAATAACCCTAATATTTATCTTTAAATAAAACCTTATATTATTTCCACTAATCATAGTGCAATCAAATGATAATTGCAATTATTTGTTATGGTTTAATGCTTACAAATAAATGCATCTCGAATAATTGCAATGAATATTTATATTACTATTTGCATTTTAAAAATAGAATTCTAATATGTAAATTTCAGCAAAGATATTACAAATAATATATTTTGATCTATGCCATGGCCTAAAAAACACATTCATTTTGCCACACTATTATGATTTCTCATCCTTTTTTTCATTTTCTTCTTAAATTTGTCATAGTTTAGTTAGCTTGTGACAAACATTCCCACATAATTATTGTTTTAGGAATTATTGTTTATGAGCTTATTTTAATTTCTTAGATTTAAATAAAAATATACTGTCATAAATTCTATTTTTCCTCCTAATATTTAGACTTTAATACTATATTCATCCTAGCTTTATATGGGTCATGTATCTTTTGATAATTAATTATGGTGATGGTGCTAATTGTTAATTATTAACTCTTCTTTGTCTTTACCAGTCTTTTGTGTCCCATAAAAATAATTGCAATGAATATTTATATTACAATTTCTATTTTTAAAATAGAATTTCAATATGTAAACTTCTAAAATAAGGATCCATATAATCATACTTCTAACTGAATTTTATTTTTAATAGAAAAATGTATTTCATAACAATAAATATATTAATCTATGTTCTTTTTTTGGCAAAAGTGGATGAACCATTGTATATATTAATTTTTTATAAAATATGATTCAAAAAATAGCTCAACCGGGAAAGAATCAACAAGAAAACCCAGCATTGTCACTCATAATAAAGACTATCGATATTTACAACCGTTTATATTGACAAGTAACTGTTCAATCTTACAATTTAGAGAATATCTTTCCTCCCATATTTTCAAAATATGAACAATTACATATAACTTCATTAGATTTCAACAACATTTAGGCATAGTTCAAAATTTCAAAAAAAAGAAAAAAACTATTATGAATTCATTATTACTCCTCCATGTCTATGCATTCCTCCCCATGTGTAGCCACCCAAAATCTTGTTGTACACTCCCCACCCACTAGTGATTGTGGAAACTCTTCCCACCTAGACCTGCAATCCAAATCGGCCGGAACCTTTGCTTCCAACAACGATTTTGCACACCTGAATGGGGCGGTTTCCAACTTGTGCCAACACCCACCTTTCATGGCGATTTCATAGCTTCATGAGCATTTTGTTGAGCAGCATCACCATTGTCTTCTTGCAAGCCTTGCTCCAAACCCTGATTGCATGTTTGCTTCCAACTATATTAATCTATTAATCTATGTTAAAATGTGTTTTGTTTGTTTCTAATTGTTACTTGACTTTTTAATTAATGGATTGGTAAAAATAGTTTTCATTTTTTTAATCTTGTTTATTTCTTTATCATGGATTTTTTTTGTTTTTTAGAACATATTTAAGTTGTATTTTTTTTTGGACAACAAGAAAGTTATAGTCATATTACTACCATTTATTTATTTATTTCATATATCTATTTTTAGTTAATTTTTAATGAATGATAACAATAATTTTATTTATTTCATATCTTATTAAAGGTTACAGATTGAAATTAACATAGATTAATTAACAAGAAAGTTATAGTCATTTTAGAACAAAAAATAACTTAAGTTCTCTGCTAAATAAAACTAAACAACAAGCACACAAACCCAACTTAACCTCAACCTGACTTCTACCTAGATGAACACATGGCATCTCCATAAATTGATCACAAATTCTAATTTTACAAATATTTCTTGTTGAACACTCATGGTGCCTATAGACCAATGTTCACAGACATAATAAACCTAATTTTTTTACTTCCAACAAAAATATGTCAACTACCTAGTTGCATACCAAAACAAGAAAAATTTACATTGAACTATTGCAAGATGCATTTAAAATAAGGTAAACATTTACACAACAATATATAATCCAAACTCAATGCATCTTAGTTAGAGAAACAATCTAAAAAAATGGGATCTAGAGCATCTCATATGGACGAAGAATCTCAAAAAATGGGGACATTAAGCGAGGTAGCAACAATAATGGTGCATTTGAGTTTCTCAGGCGTGTCATGTAAGGTCATGAGGATGCCATTTAGGTTGCAAAATATCACAAGATGGCATACCAATTATTCTCGAGCAAGGAACCCTAGAAGGAAACATGGTTTGAAACTACAACTTGTATTGCACCACAACCTTCATGTTGTGGAGGAAATATAGATATTTGTGAACTACTACCTCCTTACACCCTAGGATTCGAAAGTAGGATCTCTGAAAAGTTATTAGTCATCTAATGGCTTTCACACTACAATCATGGACTTGCTAAGATCGAAATTGGGGGGAGAGGGTGGGGGAAATTACCCAAGAGCCTGCAAAATTTGGATCTCCCCATAGAGTTGTAGTTGTAATTTATGAACTAACAAGCTAATTTTTAAAAAATATATGCGATCCTGAAATATTAATTGCTAAGGATTTGATTTGGTTATAAGATTTGATATAGTAACAGGATTGTATTTGATCGTATATCTATAGGAAATATGATATGATTTGGCATTTTAGGTTCATTTCAAGCTCTCCCACATTGACTTCTAATGGAGTTGAGTGGATAACATAAAGGTTTTAGACAAGTTTGACTGAAAAGCCAACGCAATATAAACTATTGACTAATTATTTTATAGAAAATTAATTTATTTTTTATTTTGTAAATTGTTTATTTTTTAGTACTTTCAAAAGTTTATTTATTTATTTATTTTGGTAAGAGGGGCTAAGCCCATATTAATTATTATGTATTTTGGTTCATTATTATTATTTATTTATTTGATTTAAGTAGATTCAAACCCAAGACCTCCGAGATAAGAGGCTCACAATTTATCATTGTGTTGTAGGCTCTCGCCTAGTACTTTCAAAAGTTATATATATATATATATATATAATTTTCTTATTTTAATAAAATATATTATTTAATATAATTTAAAAAATCACGATTCTAAGATTTATAATATATATAAAAATTATTTTCATAATATTTATATGTATATATATTTTTAATTTCTTATTATTTTAATAAAAAAAAATATTTTATATATGATTTTAACTCTTAAAAATATAAATGTATATATAATGATTTTAAAGGCTAAAAATCTTATTATTATTTTTATATAATATAATTATTAATGTTGATAGGCATTCTATAATGGCAGAATGGGGGAGTGGGATGGTGTGAGCGTGTTAATGTTAATTTTTATTCTTCTAGGTTAAATTTGACAACCATCTACGTGTCACAAATTTAAATCTTATTATAAATAGAATATATTTTTAAAAATAATTTAATAAATACCACATGAAATATCTATTTACATTATAATATTTGGAGATATAAATCATCCATTTTTAAAGAAATTAAAATATTTAAGTTAGTAAAAAACTAAATAAATGGATATAAAGGAAATATAAATAATTTTAGATGTAGTAAATTAAATTATAATTATTTTGTAGTGGATATCTATTGGCATTTCTTTAGATAAATTTATTTAAGATATCTATACTAGTATTCTTTTATACTATAAAATATATAAAAATGTAACATTATTATTTTAAAAAGATTAAAAATTAATAATATATACTTTATATTCTTAACATGCTAAATCTCACAAAAATATTATTGATAAAATAAATAAATACAAGGAAAATTATCAACAATTATTATTAATTTACATATTTTTTATAATAATAATGTTGGTGATACTAATCATTAACATCAAATTTAAACAATATTATATTAAAATGAAGAAAAAAATTAATATTGGTATAATTAAAGATAATATATCTATGTATTGTTAATTGTATTATTTATTTTCAAAATGTATTGTTTAAAACATTAAGTCAATATATAAAACAAAATTAATAATATGGGTGTATATTAAATTTTAACAATATATTTATTTTATTATTTCTAAAATTAATTTATATACTATTATGACTTATATTTACTTTTAATTTAAATTAAGTAAAATGAAATTTTTTAATTTATTATATAAATTAATTTCCTAAATATTTAAATATACTTGTATAAAATTTCTATAATATATTATAATAGTATAAAAAAGTATAGATGATAAAAAAAATTATATAGTAAAGATCAAATAGATAGTTCAATTTAAATATCATGCATTATTTTTATTTTAAATAATAAAAAATAATAATGATATTCTTATATTGTTATTCTACTTCATGAAATTAATTTCGAGTAGAAACAATTTAATATTAGAAAAGTTTATTAAAGCTCTTTTAGTCCAGTGATGAAGTGATGCATGACAAAATTGGCAGGCAACTATTCCCATTTGATTTGATAGAGGTACTGGCAGCACAAAATTCCAAGTTTGATGGGCATGATATCTAATTTCACAGATGGGCATCCAACCTTTTTTAACAAACTGGATAGTCCTAGAATTTCAGGTGGTAAGTCAAAACATATAAAATTAAACTCATGCAAGTAAAATAAAATGCATATGTTGTGATTAATATACATCTTTCATATATGTATTAATTAAACTTGAAACTAGTTCGTTGTCTTGTTGAGTATTGAAGTTGTCAATTCTACTAGCACATTTTATGCAAATATAAATACATTACGTAGTACAAATCACAGGCAAATCTATTTCATGTCAAACCCATTGCAAAAACATAAAACATCCCAACTCCTCAGGTTTATATAGTCTACCAAGATAGAAATTATAATATTACCCATACATTGTCATTTGCACAAGCAAAGAGCTAAATTAATTTACTATCTATTAGTAGTAACGTAAAATTTAAGACCATGTAGTGTCTACTAATATGTGGCCACCCAAACACATTTGTTATCAACGTGTCTCATCATTTCAAGTAAACTACTTATTGCCACCTTGAGTTCACATCTTGTGGTTGAATCATCATTAATGTATAGATAAATTAAATGTGTAAGGCCACCAATTAGCAATAAAAAAACCATTAAACTTGGACAAATGCAACAATGGATTTAAATCTTACAAGTGATGTTTTAAAATTCAAAATTTAAATTTACAAACCCATTGATTACAAATAACCCAAATAACTCATTCTTCTCATTCAAGGCATTCAACATCCATTGAAGAATGGCAAGAAAGCATAAGTCACAGAGTAGAAAGAATATAATTAATGTTATATTCAAAGTATTCTTCATCACATGTTGTTCTTTTACCAATTCTCATTTATTTTTCGTGTATCTATCATTATTTATAGTTTTCAATTCCTTTCTAGTTATCTATCATTTTTTTTCTTTCCTTATATATCATATTATTGCATTAATAGAAATAATTTGTAACAAAGCACAAGTTGCGGAAAGTAGACATAAGTGAAGTTATATTTCAAGGCTTATTGTTACCTTGCTTTTCACATTTGTGAGTTTCATTTGGTAATTTGGTTTCATGGAAGAAAATATGAATGGGTTCCTTTTGCATTTGTCAGTTTCATTTGAAGTTAATGTCAGCTCTTTCACATTTTCCATTCATTCCTTCACTTAAGCAAGCAATTATTTTGCTTTGGTATCTTCCTCTATAGAAAGAAGTGACACTTCATTTGAAGGTATGTTGACAATTTTGCATACTTCACCATCTCTATTTTGTAATTTTCTTAAATATGGAAAGTGGTGACATGTGTTGTTTTTCCATGTTGTTGACTTTGAATCTCATTTCATTATGATTTTCAACTAAAGGACCATAAAACCAGTATAATAACAACTTTATTGCATTTACAAATGATATGAATTTTTTTTAATAGATATAAATGCACTATATTCCAAACTGTGTGAATATGAAATGGATTATTAATTGTATTGATGATTGCTTATCAATACCATCAGCCATTCTAGAATCATGGATTTTTTAATTTCTTTCATAATGCACCATGTTATAGTGTAATATGAATGTGTGGTCAAGTAGTTGTATTTTTGGCCTTGGTTCTTTTCACACTAGTTTTTAAGTGTACATATGACAAGGTCTACTAGAAAACCAAAGATAGGCTACAATTGCTCACCATTATTTTAAGGGTCTATAGTGGGAAAATAGTTTGAAAATGATTGTATGCGACATGGACTATAGTTTTATATGTATTATTTAGCATCATCATTAATTTTGTAAGTACTATTAACCATTTAGAAAAGGAAATGGTGAGGCTCACGAGACGAAATTATCATAGAGATATTATGACAAAGAAATTGTCAATAATATGAGATTTACATGTCACTCTTGTTGTTCTCTAATATATAGAAATTGGATATCTATTTTTACATTTATCTCATATTTGATAGTCTTTTCTATGCAATTATGTGGCCTTGTGCATATTTTATTTCTCTTATTGGGTGACTTAAATGTTGATTTCATCACAAAGTATGCACTTTAGGTGGTATTAAGGAGCATTTTCTCAAACCAATATAATAAAAATCCTCCTATTGAGATTAAAGTCTTAGAGGACATGGTTACTTCTATCCAATTAGTGTTGTGATATGGAGCCTAATCAGACTCAGAGGTTAATTTTTTCCCTGCTTTATTTGGCACAGTTTCTCCCTAAATTTTACTATGGGGATTTGGGGCAGCACCCCTTGCAGGTTCCTAAGGTAGTGTCCTAAGTAGGGTCAAGGGGCAGTGCCCCTTGTGGGGTCCTAGGGCTAGCAAACTGAAGTGCATTCCCTGTCGCGATATAGGGTGGGGTCGAGGGGAAATGCCCCCAAAAACCAAAAATAAATTTACTGTTGTAAAAGACATTGGGAGTTATTTTTTCTATTGGTTGGCTTATTCTAGCCCTACTTTTGTAAGTGGTGGAATCTTGTATAAAAAGGCTCAGGGTTAGGATTTAATAATGTATGATGAGATTGTAGCTTCTTGTGGTGGTATTGAGTTGTAAGGGATTACAAATTGTAATCAGGTTATAACCACTAGATAATAAGAATATTGGACTCGTTATTTGGTAGAGGTAGCCTAGGGATTGGGTGAACCACATTATATCTCTATGTCTTGTGTTCCCTTCTGTGTGCATTATTATATTATGATACTAGCTATATTTTCATGTAATTATTATTTATGTCTCATAAACCCTAACATTAGTAGGTCCTTTGAGGTCTCAATCTTTCTTGTTAGACTACTAATTTTGGTATATTTATTTATCTGTAGAGACAAGAGGTCTAAATCTTGCTCATGAGACTACCATATCTAAGTACTCATGGGGTTGAGAGGCATCAATCATGTATGTATCTCTTGGGGAGTATGTGAGTGGTGTGTAGAAGTTGTGAAAGCCAACTTCATAGATCACCAAGACCACCTGCATACAAATAACCCACTGGTAGAGCTTGGAGAATCTCAACGGAGTGAGAGAAAATATATTCCAACAATGAAAAATGAAATTGTTGTACAAAAATACAATAGGAGAGCCTATTTATAAAGGCCTCTAGGAAGCTTCTAGAATGAGCTAGAAAACACTAGGAGATAAGCATGACAACTAAGCATACATCCATGAAAAGTGGATTATCATCAATGTAGATGAGAGGATAAATATGACAAGGTAGGTGCAAACTCTTGTGTTGTCAACAAATCAACACGTAAGAGTACGCTTACTCCTAGATTACAAACTAATAAATAATGCATTTAACTAAGTAAACTTAAGTAAAGTGTAAATAATAATAATTTACACTAACACCCCCTTAAGTGCAACTTAGGGGAATGCACTTAAGCTCATAGAAGTTATGATGAAAATGCATAATGGGTCCTAGCAACTGGGCCATGTTAGGTACCCATGTATAAATGCAAAGAAATGCAATCTTTGAAAATGGGGAAAGAGGGAAAACCGCATGGGAAAAACCCTCCCCCAAAAAGAAGTAAGTATAAACATGCTAAAAAAAAACATGAAGGAAGGAAGGCCTCAACAAGATCCCTCAAGGACAACTTTTGTAATCCAAAGCATAGACCTGAAATGGCTCAAGAGACTCTCTCAAAACCATAAGTACAACTAGCCCCCCCATGAGAGGGAGAAGAGACACCAAAGCCCCCCCCAAAATAATGGAACCCTTATAGAAATGATTGAACCAATGAAACTCTAATGCGCAAGAAACAAAGGCACATAACAAGGAAACCCCTGAATGAGAGGTGAAACTGGAAGGTCTAACTAATGCTCAAAGGAGAAAACATGAGGGTATTGAAAGGAAATCCCTAGTGCAGGTGTGTTGGCACTGTCATGAAAGAGAAGATGAATGTCCTCAATAGAATCTGCAACAGGTGCACTTGGAGGCTCGATGAATGGAGCTAGAGGTTTAGGCAGAGTTGAAGAAAAATCATGCTAAAGAGAAAAGACCTCAATTGGATGTGGTGTGGGAGTCAAAGTAGTGATCTCAGGAACAATACAAAGATTCAAGTATCTTGGCTACACCACATGGTGCTCTCATGAAAGAGAAGAGTTGTGCTTTGATAATGGAGATGGAGGACTAAACTGTGAGAAAGTGTAGAGACAGGTGGTATGATCAACTATACCTGTAATAATAAGGCATCCTATTGCACGATCCTGAATGAAGACTGAATCTGCAGTGAACTCAACTGTCTTCCCTGATCTATTGTGTGTAATCTGAGAAATCGAGAGAAGTTTTGCAGACAAAGATGGAACATACAATACATCATTGAATACAGTATCCTGAATGCCAACTAAACCTTTCCCATAGACTAGTAGGGCAGTTTTATTCCCCATGAGAATATGAGGAATGGGAGAAGCCTTAATAGTGGAGAAGACATCTTGAGAAGATGTCATATGGTGAGAAGCACGCGAATCTAGTATCCAAGGGACCTAGGAAGGGGATGCAATGGATGCCCATAATGCATGACCGTACCTAAAATTTGGTGTAGATGTGGAAGAAGATAAAAGGCAGACCCCTATGAGGTAGAAGAGGATGGAGAGGAAACAATGCTCTTCTGAAGAAGAGCTTGCGAATCTGCAATCTATTTCTCATAACCATCAAACCTCTTCTAAAAACAACGTGAATCATCATGAGGTCCCTTTTGACAATAGGAACGGGTAGGAATCTCTGTCTTCTTTTTCTCCTTCTTCTTGAAGAAGATGATGGACCAGTAGAGTGCCGAGAAGAGGAATTTGATATCTACTTCAGCTTCTACTCCTGTGTATCCTTGGCAAGCAATGCTTGTGACTGTGAACCTGTAAGTGAATCCATCTGGGTGATCTTGGACTGCTCACGAGTTAGCCTACCACAAAATATCTCAAAAGAAGGCATTTGATGTCTAGTACCCAAGGCATCCATAGTGGAGTCGAAAGTGGAAGAAAAGATATGATACTATCCTCACAACTTTGAGAGTATCAAAAAGATACACTCATCATCTATTTTGTTTTTCCCACATCCCTGCAAAACTGTACACAGAGATTTGAACTTCATTAAGAAGTCCTCAATGGTGGGGAAGCTGGTCGGTGTCAAAGAGGTCAACTCTACATCAAGTTGTAGTGCCCATAACTCATCCATTGTGCCAAACAAGTTGTGAAACTTGGTCCAAATAGCCTGAGGATTGGTTAAACCATCCAAGTGAAATAGGAGACTATCTAAGATGTTCAGTGCAATCAATCCCATGGCTTCATCCATTTTGTTTATGTGTTCAAGAACCTCAAAAGGGTGTTGAAGAATAGGTTGGTTCTCATCTAGACATGACCATAAGCCTCGTGACATGAGAAGCCTAGTCATTTGTGCTTTCTAGGTGTGATAGTTGTGTGGTGTTAGCCGAGTCACAGAAGGGTCTGACATTGAGAGAAGAAGATGAAAGCAGAAGGGTCTAAAATTATAGAAAAGAAAATGCTCCCCCCACAATGTATAAATATATCCCTCAAATACCAAAGAAACAATTAGAGAAAGCATAAAAAATGAGAAAAGAACCTGGATTCTAGATGCAAAGAGGGAGGAAACTGAAGCCTCTACTTCAACGTCAAAAATAGGAGCTCAAATGGACTTGGAATTAAATGAGACCCTGGCATCATCGTCTCCATCTTGGAACCAGCTTTCTGGCACTTCTTTCAAATCAGAAAAAGACCTTTGTATGTTCAAGTTATGGCCAAAAAACCAACTGTTGCTCCAAAATCAAGATCTTTGAAAAATTACAGTCACTGCAAAAAAATTGACAGTCATATGACCATTAATTGATCATCACTGGAAAAAAAATCCAATGAAAGCAAAAATTCTAGCAACTGGAAGTGAGGGCTCAGTGACCCTAGGGGCGGAGGGTTGCAGGGGTGGCAGATCTGGGCATGGAAGCAAATTAGAGTAGACAGAGGCAGCTACCAATAAAAGGAAGATCAGTCACTAGGAAGGTCGTAGGAGGTAGATGTAGGGCTATAGGGATGGAAAAAACACTAGCCATAGTGGTTGCTATGACCCATGGCATTTTGGTGACCCTTGTGAAAAAATGAAAGAATTTTGGGGGCAAAAACTCCAAAAAACATGTAGGTAAATTTACATTTTTTTTTGTTAAAAAAAAAAAAAATATATATATATATATATATACACACACACACACACACACACACACACAAAATTTTCTTTAAAAAGTGTAAATACAAATTTTTTTTTGAAAAAATTTGCCTCGATCTATGTGCAAGGGAAAAAGACCCTTTGGAAAAAAATGCCTCCCCAAATCCAAACTCTAAAAAATTTGTCCTTCAAAAATCTTCAAACCAAGAAGTAGCAAGGATGCTTTGATACCATGTAGGAGTTGTGAAAGACAACTTCACAGATCGCTAAGAGCACCTGCATGCAAATAACCTGCTGAAGAGAAACCAAAGAAGGAAAGGTAGGGCTTGGAGAAGTCTCAACAGAGTGAGAGAAAATATATTCCAACAATGAAAAATGAAATTGTTGTACAAAAATACAATAGTAGAGCCTCTTTATAAAGTCCTCTAGGAAGCTTTTAGAATGAGCTAGAAAGCGCTAGGAGATAAGCATGGAAACTAAGCATACGTCCATGAAAAGTGGATTATCCTCCATGTAGATGAGAGGATAAGTATGACAAGGTAGGTGCAAACTCCTGTGCTGTCAACAAATCAATACGTAAGAGTATGCTTACTTCTAGATAACAAACTAATAAATGATGCATTTAACTAAGTAAACTTAAGTAAAGTGTAAATAATAATAGTTTACACTAGCATGGGGGGGGGGGGGGGGTGTTGCTATCAATGAAACCCTTACTAGTAACCTTAGGTTAGATATTACCCCTTTTATTTCTAAAAGTATCATTATCTTTGTGCAAGAATTGATCCAAGTGGATTACCCATATCACCTTTAGATTATTCATTGTATGCATTCCCTTGGATGTTTTAAAGCATGAATGTGGCATTAGAGGAGCCTTGGGACTTGAGCATTATGTGGTGTAGAGAACCCTAGGCATTTCACTGAGGTCTATGGCATAGATAGATAGGAAATAAGTAGAAATACCAAACTTTGATTTTAAACCCAAAGTTGTAAGACCAAGGAAGCCAATGGTGTATTATAAACCGTGGATTGCCTTGTGTCAACTTGGGATTTTGAGGATTTCAATTCATGTTTGGTAGAATAGGTGGTCTTAAGGGTTTTTAGGAGGTTTTATGTGTCTCTTGACCATTCCAACATCATAAGGTGGTTAAAAACATGAAAAATGTGAAAGTTACATAAATCTTGTCAAATTTGTCAAAATTGAAAAGTTGCATTTTGACGGGTAACTCCAAATTTTTGCAACATAAGGTGTAACCTCTTTTGAATAGTTGTGACCATTAAGATATTGGTATTTAAACATGTTTTTAATCTCCCAAGGTCGGAGACACAAAGAGGGATGCTTGTTTGCATTGAAATCAATAAAATTCAAAGATTTTACCTTCTTATTTGTTGTTTCCTATGATTGTATGGCTTTGTCCCAATTGGGAGTATATATTAATTAGCATAGGTGGATGGAGGAATGAGTTAGCTTTTCGTTGCACTTGGGCTAAAGTCTATTTGAGTTTTTTTGTGAAAGTTATCCAAGTTTTTGTTCAGACTAGTTTGCAACCCTCGTAATACCAAGGGTTTCTCAAAGATGTGGCCCTAACTTGGCTTTTCATTAGTGGAATTCAATGGCCACTAGGGGGAAAAAAGTTAGGGATATGTACTATAGGATTCCAAAGGTTGAAGGCGATATCTCAGGGTTTTTTATTTTTAACACAGTGTTAGTAAACATATTGTTTTCCAAAGAAATACATACAATTTGACTCTAAAACACCCAAACAAGAAGACTCAATTAGAACTAACAGTTGGGTCACTTTGCTGTTGAGGTGCGCAAGTGCCCTCTAAATTATTTAGGTACAACTCCTTGTGTAAGATTTACAACAAATTATCTAACTTATGAACATGCATGCTTTTATCCTAAAAGCAAGAAAGGTACACAAACATCCATTCATAAACACAACGTAGATTCAAGGAAACCAAATAACCAAAAGAAAATAATAAGTAAATAATACAAAGCTCATTTACCCAATCATTACATTATAGAAGAAATGTAGAAAGGAAGACGAATTGTTCTTTCCAAACACACAAATAACAAAAGCCCAAAGTCCTAATAATAATTGTAGCAATAATCATACGTCAAAAGACTACATTTAGAGGCAACCAAGTTAATTCAAAGATTGACATTGCTCAAAAAGCTACAATGTAAACTCAAAGTTTTGATATAGTAAAACTTTCCTCCTCTAAACACAAATAAAACAAAGAAAAAATTGTTCCTTGACACACAAAAAATACTTATTCAGAAAAAAATCTACTCTCCCATAGCACGAAGTCTACAGAAAATACAATCCCCCCTTTCCATGTCTTTCTATTATTTCTAACTCTCTTTTCACAACACAAAGTCTTCTCCTCAAATCTAAAATTAGAACCTTTCTATACCTTTGTAATTACAATAAATAATCACGAAACCAATGTTATTTAGTTTTGTAATTGAATCTTGAAATGGTTTCTCTCCGCTTACCTTTTTCGTAAGGAAGAGCTATTACATCTTTACTAATTTTTGTTCAAAGAAATACTCTTGTAAATATGACTTTGTCTTTCTAAGGCATCACCAAATCTTATATCTTTAGAATGTGACATAAGGGTATTCCAATAAGTTTATGATCTTTTATCAAATATTTCACTGCCTACACCTTGCTATATCTGCTTTGGGAAAGTGTGTAAAATCATTTGACACATCATCTAATGAACTCTCCATATTACTATCTTATATGGCCGGGTACATCATATTGCAATGGATATTAGTAGAATTTTGACAAATAGATTCCATGCATTGTCTACACTTAAATCTTTTTGTGATGATATTTTCACTATAATTTTTGATTAAACACGATTGTAATTCCACTAAATTAGAGGTCCTGGGTTCATCATCCATATGTCAGTGATTTTCACTCATCAACCATGCTTTGTATACGTGATGACTTACTTCCATTCACTAGACTTAGGAATGTAGGGAGGAAGATCGAGAACCAAGCTTCTCCATTCTTACCCATTACTTTCACATTGAAGTATTTTGCCGAATAAGAGGTGTACATTCTACTTTTGAGCTAATCAAACACATTTTTTGCTTTGTCATGACTCTTGGTGAATAGTTCAAGAGGACTAATATCGATTATGAACTTAGACTCTGTCTTCTTAGCAATGAGCAAGAAGCAAGTCAAAATTTTTGACTATGGTTAAAGCTCGACATTGATGTAGTCATCAATTCCATTAACATTGATATCTCTATGATCATATCTAGATGTGTGGGTTTCATTTTGCCAAAATGTGGAATTGCAATATTGTAAGACCAAACCTTAATAATTGTTTGATTGGGAGGATGTCTCAGATGATGCCTCTCGCCAATGCTCTATTCTAAGGTTCAAGCACATGAGGAGCAAACTTCACATAGAAATGAGGGGTGCTCATTTATACCTTCAATATTTCACTACACATTAGAATATTGCAGATTCCATTTCCACTATGGAAGCTCAATCAAAGTCCATAGACTAACAACGACATGAAATTTATATACCGTGTGGAGTCAAATGTGCATCTCCTCATCTTTGAAGATGATCTTGATTTTTTGAAGGATGTAATTTATAATTCCTCTACCACTGTCATAGACTAAGCATGAATCAACATAAATACATTAAAAATAAGAACACACGATTGGTTTTTTCCCCAATGAGTATTGCCTCAAGCAATCTATTTCCTTTGACCATGCTTCCATATGGATGAACCTCGGCAATGAGAATGAGTCAACTCATCATTTTCTTGATTATGTTTTGGAATTCTTATGTGGGGGCCATAGATAGCCTTTTGAGTTCTTGCATTCATTAAAATTTGCATTTAGCATGAGCTTAATGATGTTGGAGCTTTATTTGAATAATCTATATAACACTTGGGTCTTGGTTCAAGACTTCTACATATCACCCGACATGTCTCTTATTTTCAATTGAAGGCATTTAGCGAGTGTTGATCATCAATGATGTGCCTGTTTCACATTTAAAAATTCATGGATCAATAGCTTGAACTCTCAATGTCTTCATTACTAACTCTTGTCACTATTCTTCTAATAGGATAAATAAGTCCAGATACCCACCAAAATTATTGGAAATAACATTTTACTTTCAATACCATTGAACTTAGGTTGTCAACATATGATCCCTATTCTGAACCAAAGAGTCTTCTAGAGCATCTGTCAACCAACCATAACAATTGCACTAGAGTTGAGCATTGGACTGGCTTGAATATGAACCTGATTGTGCCTTTGATCTACATGACCTTGAACTCAAAATTAGAGACACTAACCCTGAATCCATGAGCATTTGAATCTGCATGTCATGATTTTGAATGAAACCTTGAACTTTAATTTGGAGTGAAATCACTAGAACCCTCACAATATTGAACTTGTTGAACCCTTGAACTAAAATGAATTAGAATAAACCATTTAAAATTACTTCACCAAATTGAACCACTTCAAACTAATTTTGAACTTAGTTCAAAGAGGTTTGAAACCTAAAACTAAATATTCAAATGCTAGGGTCTATATGGCTACCAACACATGGTTAATCCTATATCAAATATCTCAATATATTTGGCCTTTGAATTATTGGAAACTTGTGTATAAATTTTATTAGTGACCCATGAAATATGGTATTCAATGTAATTTGGAGTAGAAGAACAAATCCAAGGGGTTAAGTTTATTCTATGTACTCATTGTCGCATACTTTCTTTCTAATCCAAGCCTAATTAGGCCTATTAGGTCTGCGAGAAAGGTGAGTGTTTGGGAATGCTAGAGTGAAACCAAACCTTGGCCTCTAGAAACCTTGTATGAAATCCAAAAGAGTATCTAAAACTACATTTTTCTTATTGGGTCACTTGGGAGTTTGAAAAGTTATTTGGGAAAAACTTGTTGAGAAGGCCTAATTGGTCTATTAGCCTAGGTTGGAATTTTGGTGTTGTGGGTTTGTGTAAGTCTAATAAATGGTTGATTGTCCATTTTTATGCATCAAATACACCATCTAAGTCATTTGAAGGAATTTTTGGAAGGATTAAGAGTGATTCCCTTGAATTGATCAAGTTTAGGAACAAAGTCTCTAAACCCAATTTTGTCTCAAGGTTGTATTTGACCCCTCGATGTTTAGGAGGGTCTTGGAGAAGGTTGAATAACATGATAGGGTGGTCCAGAAACTCAAAAAATTACTTGCAAAGAAAGGAGACTTGAAGCCTTGTTTGGAGGAGTTAACGATAAAAGTTGCTTTAACCACATTGCTTGTTGTGTTCTCTACATCATTACGACTCCTGTTCTCTACATCATTACGACTCCTCTCTTGCTCCAAAATGTGCATAGTCCTTGAAAAATCAAAAAGAACTTTGTGTGAGGTGAAGGAATACCAAGTTGTGACCAAATATTTTTAAAGGATTTGAGCAATACAAATCCACCTATCCCATAGAACACCTGCATGCAAGAGCTTAAAAAGGAAACCCTAAGAGGTAAATGAAATGTAATAATTAAATATTAATTATTAAATGGAAATGTGTGTGTATAAAGTGAATCTTAAGAAGGGAGTAAAGATGATTTAATTAATATAATTAAATCAATTATGTACTCTAACACCCCCACTTAAGATGAGCAACAATGCAACTATGAATAATGCAAGAAAAAACAAAGGAACCACAATGTTAAAAGCATAAATGGATCCCAACGACATGGCCTAATGAGGTACCCAACATAACCAAATATCTACAAAAATAGAGAAATAAAGATAACCACAAAAGAAAAACCCTACTCCAAAAAGAGATAGAAGAATGCTAAAAGACAAATAGAAGGAAGGAAAGACTCATCATTGAGATTCCCCCAGTGACATTTTCCTTCATACCAAGCATGGAACATAGCTAAAGATACCATGGGGATGCAAATGATTTAATGAAGATGTCAACAACCTGCTATGCAATGGGATTTGGGAATATACTCTAAGCTAAGAAAGCCATCATGAATCAAATGCCTAATAAAGTGCATATGTAGTTCAATGTGCTTGATTCATTGATGCTCAAATAGGTTATGGGAAATGTGTATATCACTTTGATTGTCACACCAAAGAAAGGTGGAAATATCAAGAAGAAGAATAAAATTTTTCATCAATTGTCGAAGCCACAAAACCTCCTAACTAGCTAGTGTTCTTGCCTTCTACTCTGCCTCTATAGATGATAATACATGAGCACTATGTTTCTTGCAAGACCATCTGATAGGACCAGAATTGAGATAGAAAACAAAGTCAAAGGTAGACCTTTGATCATCAATATTGCTAACCCAATATAAGTCTGTGTAGCCAACAATGTGAGGATCCCCTTATGTAGAGTGAATGCCATAACATGTAGTACTTCGAATGTACCTCAAGATACGTTTGACAAATTTCCAATTATTTCCATGAGGATTATGTGAGAATCTAGAAAAAAGTCTAATCATAAAGGAAAGATCAAGACGTGTGTCTGTGTGTGTTAGGTGCAACAAACTATCAACAAGTTGTCTTTATAAAGTGGAATCCAATGTAGGAGTAGTGAAAGTGGTGGATAAAATAACACCAAATTGAAAAGGTGCGAGACCAAGGTTTCAATCAAGCATGTTTAATCTTTTAAGCACATCAAGAGCATACTTCTTTTGGAGTATGGCTATCTTGTCCAAAGGTTGAACAACCCATATACCCACAAGGTATATAATCTCAAACTACTCTCTCAAAGCTCAGTGAACACTCTAAATCATAGAGGGTGATCTTCCTGTATTAATGAGATCATGAACATATAGCACAAGTATCAACAAATCAGCCCCATAATGTTGAATGTACACTATAGGATTGGAATGACAACATGTGAACTATGATGCAAGCAAAAAGGAATCCATCTTCTCATACCAAGCTTGAGACACTTGCTTAAGACCATATAAAGACCTCCTAAGTTTGCACACTATATAAGTCTTGCACAAAACCTCGAGGCTATTCCATATTGATCTCCATGCAAGAAGGCACTCTTCACATCCATTAGAAATAATGTCCATCCCTAAGATGATATAAGGGAGAGTACAAGGAAAATAAAATTCATCTTGGGAATATGAGAAAAGGCCTTAGAGTCATCAATAGCCTCTACCTATGAAAACCCCTTTGCAACAAGATATTCCTTATACCTATCAATAGAACTACCTAAAAAAAACTTGGTATGGTACAACCCACTTGCACCAAAGCAACTATTTTCCTTTCTAAAGACAACAAAGATCCCAAGTGTGGTTCTTTATCAAAGAAGAGTATTCCTCATCCATAGCCCTATCCAACTCTGAGTGTTCTGTCGCCTGTGAAAAACTCTATGGATCATCTAAAATGGTTTGACTTTAATACTAGATGTTTGAGCAAGAGTGCAACAAGAATATGAAGGATCTCCTGACATATATCCAACTACATCAACAATATCACAAGACCACTTGGGCACTTGCTAAACATTTGGTGGAGGGGGGTTAGGTGGATCATCATCAAGATCTTCCTCAAAGGATGCATTATCCTATAGAGGAGAAGAGGAAGTACTTGGTAGTGTGGGAGAAGTTGGTGACAAAGGCTCCATCTAAGGATAATACTCATCAAACTGGACATCTTTCCAAAATAAGACCTCTTTGGAATCAAGATCAAACATCCAGTATGCCTTCACATCCTCATAGTAGCCAACAAATATGAGTGGTTGGTTCTTCATCTCCATGGATTTCCTCTAAGCATCTAGAATAAATGCCAAAGCCTTCTACCAAAACACATAATATAGAAACATTAGTCTTGACACAAGTCTAAACCTCCTTAGTAGTCAAATGTCATAATGTCATATGAGGCATCTGATTCTAAATATAGTTGGCACAATTGATAGCCTTAGCCCAAAATAAATAACTCATAACTTGAGATTGTATCATGGAATTGGCCATCTCCCACAATATTTTGTTCTTTCTCTTAGCAACCCCATTCTACTGAGGGGTGTGAGGAACTGTGAACTAATGTTGTAAACCATGCTTAGTGCAAACATATATGAAAGACTAATTCACATATTCCTTACCATTTTCAATGTTTATACGCCTGATAGAAAGATCGTATCGCTTCTCCATAAATCTCTTAAAGATTTGAAATGTATCAAAGACATCAGACTTGTACTTCAAGAAGTACACCCATGTGCAGCTAGAGAATTTATCTACAAAGGTAAGTACATATTAAGCACCTAAAAAGGATGGAGTGGGAAATGCTATAAGATCATTGTGTATCAGATTCAATGGTACCTTAGCACATGAGGATCTACCTATCAGAGAGGGATATTTGTGATGTTTTTCAAGTACACAACCTCAACAAACATCATTAGTACAAGAGATCTAAGGTAGCCCAATCACTAGCTTCTGTGTACTCATCTATTATTGATATTGTTGTGATGTAGAGCCTAATTAGATTGAAAGGTCAATTTTTCCCCACTTTATTCAGTGTGATTTCCCCCTAGATTTTACTATAGGGGTTTGGGGGTAGTGCCCATAAGATGGGGTCAAGGGGAAACACCCCTTATGAGGTCTTAGGGAAAAGCCCATGTGTGCTCCCTATCATAGTTCAGGGTGAAGTTGAGGGGCAACGCCCTTGTAGGGGGTTTTTGGGGGAGGTGAACCACATTAAATCTTTGTGTCTTGTGTTCTCTTCTGTGCAATTTATTATTTTCTAATATTGGTTAAATTTTCATGTAATTGATATTTTTATCTAATTAATCCTAATAGATATTTGTAGTTCACATGGCCAAAATGTTCATGCCAAAGCTTGTTCACTATGTTTATGTGAGAAATAAGAGAAACACCTATAGAATCAGAGCTCTCAAAGACATCAAACTTATCTAAGTGAGACTATAAATCAACACTCTCAATAGAAAAAACCAAATTAGGATCATGGAGGTCTCAAATAACCACATCATGTGGTGAAAACTCAACTGTCTTACTAGAGTTAGAATGATAAATATGATAGATAGATAGAAGGTTTGTAGAAATGGATGGAACCAGTAGAACATCCTATAGAGAATCACCCTCCAAAGAAATAATATCTAAACCTAAAACTAAAAGTTGTGTAGAGTCACCAACTGCAATATGTATAGTAACACTTTGAGCAAGTGAGATAGCCAAATTAGGTGAGTGTGTCACATGGTGCAAAGCACCTGAAAGAATGGTCAAACTAGTAGGAGAAGAAAAAGCTTATAGAGAAAGAGCATGTTGTTTCTCTAAAGGAGGAAAGTGTGGTTTCAAAGAAGAAATACTATGTTGCTACATGGACTTGTCTAGATCCTCAAGATGTTTTCAACACCTAGAAAATGGATGCCCTTCCTTTCTAGAAAAAACTACAAGGATAGCATGTAAACTTCTTAGTACTGGAGGAAGACTCACCAAACTTAGAATTTTCACCCTTTAGAGTGGATTTTTGTGTATCTGATCTAGGAGGTGTCTTGGAGGAATTATCACTACTAGTTGAATCTATTTTGGGCTTTAATTTTTGCTTCGACTTTCCTATAGATATATGAGATACTGGTGCTTGGTTATTTCATCTTGATAAAGAGTCCAACTATGTAAGCTTGGCCTGATCTCTAGTCAACTGATCACAAAATACCTCAAATGTGGGTATGATAAATCTAGGACCCAAAGCATCCATAGTGGAATGGAAGATAAATGAGAAAATTTGACAGTTTCTCCAAAGCATTGACAAAATTAGATAAATACCCTCCTTATCAGTCTTGACTTTCCCACAACCATGTAACAAATATCTTTGTTGTTTAAACCTCATCAGAAAGTCCTCTATGGAGGAAAAATAATCAAGTACAAGTGATGTATTCTCTATATCAATTTGAAGTTCTTTGAGCTCGTTGATGGTACCAAACACATTCTTAACAAGACAACAAACCCTTTGAATGGAGAAGCCATGCCATGATTTATATCCATGAATGATAGTTATGTGGGTTTAAAGTAACTAGACAAGAAGAGCTCTCAACCATTTTTTAGAAGAGGTTTGTTTTAATATATTTCTAGTTTATTGATGTAAATGATAGAAACAAGAAAGAAAAAGCACCCCCCCCTCCCACACAATGCAAATAACAAGAACTCCTAATTTCTAGATAGTAAGTGTATACAAGAAAAGATCAAAAAAATATTCAAATGAGTATCATGTGTACCTTTGAAATTTTTTGATGAGAATAATAGAGAATTTGTATAGTGTTCAAGAAGAGCTTTTAAAAAAAAAATGGATAAAAAAATGTAGCTAAAATGAGCAAGTTATGCCCCCTGAAATGCAAAAAAGATCATTTGGCTTCAACAACAAAAATAGGTACTAATAAGGAGAAAAAAGCAAGTATAAATCCCATCAATGAGTTGGGCTTAGAATCAACAAAATGCCTTTGTTTTCTCAAGATATTGAAAAAATAGATAGAGTACCCCTATTAGGCCAAGAAAACTCCAATAAACCCCCTTAAGGCCCAAAAAATAGCCCTTGGGCCTCCATATGATTGCATACTAGGCAGTTAGAGGGATGACAGTCTAAGGGTGGTGCATTGGCAACACTAGCTAATGGAGTGGCATGGGAGGTGAACGCAAGTGGTGGTCGGGTGACCCATGGGTGGTGGACTTTATCAGTGGTGCTGCGATGGTGCAACCGCTATTAGTAGAGCATGTGTGAGTGATACTTTTCATATAATAGAGGGAACCTTAAAAAAAACATCTTGATTCATGTGCAGGTTCATACAAGGCTTGGAGGCAACAGGAATTGTCATAGAATTCAATGTTCTCCAAATTTGAAGTGCCTTATATTGATATAATGGTTTTTGGGTGTTGGGAGCTCAATGGAAAGGTCCATTCGAGCCCAAAGTGCACCAAAATTTAAAGACTATCTTGTTTCAATAAAAAATATTTGAAAAATACAAGATCTGATCCAACATATACTTGCCTCTCTTTTTCTTCTAAAATGAACATGATGCAATATATCCAGCTCTGATACCATGAAGAACTTGAGTAATACAAATACGTTGATCATGTAGAACACCTGCATGCAAGAACCTATCATAGAGAAGCAAATATAAGAGAAGGTAAGGATTTGGCTCTACAAATATGTAAGAATATATTTTTTATACAAAAGAATAAGAAAAATATTCAAGAGATCAATCCTTATAGAAGGAGATTGTAAAACCTAAAAGGGAAACCCTGAGAGGTAAATGGAATTTAATAATTAAATATTAATTATTTAATGGAAATGCATGTGGATAAAGTGAATCTTAAGAAGGAAGTAAAGATGATTTAATTAATATAATTAAATCAATTCTTTACTCTAAAAATTTTGCTACTAGTCGTGTTCTTTAGGTATAATTTGTTTGGTGTTGTGTTAGACCCATGGAAATCATGTTGAATTTTCACATTGGTGTTTGTTAGGGATTCCACAAAACTAGATCTCTTAAGTGTTTGCATCTTGGAAGGTTGCTTTTGTTGGAAATATAGATGGAGTAACTTGGGGGGGGGGGGGTGAATCAATTATCACAAAAACAAATCCACAGATCCCTTAGATGTCTGATAAAACTGTTTACTGCTGTCACTTGGTAAACATACTTAAAATGTTGTAACTCGATAAATGCAGTGTATGTTAACTTTAACAGATCTTAAACATTCACAGTGATTAACATGCAAGCATAAAAGAAATAACATGAACACATGAGACACTAGATTTAACATGGAAACCCAATATGGGAAAAACCACCAAGTAACTAGCTACTGCTTTTCACTCTTCTGAAGTGAGCCCTGTTAGGAGCCAACCTGGTTAAAGGTTACAAAACACACTATTAGGTGTGACCTTGTTAGAGGATTTATAACCCTATTAGGATTGGCCTTGCAAGAGGTCTTTAGAACAATTCAATGGAACTATAACCTTGTTAGAGGATTTACAAATGGCTATTAAACCAACTCTGCTAAGAGATTTTGGAATCACTGCTACAATGGTAAGAAAGTAACAATGAAATGACCTGAATGAGATGCAACTGAATTGCTAATTACAGATCTCTATTCTGCTTCACACTAGATCCTCAAAGATATTTGACCATCCTTCAAATTCACTCACACTTTCCTGATCCTCAAAGATATCTGACCATCCTTCAAATTCACTCACACTTTCCTCTTCAAACAATCAATACACTTGCATACCCACTCATACATAATGGAATTCTCAACTTGACCTTTCATTTATATGTTACAAATTATCAAGTTGACCCAATTACAACTTACAATTTCCAATTATCATTACCTCAGTCGGCTAGAATCAATACTTGAAACAATTAAACTTCATTTCCAAAATTAACAAAATCCTTCATTGGCCAACCCTGCTCAGTAAACACTAATCCTAAAATAATTTCCTATGTTAACCAACAGAAGCTTGGTTAACACTATGAACATGCAAAAATCTTTTGGAAACCGAGTGAACTCGATGAACACTAACTTTCTTTCGTTAACCATGAGAGCTCGGTTAACACTACTTTCTGCCACAATTTCCTTTGACACCTGAGTGAGATCGGTAGATACTATCTACGCAGAGTAATTTCCAAGAATGCTCGGTAGACATAGAAAATTGCCTTGCTGACCAACTGAGTTCGGTAAGCACTGTTATAATTCTTTAGAATAATTGAGAGGGGGGGGGGGTGAATTAGTTATTTAAGGTCCAAATGCCACTTCTTTTTTTCAAATCCTTAATAGCACATAACTGTAACTATCATGCATGCAATTTGAACATTTAAACAACTATGAAAAGTAAACATGCATCACACCATAACACTAGGAATTTGATAACCCAGAAACCCTGCAGGAATAAGAAGGTAAAACTGGAGTGGGGATGATACCCACAAAATAATTGCGTAATTGATTTCAACCACTTCTGATGGTCTGCCCTATTAAAGGCCTGCCCTGTTAAAGGCTACAACACATTGTTAAATGTGACCTTATTAGAGGATTTCACCATACTGTTAGGAATGGACATGATTAAAGGACTTTGAAACATTCACTTGGAATGTCACCCTGTTAAAGGATTTACAACATGGATATTAAACCAACCTAAGTCCATAGGATTTATCTTAACTACTACAATTTCTAGAGAGTAACAAGAATGGTTTTTAATCTGATACAACTTACAACATATCTTGCAGATTACAGATCACACTTCAGTTCAATCCTTTTCTTGGCTTTAATCACTTTAGATCTGTTAGCTTGTCATCTCAAGCTTCGTCACCTTGAGTCTTCTTACTAATCATACCAATGCATTCATATCTATGGTCACCTATTGAAGCAGAGTATCTGTGCTCTCTTCCACCTTAGCACCTTCTTCAGCACTTTAAGCTTCCATGCTTGACCACCACACTTTGCTTCATGACCTTATGACTCCTTAAATAAAAATCTAGAATACCTTTCCCGCTCGATTCTCCGTCTCCAATTTTTAGGGTTTCAATGAATTAGGTAAGATACAATGTATCTATCCCATATCTTGCTCTTATCTAGAAAATTTGTCTATAATTCAATTGTATTTGCCAAAAACATTTTACATAGTGTTCTGTGCCACCAGCTCATCATTCTTATCTTCTATCTGATTCACAGAATTCTAGATAACTACCATGTCGGCTCAGATTTGGTGAATCTTTGATTTTCAAAATAATGCAGCAACTCGACATTATTGATTTACTGATGCTCGACACCTGAAGAAATTCTGTGAAACTCGACTCTTGAAATTCACTCGGCACTTCAATATCATTCGACACTTATATCTTGCTCGACAATTGAAAACTTACTCGACACCTATTTCTTTTCTGCTACTCGACACCTGATCTTCACTCGACATCCGAAGATTGCTCGGCACCTGAAGATCAGTCGGCACACACTAAGTTGAACTTTGCTTGGCTTCATCTGAGAATCTATTTGGCACTAACTAGCTTGCTCGACTCTTTCTAATGAACTTATTTAGGCTTTACAAATGACTTAGCTAAACCTTACATCTTTGATATGTCTTGGTGTGTCCATCCTCTATGTCTTAGAGTATGTCATCAATACACTATTTCATCAATGGCTTAGTTGATCCTTATACTTCATTACAACATCATAACTTCAACCTTTGTCTAAGTACTCTAGTTACATCTTATTGATTGCCACCTCCTTGTCAATCAACCAACTTATAGTATTTGGATCACTAAAGCAATTATCATTCCTACAAGTAGCAAGTTTGACATCAATGACAAAACAATATTTGAAAACATTCTTTACTAGTTCCATTACTCTTCATTCATGAGCTTTTTAATTATTTCCAACAATCTCCCTCTTTGGCATTGATGGCAAACTAAACTGATCACTTGATCAACTTAGTTACCACCAAAATCATATACATTTTCTGCTACATTCTGCTTCTTTCTTGACTGCGGCATTCTTTACTATTGATCTCATATATCTCCATATCTTTACCTTTCAGTTTCTCATAAATCTCCCTCTTTCATATATATCTCCCTCTTACTTTGTATTGACGATCAATTTTCTGCATATATCTCCCTCTTTGACATAAATGCCAAAGATGTAACATCTTTAACATGCGAAATATAAGCTTTGCATCTCATATTATCTCCCTCTATCACCATGCTTGTGACTAATTTGGAGTTCCTGCTCCTGTTGTCATCCTCTGCATCATTCTTCTAATATTTCAATGATTTGTTCCTATTGATGTAGGGCAGCTTCTTTGTTGCTTTAAATTGCTTGAGTTAGGGGCATTACCCCCAACTTGCCTCTAAGATATTCATAAGCATCCTTGGGCAATGGTTTGGTGAAGATATCTGCAGTTTGTTCCTTTGTGTGAATGTACTCCATCTTCACTTGTTTGTCTTCTACCAATTCTTTGACATAGTGATACTTGATTGCAGTATGCTTGATTTTTGCATGCATTACTAGATTCTTGGATATTTTTATGGCACTTGTATTATCACAATACAATATCACAGGTTTGGTTACCTCTTCTTTCATTCCTTGCAATAAATGTGTGAGCCACACAATATTTGTGCAATTGACTGCTACTGCCACATATTCTTATTTTGTAGTGGACTGAGATGTGCATGATTGCTTCTTGCTAGTCCAAGTAACTAGTCTTTTACCTCAAAATAATGCTCCTCCACTTGTGCTCTTTCTGTCATCAATGTTGCCTCCCCAATCTGCATCTGTGTATGCATTGAGCTCAAACTTTTCATTCTTTTTATAATATAGGCCAAAATCATCAGTTCCTATGAGATACCTCAATATTCTTTTTACTGCTATGAGATGATTCTCTTTAGGATTAGTAGAGAATCTAGCTGCTATTCCAACTACTAATGCTATGTCTGGTCTACTATGTACAACATATTGTAGTTTTCCAATCATGGATCTGTACATTTTTTGATTAACTTCAGCTGATACATCATTTTTGGATAGCTTATGTCCTATTGCCATTGGTGTGCTAACTGGTTTGGAGTCTTCCAGTCCAAACATTTTAAGTATCTCTTTGATGTACTTTGATTGTATCATAAATATACCATGTTTTAGTTGATGTACTTGCAAACCAACAAAAAATTTGATCTCTCCAAACATAGACATCTCAAACTCATGTTTCATTTTGTCTGCAAAACTTTTGCAAAGCACTTCCTTTCCTCCAAACACTATGTCATCCACAAAGATTTCAAATACGATAATATCCTTACCTTCTTCTAATTTGATGTACATGTTGCTGTTATCATCAGTTCTTTCAAATCCTATTTGCACTAGATACTTGTGAAGTCTCTCATACCATGCTCTAGGTGCTTGTTTCAGACCATAGAGTGCTTTATGTAGTTTACAAACCATATCCCTGTTGTTCTCATCAACAAATCCCTCTGGTTTTTCAATATAGACTTCCTTTTCCAATATACCATTCAGAAAAGCAGACTTTACATCCATTTGATAGACTTTAAAACCTTTATATGCAGCATATGCAAGTAAAGTTTCTACTCCTTCCATGCTCGCAACAGGGGAAAATGTTTCCCCATAGTCTAATCCTTCTTCTTGAGCATAACCCTTACATACTAGTCTGGCTTTGTTTCTAGTAATCTCACCATTCTCATCTAGCTTGTTTCTAAATACCCACTTGGTGCCAATCACATTCTTGTCAATTGGTCTGGGAACCAAACTCCAGGTTTTGTTCTTCTTTATTTGATCAATCTCTTCTTCCAAAGCTTTATACCAGTCACCATCTTGTAATGCATCATACACTATTTTAGGTTCAAATTTTTTTAACAGACATGATTCATTTCTTAGTCTATTCCTTATCATTGGTCTTGCATCTTTGTCACCAATTATTTGTTCAGCAGGGTGATGCCTCTTTACATATTTGGACAATCTTGGTTTTGTTCTTGTTTCCATGTTTGATCTTTCAGATTAAGGATCACTATGCACTTCGTTGTCAGGTAGCTCTACATCTTTGTCATGTGTACTGACTTCAGAGTTAGAATGAGTATTTCCTTCATTCTACAACTCGGCTTCTGAATGCAGCTCGACATTTGCTAGTTGTGACTCGGTTGAAACTGAAACTTGTTGTTGAATCCCAATTTGATTGATAGTACCTTCGTCAATAGGCATTCCTTCATAAGAATACACAAAGGTTCTGTATTCATCCATTCTCTTTGGTTTTTCAACTTGGACATTTGCATGCTTATCAAATTTTACATTTGCACTTTCCACAATTTTGTCAGCATTAGTATTTAAACACTTATATGCTTTACTTCTAGTGGAGTAACCAAGGAATACGCCTTCATCACTTTTTGCATCAAATTTTCTATTTCTAGCATCTTTAAGGATAAAGCATTTGCAACCAAATATTTTGAAATGCTTTACATTGGGTGAGTGACCATACCATAATTCAAAAGGTGTTGCACTTGTAGCTTTCTTGACTTGTACTCGGTTCAGTGTATGAACAGCCACACTTATAGCTTCTCTCCAATATTTTAGAGCAACATTCTTTTCCATCATTAATGTTTTGGCACAGTCAAGAACAGATCTATTTCTTCTGTCAGCAATTCCATTTTGTGGGGGAGTTCTAGGAGTTGATGTTTGTCTCTTAATTCCTTTGTCTTTGTGAAATATCTCAAATCTATTTAATGTGAATTCACCACCTCTGTTTGATCTCAGGCATTTCAAACTCTTTCCTATTTCTTTTTCAAATCCAGCCACATACCACTTAAACATTTGAAAAGCATCAAATTTTTTCTTTAAGAACATAACAGTCATCATCTTGGAATAGTCATCAATAAACAACATTATATATTTATCTCCTTTGTAGCTTTGTACTTCTATTGGACCACATAAGTCAGTATGGACTAACTTAAGTACTTCTTTAGATGTATAGTTTTTACTCTTGAAACTTGACTTGGTCATCTTTCCTAGCTGACATTGTTTGCACATGATATTGTCAGGTTTCTTCAGTTTAGGTAAACCTTTGACTTTCTTCATTTTACTGATATTGATCAGATTATCAAAGTTGACAGGACATAGCCTTTTATGCCATAACCACACATCATCAAATTTTGCAACAAAACAAGAAGTATTTTCTAGATCAAGATAAAACAGATTACTTCTTTTTTGATCTCCTTTTCCTATCAATCTACCATCAGTATCATAGATTTTTGCAATTTTATTTCCAAATTCTACTTTGCACCCTACATTGCCTAACTGTGAGACACTTAGAAAATTGTAGTTTAGTCCTTCAACATAGTATGCATTATCACATGAAATTTTCTCTGTAAGCTTAATGGAACCTTTTCCTTTGATTTGACATGGAGCATCATTACCAAATCTAACACTATTTCCATCATATTGAATATAGTTAACAAACTTACTTTTGTCTCCTATCATGTGATGTGAGCATCCGCTATCTATGATCCATCTGTCATTCTTGTTCATACATGTTACCAGTGCTGTAGGCTCTTCTTCATTAGATTGGTCCTTTATGGCCACATAAACAACTTCATCATCATTATCATCAGAATCTTCTTCAACAATATAACACTTCTTGCCTTTGTCTTTGTAATCTCTCTTATCATCTTCTCTTCTATTTTTGTACTTGTTGCCTTCCTTGTATTCCTTTTTTTGTGTACACCTTGCAGCAATATGTCCTACTTCATTGCAATTGAAACAAATGATAGGCAACTTACCTTTGAATTTTCTTTTGCCTCTGTGAAATCTTCTAGCTAGTAAAGCTTCCAATTGTTCGACATCTTCCTCATCAATGCTACTGTCACTAGATACATATTTCATCTTTTTTCCCTTCTTTGATTTCACCTGATCAACATCTTTCAATGATAGCTTGGCTTTGAAAGTAGATTCAACATTCTCAGGTCTATAGTTGTCAAAGTTAGATAACTCAAATGTAGTGAGTCTACCTACTATACCTTCAAAACTTAGATTGTTTCCTGGCACACATCTTAGCTCTTGTATAGCTGATACTCTAATAGCATAGATAGGGAGAAAGGTTCAAAACTTACTATTAACAATATAATCATCTAATTGACCACTCAAGCATCTTATTGCACTTACCACTTTCTTTATTCTAGCAGCATACTGAGCAACATTTTCACTTTTTTCCATTTTCATATCATCAAAATTTCCTCTGAGGCTTTCTCTTTTTGCTCTTTGGACATTTTGATCTCCTCCGTAAATGTCTAATAGGGCTTTCCACATCTTGAATGCAATGTCACATCCTTTGCTATCATCGAATTTAGCATAGTTGAGTGCAGAAGCAATTTCCAGCATTGTCTGATTGTGTTCTTGTTTCTTTTTCAAATCTTCTACAGTAAGAGTACCAGTTGGATCAACATGTTCAGTAACAATTGAATTTTGGGCATAATCTCCTATTGATCCAAAATGTAACTTCACCAAGCTTTTCCATGCAACAAAGTTGTCTTTGTTGAGCTTGGGAACTTCTCTCTTAGGCATTTTGATCTTTTCTGCTTCTAGTCCCTTTAAACTAAGTCAGCAACAAGGCTCTGATACCAATTGTTATAATTATTTAGAATAACTGAGAGCGGGGTGGGGGGTGAATTAGTTATTCAAGGTCCAAATGCCACTTCTTTTTTGCAAATCCTTAATTGCACATAATTGTAACTATCATGCATGCAATTTGAACATTTAAACAACTATGAAAAGTAAACATGCATCACACCATAACACTAGGAATTTGATAACCCAGAAACCCTGCAGGAATAAGAAGGTAAAATTGGAGTGGGGATGATACCCACAAAATAATTGCGTAATTGATTTCAACCACTTCTGATGGTCTGCCCTATTAAAGGCCTGCCCTGTTAAAGGCTACAACACATTGTTAAATGTGACCTTATTAGAGGATTTCACCATACTGTTAGGAATGGACATGATTAAAGGACTTTGAAACATTCACTTGGAATGTCACCCTGTTAAAGGATTTACAACATGGATATTAAACCAACCTAAGTCCATAGGATTTATCTTAACTACTACAATTGCTAGAGAGTAACAAGAATGGCTTTTAATCTGATACAACTTACAACATATCTTGCAGATTACAGATCACACTTCAGTTCAATCCTTTTCTTGGCTTTAATCACTTTAGATCTGTTAGCTTGTCATCTCAAGCTTTGTCACCTTGAGTCTTCTTACTAATCATACCAATGCATTCATATCTATGGTCACCTATCAAACCAGAGTATCTGTGCTCTCTTCCACCTTAGCACCTTCTTCAGCACTTCAAGCTTTCATGCTTGATCACCACACTTTGCTTTGTGACCTTATGACTCCTTAAATAGAAATCTGGAATACCTTTTCCGCTTGATTCTCTCTCTCCAATTTGTAGGGTTTCAATGAATTAGGTAAGATACAATGTATCTATCCCATATCTTGCTCTTATCTAGAAACTTTGTTTAGAATCCAATTGTATTTGCCAAAAATGTTTTACATAGTGTTCTGTGCCACCAGCTCATCATTCTTATCTTCTATCTAATTCACAAAATTCTAGATAACTACCATGTCGGCTTAGATCTGGTGAATCTTGTAGGATTTGAGCAAAAGCGCACAACAAATCCACGAAGCCCAAGAAAACCTGCATGCAGAAAACTTGTCATGGAGAAGAAAAAGACAAGAAGGGAGAACAAGGGTTTGGCGGATTAGATCTAGTATTTTTTCAGGTTTTTTCTGAGAAAATAGGGGGGTCACTGATTTTGACAGAGTTTTGCGGTTCTTCATGCTTCAATGATTCTCTTCTGATCTCTTTGTTCCTTCTTCTGGAACATTCTTTGCTCTCTCTTTTTGGAGTAGGGTTTTTCCCATGTGGTTTTCTCTATTTCTCCTCTTTATAGAGATTTTGTTGTGATTGGGTACCTGATCAAGCCTTGTTGTCGGGACCCAATTCTACTTTCATAGCTATGCTAGGTTAGCTTACCTCCCGAGCTTCGCTTAAGGGGGGGTGTTAGAGTAATTATTTGTTCTAACTTATTAATTAAATCACTTTGATTTAATTAATTAAGTTGCCTATTACTCTAGTTTGCTTAAGCTATCTTGTAGGTGCATATAATTAATATTTTATTAATTATATTGTGCAACCCTAGCTTTTTTAGGCTTTAGGTTACCCTTTTCGGGTTTCAATCTCCTTTATAAGGATTGATCTCTTTGTATTTTTGATCAATGATGAAGATCTGTTGAATAATATTTTCTTCGTTTGAGTATTTTAGATCAAACCCTTGCCTCTTCTTGTCTTTTTCTTCTCCGTGATAGGTTTTTTGCATGCAAGTTTTCTTGGGCTTCGTGGATTTGTTGTGCGCTTTTGCTCAAATCCTACATGGTATCAGAGACAGATCTGCTGTAGCTTCGTCGATGTTTCAAGAAAAAGGGAGAACAAGGGTTTGGCAGATAAGATCTGGTGTTTTTTCAAGCTTTTTCTAAGAAAATAGGGGGGTCACTAATTTTTAGAGCAGTTTGAGGCCAAACAGACCTCACAGATGGATTCAGAAGACGTCAAAACCCCCGTTTTGATATAAAATTTGTTCGATTTGGACAACGTTGATCTAGGAGGCAATTTTTTTTGCCGTACAGGGTCGTACGACCTCTACACGCAATCCGAGATACAAAAAATTGAAAAAAATAAAAATAAAAAGGCGGTAAAAAACTCGCTGCAGTTTAAAAAAATCGTCGGCGGTCATCGCAACCGATTGCGGGAAATCGCTGGCGGTCCCGCCGACTGTAGCAGCCCCTGGTGGCCAGCCGGCGGTGTCCGCCACGGCTCCACCATAGTGGCTCCGCCCCATGATGGCATCAGACCTCTCGCCACCCCGACCGCCGCTCCATCGGCGATGCGGGGGTGGTGGAGGTTTTAAAAAAAATTTCTTGCATTCGGAGGCCTTGGAGGTTTTTTCTTCGTAACTTGAGCATACAGATGTATTTTTTCAATCCAAAAAATGCACCGGAAAGCTGGTTCAGAGATGGAGATTCTAGTATAGGTGTTTTTGGGTTTTGATGCAGTTTGGTTGCCTTTTTTGGTAGTCAAACTTGGATGTTCTATTTTGCACTTTGAGAGGCGTATCTTGAGCATCCGATCTCTATTTTTAGACTTCTTTATATCTCTGGAAAGCTCTTTCTGTGCTCTTTCCAGTGATGCTGGTTGTTGTTCCAGATTCTATTCCAAGCACATCTTATTCAGTTTTTTTCATTTTAGCATTCTGGTGGATATCTTGATTGTTTTAGGTCCGGAGATCGATTTTGTTGCTTCAGTTGCTTTGTTTTGGGCTCTACCTTCTATTGTTTCAGCCTTATGTTTTTTTTGATTATTGTTGATATTCATTGTAAGCATCTTTATGCAACGCACTGAGATAAAGTGCCACTCTTGCATTTCGGGATCCTTTTCATCATTGTGATTCGTTGTACTCGCACTATTTTATAAAGTGCTATGGGGGGGATAGTTGTTTGCCGCTTATAGACCCTCTTTATAGATATTTTGTTGTGATTGGGTACCTGATCAGGCCTTGTTGCCGGGACCCAATTCTACTTTCATAGCTGTGCTAGGTTAGCTTACCTCCTGAGGTTTGCTTAGGGGGGTGTTAGAGTAATTATTTGTTCTAACTTATTAATTAAATCACTTTTGTAGGATTTGAGAAAAAGCACACAACAAATCCACGAAGCCCAAGAAAACCTACATGCAGAAAATCGGTCACGGAGAAGAAAAAGACAAGAAGAGGCAAGGGTTTGATCTGAAAAACTCAGACGAATAAAATATTATTCAACAGATCTTCATCATTGATCAAAAATACAAAGAGATCAATCTTTATAAAAGAGATCGAAACCCGAAAAGGGTAAGCTAAACCCTAAAAAAGCCAGGGTTGCACAATATAATTAGTAAAATATTAATTATATGCACCTACAAGATAGCTTAAGCAAACTAGAGTAATAGGCAACTTAATTAATTAAATCAAAGTGATTTAATTAATAAGTTAGAACAAATAATTACTCTAACAAATCTTTGATTTTCAAAATAATGCAGCAACTCGACATTATTGATTTACTGATGCTCGGCACCTGAAGAAATTATGTGAAACTCGACTCTTGAAATTCACTCAGCACTTCAATATTACTCGACACTTATATCTTGCTCGACACTTGAAAACTTACTCGACACCTATTTCTTTTCTGCTACTCTGCACCTGATCTTCACTTGGCATTTGAAGATTGCTCGGCACCTGAAGATCACTTGGCACACACTAAGTTTAACTTTGCTCAGCTTCAATTGAGAATCTGTTCGGCACTAACTAGCTTGCTCGACTTTTTCTAATGAACTTAGTTAGGCTTTACAAATGACTCAGCTAAACCTTACATCTTTGATATGTCTTGGTCTGTCCATCCTCTGTGTCTTAGAGTATGTCATCAATAAACTATTTCATCAATGGTTTAGTTGATGCTTATACTTCATTACAACATCATAACTTCAACCTTTATCTAGGTACTCTAGTTATATCTTATTGATTGCCACCTCCTTGTCAATCAACCAACTTATAGTATTTGGATCACTAAAGCAATTGTCATTCCTGCAAGTAGCAAGTTTGACATCAATGACAAAACAATGATTGAAAACATTCTTTACCAGTTCCATTACTCTTCATTCATGAGCTTTATTATTTCCAACAACTGTCTACCAACTGATATGACATTTGTGTAACATTAAAGACAACACACAATTAGACAATTGTATCCAACAATCTCCCTCTTTGGCATTGATGGCAACACAACATGTCATAGCACAATGAAATTTGAAAACAAGACTTTCTTTGTTAGAAATTTTCTCCCTCTTGTATTTTATGCCACAAACTTCTCTAATGCAGTAATCTCCCTCTGTGAAGGAATTACATAGCTTCTTCTTCAAACAACAAACTCCTCAAACAAATTTTAGAAAGATATGACAGTAAACTCTCTCTCTCTCTTTGACAACACATACCAAATGAGTATCAATGTACCTTGTGTACTAATTCATATGCAATGTTCCCATGACTATGCCTAATCAACTGATAGATCTTCAACTTGGTTCCTGTTGATGCATCACTAAAATTGTATTTTAGTTAGGGGAATGACCCCTAACTTACCTCTTAGATACAAGAATGCATCCTTAGGTAATGGCTTGGTGAATATGTTTGTGATCTTTTCTTTTTTATGGATATATTCTAATCTAATTTCCTTGTCTTGCACCAATTCTTTGACAAAGTGGTATTTTATAGCAATATGCTTGGTTTTGGAATGCATCATTGGGTTCTTTGATATGTTAATTGCACTTGTATTATCACAAAACATAAAAATTGGTTCTTTAATCTCAACCTTCATTCCTTCCAACAACTGTTTAAACCAAATAATATTAGAACAGTTCACTGTTGCTGTAACATACTCTACTTCTGCTGTAGATTGGGATGTGCAATTTTGCTTTTTGGTTGTCCAAGATACCAAACTTTTGCCAAGAAAGAATGCTCCACCACTTGCACTCTTTCTATTATCAATGCTTCCTTCCCAATCGACATCTGTAAACACTCAAGTCTAGATTTCCTCCAAATTTATACCATAAGCCATAGTCTTCAGTGCCTTTCAAATATCTCAAGATCCTTTGATTGCCATCATATGATTTTCTCTGGGTTTTGCCGAGAATCTTGCCATTATACCAACTGCAAGAGCAATATCAGGCCTTGTGTGAACTACATACTATAATTTTCCAATCATTGATCTGTATAAGGTCTAATCTACCTCTTTTGAATCATCATCTTTGGTAAGCTTTAGTCTAGTACACATGGGAGTTCCAACTGGTTTTGAATCTTCCATACCAAACTTTTTGAGTATCTCCTTGATATACTTAGATTGAGCGATGTAGATACCATTCTTGCTTTGTTGAATCTGAAGATCAACAAAGAACTTAATCTCACCAAACATAGACATTTCAAACTCTTTGTTCATTTGCTCTGAAAATTCTTTGCATAGACCATCACTCCCTATAAACAAAGTATCATCCACAAATATTTCTACCAAAACAATCTTATTATCTGGTCCTTCCTTGATGTACAAGCTACTATTATCATTAGTTCTCTAGAAACCAATCTAAATAAGGTAGTTATGTAATCTCTCATACCATGCTCTAGGAGCTTGTTTCAGACCATACAATGCTTTGTGTAATTTGTAGACCATGTCCCTTTTGTCTGGATCAACAAAACCTTTAGGTTGTTTAATGTAGACTTCTTCATCAAGAATACCATTGAGAAATGTAGATTTGACATCCATCTAATATACCTTAAATCCTTTATGTGCTCCATACGTAGGTAAGGTCCTAACACCTTCCAATCTTGCAACAGGATCAAAAATCTCACCATAATCAATTCCTTCTACTTAAGAGTAGTCTTTACATACCAATCTAGCTTTGTTTCTTAATACTTTACCATCTTCATTCAACTTATTCTTGAATACCCACTTTGTACCAATCACATTTTATCTTTAGGCCTAGGTACAAGAGTCCAAGTTTTATTCTTCTCTATTTTCTCTATCTCTTCATTCATAGCCTCAATCCAACTTTCATTTTCTAATACATCTTTGATATTTCTAAGTTCAAAATTAGCAAGTAAACAAGTACCTTTTAGCTTACTTCTTGTCATAGTACCTTTTGATTTGTCTCCAATAATCTGATCTGGTGCATGATGCCTTCTGACATACTTGGCCAATATAGGTTCCTTGCCTCTTGAATGAATTACATTGTCATCCTCTTGAATTTCAACTTTAGGTTCTAGCTAATTTGACTTAGTAGGTATTGGCTCGATAGCTTCAGAATGTGACTCGGGTCCTTGTGACTCGGTTTGAATTTCTTGCAACTCAATGACTGAGGAAGACTTGGGAATAGAAGTCTCCTGATTGGCAGATGTGTTTGGCAATTTATCAGGTTCAATGTAAACAAATCTCCTAGAATCTTCTAGTTCCTTTCTACTTTCTTCTTCAATCCTTTTTGTAAACTCATCAACTTTCACATGTGCACTTTCTATGATTTTGTGAGTAGACAAATTCAAACATCTATATGCCTTACTCTTGCAAGAATATCCTAAAAATATACCTTCATCACCTTTCACATCAAATTTTCCTTTTCTAGATTCTTTCAAGATGTAACATTTACTTCCAAATACTTTCAGGTAACTTACATTGGGTTTATAGCCATACCATAACTCATAGGGAGTTTTGAATGAGTCCTTCTTTAGTTGTACTCGGTTTAAGGTATGAACATCAGTGCTGATAGGTTCCTTCCAATATTTGATAGCAATGTTCTTTTCAATCATTAGAGTCCTTACACAATCCATGACAGATCTGTTCCTCCTTTCAGCTATTTCATTCTACTCAAGAGTTCTAGGGGTTGATATCTATCTTTTGATTCCTCTTTCAATGCAAAAGTTATTGAATTTATTGAAGATGAATTCACCATCTCTGTCTGATCTTAAGTATTTTAGTCTTTTCCCTATTTCCTTCTCTACTCTAGCCAAATACCATTTGAATTTCTCAAATGCTTCTGACTTCTCTCTTAGATACATAACACCCATCATTCTAGAGTAGTCATTAAAAAAAAAGAATGAAGAACTTCTCTCCACTATAGCTCTCAATTCCAATAGGTCCACACAAATCAGTATTCATAATTTTCAAAATATCTTCAGATTGGTAGTTTTTACTATTAAAGCTAGTCTTTCCCATTTTACCAATCTGACAATTCTTTCATAGACCAACACCAAGTTTCTTTAAACTAGGAATGCTTCTTACTTTCCTGAATTTTCTTATTTTCACGATGTTATCAAAATTTATATGACATAACCTTCTGTGCCACAACCAACTTTCTTCAACTTGAGCAATAAAACATGATCACTCACCAAGATCAAGATAAAACAAGTTACCTTTGTTTCTTTGCCTGATCCAATCAGTTTTCCTCTATCATCTAGTAGTCTTGCCTTCCCATGCATGAATTCCACCTTGAATCCAAAATTGATTAGTTGTACCACACTCAAAAGATTATCTTTTAGACCTTCAACCTAATAGGCATTATCACATACAAGCTCTTTGGTTAATGAGATTCGTCCTCTTCATTTTATGCAACAAGGTTCATTGTTTCGAAACCTTACGCTACCACCACCATAGTCTTCAAAGTGTTCAAACTTTGTTTTGTCACCAGTCATATGATGTAAACATCCACTATCTATGATCCATGTATCATTTTTGCTCACATGAGAGATAAGTGCCATCTTATCTTCTTCATCATCATCAGATTCATCTTTCACAGCAATGTAAACTATTTCATCTTCACTATGATCATAATACTTAGCTATAAAAGATGTTTTCTTACCTTTTTCCTTGAATGATTTGAAGTCTTTTTTTCTATTGCACTTGTGACCTTTCTTCTCATCCTTGCTTTGCTTGTTTGGGTACCTGACTGCAATATGACCAATTTCTTAACGTGAAAAATAGATTAGGGGAACCTTACCTTTATATTTTCCTCTGCCTCTAGAATATTTCCTTGCAAGTAGAGCTTCAACAACTTCAAGACCACTGTCAGAACTTTCCTCTAATTCTTCTTCACTTTTTGATTGAGAGTCCTTTATTTTCTTGCCTTTGTCCTTAAGTGAAAGTTTGACTTCAAATGCAGATTCAATATTCTTGAAAGCTAGAACATAATATTCATAGTTATCTAGCTCAAAGGCTATCAATCTTCCTACTAGGGTATTCAAAGTTATCTTATGATTTGTCTCACATATTCTTTCTTGAATTATAGATACTCTGATTACATAAATGGGAAGCAATGTTCTGAAAACTTTACTTACAACTATTTCTTCCTTAATCTCTCCTCCAGAAGCTTTGATTGCACTGACACTTGCTTTGATCCTTTCAACATATTTGGCAATGTTTTCATCCTCTCTCATTTTCATCTGATCAAATTGTCCTCTTAGGCTTTCTACTTTGGCTCTCCTTACATTGTCATCACCACCATAGATGTCTTTGAGCTTGTTTCACATAGAAAAGGCAATTTTGTAGTCCTTGATATCATCAAATTCTTCATAGCTTAGAGTAGATGCAATGTCTATCATCATGGTCTTATGAGTCTTCTTCTCAGTAATGTCATTAATAAATAATGTACTTGAAGGAGTTGTATATTCTTCATCAAAGTATTTCAATCATGTATCACTAAGGGAATCCAGATAAAATCTCATGAGACCCTACCATGCTAAAAAGTTATATTTGTTAAGCCTTGGAATTTCTCTCTTGTAAGACATCTTGATCTTTAGCTTAGGTCCTTGAAACCTTTCCTGCAAGCACCAAAAGGTCTAATACCAATTGTTGGAAATATAGATGGAGTAACTGAGAGGGGGGGGAGGTGAATCAGTTACCACAAAAAAAAATCCACAGATCCCTTAGATGTCTGATAAAACTGTTTACTGCTATCACTCGGTAAACATACTTAAAATGCTGTAACTCGATAAATGCAATGTATGTTAACTTTAATAGATCTTAAACATTCACAGTGATTAACATGAAAGCATAAAAGAAATAACATGAACACATGAGACACCGAATTTAACGTGAAAACCCAATATGGAAAAAACCACCAAGTAACAAGCTACTGATTTTCACTCTTCTGAAGTGAGCCCTGTTAGGAACAAAACTGGTTAAAGGTTACAAAACACACTATTAGGTGTGACCTTGTTAGAGGATTTAATCACCTTATTAGGAGTGGCCTTGCAAGATATCTTTAGAACAATTCAATGGAACTATCACCTTGTTAGAGGATTTACAAATGACTATTAAACCAACTCTATTAAGAGATTTTGAAATCACTGCTACAATGGTAAGAAAGTAACAATGAAATGACCTGAATGAGATGCAACTGAATTGTTGATTACAGATCTCTATTCTGCTTCATACTAGATCCTTCCTGATTGAATATGACTTTTCTACTCCTCAAGGATATCTGACCATCCTTCAAATTCACTCACACTTTCCTCTTCAAATAGTCAATACAGTTGCATACTCACTCATACATAATGGAATTTTAAACTTGACCTTTCATTTACACCTTACAAATTATCAAGTCAACCCAATTACAACTTACAATTACCAATAATTATTACCTCAGTCGGCTAGAATAAATACTTGAAACAATTAAACTTCATTTCCAAAATTAACAAAATCCTTCATTGGCTAACCCTACTCGATAAACATTGATCCTAAAATGATTTCCTGTGTTAACCAACAGAAGCTTGGTTAACACTATGAACCTGCAAAAATCCTTTGGAAACTGAGTGAACTTGGTGAACACTAACTTTCATTCATTAACCATGTGAGCTTGGTTAACACTGTTTTCTGCCACAATTTCCTTTGACGCCCGTGTGAGCTCGATAGATACTATCTACATAGAGTAATTTCCAAGAATGTTTGGTAGACACAAAAAATTGCCTTGCTAACCAACTGAGCTCGGTAAGCACTATCTGCCAACTGATATGACATTTGTGTAACATCAAAGACAACACACAATTAGAAAATTATATCCAACAACTTTGTCCTTGTGAGATTGTTTGAAGGCAATTGTTTGTGTCACGTGCTTTTCTATTAGAAGGTATACTTAGAGTAGTCAATACCTTTTATTTTGAGTGTGCAAAATGATTCTTTCTCTTGAACACATCATACCTTTTTTACATTGATTTAAATCAACAAGACATTAGCAAAATATCACTTTTGGCCAAATTTCACTTTAGACCGACATTTTGAAACCTCCAACTTTCCATTCCTAGGCATATTTCATCCCATATTCATCTTTTTGAATTTGATTTCTTTAATCTTTCATCACATATTTCCTCTTGGTAAATTGGAGCACCATCTTATTAGACTTACCCAAATCAAAATTTCAATCTAAATCAATCCTTATCATCGTTTTAGTATATATTTAGGGGGAAAGACTTATCTAAAGTGTTAGAAAGATCCATTTCATAAGAAAATGTATTGTTCTTTGTCTTTTCAAAAAAAACCCTCTTGAGTGGCTAATCTTATCTAATATTTCTCAAGATCAATGATCCATCTTTGAGTAGGAAATAGTGTTATCAGTCATCATTTATTTGCATTATCATTGGATTTGATTTCACTAAGGATTGGTCCCAAAGCTTTTGGTCTCCAACATTATCCTTTGAGATCTAGACCTCTTTTCTTGGAAGTTTAATTGGGAAACTAAGATATTGAGAGGTGGTAGCGGGGGGAGTGAATTAGGATCTATAAAACTTCTATCCTTCAAAACAACTTTACTGCATTCACCATATTGACCTTCTCATATCTAATTTATGTATAACATAACTTTTAAAATCAAATGTTGTAATAAATAGATCTAACTATCAATCACACCCATGAAATGTAAACACATAACACAAAAGAGTTGACTACATATAAACCCTCCAAGGTGAAGGCAAGACTGGAGTGGGGATGGCACACAAATCTTCACCACTATAGTAAAAAAGTTAATGTATTAGGGTTATAATTTTGACCACTTTTGATGATCTACCCTGTGAGGGGTCTACCCTGCTAAAGGTGTTTAAGATTGTTACGTCTTACCCTGTTAAAGGATTTTACACTTATAATAAAGTAAGGACTCTATTAGGAGATTTACAAAGGTCTATTAAAACCACTTTGTTAAGAGATTTTCCCTGATTCAATTTGTTAGAACTGTCTCAGTACATGATCCTATGGTCTACACTATAATTGTTGATTATAGATCTCCTCCTTCCAATCTCTAATCTGATCTTCAATATGGTATGTCTTTACTCATTCCTTCACTACTTCACATGTTCACAATAATTTTTTCTTCTTAACTCTCTCATGCATGCAACATCCAAAACTTAACTCCTTTGCTTCCTTCGCATACTTCACAATACCTTCTATTGTAGCTCTCCTCACTTGTGCATAAAATAAGTTTGGATCTGCCTATTTAAGACTTCTATAGAGTCTTCTAGATGCTTCCCTTTTTTTCTCTTCATCTGGTTAGTTGTTCTTTCCTCATAGGGATCAATGATCTACGTCAAAATGTGTAACAAACTCTACAATCATTAAATGTCATGTTCATGTTAGCTTGAAACAATTCACCTCAAAGTTTGTAACATTTTAGACTTTTATGTTCTCTCTATGTTAGATGACACTTACTATTTTTGATGCTCAATCATAACTATTAGCTCTATTGTTGCTCGACCTTAACTGTGCTCGACTCATTTTGGAAAAGCTAGCATCAATGTGCTCTGTCTTCTTGGTATTCACTAGACTTGACTTGTACCAAAAATACTTATTGACCAAAGACTTGCTCAGCTCCTATTGAGATTTACATATACATTATTATTTACAAGTGTTTATATGACTCAACCTATATAGAGTAGCTTAGTCGTAGTGATGACCGTCTAACTCTGCCTTTTATATGACTAAGTGTTTGACACTAATAGACAACAAGACTTAGAGATATCAACAATCCACCCTTTTGACATTAGTGGCAAAAACACTTTGTCATGATTAGAAATTTACATTACAAAGAATAATAGTACTCCCCCTAAGCCTATGACTCAATTCCTATAGAACTTCAAAATTTGCCTTTACAATACAATACAAACTTTACATGACTCAAATAGTCTGATTATAGCATTGTCACACCTTGTCTAATTTTTATCCTCTAAAGTCTGAATATCATAATTCTTTCAATCATCAATCATCATTTCCCCTTGTTTTTGACACTTATGCTTGTTATTTTGACTATTGAGGTTGCGAGGGTGTTGGAATCAAACCATATTTGTTAATAAATGGTTTGTGAATTTGGGTGATCATGACAAATGCATGATCTCACATAGTTCTTGTTGATTCCAAAACATGAACCTTCAAAACCAAATTTTCTGCTAAGTCAATCAAGTTGTCAACAATCAAAAGATTATGACCTTCTTGTACTAGATCCTATGTTGAGATCAACTCTTGTTGCATAACCTCCAAATGAGGTATCAACATTAGCTATATAGAGATTAATTTGTCTCTCATTTTACTACCTATTGTATTTAGCTCATCCAAAATTCCTTGTGCAAACAATAATTTGTTATAATGTTTTGAGCTTGATTTAGCTAATTGAGAGATAAATTCTCCTAATTGTTTCATGTTAGCCTAAATCCTCTGTATGTTTGCTAAAACTCAGTTGTGAATCTTGGCACATCACAAAGTATGTTGTACCAATATTGTACTTTCTTCACAAGTTCTTTAGTACAAGTTCCTGTAACTCAAATTTTCTAACTGCAATGGCAGTAGAAAGTTTCTCCAAAACTCTCTTCTCAAATTTCTTTTAGACCAGGCCATTAGTTTTTCATTTGCATCAATATCTTCAATGTTGACCTTTTCAATAATTTGTAAAAACTTAGAGATAATGGGGGCCTTCTCATCAATGGTTTGAATATCAAAAGCATCAACAAATATGTCTTTGATGTCATGCAATACTGATTGTTGTTGTAGTGCACACCTCATCTCTTCTTGCTTCTTCTTCTTTGCTAAGATTTCCTGTAAGGTGACAATTTGTTCGAGTGAGATTTTATAGATCCCATTTTGGCATTTCAATTACTTCATACAAGTTAACAATAATAGTTGGAGAACTATCCTTAACATTCTTTCCTTTACTTTTCTTGGGAGTGTTGCTGCTTGGCACTACTAGATAATGGGTAGGTGATGGTATGTCACCACTTGACCTTGCTTGAACTTTAGTGCTTGGAACAATAATGATAGCACTCAACACTAGATTCTTTTTCACTATTTCCTCTTTTCCAATCCTCTTATCTCCCTCATCCTAAGACATGTGGTACTTCTTGACCAATAGTTGAAGTTTCTACATTAGTTTTCTTCATAGATTCCTCTTGCTCTTGCTTCTCCCTATCTAGTTCCTCGACTTTTGAGGTTTTTTTTTTTTTTTTCAACAATGGGAGTGTTAGGTGTGGTATCATGAATAGGTGATAAGTTACCTTGTGGACTTACTACACCTAAGCTTTCTTCATCACTTTGATCATCTTCTATGGTTATAGTGTCCACTAGCTTTTCCTATTCAACTTCTTTAGTAGTTAACCCAAAAATAATTTTCCATAGCAACTCATTTTATTGTACAACAACCTCAATCTTATTCTATAAAACCATGAATGTTCTGAATTTACGAATGAATTGGTTCCTATCCTTCTCCAAAAATGTTGTCTTCTATTTATTTGATAATTCAGACATAATCTTGGCCAATGTACCTTCTCTTATTTGTTTCTCTACCTCATATGTATGTTCCCATATTTTATCTAACCTACTATATAAATCACTTGGAATCTTCTTTTCCAATTTAGTAGGAGTCAATTTAATAATAGCCATTATATCTATCATGGCTTCCTCTACCTTAACTCTATCATTATTGCTCAATGTATCATACTTCACATATCTAAAACTTGATAACCCTGCAAAGCTTCTGATGTGGGCACATACCTCATCAATATTTCTTGACTTTGTAGGTACTATGACTCAATGATGTCTAGGTTCATTAGACTCGATCTGATATGCATATTCCTCTTCAGTGTCTTTCTTCTTTACAAGTATTCTCCTCTTTGTTTTTCCTTCAGTGTCTGGCAATTTAATCTTCCTTGCGCTTGTGCTGCTTGGTTTGGTGATTTTAATTACTTCTTTCTTCACCTGTGGCTCGAAACTTACAACTACTATTGCCTTGGTCCTCAAAATTCATAGTGCAGGAGGAGAAAGGGGCTTTGGTGTTATCTTCTTAGCAAAATTTGTCACTTAGAATTTGTATTTTTCACAATTTTAGCCTTATTTGTTGGTGGGGTGACCAGTACTAGGGCTTTGCCCTTTTCCCCTTCACTTTCTTCCTCTTCCTCATCACTGTTAGAGTAAATAATTAATTATTTATTATTTATTCTATTTACTTAAGCTTACTTAGGTAAATGCATTTATTTATTAGTTGTAGCCTAGGAGTTTGTTATAAGTTGTTGACAATACGAGAGTTTGTTCTCTGCTAAGTCATACTTATCCTCTCACATTGTTCGAGGACTTTCCACCTTATGTGGATGTATGCTTAGTTGTCACACTTATCTCCTAGCATCTTCTAGCTTGTTCTAGAAGATTTTTGGAGCTCTTTATATTCGAGCCCCCTCATTGTATTTTCATATGGCATTATTATTGTAAATACATTTTCTTCTTGTGTTTGCATATGTGCTCTCTCATGTCCATTTAGGATTTTTCCCTTGCTCCATGCTCTTCCTCTTCTTGGCTTCTCTTTGATAGGTTCTCACATGCAGGTGATCTTGGGCATCTTCAGAGTTAGTTTTCATCAACTCCAACATGGTATCAGAGCCTTTCTGCTGTTGCTTGGTTGAAGGATTTTTGAAGTCATGATTTGAAATCACAAACTCTAGTTTGTTTGTGCATTTTTTCTTCAAATCAGGGGATCAACAAATTTTTGGAGCACATTGGGGCCAAACGAACATCACCATTGGATCCGAAAGGCTATTTGCAGTCAGGATTCATATAAAACTTTTTTTTTTGGAGACAGAGCTTCGGGAGGCAAATTATTTTTAGCCCTACAGGCTACCGTACGGATTGTACGAACTTTTTCGGTGATTTTTTTTTAAAAATATATTTTTAGGCGCTTTATTAGTGTGCCGCCTGGTGGTCACCCATGTAGCGCTCATTGGCCACTGCAGCCGGTGAGCAGCCCAGTCTGGCCGCCGCCTGCGGACCACTCCGGTGCCGCCCTCTTGCGCCGCTCCGCCGACAGAGCCTTGATTGCGACCACCTCCACCTCTGGGCTCCGCTCGGCCCGTCGCCACCCTGCTCCACCTGTTTGTCTGCTCTGTTAGCACTTGCATTGACAGATTTCATTGACATAGTGCACAGTCAGCGCGACCAACGAGCGAAACGTGGCACCTTGTCACGTTTGTCGTACCGCCATGTGGCAGCCACATGGCCTCTTTTTTTGCGGTGACGGTCATCAAATTTAATTGCAAGTTCTGCTGATGTCAGCATGATGTCATCCTTGCATCATCAGACCTTCTTGCACCTCTCCTTCAGGGTCATTTTGGACCTACCTTTGGTTTTTTGGCCATAACTTGAGCATACAGAGGTATTTTTTTGATCCGAAAGAAGCGCCGGAAAGCTGATTCTAAAATGAAGACTTTGGTGTAGGTATTTTTAGGTTTTGATGCTTTTTTTGCCCAATTTTCTAGTTGAAGTTTGAAGTCCTATTTTTGACTCCGACAAGCATATCTTTTGCGTCCCATGCCTGTTTTTTGAAAACTTTATATTTTTGGAAAGCTGGTTCTGTCACCTTTTTAGAAATGTGGTCCTTTTTCTAATTTTTTGGCCCATGCTCTTTATATCACAGTTTTGGCATTTTTTCTATATGGTGGATATCTTGAGTGTTTTAGGCCCAAGAATCGTTTGCCTGACATGGTTTCACTTGTTTTAGGCTATAATTTGTTTTGTTGTAGCTTGTTTTTAGTTATGATCATTGTAGCTATCATTTTGAAGCACTTTTTTGTATCACACTGAGATAAAGTGCCACTTTTGCATTCTGAGGATCATGAACGTTGTTTTGAGTCAGTTGTACATGCACTATTTTCATAAAGCACCATGGGGGGGATAGTTATTTGCCATTTTAGGCATTCTCCCTATGTCAAGTGAGTGTCCCTTCCATGACATTAGCCCATGCAGAGTCAGTTTGACCATGTCTTTATGGGTGTTTTGTATCTCTTTCCCTCTCTCGTCATTCTTGGTTCGTCTACAGGAGACTTCGGCCCACCTTCTCAGTTGCCTATCACCACCCCCCGTCTGCATTAAGGGGGGGTTATGCTATTGTTCTAATGCATCCTTGGTTCAATGGTTCGTTAGTGTGAACTATGTATTTAGTGGTTGATCCTATGTACAAGGCAATTGCAGTGGCTGGCTACCTAGGCATTTCAGTGAGATGGATCATCTACCATATAGACATGCTTGGTCCATGCCTTCTTCTTCCATGGAGGTTCTTCAGATCATCAGTTTGGCAGATTTGCAGCTTCTTCATGCTTCAGTGATGCTTCTTCATGATCATTCCTTGTTCCTGTTTTAGGGGCCATTTCTCTAGTTGGAGGCTTCTTCAATTCTTCACTAGGTTTACCTCTTTTTGGGGAGGGTTTTTCCCACGTGGTTTTCTCTCTTTCCCCATTTTACAGAGGTTGCATTTTGTTGCATTGTACTTGGGTACCTAGCATGGCCTCATTGCCGGGACCAATTCATGCATTTCATCTTAGTTTTGTGAGCTTAAGACATTTCCCTAAGTTGCACTTAAGGGGGGGTGTTAGAGTAAATAATTAATTAATTATTATTTATTCTATTTACTTAAGCCTACTTAGGTAAATGCATTTATTTATTAGTTGTAGCCTAGGAGTTCGTTATAAGTTGTTCACAATATAGGAGTTTGTTCTCTCCTAAGTCATACTTATCCTCTCACATTGTTCGAGGACTTTCCACCTTATGTGGATGTATTCTTAGTTGTCACACTTATCTCCTAGCATCTTCTAGCTTGTTCTAGAAGATTCCTGGAGCTCTTTATATTCAGGCTTCCTTATTGTATTTTCATATGGCATTCTTATTGTAAATACATTTTCTTCTTGTGTTTGCATATGTGCTCTCTCATGTCCATTTAGAGTTTTTCCCTTGCTCCATGCTCTTCCTCTTCTTGGCTTCTCTTTGACAGGTTCTCGCATGCAGGTGATTTTGGGCATCTTTGGAGTTGGCTTTCATCAACTCCAACAATCACTACTATTATTTTCTTCATCTTCTCCTTGACCTTGAGTTAACTTCAAAGGTTCTTTTCCTTTTCTCTATTTGCATAGCTTACCCTCTAGGTCTTTAATCATTCTCTTTGGCTTCTTATCTATAGAAGCAATCTTGATATCTACTATGATTATGGCCTTTTCTCCTTCAAACTTCCCAAAGGGCTCTACCTCTACACCAATTTCTTCCTTAAGTAGTGCAAAAAGCTTGCACTAACACTATCAAATTCAATCTCATAATCAAAGGGTTTAAGATATGCCTTCCTAGGCTTAACTTCATGTATAAATGTGCTATCTATATCTACTAGAAAACATACACAGTTGTAATGTTTTATCACTAATGATGCTAGGACCTTCATTCTTTTTCTCATGTTTTTTTTGAATTCCTTGAAGTAATTATCCATAGCATTTTCAAAATTTTCTCCCAACTACATTATGTACTCACTAATTTAATTTGTAACTAGTTTTCCTTGTTCCCAAACAATATTTCTGTAAGGATTTTCCCTTGGGAAAAATTCACCCAAGATCAAGGAACTCAAACACAAGCACAAAATAGACCAGAGTATGATCAGAATAACAATATAGTATTCAATTCAATGTACAAGCACACTAGGAGTGCTTGTATATAAAGGCCTCTAAGATGCATCTAGAATGCCTCGGAGTTAGCAACATAATAAGTCATACAACTAGGCACATGTCCACCAGGTGTGGGTTATCCTCCATTAAGCACAAGAGTAAGTGTGATGATGAGAGGATAAGCCTACAAAGGTGTAGCATGAAAAATAATGTTGTAGACACGATGTCTTTAATTAGGAGTGCAAATAACTATGTTTTCTACATGAGAACTCAGTTAATTATGCAAAGTCCAATGATGTAGACACCATGTGCTGAATTAGAGTTGTGTAATTTTGTGTTGTCAACATGACAACTCATAAAAGTACACAAACTCCTAAGTGTCAACCTAATAAATAATAAAATAATGCATTAACCTAATTAAACTTAAGTAAGGTGTAAATAGTAAATAATTTTTTACACCAACATCCCCCCTTAAGTGCAACTTAGGGGAATGCACTTAAGCTCACAAATGCATGACGGGTCCTGGCTCCGAGGCCATGTTAATTACCCATGTACAAAAGTAATTCTCTACATACAATGATGCAATGCAATCTCTCATAAAGTAGAGAAAGAGGGAAATCCTCATGGGAAAAATCCTCCTCCAAAAAGAGAGATAAGTACAATAAAGAAGATGAGAGAGAAGAAGACCTCGAATGAGGGAAAGATCCCACCAAAAGAAAGAAGAGAGAAGTCAAGGGACTCCCCTTTTTGCAATATCCCACACCCCCAAGAAATCTCACAAATGAGTATACTTGACCTTAGTGAAGGGTTTGGTGAAGATATTGATGACTTGCTTTGCTGTAAGACAATACTATAATGCAATGATCTACTCATGTATAAGCTCTCTAATGTAGTGCATATAAACCTCGATGTGCTTGGTCCATTGATGCTAAACTAGATGCTTAGAGATCTCAATACCACTCTGATTGTCACAATGAATGACTATACATTTAGGTAGATCAAATCCAAACTCCTTCAGGATGTGCTGTAACCAAAGAGCCTCTGTAGTTGCATTGATAGCTCCTTGATACTTAGCCTCAGTTAAAGAAAGAGCAACATTATTTTGCTTCTTACTCTACCAACAAATAGGGCCGGAACCAAGGTGAAATATGTAACCTAAAGTAGACTTGCAAGAATCAAGGTACCCTGCATAGTTTGAGTTTGTATATCCAACTACCCGAAGTCTTGTATCTACTGCATAATGTATCCCATGTGTATGTGTACCCTGTATGTAGTGCAAAATGTACTTGGTGGCCTTCCAATGAAGCTCATGCAGTTCTTGCATGAAGTGAGAGAACATGCCAACTACAAAAGCTATATCAGGGCATGTATGTGTTAAGTAGATAAGGCTCCCAACTAACTATCTATACAATGTAGCATCAACAAGTAGAGTGGTACACTTGGCCTCTAGCTTGACACTTAAAAGAAAGGGAGTAGGAGTAGGCTTGCAGTCACTCATGTGAAATCTAGAAAGTAAGTCAAGAACATACTTGGGTTGAGAAAGTGTGATCCCTATTTAAGATTGTGTCATCTCAATACCAAGGAAGTAATGTAGCAAACCCAAGTCTGTCATAGAAAATCCATCCTATAGAGAGGTCTTGACACTAGAAATGATGGATGGAGTGCTCCCTATAATGATCAAGTCATCTACATAAAGCACTAGTATCAAGTGTGAGTCATCCTTTTGAAGAATGTAGATATTCAAATTAGAATGATACCTGGTGAATCCTACTGAGCGTAGGAAGGAATCCATCTTGGCATACCAAGCCTGAGGAGCTTGCTTAATACCATAGATAGACTTCTTTAATCTGCAAACCATAGTAGAACCCTGTATGAACTCCTATGGCTGCTCCATATAAATCTCCTCATGAAGATCACCATTAAAAAAAGCATTCTTTACATCCATATGGTGTACAAACCAACCATGAGCTACAACAATAGCTAGTGTCAGGCGAATGGAGTTCATCTTGGTGACTGGTGCAAAAGTCTCTTTATAGTCAATACTTGGAACCTGCAAGAAACCTTTGGCTACTAGTCTGGCCTTATATTTATCCACACTTCCATCCACTAGAAATTTGGTTTGATAGATCCACTTACATCAAACCACCTTTCTTCCCTTAGGAAGGGAAACTAAGTCCCAAGTGTTGTTTTTCATCAAAGAGTTATATTATTCCTCCATAGCCTTGTCCCACTCTAGAATTCTTGATGCTTCCTTAAATGACTGTAGATCTGAAGCTATATATGCATGTGGAAATGATTTGTGTTGTGACCTTGTCCTCCAAGTGTTTGAAGGATTCCCCACCAATGAACTTGTTGCATCAAGGGTTTGCTGTGCCCAACAAGGTTTAGTGGAAGAAGAAGGAATGTCCTCAACTATTTGTTGACCTTGCAAAGGTGGTGTCCTATGAGTCAAAGTTAAGGGAATGTCCTCTTCTAAGTCACTATCATCACTATGATCACTATCCACAAAGGAGGAAGAAGCAAGAGTTGAAGAAGCCAAACTTGCATTAGCTTCTTCAAAGTGAACACTCCTCTCGTAAAAGATTTCATGAGTCTCTGGATCAATTAGTTTGTATGCCTTGAGATGGTCAGGATATCTAACAAATATACATGGCTTACTTTGTGGTTCTAATGCCTTTTTCTTTTGTGGAAGTATCCTTGCCCATGCTGGACAACCAAAAACTTTGAAGTGCTTTGCACTTGGTTTTCTTCCACATCATGCCTCAAAAGGTGGAATTCCATCTAAGGCCTTTATGCAAACTTTTGTTTTGGATGTAATTGGCACAAAAAATGGCTTCTACCTGAAACACTTGATCTAGAGACTTATGTTGAAGCATACAAGTGGTCATTTCCTTAAGGGTTCTACTCTTCCTTTTAGTGACATTGTTTTGCTATGGCGTGTATGCAACTAAATGTTGAAGATCAATACCCTCATGAGTGCAAAAGTCTATGAGTCTGGAGTTGACACATTCCCTGTCATTATCTGCTCGTAGAATCCTGATGGATTTCCCTAATTTTTTCTCAAGTTGAGCTTTGAAGGAGATGAAGTTATCAAATTCCTCGGAATGTGTATGGGGATGGAACTATAGTTTCCCTCCCACCCCACCCCCCCCTCAAATTAATTGTGGGAATCATAGGGTTCCTAGGCCAATCTAACCCCCACCCATCCCCACACATGCGGGCCCCACCTCTCAATTCTAGCGTGGGCCCTACAATTTTATAGGACCTCACATTATATAGGGAATATGGCAACTATATCTTCTTGGGGCCCCTCTCGCCCAACCCGTCGCCTAAATAAACTATAGGGCGGGCCCCCTACACAATCATTCACTCTTATGAGCAAGAAAAAAGACCCAAGTGTACTGTGAAAAGTCATCAATAAAGGTTAGAACATAGCGGGCCTTACCAAATGATGCTACTAGAAATGGGCCAGCTACATCACTATGAACCAATTCTAGAACAACAATAGCCTTCCAAGACTTCCCCTTGTCATATTCCTCTTTAAGATGCTTGCCTACTTCACAACCTAGACATACACCATCTAAATACTTGACTTGAGGTAGACCAATGACTATATCCTTGCTACTGAGTTGTTGAAGGTAGCGATAATTAAGATGTCCAAATCTCTCATGCCATAGTTTACTTTGTGTAGTTCAATGAGTCGACAAGGCAATGGAAGTGGACTTAGGCACAAAATGTGAGAAAGAATAAAGTCTTTTCTCATGATTAGCCTTTCCAACCACCACCATAGAATCATCTTGGAGACTTTTCACCACAATTGAATCAGGGAGGAACTCCACTTTGTTGCCACATTGATAGTGAGTTATCTAGTAGATGGAGAGAAGGTTGGTGCTAAGGTTAGGAACATGAAGAACATCCTTGAAGATGTCATTTTCCAACTCAACATTTCCTTTACCTTCTACTTCCAGTTGAGTATCATTGCCCACATAGATGTAAGGTACATTTGATGGTTTCAAAGAGGAAAATTGCTCCCTTGAAGCACCCATATGATGTGTTGCTCCTGAATCAAGAATCCATTCCTCAACATTGTTTGTACTTGCTACCAAGCTTGTCCCTTACCCTTTGAAGTGGTTAAAGATCCCTTATCCTTATAGGCATTTGGTACATCAATTTTGTGTTTCCTCATTATGTTTACCAATTCATCAATCTGCTTATCCTTGCACTCATGTTCATCATGACCATTCCTCTTACAATAGGAACAAGTTTTCTTCTCCTTTTTGTTGGAATTGTTCCCTTTTTGGTTATTTTAGGAAGAAGACTTTCCTTGTTCTGAAGAAGATTTTTGAGTGGAAGAAGATTGATGTGAGGAAGATTGCTATTTTTAGGAGGACTATTGTGTGTCATCTTGTGGCTTAGCCTTCCACTGCTTCTGCTTCTTGTTGGAGTTTTTACCACTTGAATTACCTTCATTGGCTACCAAGGTTTTGGTCTTGGAAGACTTGAGAATTCCCATACTCGCTAGATTGTCATGTTGTAAGATCAACATTTTTGAAAATTTCTTGAATGAAGGCTTAATGTAGGCACTACCTATTGTTAATTTGTGAATATTATAAGTAGAAACAAAAGGAGCATATTCAGGTGGAAGATGAGTCATGATTTATTTGATCATTTTTCCATCCTTGATGGGTTCACCACAATCCTTAAGTTGTACCCTATAAATGTCTACTTGGGTAAGATAGTCTTTGATGGTGTCAAAATTCCTAGGATCCAACTTGAGAAGTTTGTCCTCTATGATGTAAGCCATGTCTTCATCTATGTCCCATACAAAACTTCAAGTTTAGCCCAAACCTCTATTGGATCGGTAAGCTTCCCAATGTGAAATTTTAAGGGATCAAAGATATTTTTCAACAAGGTTCCTAGGTCCATCTCTTGTTTGGATTCTCAGTCTTCTTTCTGAGCTTCATCAGCATCAGTAGGAAGTTTCTTTGCTACACCAGTTATATAACGCAGTAAACCTTTTTCTAGCAATGGTTCCTCAATGTTTCCTTTCCAAATAGCATAATTATGTGGAGTTAACTTTGAAAAAGAACCCATAATGTAAGAGCACAAGATCAAGGAGACACAATACATAGTACACACTCCCCCTTTTCACTCAATCAAAAAATCCCCCCCAAATGAAAGATTTTGGCACTTTATATGTAGTGTGTTTTACAATAGGCCACTTTTCAAAATGGACAAGGTGGGCTTCTAATTTTTCTGATTACAACCTTTGTATAGAGTACAAATCTAGAATTTTACAATGTAGCTAAAAAATACAACAATTGTGAAGCAATACAATGCAAAATAGGACCTATTTTTGAAAGTGGTATTATTGTCCACACAAACCTACAATCTGACTATAGATTTGAAAAGTAGACAAAAAAAATGCACTTTAAAAAAAAATGGAACCTGAAAAGGAGTCCAGATGAGCCCGTACGAAGTGTTTGAAGTTGTAAAATATAGGATTGGACAGGTGCAGTTCCCAAAAAATGCTATTTTTGACAAATCCATGCACCAATACCAGAAAAAAGCTACACCACTAAATTTTTTAGGAAATTCTACTCAAAATCAAAAAATATTGCACTTGATTAGGAGTTCGGACGATTGAGATATGGCCTCTCAAAGTCAGACTATCAAATCCAAACTACATCTATAGAGGGGTCTGTAGAGGAAAACACGATATTAAATTTTACGGTCAAATGACTATTGTAGCAGTTCAAAATTGCCTTAGAATGACGATCAAATGACCATCAAATTTAAGACAATAGTTTGCTAACATTAGTAAAAATGCAAACCCTTGCTGACATGGTGATGATGTCACCTATATGGATGATGACATCAACATGCATGATAATGTATGATCTATATGGAAGAGTCCAATGTGGCAGTACAAAAATTTGATGTGGCTGCCAACGTGTCATATGACAGTGTCTGCAGGTAAAGTATGAATCATCGAGTTATCTTGTGATGTGGCATTGCATCAAAATTGATTGTATCGTAGATGAATGTCACATGGGCGGCTCAAGTTCTATTGCATGGTGGCTTTATATTGGCTACATGTCTATGTAGGATGTCCACCGTTGCAGCTTAGTTGTCTCTACAATTCTGCGTGGAATGGCTGGCTAGTGTGGGGGACTTAGCAGCGCTGGAAAGTGAAAAGGCTAGCGACCTGTTTTAGAATCTAGTAGGGGATATATCCCACACACACCATGTGGAAAGGTGTGGTAGTGTTTAAAAAAAAATTGGCCAAAAGTATAAATAACAAAGCCCACCCTCTTGTGAAGCCATGGCTGTGGTTTGCTAACTTGATGTCGCTGGCTGATTGGTTGACTGTCGATTTGGTGCTTAGTAGGTAATTTGAAGCTAGTGACCAGATAATGAAGGAAAAAAATGTTGAGGCCAATCATTGAATGCAGGAGGAATATTCTACAAAATATTCCACACAAGGCTAGGGTGTGAGTGTCCTGTACTTGTGCAAAAAAAATTTCTCTGCATGCCCAACTAGGCTAAAAATTTCAAAAAAAATTCTGAAAATGCAAAAATTTAGTAGCAGATCTAAAAATGAATTTAAATGGATTGAATGATGACCATACCAGATTTGCAAATTGGGCCTTCAGGTTCTGGTGTGTAAATTTTTTTGCCTCAGAATCAACTTTGGCCTAGGGTAGGCGAATTTATAGTTGATTTTCACTGAATCATCGCTCTGGATGCAATGACGAGGTTTTCTTTGGCTCTAGACACTCCCAATTGTTGTAGATGCTTTAGATTTGAATTAGGTCCCTTCGAGAGATGAAGCAACAAAGTCTCCAATGGCTTTGTGATGAGAATCTCCCTCAACTTTGATACCATGGAAGAATTTGCCTTAGGAAAAAAATCACCCAAGACCAAGGAACTCAAACACAAGCACAAAATAGACAAGAGTATGATCAGAATAACAATATAGTATTCAATTCAATGTACAAGCACACTAGGAGTGCCTATATATCTGGAATACCATGAAACTTAGGTAGAGGAAAAATGTCACTCATCACCAATTGAACATTTCTTACCTCTACTCCTTGATTCTTTGTTGTAGATAATGAAGATGCCATATTCTCATGTTATTCAACACAATTGAAGATCAATATTCAATTACTCTTTCACTTCTAGTTCACTTTCAATCACTTCACTAATTAGTCAGATCACTTTGTATTCTCAAAATTTGAATGCAAGGTGTGAAAAATACCTTCAATTTTTTTGATATATACCTTTATTAACTCAAGTTAGGGTCTCCATTAATGTTGTATCTTTTGTTAGGTGGAATCCAACTATCTTGGTCATTACTAAACTTTTGAACTCGGTTTCCACTATGTTGGTGCTCAAAATTGCATTCTCGTTTTGAGTGCCTATTCCAAATTTTGAGTCACTTTGAGCCCCTAAGAACCCATTTTCATGCAAATGTACCCGGCTAAAATTTCAAGGCCTAGATGGTGTTTCAGTTGTTTCACACCTTTCATTTGGCATATGCATGTGTTTCATATTAATAAACTGACATCCCAAATCATTCAGTGAAGTCCCATTTTGAGCTAGTGTCAAAACTTGCAATTCTGCCCAAGTGTCAAACAATGATAGCAGGGCATGTTTGCCTTTGAATATCTTTTACCTGGTTATGTTTCATGACCCTCCACTTTAAGGATATTTATTATGCATAATAGAGAACCTATCTTCCAAGTTTCAAATCATTTCGACATGTTTTGACTAGTTTTTGAATGTCTCAAAGTTGGTCAGTTGCCTTTGTTGTAAATCTGCATATTGTTCATCATTCCAAGTAGCCCTATTTGACAAGTTATATCTTTGATCCAGTTGACCCAAGTGAAGAAATTATTTTTGCATTGTGTTTTAGGGGTCAGACACTTTGTATAATCCAGATTTGAGCTTATGAAGAATCCGTTTGATCAGATTTCAAACACAATTCCATTTACAATTTTTAGAGTTTCACTGATAATTAGAAGTGTAGATTGATTGGGAGCCCTATTTGGGATGTCATATCTTTAAGTCCATGATTGGTGGGATTGAATGGTTTGTTCCTCTGCATTCTACTTCAAAAATACTACAAGCATGCCAGTTTTCAAGTCTTGACGAATCCGTCTGCACACTTTTTTGGGGCCTTTCCATTTGCAAAAAATGCTTTTCTGTTAATGATCACTATCCTGCAGTTCCAGCTAGCCAACTTTAGACCTTCGCCAAATGCGTCCCATAATTTTTCATGAGCCCAAATCATAGAATTATATTCTCCTCATGGAAAAAAACCAGTTCCCCAGTTTTTAGAACCTCAAGTGCCCATTTTCCCAGTTTTAAAGTCAAAACCAAACACACTTTTCAATTTTTTGACATGTTTAATTGTAGGTAATTCTAAGTAGGCATGTTCAGAGGTCAATATATTTTGACCCCGATGTTGTCATCAGATGAGATTTAGCATGCTTGTTGAATGTGTCAGAGAGAATAGAAGTCTAAAGTTTCAGGGTTTGATCAGATGTTTGAATCAGTTTTTAAAGCCAGAAAACAGGCCTCTTGACAGAGATTTCATAGTGATGCAGAAATGATTAAAATGAGTTTTAAGTGATGATTCAATGTTCAAATTAGTTTCTAGTCAGTTCATGGAGGTTGACGGATCCATTTTCCATGTCAATTGTTCAAAAATAATTTTTTTGTATAGCTAGACCCAGTTTGGGGCCCGACTGATTCCATTAGATTAACATTGACTATAAGGGCTATGAGATGGCTAATGGATGTTTATTATATATAGTGGGAGTTTCATGGAATTGAGGACCAACTTTTAGCATATAGCTTCATATTTGAAAGATTTTATTCAAAACCATCTCCTTACTGTGGCTTTTTGCCAATGTAGTGCACTTCATATATCCTTTTGATTATGGTGTCTTCAAGTTTTTGTTTCTTCCATATGTGATAATGTTCTCTTTTAATAAAGGGGCAGAGTTATGAAGGCAGAGGATGGAGAAAGAGGACTGCAGGGGGATCTCACGCCCATATTAAAGAGCATCCCACCTTTGATAAATCGCAGGCTAAAATCATAGAATAGACCACACATTATGAAAAGGCTTCCCATGTTTTGAGGAGGCCCATGACCTGAAAGAGGTCCACATCCAATAAGGGGAACTCCACATCAAAAGGGCTATTGCCCATGCATGCCACAGTCCGTGGCATGAGCACCCATGTTGAGGGAGAAGGCTGAAAGCTCCAATATTTTAATACAAGGCCCATGATAGTTAGCAGTAGTCCACGCATGAAAGGAGACCTGACTATTGCTGTAGCCCATGATAGAAGGGTAGGAATAGATTTTTTCAATGTGTAGGGCTCAATGGCATGGCCCATGTAAGAATGAATCATGGCAATCAAGGTTTGTGGCAAGGAGCATTTACTTCAAATGTTTAACATCATTAGAGGAATAGATCCATGTCTTTAAAGAGAGTAGAGCGCAACATCAATGCAAAGAACAAAGATGCAACTAATAGGGAGCCCCATGGTGTCAAGATAAACACCCCATACCATATATTTTGATTGCAACAATTTTGGAGGAGCTCTTGTGGCAAAAGGCAATTTGAGTCAAGATCTGTATCTGAACAAAGCAATGGAAGGAGTTGGAGAGCGCTCCACCAGATCTATTGAATAATACTTTATCCTACATTAAGCACGAAACATATAAGAAAGATGTTTAAAAACAACATCGACCAAGTATGAGTTGTCTTCAAAGGACGCTAGGTTCATGACAGGCGTAGAAAGGGGAGGAGGGGCCCATACATTATCGTCAGTGGGGAAGTGCATGGTCAAATGTATTTTGACCTCCCACGTGGCATAAATTTGTGGCCAGTCATGTGATCGAGCAACTAAGGGATCAATGGCCCGATCTAACGACAATCTCGTAGGATCGGGAGGAAGGGAGAGGAGGCCCACGATCTTACGAATTTCGTAAGATCGAGGGATTAATTTTAGAGGCCCACAATCTTACAAAATTTGTAAGGTCATGGGGTTAATAAGTTTTCATTAAGATGCTCCGAGACAGGGCCATTGTTGTGGGATCGGGTAAGAAGAAATATGACCCTCTGATATTATGATTGCATGGTGTTAAGTTTGTAAAAAATATAAAAATATTTCAAACACATGGTTGTCGTGAGATCGGGAAAGTGAAAATCATCATGTGCAATGCTATGAAAGATTTAATATATTAGTATGTCGTAATATTGTAGGCTCATGATATGCAAAGTTTCACACATTTCAAATAAAATATAAAGTGGGGCCCACTCAGCAAATCATGGATTGACAAGTGGACTTGGAGATATAGGGAGAATTGAAAAATGATTTAAAAATCATCAAAATTGCAAGTGATTTCAACGCTCAATTTTGAAAATTGAAATATTTGAAATATTTTTAAAGTTTTACATAGTTCAACTATATGACTTTTTAAAATTTTCAATTTTAATGGCTCTGTTCAGTCATAGAAGTCTAATTTTTCAGAATGCTCTCAGGGGGGGAATTTTTGTTCAAAATGTACAGTGTAATATATTGTCAAAATTGGAAAAGAGTGAATTTTCTATTTTTGCAGTTAGATTTTGAGCAGGTATCAACTAATAGCAGCTACAGGAGGTTTTTTTGATTTCTGGAGCTTCTTAGTGAAAATTGCAATTTTAATGTTGCAGATGAAATTACAACTAGATATAGACATGATTTCATCATTTTTGACTTCATAAAAAATTTTCAAGTTGATTTGATGGTTTTAAATGCAGTAGGTTGCAAATGAAGAAATTGCTCGACAGAGGCAGAAGTGACGTGTTTAAATCAGATTTTTGAGACCTCAGTACAGATTGTGATGATTTCTTGATATGTATCCATGAGATATTTTGTTGATTTTGTAGGTGAGATATATTAGATATTTTGGCATCATTTATGATTTTAATTACAAGTAGATGAGGAAGTTCAGTTTCAGCAACTTTAAATTGAAGACTCTTTCAGTGGGATAGATGTCAATTCTAGATTACATTTCTTGAAAGATCTTCTCTCCTATATATCTTCCCTCTCTACTCTGTGTAAGGGTTCCAATTCTTTGAAGATTTTAGGAGGATTGTGAGACCAATTTGGTTCCAATTTCTTGAGATTTTTCTCATGGTTGTGATACCATTTTCTTAGTGTTCTTATGTTATAAGTAGCATATTGTTTTCCTTTTGAGGCATTTTTTATATTACACAATCATTCTTTGTGTATTTGTTGAGTTTTAATATGTAGATGATGTATTATTTTCAATGAAATTAATGCAAGAGTTTCATTTTCCTTAGTTTCATTCTGATTCTCATCTCCTTTTGTTAATTGCAATCTTTTGTGTTTGAGAACGAAGAGCTTAAACTCAATTGCGAAAGGTTGTACATCTAGATAAACTTTCTAGTGGAACAAAGATCCATGTAAATGCTTGCTTATACTGACAAGATTATAGGTTACACCAGAAGGATTTCATAATAAGTATGGGAGTTGTTATGGAGATTGATGTTTGTTTGTAAGTCAAATAGATAGATCATATGCCTGAATATATGAGTATACTTTAGGTATCCATCTGCATGTTAAGGTTTAGTTGATGCCCAATGGATAAGGGGCTAGTCAGCTTGAAGGATACATGTTCTCTATTGTTGCATACCCAGGTTATGCTGAGAGATCAAAACTTAAAATGAACATCAATTTCCCTTTTTATGTATTGAAGAGATAAAGTGTGGGTCATGGCTTGTTTTCTATTTCTTTCTTCAGTTGTAACCAGCTACTGCAATCAGGAAGGTTATCAGAAAATCATAGAAGATATTGACCATTTCTACTATAGAGGGTAATCTTGCATACAAGAGTATCAAGTTAATAAGATAGATCCCTTAGGTTTGCCCGCCTTGGCTTAGAAGAGCCTAAAGTGAAGTGAGTTTTGATGACTCTGTTAATTGGTGCAGAATTGAGATTTAGCCTTGCTGAACATAGGATTTAGCTCATCCTTAGGCTTGTCCCTAGTCTTTGTTTTTTGGTATTAGGTTTAAATCTACCTGATATGTTCTTTACCAGAAAGAACTCCAACAAAATGGCGACTTTGCTAGTGAACAAGTTGTAAATGCTTGATAAGGAGCTAAAATCTCTGATATATTTTGCATACTCAGTTTTGTATGCAAGGTTTTGTGTTTCCCAGTGATGTTTATCCAGGACATCAGTAGCTTTATAGGTTGAAGAAAGATTGTATTCTCACTAATGTTTCCATCATCAATTAGTTCAGCTGAAGAGTGTTTTCAAAGTGTTGTTGTGCTTTTAAGGGTCAAGAATATGTTTTCTTTCACTTTGTTAAGGGCATGAATTTCCAAGGTTATGTGTGAGTTTTCAAATACCTATTATAAATTTTGGACTAGCTTGTTGTTTTGTGCAAGTTGGAAAAATCTTTCTCACTTAGTGAGTGGCGACTCGAAGTTATATCTCTGCACTAGTGCAATTGTGAAGTTGAGGGTATTGTGAAGGTTACAACAGTTGAAATGCAGATTTGAAGAAGTCATCTCAAGCCCTTGGCAATAGTGGGAAGAAAATGGTTGATCCTTTGCAAGGGTTACTAAATCAAGACAAGATTTGAATCTGTTGTTGTTCACAACATTGAAGAGGTTTGCAAACATCACATATAAGGTATTCGCCTCTTTCTTGAATTTCTCATTAAGAAAGTAAGTTATACGAAGGTTTTTTCTCCATCAAGTGATTTTTGGCACTAAGTAGGAGAAGTGTTTAATGCATCTCGGCATATTCTATGAAAGGTAGTTTCAGAAAATGTATTTACATCTTGGAATGTGTTAGAGATTTAAGTTGGTAGATGAGTTTTTAGATCTACTGCAAGTTATAAATTCTGAAAGATATTTTGGTGAGTTGTAAGTTTGCAAAAGATGACAGACTTCTTTTCACCCAGTATGTAGTTCATTGACCAAAATCATAGATCTTTTTCTACCAAGAGATACACGCTATTATTTTTCAGTGGTATCTATAGTTTCCCAAATGTCATTCTTGATGATATTAGAAAACATTTTTCTAATTTCAGTGGGAACCATACTGTTTCAGCTAGTCAGCATATTCAAGTTTTCAGTGATTTGATGGGTGACTATGAGATTTCTCACAAGGATGTGCACATGAAATTATTTGTTCAAACTTTAGAAGGTGATGCTAGAGACTAGTTTTCCTTTTTACCAGCATGTTCTATTTCATCTTGGAGTGAATTTCATGTTGCCTTCATGGAGCAATTTGGAGAAAGGGTTAGCATATCTGATTCATATAGTAAATTTTTAAGGATTCATATTGAGGATGGTGAACTTGTCTCTCAATTTAATATTAGATTTGTAAGAACCTTGAATGAGATCCTTGATAAATGTAGGCCAGAGGATCAAGTATGCCTAATAGTTTACCTTGGTGCATTTGATAAGAAAATGAGTTATCGGTTAAGGGATAAAGAGCCTTAGACTTTATATCAGGCTTTTATGACTGCTATGGATATTGAGAATAATTTGAAATATGGACTTACTAGGAATCATTTCTCTAAGGCTTCTTGCTTATATAACGAAGACAAAAAAAAGGACCAGTATCATGTTGAGTGTTCAAATACAGATCAGAATGTCAACAACCCTGCTGTAATGTATAATCATATTGAAATTTCAAATCAGAATATGTGTGTAGAAAAGAGTGAGCCTATTGCAAATAAAGACACATATATTTGTGATGTTACAGTAGTAAGGTATATTTTAGACTGTGATAGAAATGAGTAATGTGATGATATTATAGAACAAGGATTAGCTACAGTAGTGAATTCTTATAGTGTTGATTGTGTACATGATGATGTTGCTAATGTTTCTAGACATGAAGTTGTTATATCTAGATCTTGATCTTGTGCAAAAGTGGAGGCTGAGAGTTATGTCTCTAATAATGAGTTTGACATTGTTACTCCGACATTCCATGGAAAGGTAACACAAGATGAAGAATGTGAATCAAGGTTAGCTCAGTCACAATTAGAAGAACATAATGCTGAAAGTGATCATATAAATGAAAATGATGAGGATAGTGATGATGAGATGTCTCCATATGAGTGAGATGCAATAGGAGAAAAAGAAAGCAATGATGGAATTGAACATTCATATGAAAGTAAAGATATGATTTATTTTTCTGAATTTGAAAGTAAAAATGCATCTCAGTCTTTACATTTTACAAATTGGTTAGTCAATGAAGAATTTGAGAGTGATTTGTCCTCCAGTTATGAAGATAAAGAAATGGTGAATCCAATTGATGATAATGAATTTGAATATGAAGATCTGAAGGAAGGTGTGTCAAGTGTTTTCGCATCAGAAAATAAAGTTGCAACATGTAGTGAAAGGTTTAGGAATGAATCATGGTCTCTTTGTGGTGGTTATCCTAAACAATATAATGAAGAGAACGTATTTATGGATACTATATGCATGGTAGAAGAAATGGAAAGTGATTCTTCACCTGATTCTGATTTTTCTTCATATGTTGAGAGTCTCCATGAAGATGAAATGGGTAATGAATTTAAGGTTCACCCATCTAGCTACTCAATTCATTGGCTATATGTAGTGCATCGATATTCTCAATTAAGATTCATTCTTATAATCTAGGATCACAAAACAATCCTTAAGTTAGCTTCAAATGGTTTACATAGTAGTTTGTGCCATTATAAACAACTATGTCAAAACTATTTTACTCAGTACTTGAAGTCCTCGATGCTCAACATCAATTGTAACATCAATGCTATCACTCGACATTTGAATGACTCGACATCCATTGATCACTCAGCATCTGAATGACTCAACACTTACTATCTACTTGGCACTTGAGTGACTCGACACTTACTAGTTACTCTTGCTCAACATATAATATCTAGTAACTTATGCTCAACATGTATTACTTGTTTGACATGAACTAAGTAAATGGCTTAAGTATATTGTCACTCGTATGTCAAAACCAATCTGAGATTAACAATCTCCCCCTTTGACATAAGTAGAAAAAAAAATTAGTCATGCATTAGTAATCTTATGAACATAACTTAGATACTCACTATCTCTATTCGAAATATGTAAGAAATTTCAAATTTTCAAAATTTTGCAAAAACTTGACTTAACAGTCATACCTCAAAATCTTATAACTCCCCCTGAGTTGATTGTGTTGTTCTAAATTTGAACTAGTACTCTTGTTGAGTAAATATGCATATGTTGAACTATGTTGTATTCTATTTCTATCTTTGAATCCCCCTTTGGTTGGTCTCCCTAAAACTATATCTATTCTTTCCTTAGAGTCATTGTCTCTCTAAAAACTTAGTGCTCCCCCTTACTGATTTCTCCTCCTTTTTGATAGTTATGTCAAAGGGTTATACACATATAGTGTGTCTATCCAAGAAACATTTATGGATGTCAAGTATTAACTTCAAAGCTACATCCCAGTCATCACAAGCTACCTCCAATGACTTGATTTGGATGGCTAACTCAGTAGCAAGATGGAGTAAGCCTTCAAGTGTAGAACGATGGGGATCTTTCTGCATTAATGTCTCTGCAAAGGGTAGCTCCTTATGAAGTATTTCCATGTGTGGGGTCAACATGGATTGGATGTTGATCAGTGTAGCCCAAATATTTACATCTTGAGCATGCAGAGTTGCCAAGTAACCTTGGGAATTCATCAAATTCTTGAAATGCCTTTGACTCTAAGCTAGAGAATTTGGTAGAGTAGTAGCTGTTAGCTTCATATCTCGCTCGAGATTTGCAATACGACACTACACTTCTTGTGTGAACATAGTTGTATCACACAACTTGGTGTAAAGTGAGAAAATATTCTGCAAGACTTTCTTTACACTTTTAATCTTGGTTGCTAACTCAACATAACTAAGTGCAATAGTAGTTGATATCTTTTCATTGACTTTTCCTGGAAAATTTCTTTTAGACCATTCAAATAAGTTTACATTGGAATCTAGGTCTACATCATTAATCTGTTCTACAATGTTTACTAACTACTCCATGACAGGGTTGTCTTCTTTAGGTGTTGGCAGGCTGAATGAATCAAGAAATATATCCTTGATGTCTTACAATTCTTGCTTCTACCTATGCTCCCTTCTGAGTAGTTCTTGATGCTTTTCCCTTTCAAGTGCATAATATAGTATGCTCATTTGTTCAATAGTGATTGTTGCAAGGTCAAACATTGGTAAAACAATCACTTCATCCAAGTTGACATCACCAAATGATGTAACCTCATCTACCTTGGATGTACTAGGACTAGGCCTTGATGATTGCAATGGTGCAAAATCTACACTTGACTTGTGAAGTGCTTAACTTGGAGGAGTAGTAGTTGTTGGAAAAGTAACCAATGTTTGTATTGATAATTGCTCCTTAGGCTTTGTAGTCAAGTCTGACTCTTCAGTCCTCTCCTCTTCTTGCCTTTTGATTTCAATTGCACCTTAAACTTGTGTTGTAGATATAGGAGTATCTACCTAACCTGTTTGAACTTGTGTTCCATCCTATGCTTCTATAGAAACTTTTGGTACTGACACAGTGTGCACTAATTTTTTGATATTTATCATGGATGTCTCTTTTCTTTGATAGAATAAAATGGGCAACATAGGTTGCATTATAGTAAATTGAGGGGTTTTTGATATGTCTTGTGCTTCCACCTTTGTAGATGTCTTCTCTACCTTCTTAAGTTCATCTACACTCACCAATATAAGATGAATACATAGTTGTGCCTTGGTGGTGTTGTCTAGTAATATCTTCTTCATGTCCTCCTCTCTTAGGGGATTGATATTCTAAGTCACATTGTTAGAAATATCCTTGATCTATATAATTTGAGTGTCTACTTTTGTCACATGTTGTGGACTAGCACTCGACATCTATATATTTGGTATACTCTATTTTGGCTATTGTTTTTCTTCTGTTGTTGCCTGTGTATCTACATTTTTCTTAGTTCCTCCCACATGTGCATCTTTCCTAGTATCAACTTTAGTAACCTCAGTTACTTATTCACCTTTTTCATCACCTACCTCAATAGGTGTCTACTCAATTGTCTTGGGTGTTGTCAACCTATAAATTACCTTCCATAGTTGGGTACTCTATAGAAAAACATCTTCAATTTTATTCTACAAATATTGAATGCTCGATACTTTGGAGAAAATCTTCCTATGTACTTCTTAATGGACTTTGTCATCTTAGATTTATCTAAATCTGGCATCACTCTTACAAGTGTAGTTTCTCTTATATTTCTCTCTATTTTGAGATTATATTTCCATCTTTTCTCAACTCTATCATATAAGTTCTTTGGTAGAGAGTTGGAAACCTCAATTGGAGTAATCTTAAATGTTTCCATCATGGCATATACTGACTCTTCTACCTTATCCATTTCTAGCTTTCCAAGCTTATCAAATTCAATATGTAAAAATCCATTCAAATCTACATTATTCTTTATATTTTCACATAGATTATCCAAATCAAAAGAAGGACTATGACTTAACACTTTGAATTGGTTATTATCATCAGATTCTATCCTCTTCTCATCTAATTCAGGTTGAGCAATATACTTTTTCCTTTGTCTCTTCTTAGAGTAATTGTCTTATATAGCTTTCTTAGCCCTCTTTTCTTTTGGCTTTTCCACTTCTTGAGCTTTGTTAGTAGTAGCTCTTGTGCTGGTTCTGGTAGCTAGAATTGCAGGCTTAGGTTTTACAACCTTCTTTGGTTTGTTGACTACTGGAGCTTTAACTTTCCTCTTCTTCTTCTATGTGGCTATAGGTGCTTCAATGGATTCTTCTCCCTTGATACCTTCTTCAAGAACAACTTCCTCTTCACCTTGATCTTCTCCTTGACGTTGGGTTAGGGCTAGTGGTGCTTGAGTAGGGACATCTTCTCTATCATCTTCATTGTCTTCCTCTTCTTCATTTTCCTTTGCTCCTTCATCAAATTTTTCTGTAAGCTTCTTAATAATTTTATTCTTCTTTTACTGATGCTATCTTCAAGTCCATAGTTATCTTTGATTTTGCAATATCATAATTACCAAAGGTAGTAGCCTTACTATCTACCTCTTTTACAAGAAAAGCTGTAATTGTTGCAGATGCCTCATCTACATTAATCTCATATCCTAGAGGTCTTAACCATCTTACCCTTGGACCCTTCAAACTACAACATGTACATATGTGAAATCAATATCAACTAGAAAGAAAGCATCATTAAAAGTTTTCTCAACTAGTGACACTAGAATCCCATGTCTTTGTTTCATTGGCTTCTAAAAGTCCTCAAAGTAACTAGTCATAATAGACTCAAAATTCTCTCCCATTTGCTTAATGAATTCACCTATTTGTATTGCAATAGGTCTGTTTGTCTTCTATGCAACTTTACCAAATGAAGGAAATGTGTTCTACACATAGAAAAATATACATACAAGCATTGATCCAAACTTGCATTGTGCACTCTTGGTTTTCTTTATGGCTCCCAAGTTTTCTAATAATTTTTATAACTATAGCTCAACAAGGTCATAAGAATGATCCTTCTTCACTATCTTGTAGCCTATGTCAACATCAATACAAGGTACACTATTCAACCTGCTTGATTGAAATAATTTGTGTGAAATAATCCTTACTGCAAAAGTAATTAGGTGATCTATGATGGTATCTGTTGGTGTGATTTTTCATAATATAGAAAATTTTTGATATTTGGGTGAAAATTTAGTTATGCTTTTGTTTTGTGGTGCCCTCGTTTTCAAATTTTTGAAAAAAGGTATTTTCTTCAAGAATTTTGGCGGGGCTGTTTATCCTAATGTTTTATTTAAGTCAAAATGCCTTTGGTAAACCTTTCATGTACCTTTAATTGCGATTTTCCGTTTGAAAGGATGCCAACTTGAAGTGTTTTTCAATCATCGTTGATCTATCAGAGATCAAGGGTCAGCGCATCCTCGCATTATAAAGTTATAGATCTTTAAGCAATGTGGGGAAGTGCATTTGCGACACGTAGCCCCTGATGTTTTATGAGATCCAGTACGCCGCAAAAGCTCTTGTATGTTAGCTTTGTTAGTACTTTTGCACACATTTTGTTTTTCCGCAATATCATTGGTGGATTCATTGGTAGAGCTATGAAGATTACTTACCAAGCAGTATCACCATTGATCCTATCTTGATCAACGGTTGACGCATCCCACATAATAAAGATGCAGGTTTTTAAGTAATGCGGGGAAGTGCAATGGTGATGCGTGGAAAAGTGGGGTCAAGTATTTGTATTTCAATATGCTACACTGCAAATGACTGATGATGTGTAATGCTAGGTATGTACAGAAGGGTTTTTGGTTGCTTAACGATTGTGAAGTCTTATCACTGTTGATCCTGTCTTGATCAACGGTTGGCGCATCCCCGCATAATAAAGATGCAGGTTTTTAAGTAATGCGAGGAAGCACATTTGTGACGCGTGTCCGTAATGACGTCAAACACTTGCCTGCTCAAAAGAAGATACGGTATCCACTGGCGTGAAGTGTTGTCAAACAGTATGAGCTAATATGGAAGTTTCCTATTGGTCAGTACAACTAGTTGGTCATTAATACAAAATGGATTATTTCGATCATCGATCTTGTCTTGATCAACGGTTGAGGCATCCCCGCATTATGAAGATGTAGGTTTTTAAGTAATGCAAGGAAGCGCAATGGTGACACGTAGCATTTTTCTAAGAAGACTGTGAAGCTTGTTATTTTTAAATCAGGACCGTGGGATCTGATAAAATCTACGGATGGGATTCAAATTTGAGTGCAAATTGTAGGCAACGGTTACTGAGAGTAAATATGATCCAGACCTGGTGCGTGCGGTTTTAATTCATAAAAAGAACCCATGATTTCACCATTAATGAATCACCAAAGCACAGAAAGAAAAGGGCATTCAAGATTTCAGAGCTAAGGCATGGAATTTCTCGGTTAATACTCCAATAAAATTGCAGAAGACATCATATAGTGCAGAAGTGCGCTTTCTGGCGGGTAAGTGCTCTGTGACTTTCTGAGTAAAATTTGAAGCATCTGCTATTGTGAATTTTCCAAAGTTTCATTAAAAATGCCGCCCCGAAAAGAGTTTACTAGACAAAAAGATTATCTAAAACATTTAGTGCATGATGATTTTCTCGAACAATTCCCCTTATCAGTGCACAAAATAACTAAGGGAAGGGAACTCATTCCAAAAAACCCTAGATTGGTTGTGGTAGAAGGATTTTATGACAAAGCTGATTGGATAAGGGATGCCCAGGTTTCCATGGGAGGTTTGGAGTTGTTTAAGAAATGGTTTTCAGAGCGAAAATTGGACACTCCTATGAGCAATGTATGGGAATTTGACATTGGAAAATTAGTAGTCCCCAGTGTCTTCTTTGATAGTGATTTATTGATGGACCTGGCAAAGAGGTATGATCCTATCACAGGGTGGGTAAAAAATCATTTAGGGGTCAACCTTTTTAGGGTTTGCCCTGAACTGTTCAGTGAGGTTTTCAACCTAAACCCTAACCACACTGTGCATGAAATCATTGATCTGGATGATTTGCAAGCTAGATATGATGCACAACGAGTGTACTTGAGAACATGGCCACTACAGGAGCATGCTGCTAGGGTTGGTAATTTTCCTGTGATCACAGCCAGTACTCTAGAGCCATTGTTAAGAAGACATTTCAATCAAAGAGCTCAAGCACTATATTTTTCTCTTTGTAAGATCTTGGGGATAGATGAGGGTGATCAAATTCCAGGTTCTGTGGTCCTTATAATTTCTCAAACCCTTCAATTTGGAATGAGTACCATTATGGATTTTGCCACTTTCCTAGCAAAAGAGATTCACAACGGTCTGGTTGGAATAGCAAAGGGGAAAGTAAACAAACCATTCTGTTGGTATTCATTGATGATGCATGTATGTTTATACAAAGGATATACTCTCTTCTCCAAGGGTATGGAGTTAGAAACAACAAAGGATGGAGAAAGGAATCTAGTGTAGTTATGGAGTGTGGATATGACTTCAGAGGCCACTGATGCTAGTTATGTAAGATTTGACAAGTATTTTGCATCAAATCTTAGACTACTTTTAAGAGGAGATAGTCCTAGAATCCCACAAGAATTATTAGAATTGGTCAAACCCAAGGACCATGCTAAAGGGCTACTTGTCAGTCACAAATGGGGGGATATAATTCCCTACAATGTTTCAACACTAATAAGAGTTTATGGTTTCTTAGGAAAACCTCATGTGTTACCTTTTCATGTACCTTTGAAGATAGGGATATACGAGCTCTTATGGCATATAGGTACTATAGATGAGAGGGAATTGGTCAAGAAGGGCACTTTCTTTCCAATGGTTACTGTAGTGCATGATTTTGTTTTTGTTAAAAAGGGGTGGAAGCATTTAAATTTGTTTTTGAATAAATATAACATGGCAGAATCTCATGCCAGATTCATTGACCCTGAAGGATTCTATGATCTATTAAGAGAAAGGGTGAGAGCTTCCCATATGGTACATCGGGTTTACTATCCGGAAGATATAATCAAAAATATTTTCACATTGCAGGAGCAAGAATTAAGGAAAGAGAAATGGATAGTTTTCAGTAAAAACCTGGGATTCATTAATGCTTTTGACCCCCAGTACGACCCATTTAAAGATAAGAAATATTGGGGAGATAAAATACAGGCATTAATGAATAATTTTGCTATAATAATTCAGACTATGAATGAAAAGAAAGATATATTTATTAAGACACACCCAGACAAGGCAGCATAAATACAAAGAAGAATGAGTGGTAGAAATGTGGTAACTCCTGGCCAATATACATTGCGGAAAAGGGCAGGTTATGTCATGGTTAAAAGTGTGCAATAGGTACCCCCTCATAAGGAGCCAAGGTCAAGAAGTCCATCTGCAGCCAGCTCTCCAAAAAGACGAAAATTAGAGCAGGGGTCTTCTTCTTCTCAAAAAGAACAATACTCCCCAAGCCAGTCTCCAATCTAGATAGATGATGAAGCATCTCTAAAGGAACAACTTAGACAAATGGGAGGAGAAGGGGATGTGATTGTCACCTCTACAGACCTGGATATTGGAGAGCCACAAGAACCTCCTACACCTTCCTTGGACCTGACCATTGCTGATTACCAAGGTAAGGAAATTGACCCAATTGTTGCCCAGGCTTCTGAAAGATTTATTAATGATGAAAATTTTGTAAGATCTAGGGCTTTTGCTCAATTTTTATGGAGATTAAATATAAAGAATTTTGAGAAAGCCTATGAGAAGATCAAGGCTAAGCAACCAAATAAATCTGACCCGGTTATCAAGGAAGAGGTAAAATCAAAGTTTTTGAGTGATTTTGCCTGGTTCACTCCTGAAGCTGGAAGGCAAATAGTTAGACAATAAAGAGTCCTCCTTTTGCCAGAATGGGATATAGAAAATGCTATTGTTTTTGATTCAGTAAGAAAGCAGAAGGATGTTCAACTAACAACCGCTGAAGAAGTACTACAAGCTCATAGAGGGGTCAAATTTAGTGATGACCACCAAGCCCTTGTTTTGTGGTCCATAGATAAGAGAGAAAGTACCAAGATGCATGAGTTTTCCACTGCAGAACATACTAGTACATTGGCAGTATACAAGGCTAGTGAGGTAAGTAGTAAACAAGTAATGGGAATGGCTTCAAAAATGCTAAAATTGGGTGGTGTTGTATCTGGACAAGAAGAAGATAAGTTTGCCCAACTCAATGCTAGGTTTGAAGAAGTTTTGAAAGCGTATGAGGAAAGGGTTATACAGATACAATCATTGGAAAACAAAATGTCTCAAATGGAGAGGATACTTGGGAAGAGAAAAATGGGAGAATCCAGTGCACCTACAATTGCATACCCTTCACAACCATTGGTAGGATCTGGATCAACCCCTATTATTGAAATACCTGACACCCTTGAAAGGCCCTAATTCTATACTGCAGAGGACTTTGAAGAGGAAAAAAAAAAATTGCATGAGTTGCAGATAGAATTGAGAAATCAATATGAAGAGAAATTAAAACAGGGTGTGATATATTTGAGGGATAAAATACAATGGTCAACCTTTTTTGATCAGTTGACAAGAATTGCAACCCTCATGGATGAGTTGAACAGAGATAAGGATAAACTGACTCTTCTTGCACAGAAATGGAGGGAGAGAAATAATGATATTACAATCATATGTATATATGTGGTCCAAATGCCTTATCATCAAGTTGAGAAGATTTTTGATTTATTAAATAAGCTAGAGAATTTTGATGATGAAAAAGATTCTTTACAGAGAAGATTAACACTCTGTTTTTCCCAATATATTGCTGAAAAATTCACCCTATTTCCTTGTGCTTTAGAATATGTTGATACAATAAAAGAAAAAGAAAAGTGGAAAAGGGAGATGGATGAGTTATTCAATGAAAGAATAATAAACATCATGAGTGAAACTAGCCACTGGTTCTGGGCAAAGACAAATGAAGAGCTAGTAAAAATACAGTTATTTTATACTGCTATGAGGAAAGAATTTGATGATTTAGAAGAAAGTGCAAATTCTTTAATAATGATACAAAGAGAAGCTCTAAGTTTTGATTAGCCAGATGATGATGCTTTTAATAAATGGAAAAATTAGTTTCTAGAACAAATGTCAGAAGATGATGAGGAGGAAAATGTAAAAGTAAAAGTCACCCTCGTAGTTAATAATGAGGACATGGAAAATCCCCAGGTTGAAATAAATTTACAGGTAATTGAAGATGATACATCACTTTCAAACCTCATGGCTATTTACTCTGAGGATGAAGAATAATTGAAGAATCAGATCTTATCTTCTTGTTTCAACAACTGAGAAGCATAACAGAAAGGGACCCACCAAGGATTGTTCGATGTATTAGCTTTTCTATTATTTGTTTTTGTCTTTTATGACAGACATTTGTCAGTATCCTTTAGAAGACACTTGTCACTTTCTTTAGCCTGAAGCTTGTTGCATCTCACACTATTTAAGTGAGATTCCAAGGCTAAAGAAGGGTCCGAATTCTATTTCTTCTAAGTATTGTGCTTAGTCTAGTTTTTGGTCCAAATTTTGAAAGCAAGTTTGCAATGTATTTTTCTGTCAAATTCTCTGAAAATACATGAAGATAGAATGAGCTGTGTTTCTTTCTGAAGGCCATTTTGAGTCTACTGTAAAGGATATACCATTTTCAAAGGAAATGAATACAAATTATGAACTGTCCCCATATCATTTCTTTCTGAATTTTGTCTCCTTTTGAATACTTAGCTACCTTGATGTTGTATGAGTAAAAGCTTGTGCAATTGAATGCAATCTAGTTAGGTTGTATATCCATTTATCATTGCTGTTAATTCAATGGATTAAATAAAGGCTTTGATGAATGTGATGAGATTTCTTAAGTATTGAAAAGGATTTTGAATGATAAGTTCAGATAAGAATTTCTGATAGAATTTTTTGTAAGGCAACAAAATAGATCTAAGAATTTTCTATAGACTCTGAACCCCAATGGATTAGGCACTGATCAGGTTGTTTCAGCTGAAGGAGAAATATATTACAAATGTCTTTTTTTTTTTTAATGCATTATCAAATCAAATTTTACTTTTATTTCCTGTAGATTTTCAAAGTTGGCCAGCACTTGTCTGCAAGGAATGTTTTAGCTTCAGTTAGCCATTGTTGTTAAAAACATCTGCAGATCTATAGAAGAATTCTTGGCCATATCTATTTTATGGGATGCGTTTACCAAGTTAGTAAGAATTATGTATATGTTTGAGGATCTTGAAATGACAATTAGAATGAAACTAAGAATAATCCTCATACAGTTGTTCCAGTTTTGAACCATCCTTGGGTACACCCACCCTGGTTTTGCAGAGCCAAAAGAGTAGAAAACCATCTGTGGTTTTGTTGAAGTTGGGTCCAAATACCTTAAATATGCAATTGTTAATAAGAATAGGCTAGTCTTTAGATTGTGTATGTACTGTCATTCTGGTATTAAGCATTTTGTCACTTAGTAGTTTTAGTAATTTTTTAAAACACCAACAGTATCATTAGGGGATTTGTGATGGTATCAATTGTCATTCCTCTCTTGTTCTACACTGCCACTGTGTTTTTCTCAATAACCTCTTTTGTATCACTTCTCATGGTTTTGGGTTTGTCTAGGGTTGGATACCCTATTATTCTTAGCACAATCTTCTTAGTAATCTTGATAGGTCCATCTTCTAACCATGCAAAATTGTCATGAATTTTGTAAAAATGTTAGGGAAATCTAGGGCACGAGTTAGCTGTTTTCTTTTTACAATATTGTATTCCTCCTTCAGTATTCTATGTTCACATAGTTTCACATATAGGTCTTTGATTTCCATGTCACCTGTGCTACCCACCTTGCATGTGTAACAACATCTCACATCTTGAATCATTAAGACTTGTGGTGGTATCATGGATAATGCACTAGACAGGTCTTGTTTATAAGAAATGCTAGGAATTGCCTTGAAATTCAGTTGTCTAATCTTAATATTGATTAATTAAACATTTAAAACTTCCTTTCCCTCTTTGACCTTAGTAGAAGAAGAACTAGATGCCATATTTAATACCTAGGGTTTGCAAAAATTCAAACAATGTAGCTCAACACATGATAAATACCTTTACAAATTTGATGAATGGTATCAAATAGTGGTTGAATTCACTCTATAAATACTTGGAATGATCTCTTCAATTCACCTTTAGCTCTTCACGCTCTCTCCAAATTTGAATGATGTCAAATGAGTAGAAAACCAATCATATAGAGCTTAAAATTTTGCAATTAATGCTCAATGCTTACATAGCTATAAGCTTGACTTGAATAAAAACTTCAACTCACTCAGCTTCCATGTAGTTTTCTTTATGCTCAACAACCACTATGAGCTCAGTCAACACTATCACTTATGATAGCTTGACATTAAGTAGATTTCACTTGAAAGCTTAAGTGAAACTTTTCATGCTTGGCAGTAACATGAAAACTAACAAAACTTAAAGATTTCTTCCAGATTCTAAACAACACTTTGCATATTTCTTCATGCAAATATAATCTTTTCAAAACTGAACCCTTGAAACTGATGTATAATGTATCTTCTAAATATTAGTCCCACACATACCTCTTCATTGCTTAATTGGAGGTGGTGCAATCACGTGACCCGTTGGGTGAAATGATTCCATCTGAACTTGATGTGCTACAATCTTCCTTTCTCTTCCATCCCTTGTTCATCTCATCTCTAACATTATCAACATCTACCTTTCCTTTTCCTTTGTAGAACTCACTGCTTGGTGCTCTTAACCTTGTTGGACAATTCCTGCTTATGTGACTAGTCTTTAAGCAACTACAACATGTGGTTTGACTCAACCGTCTTTTGTAGTCACTTTTGAAATGTGTTCTTATGAAATTATTAGGAATATGTCCATACTTTTGACAATAGTGACAACTATACCTAGTATTATAATCCCAGCTATAAGAGTTGCCATTATGGTTTACCTTTGTTTTCTTGTTTGATGACCATTTCAGCTTGGATCTACATCCATATGCTCTATGTCCATACTTCTCACAATTATAGCAATATCCTTGAAATCTTTGTTTGCTCAAGGTCTTGGTTCTGCATTCATGTGCCTGATGTCCTTGTTTATTGCATTAGTGGCAGTGACCCATGAACTTCTACTTAGGATTTTGATTTGTAGTCTTGCTCCTGCAAACATTGGTGGTATGACCTATGTTACCATATTTATGACAAGTAGGTTTGGAGTTTTTACCATTGATATTCCTTTGTTCACCACTTTTGGATCATTCTCCTTCTTCAGTACTGGTGTGACCTATTGGCCAAAAGTGCTCTCTTGCTAAGGATTGGATTCAAATATTTAAACCCACCCAATGGTTAGTTTCATGTTATATTATAATTCTTAGGGCTGTGGTAGAATGGCATAGTCCCAACCTTATGATAGCTCATATATTAGAAGATTGTCTAGTGAATTAAGGAATGATAAGATGCTACGAGGCACCTGCTAATTGAGTTGTCGTGACATCATAGATAGTTGAAGGATTGTAAGCTAGAAAGAGGTCTTGCCCCTTATTATGAAAGTAAATGATCATAAGATCATAGATTCCACAAAGATGTGTTCCAATGCCATGAAAGTTAATGACCATAAGATTACAGAGTTGACTTCTTAGGTTGTCAATCCTACAAAGGGGAAGGTTGGTCATATGATCTTATAGTCATAGGATCACAAACACAAGAAAGGATGCCTCCTAAGGTCATGACAAAAGATAGTTAAACTATAATCGCAAGATCATAGGGGTCATTGCCATGGCTGCTAATTGTAAGATCATAAAGGTCAAATCAACCATGCCCATGATATCACAAAGAGAGAATAATGATACAATGACCTTGTGCCAAGGGTGTTATCATTGTTCTAATGTAAGATCATAAGACTTGTTACTATTGAAGGATCATAAAGAGAATGGAGGATGGGCTCAATGGTACAAGGTATTAGTGATCGTAAGATTGTAAAAGTCAGGGTTATAAACAAAAGGTGACATTAAGGGTTATGACCACAGTTGATACTCATAAGATTGTGAGTTCCATTATTGACCAAAATATACAAGGAGCTTCAACAAGGAGAAGTTCCCAACCAATTAGGTAGCAAGAAAGGTATAGAGTGATAATTGAAAATGGTTGACCTATGCTTTCTATCTAATTTGGCAAGTTGATGATAGAGGAAGCAACTCTTTGATGATAGTTCTAATCTTTTTGATCTTTTTAAACCACTTTCATCATTCCCCAGGCTTGATAAATGCAAAGGAACACTCCATCGCCACTTGTTGATCCATTTACTCAGTCAAAAGGTTAATGACCACCATTCCTTTCCTCACAGGGATTGTTTGGTGAATAAGTGATCTTCTCGTATTTGGATTTGCACTATGATCAGATCTTTTTTGATTTTTACAATAACTATTCTATCTAAATTTTAATGTAGTAGTTCAATTTTATCTTAGGGTGGAAGCTATCTAAGTTATGCTTACACTATAAAAGTGGGTGTTGTACTCTTTCTTAAGGTTAGACTTGCTCTATTTCTCTAGTATTTCCCTAGCATACTACTATATATTCCCTCTTTACCTCTGCATTATATGACATCTCATCTTATCTCCTTCAACCACCTATGTATTGTGCAAGCTTGTCTACCTCTCTTCGATGTATTGTGGATATCTATAACCTACATTTTTGTATCTCTTCTAACCTATGAATGATAAGAAGTGAAGCTATTTTTCCTCATGTCACTCACTGGGTTGTTTGATCTATATATAGCTAATAGATTAAAGAAAGTTTGAATTTGTATATCTTTGGATTGTCATGATAGTTATACTATGCATGTATGGGTAGAGATTGGTTTGAACACCCTATTTTGGTGCATCAACTCGTTAGGATATATTAGGTAGTTACTTCTATGTATTCCTTCTCCATTTTCTCTTCAATAGTAGTTTAAGTGGTTCCTGATAGTAGAGGAAGCCGACCTTCTCTGGAGACTCAACCTCATAGTTCAAGTCCCATAGATTGGAGGTTGTTTCCATGTCTCACAAGGTTGTCCTTAGGTAAAAACTTTGGACAAGGGTGCAAGCTTTTGTGACAACAATTTTTGGCATGCCTAGTGGGACCATCATATTAGACACTCTAAGTTCATTGGCATCAAAGAAATATTTCATGTTCACGCTGAGGAGATAATACTGCCTTCAGTATTAAAAGCTTTCAAGAGGCTTGTTTGTCCAAAGTACTTGGTGACTACAAGCCTAAAGCATAATCTGGTGTCTAGACCAAATTTTCTATGATTCATGCCCAAGACACATAGAAGGGCATCTTCTAGGGGTATGTTCCAATACCGAGAGTTTTCCTTTTCTAATCTAAGAAGAAAGACACTACAATATCTCTATAACTAGTTAGAAGAGAAATAGTAACACATACCCCTGTAAGATCCATCTCCACTACTCCTATTGTTATATCTCAATCTAGAATACCATCTGCTCATATTAATAGATTGCTCACTTACATGGTTAGAGCTCATGCTTTCACCACCTTTAATGGTGGAAGTCCCTTGCTTTTAGTCTAAAGGCATGGCATACTAGTATCAACCCTTAAAAATATACTTGAGTTTACTAGTGAAACCTCCATTTCCCCTATTAAGCATATTCAAGAGGTGTGTAACATATACAATATTCATAGCATCATCAAAGATGATGTAGTAGTCAGGCTTCTAGCCTTATCTTCAAAAGGGAAAGTATTACAATAGTATAGAGGTTTGCCTCATAACTTTATTTCCAATTAGGATGGGTTAGGAGTAGCCCTATGCAAGGATTTTGAGGAAAAAAGTGATCACCTATCACTTTTAGAATAGCTGACAACTATCAAGAGGTCCCCCTAGGAATGTATGATTGATTTCAATTATAGATTTCAGAATTGGGAAAAAATATCTACTGGACTAAAACCCTCTCCTGGTAATGCATTCTTGTATTATCTCAGAGCCTTCAATAGTAATATTTCTACCACTCTACAATCTATGGGAGGGGAGACTCTACCAAATTCTTATGAGGTTTCCATAAGAGTAGAAAATATTTTGATATAGTGAGGGGAGTTAGCTCCAAGGCCCCCAATGCCTTTCTTCCCTGACATGCCCAATCATCAACCTATTGTAGCCCCTATACATAGTTCCTTTGCAAGTCAACCTCTTGTTGTGGTCCCAATAGCCTCTACATCCTCTAATGGAGTCAATAGGATCAAGGCCATGATGTAGACACTGATGTAGACTGTGGATAAGAAGATGTAGGATCAAGAAAAGAAAATGGAGGACAATAGTGTAGTAGTACAAAAGATGGGAAATGAGTTGGTAACTATGAAGAGACAACAAGCTCAAAATAATAAGCCTCTCCAACTCTAGAGTCAAGGTCCCATTCATGGTAGAACCCCAAACTAGAGTCATGCCACCTACACTTAGAATAGATCTATCAACCACCCCCAGACTACAAACACCAACCTGAATAGGGCTTTAGTCCCTTAGAACATCTTGCCCAAGATCAATATTTCTACCCTTCTCGTAACTACTCCTATGGATATTGAATGTATCAAAAGGAAAAATATTACTTGGAATTAACTAGACCAGAGTGAGTGGTTGCCCAACAACATAATGCTAATCAACTTGCTAATACCTTTTAGTAGGATGGTTGTTCTTTCATGAACCATTTGTGGAAGAGAATTATAATGTAAACCAAGATTCTTGTGATTAAAATAATAGAAGAAAGAGAAGAGCTATGAAAGAGGTTACTCCTCCTCCTAATCAAGCTTCAACATCAAGAGCAGTGCCACATGTACAAATAGTTTCCCAGCAACACAATGCTATATAGCTTGCTGATACTCCTCAACAACAAAGGTAAAATGAAAGCAAAGTAGATGTGAATGACCCCCTAAGTTATTCCATCTCTACCTTCTACATCTAGGGCTTCTACCAAAATGTCTAATGCATATTTTAGTGTGGTAGATTGAATGAAGAAGATCAATGTGAAAATTTCTACGTGGGATGTTGTGATCATCATACCATCATAGAAGAGGTCACTGCAGCAGGAGTTGGAAAGCATTGAACTTAGAGGCCAACTACCTAGCATGGAGAATGTTGTGAGTTTGGTACAACCATCTAAGGAGGTAGAAACAAGTAAAAATGTTAGACCTCCTCCATTTTATGTTTCTTGATAAGCTAGTCTACAACTACATGATTGATATTGGGGCTAGTAGTTCAGTAGTGCCCAAGTGTGTTGCTAATATCTTAGAAGTGAAATATGAACCCATTGTTAAGGATGTATTGTAGTTAGATGGTAGTACTGTCAAAGCTATAGGAATCCTTAGAAATGTTGAAATGGCCTTACATGGATGCCCTAGTTGTAATGTAGTTCAAGATATATCAATTATTGAGGTTAAACCACACTTTGCCATTTGTCTTTTGAGAGATTTCACTACCCAAATAGGTTGTTACATATCTTCTAATTGGTCATATATGTTTTTTAGAACAAGATATGGAACCAAAGCTTCAATCAAAGTAGAACCATTATCCTTCCATCATATTGAGTTCTCATTCCTAATCTCATCAATATGAATTGCCCCATCCTAGAGATAGATGAGAATGACACAACAAATGAGCCTGCCACTTCTCTGGTAGAGATACCTAATTTCCTTTTAGATAAATGGGCTAATGCATATCAGTTTGATCCTATGTTAGAAACATTGGAGATAGGCCTCGACACTTATTATATCTCAGGAAAGGATGCTCTTGTTCTTGACTTAATGAAAATCAAAGAAGACACGAGTGGGATATGTAGCATGTACTGTGATGGATCTCAGAATAATAATGGATCAGGGGATGGTGTGATGTTGATTTCTCCTATGATAGGAAGGTACTATTTCTCATTTAGGCTTCAATTTAGTTGTAAAAATAATGTGGCCAAGTATGACACATTGATTCGGGGTCTTCTACTTGCTCAAAAAAGAGGAATTCAAGCATTGAGTGTATATGGAGATAGTGAGTTAGTGGTTAATCAGGTGAGAAATCAAAATATCACTAAAAATAGTTTGCTCAAGTCTTATTAACATAGAGTATGGGATTTTCTTGAAAGTGTCAATGCATTTAATATTTAGAGCATCCCTAGAAGAGGAAATAGACATGCAAATAGACTTGTGGAAGTGGGTGCATCTTATAATGTCCCAAAGAGACTTGAAGATGAGAAGAAGTAGAAGATTAAAGTGGTGGTTAGACCCACTATCCATGATAATAATATCAATTAGTAGGTCTTTGAATCCGATGCACAAATTGTGAGTTTCTTGCAAAATGAAATAAAGTTCTTAGATAGAAATCAGGTGAGATTGCATGGCTAGTATGGTGATCAAATCATCAACTTCAGCTCTAGTAAGTTGACTAATGGTCTTATTACCTTAGAGAGTGTCTTCAATCCTGATGATCAAGAAAGGAATAGAGGCATGAATCTTGCTGCAAACAAAGATGATCACAAGCTAGTTGCAGTTGCTGATGGAAGGACACTAAACATGGGGAAGGTATGTTATGAAATTGAGCAAGAAATTTTTATTCATCTATGTCAAGAATTTAATGATGTATTTGCTTGGACATATGATGATTTAAAGGGTTTTGACCCAAACTTGTTTCAACATACCATAGATCTCGTTGATAATGTCAAGCCTATTAGGCAAAAGAAGAGATTAATAAATCCTAAGATTGAGCCATTAATGAGAAATGAGCTATCCAAATTAATTGAGTCCAATATCATTTTCCCTATTAAGAATTCTTTTGGGTAGCAAACCTCGTCCCTATTAGGAAAAAGAATGGAGAAATTAGACTATGTGTGGACTTTAGAGATTTTAACCAAACCTCCCTTAAAGACCACCATCCCCTTCCTTCCATGGAACAAATATTTTCCAAAGTTAGTGGTTCAGAGAGATTCTCTTTCTTTGATGGATTCTCAGGTTATAATTAGGTGTTAGTCAAAGAGGCTGACAGATATAAGACTACTTTCACTACCAAATGGGGAACCTATACCTATAGTAAAATACCTTTTGGACTAACAATTGCAAGTGCCACATTTCAAAAGGTGATGAATATGGCCTTCAAAACCATGATTGAAAGGTTTGTGTTAGTCTACCTTGATGATATCATAGTGTATTCAAAGAATGTAGTAGATCATTTTGGTCATCTCAGAAAAGTGTTTATAAGATGTAGAGAGTATGGGGTATCTTTGAACCCAAGCATGTCTTTGCCACTAATCAAGGTAAATTATTTAGACACATTGTATCTAAGGATGGTCTGATCATTGATCCAAAAAGAACAAAGGCAATACTTGCTCTTTCCCTTCCGAGTCACAAGAAAGGTTTGCAAAGTTTTCTTGGTAGAATAAATTTTGTAATGAGATTTATTCCTAATTTAGCTACCATGGTAAAACCTCTTACAACCATGCTTAAAAACATATATGCTCTTTTCATGGACCAAGGAAGGGAAAGCAAGTTTTGAAGAGATCAAAGAAGCCATGGCTTCAATCCCTACTCTCATCAATCCAAATTTTGATGGGGATTTCAATCTTTACACCTTAAGAGGTGAATCAAGTATTTTTGTTGTTTTGACTGAATTAAATGATAAGAATAAAGAATAACCTATTACTTTCTTTAGTGAAGGACTGAATGGATATGAAGACAAATATAGCTATGTAGAGAAGCGAGCCCTTATAATCATATGATCTTTGAAGAAATTCAAACATCTTCTATCTCACAATAGGATTCACTTGTTTGTCCCTTGTGTAAGTGTTAAATATTTTTTGTTGAGTAGGGATATCAGTGAGAAAAGAGCAAGTTATATCATTAAGGTGATGGAGTATGATGTGGACATCTAGGTTACTAAGCTGGTAAGAGGGAAAGGGTTGTGCAAGTTGATGGTCTCATCTCATGAACTTGATGAGGAAATTCTCATGAACCTGATGCGGAAGTTGTCTTAGTTTTGGCATAACAACAAGAAGCGAGAAATGATAATCCAAGGATTTGGATAGATGGCATGAAGACCTTCTTAGTTAGAAATGGATATCCTCAAAGGTTGGATAAGGCTAAAAGGAGATAGTTAAGATTGCAATCAATCCCCTATGCTATGGTCGATGGTATTTTATTTAGGAAGGACTTTAGTGGAGCTTTGCTAAGATGTATTGATGTAGACCAAGCAGAGAGAATAATTAAAGAGCTTCATGATTTTCTTGATGGTGGTCACTTTTCAACAAGAACCACCACAATGAATATTATGAAAGCCAGTTACTACTAGCCTTCCTTGTTCCATAACTACCATAGACATGTAAGGAAGTGTGAAAAGTGTGCTTTCTTCTTAGGTAAACAGAGCCTTGTAGCCCTTCCACTTCATCCCATCTAGGTCGATCAGTACTTATCTTAGTAGGGATTAAATTTTGTAGGTCCCATTAATCTACCTTCTAGCTCTAGTCATATGTGGATTTTGGCTGCAACAAATTACTTTATAAAGTGGATAGAGGCACTAGCCTTGAAAGATTTTACAGAGGCTTTAGTAGTGGAATTCCTTAATGGAATTGTTACCATATTTGGTGCTTCTTCCACCATAATATCAGATAATGCAAAATCATTTGTAGGAGCTTATATTTGTGCATGGGCAATTGATCATGGTATTTATTTGAGCACTTCTTCCAATTACTACCCTCAAGGTAATGGTTTGGCCAAGTCATCTAATAAGAATTTGATTAGAATCATCAAGAGGACTATTAAGGATAATCAAAGGTGTTAGCATCAGAAATTGAAGACAGTCTTGTGGGCTGATAGAATAATGCCTAAGAGGGCTATTGGAAATTATCCATTTATACTAGTATATGGTAGAGAAACTAGACTTCATATTTCATTAGATTTTCCATCCCTAGAGCTAGCTCATCAGTTGGAATTAATTGAAAATGATGCTATGCCCATAAGAATGAGAGATTTGATTGAGCTAAAGGAGAGAAGAAATCTGGCAATACAGACTTTAGAGACACACCAAAAATAAATGAAGAGGAACTTTGGTAGGAAGGCTAAGTACAAAATTTTAGAGAAGGTGATCTTGTACTAAAGTGGGATGTAGATAGAGAAAAATCAAGGAGACACTCAAAATTTGATGCCTGATGGAGTGTTCCCTATGTGATCATTAGTTGCAAATAGGCCAATTCTTTCCAGTTAAGCAAACTTGACAGTGGAATTCTACCTATCCTAGTTAATGGAATATATCTCAAGCCCTATTTCTAAGGAAAGGATGAGGTTTCTTGTACATAGTTAGAGTAGTTTCTTTCTATATTTTCCTAATTTCCAAGAAGTGTCGAGCATATGTTTTGTTGCAGAGAGTTTGGTTCTAGTTTTGAAGAATTGTAGAGAGACTCTGTAGCCTAATGGATCTTTTAGTGGTCACTGGTCATATGCCAAGTAGGCTTTCATCCCCTTCAAGTTGCTAGAAATGTTGGCCAAAAGTACCCTCCTGCCAAGGATTGAATTCAAATATTTAAACCCAGCCAACGGTCACTTTCATGTCATATTTTAATTTTTGAGATCACGATAGAATGGTATGGTCTTGATCTTATGATAGCATATCAGAAGATCATCGGGTGAATCAAGTAATGATAAGATGCTATGAGGATCCTGTTGATTAGTTTGTCATGACATCACAAATAGTTGAGGGATTGTAAGCTAGAAAGAGGTTTTTCTTGATGTTATGATAGTAAGAAATTGTAAGATCATAGGTGCCACAAAGATGTGTTCTAATACCATAAAAGTCAATGATTGTAGGATCATGGGGTTGAATTCTTAGGTTACTAATGCTATGAAGGGGAAGGTTGGTCATACAATCTTACAGTCATAGGGTCACAAGCACAAGCAAGGATGCCTCCCAAGGTCATGATAAAAGATAGTTAAACCATGATCATAGGATTACAAGGGTTATTGCCATGGTTGCAGAAATCATGATGAACTATGATAGTAAGATCATAAAGGTCAAATCAACCATGCCCATGACATCGCAAAGAGAGAATAATGATACCACAACCTTTTTCTAGGGGTGTTATCATCATTTTTTCATTAGATTGTAAGACTTGTTGTTGTTGAAGGATCGCAAAGAGAATGGAGGATGGGCTCAATGTTATGAGGTATTGGTGATCATAAGATCATAGAAGTCAAGGTTATGAAAAAAAGGTGACATGAAGGGTTTTGACTATAGTTGACACTCATAAGATTATGAGTTCCATTGTTGACCAAAATATACAAGGAGCTTCACTCGCCAAGCTAGACAATGAGAAGTTCCTAACCAATCAGGTAGCAGGAAAGGTATAGAGTGATAATTGAAAATGGTTGACCTATGCTTTCTATCTGATTTGGAAATTTGATGATAGAGGAAATAAATCTTTGATGATAGATTTGATCTTTTCAATCTTCTGTAACCACTTTGATCATTCCCCAGGCCTGATAAATGCAAAGGAACACTCCATCATTGCCTATTGATCCATCTACCTAGTTAGAAGGTTAATGGCCACCATTCCTATCCTCTTAGGGATTATTTGGTGGATAAGTGATCTTCTTGTATTTGGATTTGCATTGTGATCATATCTTTTTTGATTTTTGCTGTATCTATTATCTTTAGATTTGAATGTAGTAGTTGAATTTATCTTAAGGTTGAAGCTATCTAAGTTATGCTTACACTATAAAATTAGGTGTTGTACTCTTTCTCAAGGTCATACCTACTCTGTTTCTCTGGTATTAACCTGGCATACTAATATAAATTTCCTTTTTGCCTTTGCATTATATAACATCCCATCTTGTCTCCTTTAGCCACCGATTTACTATGCAAGCTTGTCTACCTCTCTTTGATGTACTATGGATATCTATAACCTCTATTTTTGTATCTCTTTTGACCTATGAATGATAAGAAGTAAAGCTCTTTCCTCATATCACTTACTTGGTTATCTAATCTATATGTAGCTAATAGATTAAAGCAAGTTTGAATCCATATATCTTTGGATTGTTATGATAGTTGTACTGTGCATGTAAGGGTAGAGATTGGTTTGAACACCTTATTTTGGTGCATCACCTCCTTAGGATAGATTAGGTAGTTAATTTCATGTATTCCTTCTCCCTTTTCTCTTCTTCAATAGTAGTTTAAGTGCATCTTGATAGTAGAGGAAGCTGACCTTATTTAGAGACTCAACCTCATAGTTCAAGTCCCATAGCTTGGAGGTCATTTCCATGTTTCATAAGGTTGTATTTAGGTAAAAAATTTGGACAAGGGTGCAAGATTTTTTGAGAACATGACCCAATCTAGTAGTATCAATATTGGATCTAGGAGATCTCATCAGTTGCTCAAAATACTTGATAGCTTCATTAGGTCTATTGAAGCTTTCAACAAACTCTTTTTCTCTTTTTAGATCATTTCTCAGTTGTTCATTCTGTAACTTCAGTATTGTGATCTCAATATCTTTTCCATTCAATTCATGACTAACAATCATCATTTGATTCAATGTTTCCAAGTGCATGCTAACAATACTTTGTACTTCTGATGTCTTCTCTTCTAGTCATTTGGTTAGTATTTTTTTGTCATCTTCAATCATGACTTTGTCTTCCTCAACTTTATTTTTCTACCCGGTCACCTCACATAGTAAAACTGATTTTAGTTCTCATTCTATCTTGAGATTTTTGACCTCTTTAGTTGATGCAGGAGCATCTTGGGTTGCACTGCTATCCTACATGTTTTCAATCTTTACCTTGCTGCTAAAACTGTGTTATGCTAAAATTGTGTTTTTTGGTTTCTAGGTGCTTGTTGTAGACTATGTAACTAATTTTCCATTATGAATGGAAGGTTGCACACTTCCAAGATTGAATAGGGCCTAGAGTAATATCTATAATCCAAGATGCAAGTTATAACTCCTTATAAGTTGGGAGATATGGAAATTCTCCTAGAGTATCAATTTTTGGTACTTCTGCATGCTAGTTTTCTGTGCTTTAATTTTAGGTTGAATGCACACTTTTCCTTGGTGAATTAGCCTTTGTGCACACAAGGGATTGTAGATAATATCCACTATTTGAAGCACAAGTTCTAATTCAATCAGAGCTAGGAGATATCACAATTTTGATCATACATCAATTTTTTGACATTTAATTGTTGTTGCAGGCCGACTTGTGACTCTTCAAGAATTTATTGTTAGGTTTATTTTCATTTAATATTTTCTGAGAGCCAACTTGTGGCTTCTTTGCTTAAATTGTGTTTTCTAGTTTCTGGGTTCCTATTGTAGACTATGTAACTAATTTTCTATAATGAATGAAAGGCTATTCACTTTATGGATTGAAGAGGGCCTAGAGTACTATCTATGAGTTAGGGTACAAGTTCTAACTCCTTATAAGTTTGGAGATATGGAAATTCTCACAAAGTATCAATTTCTGATAGTTTTGCACAATAGTTTTCTGTGCTTGAATTTCAGGTTGGATGCACACTTTTCTTTGGAAAATCAGCCTTTGTGAACTTAAGGGGTTGTAGAGGACCTAAATATCTACCCACAATTTGAAGCACAAGTTCTAATTCAATCAGAGCCAGGATATATTGTATTTTGTCTCAAACATCAATTTTTGGACATTTAATTGCTGATGCAAGCTGACTTGTGGCTCTTCAAGAATTCAATGTTAGGTTTATTTTCATTTAATATTTGATAAGAGCCTAATTTTGGCTTCTCTATGTTCTAGAATGATTTGTAAGCCATTTTGGCTAGTATAATAGAGTGTTTAGGCTTAGATCTAGGGCAACTTTTAAGAGATGATTGGAGAGCAGGATTGGAAAACGCAAATTTGAAGCTGGATCTTAGATCTTGAATGTATTTATATTTGGCCATAAACTAGAAGGCCTTACATCTAGGCATGTATGTTGAATATTTGAAGAATCAATGAATGTGTTTGCTCTTCCTCCTTTGGTTGTTGATTCTATGTGTTAGATTCCCTTTGTGTTAACTCTTGCAGGGTGGTTTGTAGAGTTGGGTGTGCCATTAGCCCTAGTTTTCCCTATATTCCTTGCATCAAGTGGTATCAAAAATTGAGGTTCTTCCTTGTGGAGATTGGATCATGTAGAACTATAATTTAAATTTGGTTGTAGGGTGGTCTATCTACAAATTTGACCTATAACTTGTAGAGGTTACGATCTTATAGGAACCTAATTTATAAAGATGGTTCATGGTAGAGGAAATGATGATAATGCTATATTGGATCAATTGAGACAAATTGTAGCCAGATTAGATGTTGTGGAGACAACCTAGAGGAGAGGAGCACATCTTGATGATGTAAGTGATGATGAAGTAGCAACACCAAACCATAATCCAGAACTTGAAGAATATCAACATGAGGAAAGATTGTTGAGAGTATTATTTAGGGCACATTTGAAGCTTGATGTAGAAATTGTTCCTTATGATGGAAAATTGGATACCAATGCTATTTTAGATTAGATCTCAAATATGGAGAAGTTAAAAGAGTATGAGAACACTCTTGATAGTAAGAAGGTGAAGATTGCAGTTACTAGGTTGAAAGGTCATGCTTCACTATGGTGGGAGCATTTGCAAATTGATAGACAAAGGAGAGGAAAGGAGAAGATCAAAGCTAGGCCGAAGATGGTGAACAAGGTAAAGAACAAATTCCTTCTTGCTGATTACCAAGTTAGATTGTTGAGAAAGATGCAAAATTTGAGACAAAAGGGCATGATTATGAACGAGTATACTGAGGAGTTTTATAGATTGGACATTAGATCTAGACATGCGGATGATGATGTTGAGAAAGTTGCAAGGTACATAAACGAATTCAGATCTAAAATTCAAGATATTATAAATCAAGTTCTTATTGAAGATATCCACTAAGTTTTTCTAATGCTTGACACTTATTACTTGCTTGGCACTAACTAAAAATCTACTCGGCTTGAACTAGCTTGCTCGACACTCACTAATGAACTTACTCAAGCTTTGTAGACAGTCTTGTTACAACTTGTTCTTATAAAGTTTCTAAGTGTAGCCAACCTCTATACCTTCAAGTATATTATCAATACATCATTTTATCATTGTCTTAATTGATCTTTGCACTTCATTACAAAACCATAACTCAACCTTTCTCTTAGGTATTTTTGTTACATCTTATTGATTAAATCCTCTTCATCAATCAATTAAGTGATAGTACTTAGATCTTATAAGAAATTTTTATTCCAACAAATATCAGGTTTGACATCAGTGACAAAACAATGATTGAAAACTTTCTTTATCAATAATCTCCCTCTTTGCAATCAATATGATCTTTTCAATCAGATTTCCAACAATCTCCCTCTTTGGCATTGATGAAAAACCAAATTGATCAACCAAGTTATCAAAATGCTAACTAGGTTGAAATAGTAAATCAAATGCCAATTTTTTTTTTGTTACCATTTTTATTTTCATCAACTTTCACATCTCCCTCTTTGATCTGCTATCTTGATTTCTTTGCTTCTGCTTCTCCCTCTTAGTTGCTATTTCCTTTTAGGTATTTCTTCTCCTTCTTACATTTTGTTCCTTTAAATGTGCTTGTGCTTTAAATATGCTTATGCTTGTGCCATTTCTCGCTTTGTCCATTTGATTCTGTAGATTTGATTAAATATGCTTGTGCTTGTGCCATTTCTCCCTTTGTCCATTTGATTTTGTAGATTTGATCAGTTTTTGCTATTTCTCCCTCTTTGACAACAATGCCAAAGAAATATTATCTCAAAATCTTAACATGCAAGTGTAGTATTTGCAGGTACTCTAATTTCTCCCTCTATCACCTTGCTTGTGATTGATTTTGGAACTTCAACACTTTAGTTACTTTAGGTAAAATCCTAAAGTAAATATCCTTTGCATCAATTTGTAATGTTTCATCATTCAACTCATTTGATGCAGGGCAATCTTTCCATTGCTCAAACAACCTTGGATAGGGGTATCACCCCTAACTTACCTGTAAGATACTCAAATGCATTGCTAGGTAGTGCTTTTATGAAGATGTCAACAATCTGTTCCTTTGAGCTGACATATTCCATCCTTACTTGCTTATCTTCCACCAATTCTCTTACATAGTGATACTTAATTGCAATATGCTTTGTTTTGGCATGCATCACATGATTCTTTGATATGTTGATGGCACTTGTGTTATCACAACAGAGTATCATAGGTTCAATTACCTCTTCCTTCATACCTTGTAGTAGATGTTTGATCCATACAATATTGGTGCAGTTGATAGTAGCAGCAATATATTCAACTTATGCTATGGACTGTGAGGTACAAATTTTCTTTTTGCTGGTCCAAGTAACCAATCTTTTACCTAAGAAAAGTGCTCCTCCATTGGTGCTTTTTCTGTCATCAATATTACCTCCCTAGGCTGCATTAAGGTAGGCTTTCAACTCAGACTTTTCACTCCTCTTGTAGTATAAGCCAAATTCATCTATTCCTTTTAGGTACCTCAATATTCTCTTTACTTCCATTAGATGATTTTCTCTTGGGTTAGCATAAAATCTTGCCACTATTCAAACAACTAATGCAATGTTTGGTCTACTATGAGCAACATACTATAACTTTCCAATCATTGATTTGCACTTTATCTAATTTACTTTAGCTGACTCATCATTCTTGGATAACTTATGTCCTATTACCATTGGTGTACAGACTAGTTTTGAGTTTTCTAATCCAAATGTCTTGAGTATCTCCTTGATATATTTTGATTGGTTCACAAATATGCCATGCTTTAGCTGATGTACTTGCAATCCAACAAAGAATTTGATTTCTCCAAACATTGACATCTCAAACTCATGTTTCATTTGATTAGCAAAATATTTGCATAAGACATCTTTTCCTCCAAATATTATATCATCAACAAAGAGTTTAGATATCAAAATATCTTTACCTTTTTTTGCTTTGATATGCAGGTTGCTATTGTCATCTATTTTCTCAAATCCAATCCTCACAAGATATTTGTGCAGTCTCTCATACCATGCTCTAGGTGCTTGCTTCAAATCATAGAGTGCTTTGTGCAGTTTGAAAACTAGATCCTTATTGTTATCATCAAAAAATCCCTCTGGTTGTTCTATGTAGACTTCCTCTTCTAGTATACCATTTAGAAAAGTAGACTTTACATCCATTTGATAGACTTTGAAACCTTTATAAGTAGCATATGCAAGTAGTGTTCTCACTCCTTCCATTCTTGCAATAGGGGCAAATGTTTCCCCATAGTCCAGTCCTTCTTCTTATGCATAGCCTTTGTGGACTAATCTGGCCTTATTTCTTGTGATCTCACCATTCTCATCAAGCTTATTCCTAAAGAACCATTTGGTACCAATCACATTCTTATCAGCTAGTCTTGGGACTAAGGTCCAAGTTTTGTTCTTCTCTATTTGATCTATCTCTTCTTCCATAGCTTTGTGCCAATTATCATCTTGCAGTGCATCTTTCACTGTTTTGGGCTCAATCTTACTCAACAAACATGATTCATTCCTTAATCTATTCCATGTCATTGGTCTAGCTTCCTTGTCAACAATGATTTGTTCTACAGGGTGATGTCTTCTCACATACTTGGATAGTTTTGGTTCTTTCCTTCTTTCCATGTTTGATCCTTCATCTTCAAAATCATTGAGAACATCTCTATCTGTTGTTTCATCATCTCTTTCATGTGTACTAATTTCAAAATTAGAATGTGCATTATCTTCATTCTACAACCCTACTTCTATATACAACTCAACATTCACTGGCTGTGACTGAGCTGATACTAAAAATTTTTGTTGATTCCCAAGTTGATTGGAAGCTTCATCTTCAGTAGGCATTCCTTCATAGAAGTATACAAAAGATTTATAATTTTTTGGTTTCTTGGATTCATCAACTTGGACTTCTGCATGCTCATAAAAATTTACATTTGTACTCTCCATAATCTTGTTAGTGTTAGTATTCAAACACTTATATGCTTTGCTTCTAGTGGAGTATCCAAGAAATATGCCTTCATCACTTTTTGCATCAAACTTTCCATTTCTAGAATCTTTAAGAATATAGCATTTACAACCAAATACTTTGAAATGTTTTACATTAGGTGAGTGACCATACCATAATTCAAAAGGTGTTGCATTTGTACCTTTGTTGACTTGTACTTATTCAGGGTGTAGACAGCTGTACTTATAGCTTCTCTCTAGTACTTCAAAGAAATATTTTTCTCCATTATTAATGTTCTGACATAGTCTATCACTGACCTATTCCTTCTTTTTGCAATGCCATTCTAAGGTGTTCTAGGTGTTGATGCTTTTCTTTTGATTCCTTTGTCATTGAAAAATGTCTCAAACTCTTTTGATGTAAACTCTCCTCCTCTGTTTGATCTTAGGCAATTTAGAGTCTTTCCTGTTTCTTTCTCAACCTTGGCCAAATACCACTTAAACATTTGAAATGCATCAAATTTTTTCTTTAAGAACATGGCAGTCATCATCTTAGAGTAATCATTCACAAACAACATTATGTATCAGTCTCCTTGGTAGCTTAGTACTTCTATTAGGCCACATAAGTCTATGTGAACTAGTTCTAATACTTCTTTGGAGGTGTAGGTTTTGCTTTTGAAACTTGAGTTGGTCATCTTTCCTAGCTGACATTATTTGCACATTGTATTTTCAGGCTTTTTCAGCTTAGGTAAACCTCTGACTTTCTTCTTTTTGTTGATGCTAATCAAATTATCAAAGTTAACATGACATAACCTTTTATGCCATAACCAAACATCATCAAATCTAACAATAAGGCATGTTGCATCTCCCATATCTAGGTAAAACAATTTACTCCTAGTTTTTTCACCTTTTCCTATCAAATTTCCATCAGTGTCATAGATTTTGGTAGCTTTTTTTCCAAATTCTACTTTGCAACCTACATTGCCTAATTGTGATACGCTTAACAAATTATAGTTCAATCCTTCAACATAGTATGCATTATCACATGAAATTTTCTCTTTAAGTTTAATCAAACCTTTTCCTTTGATTTGACATGGAGCATCATTTTCAAATCTAAGACTATTTCCATCATACTGGGTGAAGGTAATAAACTTACTTTTATCTCCTTTCATGTGATGTGAGCATCCACTATCTATGATCCATTTTTCATTCTTGTTCACATAGGTTACCAGTGCTATTGCCTCATCTTAATATAACTCATCCTTCATAGCTACATAGACTACCTCATTATCATTTTCATCAGAATCTTCTTCTTCAACAATGTAGCACTTTTTGCCTTTATCTTTGTAATCTCTGCCATCATCTTCTCTTCTGTTCTTGTTCTTGTTTTCTTCTCTGTAATTCTTCTTTTGTGTACATCTTGCAACAATATGTCCTACTTCATTGCAATTAAAAAAAATGATAGGAAGCTTACCTCTGAATTTTCCTTTGCCTCTATGAAATTTTCTAGCCAACAGTGCTTCCAATTGTTCCACATCTTCTTTATCTGTGCTTCTATCACTGGATACATACTTTACATTTTTCTTCTTCTTTAGTTTCACCTCCACAGTGTCTTTCAATGATAGCTTGGCCTTGAAAGTAGATCCAATATTCTTAGGTCTGTAGTTATCAAAATTGGACAACTCAAAAGCAGTGAGTCTTCCTACTATTCCTTAAAAAGTTAGTTGATTTATTGGTACACACCTTAACTCTTGGATGGCTGACACTCTAATAGCATAGATGGGGAGAAAGGTTCTTAAGTATTTTCTATTAATAGTGTCATCTTCTAAATGACCACCGAAACTTCTTATTGCACTTACTACTTCTTTCATTCTACAGGCATAGTGAGCAACATTCTCACCTTCCTCCATTTTCATGTTTTCAAACTTTCCTCTGAGGCTTTCTCTTTTTGCTCTTTGAACATTCTAGTCTCCTCCATAGATATCAGTTAGGGCTTTTCAAATTTTGAATGCAGAGTCACATCCCTTAATGTCATCAAATTCAACATACTTAAGGGCAGAGGTGATCTCCAACATTACTTGATTCTACTCCTTCTTTTTCTTCATATCTTCTATAGTGGGTACAACTGGATCAACATGTTCTACTTCAATTCAAGTTTGTGCATGGTCACTTATTGATCCAAGATGCAACTTCATCAACTTTTTCCATGCAATGAAGTTATCTCTATTGAGCTTGGGAATGTCTCTCTTGGACATCTTGATATTCCTGCTTCTAATACCTTTAAACTAAATCAGAAGATGGCTCTGATACCAATTGTTAGAAATGCTTTAGAATGATTGCCGGGGGGGGGGGGGGGGTGAATCAGTTATTCAATGTCCAAATGTCCTAATAAAACTTTTCTTCAAGTAAAGTGAGCCCATTAAACTATTCATACATTTAAGCTTAAACTTTCCTATTTTAGTAGGTTACTGTAAAATCAACATGCAAGCATAACACATGAAAGATCAACACATAACATAATGATTTACGTGGAAACTCAATTTGGGAAAAACCACTAGTAACATGCTACTCGATTCTCACTCTTCTTAAGTGATTCCCTATGAAAGACCTGCCCTATTAAAGGCTACAACACATTGTTAAATGTGACCTGGTTAAAGGATTTAACCACCCTGTTAGAAGTGGGCCTAGTTAGAGGACTTTAGACTTGGAATGCCATCTTGCTAAATGATTTACAAATGGTTGTTAAACCAACCTAAGTCCATAGGATTTTACCCTAGTTGACACAATTGTTAGAGAGTAACAACAAGGTTTTTTGACCTGATACAACTCACAACTTAACTTGGATATTTTAGATCTCTGTTAAGCTCTTCACAATTTGCCTAGCTTTCAGTCTCTTTAGCTCTAACAACTTATTCTCCTTTCAAGCTTCATCTCCTTGAGTCTCATGCTCGATGTACTAGTGCAATCTCCTATATGGCCAATTATCGAAGCAGAGTCTCTATGCTCTGTTCTTCCTTCTCAATACCTTCTCCTTGACATGCTTCAACAACTTCACAATTTGGCACCCCAACCACTCTAACTTCTTGGCTTGTGACTGCTTAAATAGAAGTCTAGAATACTTTTCCTTCTCAAATCTTCTTGCTCTTTCTTCTAGATTGAATAGATTAATCTACCCCATATCTTGTTCCTTCTGGAAACATCACGAAGAATCCTCCTAAATTTGCTTAAAAATAATTTACCTAAAATTATCCTCCATCTAGTTCACAAAATTCAAGGTAACAAACTTATTGGATTAGATATGGTAAATCTTTGACTTATCACATAATGGAGCAGCTTGACACTATTGAAATTTAGGTGCTTGACACATACTGTGTTACTCGACACTGACTACATTTTACTGATGCTCGACACCTACTATGGATTTTTTCAACATCCACTAATTTTTTCTAATGCTCGACACTTATTACTTGCTTGGCTCCTTTTGTATCACTCAACACACATTAGATTTTAAATTTTCTTGGAACTAACTAAAAATTTTCTTGGCATGAACTAGCTTGCTCGACACTCACTAATGAACTTAGTCAAGCTTTGCAGATAATCTTGTTACAACTTGTTCTTCTAAAGTTTCTAAGTGTGGTCAACCTCCGTATCTTCAACTATATTATCAATACACCATTCTATCATTGTCTTAACTGATCTTTGCACTTCATTACAAAACCATAACTCAACCTTTCCCTTAGGTAATTTTGTTACATCTTGTTGATTAAATCCTCTTCATCAATCAACTAAGTGATAGTACTTGGATCTTATAAGAAATTGTCATTCCAACAAATAGAAAGTTTGACATTAGCGACAAAACAATGATTGAAAATATCCTTTATCAACAATTTCCCTCTTTGCAATCAATATGATCTTTTCAATCAGATTTCCAATAGAGGTATATTACGACTACTTTAGGGGTATATAATGGATAAATGGTTCAAAACTAATGCAAATATCCTCGTTGGCTTTCTATAGTCCACTATTTATCCCCATCATTATATTTATGTTCTTTCTTAACATTCTTCCATATGGGTAATACATATTACTTGCACTTATTACTTGAATGAATGTTATAACTTTTTTTGCCTTTCGAGATGCTCTTAAATTATCTTTCACATTTTCTTTATGTGGTTCACACAAATTTTTCAAAATAGAAATAATCATGACTTTGTGGTCATTTTGTATTAGCATGTGTGATCTTGCAACAAATATCTATCTCAAAAGCCTTTCATATTAGTCATCCTGAAATAGCAAAAATTGCTATCTCGGGAGATGCCTTCCTTGTCTCATTTGAAATATCAAAATATCACTATTTCATAGGTACAACTGATCTCTCCCTACAAAGTGGTGAAAACATTCCTATCATGGTGTTCCTTAAGGGGAAATTGAAAAAATATGGTACACTTTGGCATGGAAATTTTTAGGGTCCATCAGAGTTTTAAGAGATTCCTTTTGAATACATTTAGACTAACCTTACTAACATGACCTTTTTTATGATAACCATGTATTTTCCATGATAGTCAAAGATCATTCATATCCCATATTACCCTTAAAAATCCTAAACTAATATATTGGACTCAACAAGATGCACCATAAACTCTAGACATGTATCATTTTGATGAGGTGATACTAGCGCTCTTTGGCTTTAGAAATTTTTGTAAACATGAGCACCATATCACCTATCATGAGAAAGTCTATTTTGGTAATCGAGTTGCCTCTCTTAATCACAAGAGTGATTTTTTTTGAAAAATAATAAAAAACATCCCTTGGTGAAAACCTCTTTGAGGCACCTTTGACTTAAGAAAAAATAAACAAAATCAAGGGTGCTCCTCTGGTGAACACCTCCTTGGGTGCTAGAGGGGGATAGGATGAATTTCCATATCTATTTGGACCTCTTGATAAATCATCTACCCTGATTGAAGACATTGTTAAAATTAACCTTGGTACCAAAGAGCATCCAAAAATCACATATGTAGCTACATCCCAAGTGACAAAGAGAAATAAAAAATTATTGATTTTCTTCAAAAAGTACAAAATAATTTTTCATGGTCTTATAAGGATATGTCTAGATTAGATCCTAACTTGGTTTTTCATCATCTTGCAATAGATCCTAAGATTGAACTAGTAAAGTGAAAAGTGTGCAATATGCATCTATTATTACAAAAGAAATGTTGTGAAACATGGAAACAATCTCCAAGCTGTGGGAATTGAACTATGAGATTGAGTCTCCAGAGAAGGTCAACTTCCTTACTATCAGGATGTACTTAACTAGTCTTTGGGAAGGAAAAGGGAGAAGGAATGCATGAAAACAAAATGTTGATCTTAGATTGGTTCTGACAAGTGAGTGCCTATACACTTATGTCATTTACTTAGTTCATGCCAAATAAGTAACATATGCCAAGCACAACATGTATAAGTTAGAGCATGTTGAGTCAACAGTAAGTTCTGAGTCACTCATGTGTCGAGCCACTCAAGTAATAAGCATACAATATATTCTTAGTGATTTAGGAGCCGAGCAAACAATGCATGCAGAGTCATTCAGATGCCAAGTGATAGTATTGAAATCAATATGTTTTGAGCATCAGGGACTTTAGATGCCAAGTAACATAGTTTTGTCATAGTTATTTGTATTGGCACAAGTTACTATGTGAACCATTTTTGAGCTGACTTAGAGATTGAATTACAATATTTTAGTGATAAGAACAAATCTTAAGTTGGAATCCCTATGTATTACATGCACCCAATCAGGTAAAAGGAAGGTTTAAGTGGAAAAATGGATGAATCATAGTCATTGATTCATACCTAACCCTAAGTCACCTAGGTCTTCTTAAGGAAGACAAACCCCAAATTTTAGAGAGTATGAAAATGGAATGAATGAATGATCAAGAAGTTTTGCATGCACAAAATAGGACATTCATGGTGACCAAGGTATTATGATTTGATTTTTTTTTATAGAATTAGTTAAAGGAGAATAGAGGAAGGAAATAGTGAACAAAAAAGAGACATTTGATCAAGAAGGATCAATTATACAATAGGATACAGGTGATATTTCATCAAGCATAAGAGTGCTAATTGCAGGATCAATGTTGAGACATTCTAACAGGTGAATCAGTTAAATCTCTTAACAAAGTAGTCCTAATAGGCTATATTGAAATCCTCTAATAAGGTGCTTACTTAATTGTGAGTTGAAGTCCTTAAAGAAGGCACACTTTTAACAGGGTGTTGAAATTCTTTAATAGGGTAAGACCTAACAGTCTTTGTAAGCCTTTAATAGGGTAGATGATGTTTCATGATCAAACATTGTAACCTTCACTAGATACACTTTATTACTATAGTAGTGAAGATTTGTGGGTGTCATCCCCACCCCAATTTTACCTTCTCATTAGAGGGTTTTTGGGTAATCATATCTTGTGTCATATGTGTGAATGCTTACTTGTTTACATGCTTTACATGGTATTTCAGTTTACTTATTGAATATGTAAGATGGCTGTGTAGTGAATATTTTATGGGTCAAAGTTTGAAGCACTAATTTACCCCCCCTCAAAAATTTACCTTTCTTATTGTAATTCCAACAATTGGTATCATCACACAATTCTCTGAAAGAGAAGCTTTGTAGCTTTGAGGAAAGATCTTGGAAATTGAAGTCTACAAGTTGGGAAAGACCATTGAGAATCAGGGAATTGAAATACAACTCATTCTACATCAGTTGAATGAAGCAAGAGATGATCTAAAGCAATCACTAAATATAAGGAAGGAAATTTCCATTGAGGAGAATGACACACAATATAGAGAGATGGACACTACTAAACTATTTTCAAATGGAGACTCTAATGTATTTGATGCAACAATTGCAAATCTAATGGAAAAGAACACAATGCAAGCTGAAGAAATAAAAAATTTCAAGATAGAATAAGAATCACAAGCCACATTACTATGTGAGATGGCTGAACAGAAAAAGAAATTAGTGGAAGACAAAGCCATGATTGCTAACATGCATTTAGAAACTTTGGGTTAACTAATGAATGCTAAGGACATTGAGATAACAACACTGAAGTTGCAAAATTAATAGTTGAACAATGACCTAAAAAGAGAAAATGAGTTTGTTGAAGGTTTCAATAAACCTAGTAAAGCCATCAAGTACTTTGAATAGTTGATGAGATCCCCTAGATCTAAAAATGATACATCTGGATTGGGATACAAAAGTAGTAAAGAAAGAGAATCATCCAAAAGTGCTAAAGAAAGGAGTAACAAAGGTAAGAATTCCAAACCTACTTATCATAATTGTGGTAAGAAAGGACATACTTCCAATGTGTGCAGGAGAAAGATTGTAAATCAAAATGATAAGCAAAAGAGCATGGGGCACTACCATAAGTTCAACGAACAAGGTCATCAGGCACATGAATGCATAACCATAACCATGCACATTCAAAGGTTTGAAAGATATTGTTACAACTATTAGAAGTATGGACATAGAGCTATTGAGTGCAAATCCAAACCAATATGGTCATCAAACAAGCAAACAGAGGTATAGAACAATGCCAACATTTATAATTGGGACTATAATACAAGGTATAGTTTTCACTACTATGAAGAATATGGACATATTCATGAGAACTATATTAGAACACACTTCAGGAGTGACTACAAAAAGTGGTTGAGTCAAACCACATGTTTTAGCTGTTTGAAGACTAATCACATTAGCCAATATTGTCCAACAATGTCAAGGGCACCAATTCGTGAGTTTAATAAAGGCAAAGGGAAGGTAGATATTCAAAATGTCAGAAATGAAATGAATACAACATGGAAAAGAAAGGAGGATTGTAACACATCACGTGGAGAAGGGATCACTTTACCCAATGGTTTAGGTGATCACACATCATCAAACTAAGCAATCAAGAGGTATGTGGGACTGATATTTAAAAGTTATACCATACATCAGTTCCAAAGGATTTAATTATGAAAAGATTACATAAGAATGAATAAAGGTGCAAAGTGTTATTAGGAATCAAAGAAAAATCTTTAAGTTTTGTCAGTCTTTCATGTTACTACCAAGCATGAAAAGTTTTGTATAGTTTCCAAGTGAAATTCTAGTGGATGCTGAGTGAGCTAGAAATTAGTGGATGCCAAGCTAACAACTATGTAAGCACTTAACATTAATTACAATGTTTTAAAGGGGTATCTGATCGATTTATGATCATTTAACATCATTTGAATCTAAGAGAGAGCAATAAGAGCTAAAGGAGATCTGAAAATTTCATCCAAAGCATTTGTAGGAGATTTGAGTAGTTGTTTGACATCATTTCATGAGGATTCACAAGGTATTTATCATGTGCAAAGCTATGCTGTTTCAAATTTTGTAAACCCTAGAATTATATAATGGAATCTAGTTCTTTGAAAGTAAAAGGTATAGAGGGAAAATATGTTTTAAATGTTTAGTTGGTTAGCAATGAGATAAAACAACCTATTTTTGAGGCTATTCCAGACATAACATACAAACAAGATCCCTATAGTGCATTATCTATGATACCACCGCAAGTTTTAATGATTCAAGATTTTAGAAGGTGTTATAATTGTAAGATTAGTAGTATTGGTGACATGGAAATCATAGAAGCAAATGGAAAACTATGTGAAAATGGTGTGTTGAGGTAAGAATTCAAGATTGTAGAAAAGAAAGGGTTAATTCATGCCCTATATTTCCCTAATGTTTTCAAAACTGAGTGGATCAAAGATTGTTTTGAGTAGAATTCATGATAGCTTAGTATGGTTAGATAATGGACCAATCAAAATCACAAAGAGGATAATTCATACGGTAATAGGGTATCCAACCCTAGATTAGCCAAAGACTATAAGAAGTGAGTCCAAAGAAGTAATTGAAAAGAACATGAGAGATGTGTGGAACAAGAGGGGAATGATCATAGAAACCATCATAGATCCTCTGATAGCTTTTGTAGTAAGGGTAATTGCACATAAGTTTTATCAATCAAGTAGATTGAATAGTGCACCCTACATTATAGTGGATATATGCTACAAGATTGTAAGAAGGAGCAATTAATTGAAAACCTAGGAGCAATAAGGAAAACAAAGAGTGCTCAGTGTAAATTCGGATCTATTTTGATATGTATCTGCTTTTATGTAAAAAAGACATTTCCTACATTTGGTACTATTACATGGAAGACAAATAGGTCTATTGGAGTTCAAATAGGTGAGTTCATTGAATAGTTAGGTGAAAATTTTGAGTTAGTAATGACTAGTTATTTTGAGGATTTCAAACAATCCATGAAGAAGAGATGAAGGATTCCAGTGTCATTAGTGGAAAAACATTATGATGATGTTTGTTTCCTAGTTGATGCTGATCACACATTTTTTCAGGCAACAATTTCTAGAGTGAGATGGCTAAGGCCATTAGGTTATGAGATTAGTGTTGGTGAGGCCTTCGCAACAATCACAACATTACTTGTAGAAGAAGTGGAAAAAAATGCCAAAGCTTTTGGTAACTATGAGTTGGCCAAATCAATGATTACTACGGATTGAAGACTACCTCTATCATTAGAAAGAAGGATAAAATGGTAAAGAAACTAAAAGAAAAATTTGGTGAAGGTGTGGAGGAGGAAGAAGAAGAGGAAGAGGATGAAGAGGAAGAAGACACTCAGATTCAAGCACCACTTGCATTGAAACAAGGATAGGGTGAGGATCAAAAATAGGAAGAGATAGAGACTACAAAAGGTGCTAAGGAAGAAGAATCTAAGGAAGCACCTATTCCTACTGATCAAAAGAAGAGAAAGGTCAAGGCACAAGCAGAGACAAGACCTAAAAAGGTTGCTAAAACAAGCCAACCCAAACCTACAACACATACCACAAGGGCCAATACATGTGTCATTGCAATAAGGGCTAAAGAGAAAGCCAAGACTATAGAGCAGGAAGGTGGAGCATAGAAAAGAACTATAAGAAAATATGTTTCTCAAGTTGAATCTGATGAGGAAAGGACTAAATCTAATGACATCAGCCAATTCCTAGTGGTGATTCATAATCCATCTTTAGATCTAGATAAATTATGTGAGAATGTTATAAATAATGTAGATTTATTAGGTTTCTCTCACATTGATTTTGAAAATCTTTGAAAAATTGAGAAGAATCAAATGGAGGAGGCAATATATGCCATGATGGCTACTTTTAAGAAAGCTCCTCTAGAAATTGCCAACTCCATACCTAAAATTTTATATGAAAGAGTTGAGCAAAAATGGCATTATTGTTTGAACTTAGAAAGGCAAGTTAGGGAGACATCCCTCACCCAAGTTATGCTAGAACTCAACAAGACACAAATATCCAAAGCCATAAAGAAATATGCTTTAGATTTGTTCCTAAATATAAGACATTTAGCATACTACAGATCAACATTGAGTATGTTGTTCACAAGTCTAAACAAATGTGGAAGATCACATATGGACTAGCCATAGTGAAAGAAGGTGAACAAGAACCTATTGAGGTCAAAGATGATGAAGATGATGACAATAAAGAAGGCATAGTTGAGGGAGGTACTAATATGAACATAGATGATCAGGAAATAGTTGAGGAAGAGCAACAACAAGAACAAAGTGTATAAGATACACAAATGCCAAGTGTCAGCCCTCCATAGGTAATAAGTGTAAATACTAAAATTGTTATAGTAAAGAATGTTTCTAATTCTACTACTTAGAACATCAATCCCGTAATAGAGGAAGACTTGAAAAAGATACTTGACCAATCTACACTATAGGCAAAATTATGTGATAACCCTATATTGGTGAGTGTAGATAAAATGCAAAAATTAGTGACTATAACTACAAGGACGGAGGTGAAAACTCAAGAACTACCTACAATCACTCCTCAAGTCACTAGTGTACAACCTTCACAATCCTTAGTTGAATATTAGATGAAGGAGACAACAAAATGCACTATCAATACACACATAGTTAGCACTCTAGTCTTAGAAAATGTACCAAAAGTTTTAAAAGAAAAGGTTGAGACAATTGGAGAGAATAAGGTGGAAACACAAGTCACTAATGAGACACAGAGTCAAATAGGCTAGGTAGATTCACCTGCACCTCCAACACAACAACAAGGTGCAATTCAAATAAATAAGGTAGAAAAGGGCAAGCTTGAAGAGACTATTTTTTGACACCCAAGCTAATGGAGTTGGTAGCAATTCAAGCACTGGTAACTTTACCAAAATTTGGCACTCCTTCCAGTCAAACTCTTTAGAGGCTGAGCACAGATGCAACACCTTTGCAAGTCTCAGTGCTGAGTCCAAGATCATCCAAGGTAGAAGAGGTAATAACCTATGGAGATGTTAGCCTAGATGAAGAAAATTATATTGCCTAAGTTTGATCTTGCAACAATAACAATTGAGCACATGGATATAATTCAAGAATCCCTAGCAAGAAATAAACATCAAGAATTGCCCTGAAGGGAGCATAGGTAGAAGCAAGATTTTCTTGATATCAAAGACATCTTCTTAGATGCATTTAGTATACCTACTCTAGATGAAACAAAGCCACTTATTGAACAATTGACTAGCATAGTGGAAAAGTAAGTGATACAGACCTTGAAATTAATGCAAAATTATTAGAATGGTTTGAGAAGAAATTTTAAAGTAAAGTGAATGAGAAGATATCTAATGATATAACACTTACACAAGTTGCATTGGCAACTAAGATAGACAGTGTGAAGTAGTTACTAGAGAACATTTTCTCTCTGTACACCGAATTGTGTAATCCTATGTTCTTCACACAAGAAATAAGGAATCACATCCTAAGCTTGGAAATTCAAATGTAGTCATTTGAAGCTAAATTTCCCATGACTCTATCTCAAAGTGAAAAACACTTTAGGACCCTATTGCAAACCTAGAGTTAGTTAGAAGCACTATTTGTAGATGAGGCCAACATAAGGGCTAAACTAATAGCATCCAGACTACATTGAATCCTCACATGGAGATTCTACACAAGGAGTTAGGCTATAGAGAAACTCTTTTGAAGAAAGACCCCAATATTTATACATTAGATGGCCTAGTACATCTTGCTACCAAGTTGGCCATCCAAATCAAGTCTTTGGATGTAGCTTGTGACAATTGGGATGTTGCTCTTAAGATTATTCTCGAGGTCCATAAATATTTTTTGGAAAAACACACTATTAGTGTATGACCCATTGACATCAATGTCAAAAAGGGGGAGTAAGAGCACTGGGGGAGCAAGTATGCAAGTATGGGGGAGTAAGAAGGAGAGAAAGAGTATTAGCAGTTGAGGCAAATCTACTCAATATGAGACATTTTGTTACAAAATAGAATAGATGAAACAACTCAGGGGGAGTTATAATATTTTTGAGGTATAAGTTGTTGCAAAATTTTAATATTTTGAAATTTTGTACAGAAGCTAACTAGTTATGTTATGTTATGCTCATAAGAATAAAAGTATTCATACATGACCAAGTGTTTTTGACACTCAAGCCAAAGGGGGAGATTTTTGATCTCAGATTGGTTTTGACAAGTAAGTGTCTATAAACTTAAGTCATTTACTTAGTTCATTTTGAATAAGTAACATATGCCGAGCACAACATGTATAACTAAGAGCATGCTAAGTCAATAGTGAGTACCAAGTCACTCATGCCAAGTCACTCAAGTACCGAATAGACAACATATGTTGAGTGATTTAGGAGACAAGAAAATAATACATGTCAAGTCATTCAGATGCTGAGTGACAATATTGAAATCAGTATGTGATGAGCATCAAGGACTTCAGATGTTGAGTAACATAGTTTTGTCATAGTTGTTTGTATTGGCACAGACTACTATATAAACCATTTTTGAGCCAACTTATAGATTGAATTACGATATTTTGGTGATAAGGAAGAATCTTAAGTTGGAATCCCTATGCATTCCATGCACTCAATCAGGTAAAAGGAAGGTTTAAGTAGCAAAATGGATGAATTACAACCGTTGATTCATACCTAACCCTAAGTCACCTAGGTCTTCTTAAGGAAGACAAATCCTAAATTAAAGACAATATGAAAAGGGAATGAATGAATAATCAAGAAGTTTTGCATGTGCACACTAGGAAATTCATGGTGACCAAGGTATTATAATGTGAATTGTATTGCATAATCAATTAAAGGAGAATAGAGGAAGGAAATAGTGAACAATAGAGAGACATCTGCTTAAGAAGGATCAAGTATACAATAGCATAGAGGTGATTTGTCATCAAGCATAAGAGTGCTAATTGAAGGATTGATGCTAACACATTCTAACAAGTGAATCAGTTAAATCTCTTAACAGAGTAGTCCTAACAGGCTACGTTAAAATCCTCTAACAAGGTGCTTACTTAATTATGAGTTGAAGTCATTTAACAAAACACACTTTTAATAGGGTGTTGAAATCCTTTAACAGGGTAAGACCTAATAGTCTTTGTAAGTCTTTAATAGGGTAGATCTTTCATAGGGTAGATCATGGTTCATGATCAAACATTGTAACTTTCATTGGATACACTTTATTACTGTAGTAGTAAAGATTTGTGGGTATCATCCCCACCTTAGTTTTACCTTCTCATTGGAGGGTTTCTAGGCTAAATGATTACTTTTTTACATTCTTTAGATGTAAATTCTTTACATGGTATTTCAGCTTACTTATTGAATATGTGAGATGGATGTGTGGTGAATATTTTATGGGTCAAAGTTTGAAGCACTGATTCACCACCCACTCATAAGTTTACATTTCCTATTGTAATTCCAACACAAACTACCTATTCTAATCTAAAGAGGTGATACACCAAAATAGTTGTTCAATATCATCTCTACCTAAGGATGCATAGTTCACCAACATAACCTCAAATTATATAGGTTCAACCTTTGCTTCATCCAACAACCACATGCAGATCAGAAACCAAAGGAATGCTATAAGGAAGAAACTTCACTCTATATAATTCAAAGGGCTAAATTGATGCAGGAGCATCCAGAGGTATAAGGGCAATCCTGTGTCACCCAAAAAAAATGTACTTAGACTTAGTTTCTGTTTCATGTCTTTACATTTTTGGATACCCATTTAGGTCAAATAAAGGTTCCAACTCTCACAGTTCCACTATTAGTGTGTTTGAAAATCCCCAAAAAATAGGAGCATGCAATTTGGCCATCATTTTGGTGACCTAGAAGGTGTGAATTGGCCAGATGAATGTAATTGTGATTTAGAGCATTCTAGAAAAAGAATTAGGTCAAAAGGCCCCACAGTTTGAAAGTTATTACAGTTTTTTGGGTTTTGGAGACCTCCTAAGAATGCTTCAAAGTCAGGTTTGGGGCATTAAATGACCTCAAAAAGGGTCAAAAAATGGGGGATAGGAAAAGCTGTCCATAGGGCTATAGAGAGCTTTGAGAGCTTTCTGAAAATGTAAACGGTTCGTCAATCGGAGCTACGGTTCAAAAGTTATGCCTCCCGAAAGTTCGGCTACCGTTTCTGGATTCTTCTAGATTTGTACCAACTTCTAACGCAGCTTCTGGAACCTTCTATTTTGTCGGTGGATGCCTACTAGCACTTTCTAGAATGTACTCCTAGTCCTTAACCCTCCGGGGTCTATTTAAGGAGATTTTTGGCATTGTAAAAGGCAGTTCAGAGTAGAGTTTGAGAGGAGGTGCTAAAAGGAGAAATATTCTCTAGATTTATGCTATTGTAAGCCCTTAGGGCATGTTTTGAAGTTTATTTTCTCTGTACTATTTGTACTAGCTTATTTTCTCAGTTAATATAATTTCCCTTTTCTGTTGTGTCCATTCTGTTCTTGGGTTGTGTCCCCATCAAGTGGTATCAGAGCGGGTTTTCCTGAGTGTGTAGACAGAGCGCCGACTGTGAGCAGTTTGTTCTAGGACTCAGTGGTTGTGGGTTCGAGTTAGAAGATGCCTCCATGAAGAGAGCGTGGTGGAAGGGCTAGAGCTATTGATCCTGAGGAGGTTAGAGCCCTCTAGAGGCAGGTACAAGCATTGCAAGAGGAGCTTCGTAGAGGAGCAAATGTTGCCGAAGGTGACAATAGTGAGGATGACAATGAAGAGGAAGTAATGGGACCAGAAGAGGAATTTGATGGGGAAGTTCTGAATCCTGTAGAGGAAAGGCTTTTTAGGGCCATTACTAAGTTTGGGAAAAGACCTACAATTGAAGTGGGTATATTTTCAGGAAATCTGAAACCAGATGAGTTGATCGATTGGATCAATGAACTGGAAGAATACTTTGAGTATGAGGATATAAGGGACCCAGATAGGGTTAAGTTTGAAAAGGCCAAACTAAAAGGCCATGCCAAAATCTGGTGGCAAGAGGTTCAACTGGAAAGACTTAGAAGAGGAAAGGAGAAGATCACAAGATGGGATCGCATGATGGACAAATTGAAGAAGCAGTTCATTCCTGTGGACTACGAGCTTGATCTGTTTAAGAAGATGCATGGGTTAAAGCAAGCAGGAAGATCAGTCCAAAAATATACAGAGGAGTTTTATCGACTCTTGATTAGAGCGGGGCATGCAGAAGCAAATAAGGAGAAGGTTTCTCATTATATCAGTGGGTTGCAACCTAGCATCCAGGAGGAATTAAGTCTAGTAAGAATGACCAGCATTGAAGAGGCATACCAGTTTGCCCTACGAGTTGAAGAGAAGTTGAATAAAAGGTTTGAAGGAAGACAAAGAGGGCATAGTCAAGGAGGAAGGGGAAGCGGTAGATCATCTGGAGGCCGCAATGAAACCCAAAATAAAAATGAAGATGTGGGTACTAGCAGAAACATGAGGAATGAGGGTTTCAACCGCTCCCATGATCAAGACTTTGGAAATCAAAGAGGAAGAGGTAGAGGACGTGGACAAGGAAGAGGAGGCTTCCATGGTACCTATTTCCATTGCAATGAAGAAGGTCATCGTGCCTTTGAATGCCCTCAACGACAAGGAAGGATAGATAGGAGAGCTGAGGGCCAAGCTAGGGTTGGTCATGTGGATGAGGATGCACAATCATCACATTTAGAGGATGCAGAAAGAGGAGAGACCTTGGTAAGTGAAAGAGTCCTACTAAGTGGTGAGAATGAACTAGGACAACAGAGGAGTTTGTTCCATACCAGATGCAAGTGTGAGGATAAATGTTGTGATGTGATCATTGATGGTGGTAGCACTGATAACTTGGTATCAGAAGAGATGGTCTCTAAGCTGAAGCTCAAGAGGGAGAAACATCCCCAACCCTATCCAATTTCTTGGGTAAAAGATGATCATAAGGTCCTGGTAAGTGAACAATGTTTAGTAAAATTCAAAATTGGGAGTTACCATGATGAAGTTCTCTGTGATGTTATTTCGATGGATGTTTGCCATCTATTATTGGGTAGACCATGGCAGTTTGATAGACATGCAATACATGATGGACATGCAAACACATACTCTTTGACAAAGGATGGAGTTTGCCACAAATTGAAGCCCATGAAAAAGGAAGGTGAAAAGGTATGTAGCAGTGCTAGGATTTCTCTTGTTGATGGAAGGAATTTTTTAGATGGCATAAAACATCAACATATATGCTATGCTTTGATTCCTAGGAAAGATAAAGAAGGTAGTAGTGAAATACCATTTGAAGTTTCAAATTTACTAGGGGAATTTGAAGATATTATCTCTGATAATGTTCCAGATGGATTGCCACCAGTAAGGCAAATTAGTCATTAGATAGATCTGATTCCAGGAGCTAGTTTGCCTAACAAGGCTGCTCACAGGATGACTCCTACTGAAACAGAGGAGCTAAATAGACAGGTTCAGGAGTTGTTGAGGAAGGGCTTGATTCGAGAGAGCCTGAGTCCATGTGCAGTACCTGCAGTACTTGCACCAAAGAAGGATGGAGAGTGGAGGATGTGTACAAATTCTCGAGCTATAAATAGGATAACCATCAAGTACCAGTTTCCTTTACCAAGGATGGATGATCTTATGGACTGCTTGAGTGGAGCTCAGTACTTCACAAAGATAGATCTAAAGAGTGGCTATCATTAGATACGAATTCGAGAAGGAGATGAGTGGAAAAAAACCTTCAAGACCAAGGAGGGTCTTTATGAGTGGTTAGTCATGCCCTTTGGATTGACGAACGCCCCAAGCACCTTCATACGGCTCATGAATGAGGTACTTAAGAAGTTCTTGGGAAAATTTGTTATTGTCTATTTGGATGATATTTTAATTTTCAACAAGACTTTGGAAGAACATTTACTGAATATTCGTAGTGTCCTTGAAAGGCTAAGGGAAGAGAAACTGTTAATTAATCTAAAGAAGTGTGTCTTTGCAAAAAGGGAGTTAGTCTATTTGGGATTTGTTATATCACCTGAAGGTCTCAAAATGGATCTAGAGAAGGTAAAAGCCATCTTGGAATGGCCTAATCCAAGGTCTGCTACTGAGGTAAGATCATTTCATGGTCTGATTAGTTTTTACAAGAAGTTTATTAAGACTTTCAGTGGCATATGTGCACCCCTAACTGATACAATAAGAGGGGATAGAAAAGAGTTCAAATGGACTGCAGCAACTACGAGAAGTTTTGAATTGATGAAGAAGAAGGTGACAACACAACCTATGTTGGCACTTCTAGATTTTAGAAAAGTATTCCAGGTGGATTGTGATGCTAGTGGTAGCACTATTGGGGCTGTATTAAGCCAAGAAGGTAAGCCTATTGCATATTTTAGTGAAAAATTGAATGATGCAAAGAAGAAGTATTCTGTTTATGATCAAGAATTCTATGCAATAGTCCAGGCCTTAAAGAAATGGAGGCATTATTTATTGCCAAAGGAATTTGTTTTGTATACTGATCATCAGGCATTACAGTACCTAAATAGCCAAGGTAAATTGAATCAGAGGCATATGAAGTGGGTAGAATTCTTGCAGAGTTATACATTTGTGTTGAAGCATATAAGTGGAAAATCTAACAGGGTTGCATATGCACTAAGTAGGAGACAGTTGTTGCTTACAACAATGCAGGTTGAAGTAGTTGGGTTTGATGAACTCAAGAATTTGTGCCCTGAGGATCTTGATTTTGCTGAAGCATGGAAAGCTTGTAAAGAACCTGTTGCTATAGATAGAACCAAGTGGTTAGACTATTTGATTCAGGATGGCATGTTGTTCGAAGGTAGTCAATTGTGCATTCCAAGGAGTTCCATGAGGGAAAATTTGATTAAGGAGAAACACAGTGGAGGGATGGAAGGACATTTTGGTTGGGATAAGACCATTTCCATTCTTAGAGAACATTATTTTTGGCCTCAAATTACATAGGATGTGAAGAAGTTTGTACAGAGTTGCCAGGTTTGTCAAGTTGCCAAGGGGTTTAGTCAAAATACTGGCCTATATCAGCCATTGCCTGTTCCATCAAGGCCATGGGAGGACATAAGTATGGATTTTGTTCTTGGATTGCCAAGGACACAAAGGGGTAATGACTCAGTATTTGTGGTGGTTGATAGGTTCTCCAAAATGGCACATTTCATTCCATGCCACAAAACTCATGATGCTGTCCATATTGTAGACTTGTTTTTCAAAGAGGTGGTAAGACTACATGGTCTTCCAAGGAGTATAGTTTCTGACAAAGATACTAAATTTGTGGGGTATTTCTGGAGGACATTGTGGAAGAAGTTGAGAACAGACCTAAAATTCAGTTCCATGCATCACCCACAGACTGATGGTCAAACAGAAGTGGTAAATAGAAGTTTGGGCAATTTGCTGAGATGTTTAGTTGGGGATAGGCCCAAGGGATGGGATTTTATTCTACCACAGGTAGAGTTTGCTTATAATAACTCTGTAAATAGGAGTACTGGAAAATCACCATTCCAAATTGTATATGGGAATAGCCCAAGGACTGCACCAGAGCTGAGGAAGATAGAACAAGGGGAGAGGACAAGTGCTAAAGCTAAGGAATTTGTTGAACATATCAAGCGTCTACATGAGGAGGTTCAGGCACACATAACCAAGATGAATCAAGAGTATAAAGCTAGGGCTGATCAAAGGAGAAGACATAAGGAATTCCAAGTAGGAGATTTAGTCATGGTACACTTACGAAAAGAAATATTTCTAGCCGGTACTTACAACAAGCTCAAAATGAAGAAATTTGGCCCCTGCAAAGTTTTGAAGAAACATGACTTAGGAAATGCATATGAAGTGGAGCTGCCAGATGGTATTCAGATTTCTCCTATTTTCAACATTGCAGATTTAACAGAGTATCATGATGATGGTGCAGATGAGGAGCTAGTGTTAGAGCCATGTCTAATTCCTGCTTCTAAGAAGGAGGAGATAGAAGACATTCTAGATCATCGTGTGGGTAGGAGTACCAGAAACAGGCAGTATGAAGAGTATTTGGTCAAATGGAAAGGACGACCAATCGAGGACTCAACTTGGATTTTAGCAGCTGAGGTTTCCCATTTGGGATTTCCTCTACCATCCATAAAGTGACAGGGTCACTTTTCAATCTACCCTGGGTGTCTGATGCAGGAGCATCCAGAGGTATAAGGGCAATCCCGTATCACCCAAAAAAAAAGTACTTAGACTTAGTTTTTGTTTCATGTCTTTACATTTTTGGATACCCATTTGGGTCAAATAAAGGTTCCAACTCTCACAGTTCCACTATCAGTGTGTTTGAAAATCCCAAAAAAATAGGAGCATGCAATTTGGCCATCATTTTGGTGATCTAGAAGGTGTGATTTGGCCAGATGAATGTAATTGTGATTTAGAGCATTCCAAAAAAAGAATCAGGTCAAAAGGCCCCACGGTTTGAAAGTTATTACAATTTTTTGGGTTTTGGAGACCTCCTAAGAATGATTCAAAGTCAGGTTTGGGGCATTAAATGACCTTGAAAAGGGTCGAAAAATGGGGGACGAGTGAAGCTTGTCCATAGGGCTATAGAGCGCTTTGAGAGCTTTCTGAAAATGTAAACGGTTCGTCAATCAGAGCTACGGTTCAAAAGTTATGCCTCCCGAAAGTTCAGCTACCGTTTCTGGATTCTTCTAGATTTGCACCGACTTCTAACGCAGCTTCTGGAACCTTCTATTTTGTCGGTGGATGCCTACTAGCACTTTCTAGAATGTACTCCTAGTCCTTAACCCTCCGGGGTCTATTTAAGGAGATTTCTGGCATTGTAAAAGGCAGTTCGGAGTAGAGTTTGAGAGGAGGTGCTAAAAGGAGAAATATTCTCCAGATTTATGCTATTGTAAGCCCTTAGGGCATGTTCTGAAGTTTATTTTCTCTGTACTATTTGTACTAGCTTATTTTCTCAGTTAATATAATTTCCCTTTTCTGTTGTGTCCATTCCGTTCTTGGGTTGTGTCCCCATCATAAATAGATACAATCATGCAGTTGACAAATAAGACAATACATTAACAAAAGGCTAGAAGATATTGCATAGTATATTAATGGAAGAAAGAGATGCAATTAGAGGATTTTGTTAGCTTAGAGGCTTAGGAAATTACAATAACAAAGTATGGAATACAATGCTCTATAATTAGAGAAAAAAGATCCCCCTTGGACGAGTTACAAAACTTGCTTTTATAGTACAAGAATAACTTAGATAAATTCATCAAGAAGCCAAAGATCAACCACTATATTTAAGGTTATAGAGAACATTCACTACAAATCTAAAGAAGATCTGATCCTAGTACCCATTCAGATGTAGGAAAACCATATATTTTACCAAAGAATAGCCTTCAAAAGATAGAAATATCAATCATTAATGCATTAACTATGTAGATGGATAACCAAACAATAATGGAGTGTCCCTTTTCATTTATTAGGTATGTGGAACATTGAAAGTAGCCAAAAAAAGATTGAGAAGATCAAATATGCTATTAGAAAATTATTCTTTGCTCACTATCAACATGCCAAGTCAGCCATGTCATCAGTCAATTGGAGTCAAGCCTCAAGCTTCACCATGTAGACTAATCATATTTTATAATTTCACCACTCAACCACTCATCTATTCATTTATTTTTGACCTTGACTACTTATGATCACAACTTTACAACTCTTTATCTTCATTAGCTATTCGCTCCTACAAAATTGTAATCAAACCATTATCATTGCTTTACATCTTGTCTTTAGCATCTTCCACTAACGGTTGCAACTAGACAACAATGTGAAACTAATCATTCATACCATCATCACAGTTTAGGTCTAACAACCTTCTAACCATGCAACAATGCAAGGTTAATGAAATGCCTTGGTTGTGCATTCGTAGCCTGAAATTGATATAATATAAAATACTTAAGACCTTGCAAATATAAACTTAATTGTTTGTAAAATACACTACACTAACATCGCAACTTGAAACTTGACCCTACCACTTAACCTTGCAAAAAAGTGACCATTGACCATTGATCATGCTTGCACTACATACTCACATTGTCATGATCTTACCTAGAGTTGAAGACTTAACCCTGTGTCACAATGAATAAAGGTATTCGCTGTGTCATGACCCTAACCATGATTTATCCTCAATCACCTGTGACATTGCAAATGAAGAAAGGTGCAACTTCACCACTTAAACCCTAGTTAAATGATTTAGCCCTACAAATAAGTGATAAAGAGAAATTTCTATGTTGCTACCCTAATCATGGTTAGCCCTTAATCCATTGCAACTGTACAAATAGGAGGCCTTCTCAACATTGCAACCATTAACTGGACAATAACATTTTAAACATCAACCCTGTGCCAACCACAAAGGTGACTATCTTGCAACATCAAAACTTAAGTCCTAAAGCCATTTCTAGACAATTGAAGTCAATAGAAAGAAAAACTTTCATTAGATAAAGAAACATAGCATTGTGACGATGTGAAATTCAGAGACTAACTGCCATGGCTTGATCGCAAGGTCATAACATGAAACCATATGCAAACGTCAAATGTTGCAAAGATGAATTGACTATAGATTTAGTTGCTTTGCACCTTCATGGCTTCCTTAATGGTTAAATAATTGATAGCAGTTATCAGGTGATGGAAGAATAGTCACACGGTCACAACTTGGAACCCCTAGAGGGATATATTTAGAAAGGCTTAGAAATTAGGGATTAAATAAGATAAGTTTTTTATGTATCCTACAACATTTGAATATTTTACTATTGGGCATGCTTTACCTTTGAATTTAATTTTTAAGCAGGACAACAAAAATAGCTAACAATTATGGAAACTCATAGTGGATACTAGCCTACTAAGTATATAATCAGTGACCTTAAGCATCCATTGGGCTACAGAGTCATCAAAATGAACCATATGCATTGTGAAACATACTCTGCTTCTACTTTCTTTACAACTATAACTCAAAAAACTTCTATCTCTAAAAGAAACAAAATGTGCTTTTGCACTTCTTGGAAAATTGGAAACTAATCTAATATATATAGAGAACCCTATCCCTTTCTAGAAACAAGGCTTAGGGTAAATTCCATTGATTGGAATCAGTAAGACATCACCATTTGTCCTAGATAGCTAAAAAGCATTGGCTTGCTTGCAACTAATGATAACATAAGGTTTGCTCTAGATAGCATTCCACTTGAGGACAATGTCTCCCTCTCTAAAAACCATAGCTTTAGCTTTTTTGTCGAAACCCCTTTTGACCTATTGTTGATGTATCTTAAGTGTTTGCATAAATTTCTACCTTTTCTCTTCTAGCTCCATTAATTCTTCCATTGTGATAGTCATAGCATCATCTTCCATTAGTTCCAATTGATGAGCTAACTCTAGGGAGGATAAATCAAGTGAGATAGGAAGCCTAGATTCCATTCAATATACCAACATGAAAGATGAATTCCCTAATAATCTCTTAGGCATGATTTTGTTAGCCCAAAGGGTAGTCTTTAACTTGGCATGCCAAATCATTTGGTTATCGTCAATAGTCCTCTTCATGATTTTGATCAGGTTCTTATTAGAAGACTTAGCCAAGCCATTGCCTTGGGGACAATAGTTTGAGGGTGTACTCAAATATATATCATGATCAATTTCCCAAGAGAAAATATGTGTCCCAACAAAGGACTTAGCATTAATGTCTAATATTATTGTTGGATTACCAAATCTGGTAACAATTCCATCAAGGAATTCTACTAATAAAGTCTGTGTGGCATCCTTCAAATCCACTGCCTCTTTCCACCTTGTAAAATAGTTTTTAGTAGCTAAGATCCACTTGTGACCAAAGCTGGAAGGTGAATTAATTGGACCAGTAAAATCTAGTCCCATTGAGAAAATGGTTGATCAACTTGAATAAGATGTAGGGGAAGAGTTGCTAATCTCTATTTGCCTAAAAAGAAAGCACACTTCTCACATTTCCTTGTATACTTATAATAGTCCTAGAATAGAGTTGGCCAGTAATAACCAACTCTTGTTACCTTCATATCTATCATTCTTTCTGAGAAGTGACCACCATCAAGGCCATCATGAAATTATTTGATCATCCTATCAGTTTGATCCGATCTCAATAGGACTCCATTGAAATCCTTCCTAAAAAGAATCCCATCCACTAGGATAAAATGAATATATTGCAACTTAAATTTCCTTCCTTTAGCTATGTTTAATCCTTGTGGATATCTTCCTCCTAACAAGAAGGTTATCATGTCATGCATCTAATTGTTTGGATTCTCATCTCTAGTTGGTTGCTCATCTGACACTACTAGTGCAACCTCCTCAATTGTCTCTTGAGATGAAATCATCTATTTACACAATCCTTTTCTCCTTACAAGCTTTGTGGCCTAGATATCAACATCATATTCCATGACTTTGGTGATCCACCCAACCCTCTTCTCATTGATATATCTACTTAGGAGGAAATCCTTCACACTTGCATGAGAGACCAATAAATGGACTTTATTGTGAGATAGTAGATGCTTGAACTTCTTTAGAGCTATTATGGCTGCAATAGCTTGCTTTTAACATAGCTATATTTATCTTCATAGTCCTTAAGCCCTTCACTGAAAAAGACTATAGGTTGCTCTTCATTTGTATCATTTAATTGAGGCAAAATAGTTGAGATGGTTGACTCATCCCCTAGGGTGTAGAGGATGAAGTCCTTATCAAAATCGGGATTGATAAGGGTGGGGTCTAATGCTATTATTGCTTTGATTTCCTCAAAATTGACTCTTCCCTCCTTTGTCTTGGTGAACACCATGTTCTTCTTTAGCATGGCCATGAGAGGCTTGACCATGGTAGAAAGATTGGGAATGAACCTTCTCACAAAGTTCATTCTACCAAGGAATCTCTAGAATCCTTTCTTATGACTAGGAAGTGAAAGGGAAAGGATTACCTTTGTTCTCTCTGGATCAATGGTCAAACCATCTTTGGATACAATATGCCCAAGCAATTTCCCTTAATTAGTGGAAAACACACACTTACTTGTATTTAGGGATACACCATATTCTCTACACTTGATTTATACTTGTCTTAGATGACCAAGATGGTCTACCACATTCCTTGAATAGATTGTTATATCATCAAGGTAGACTAGCACAAATCTTTCAAGCATACTCTTGAAAGCCATCTCCACTGCCTTTTAAAAAGTAGCACCTATATTGGTTAGTCCAAAGGGCATTTTTCTATAGGCATAGGTCCCAACTTTATTGTAAAGGCTATCTTATACCTGTTAGAATCTTGAACCAACACTTGGTTATAACTAGAGAACCCATCCAAAAAAGAAAATCTTCCTGAACCACTGGCTTTGGATAATATTTATTCCATGGAAGGGAGAGGATGGTGATATTTGAGAGAGGCCTTATTCAGATCTCTAAAGTCTACACAAAGTCTAATTTTTCCACTTTTCTTCCTAACAAGGACAAGATTGGCTACCCAAGAGGAATGCTTAATGGGAAAAATTATATTAGCCTCTATCAGTTTGGATAACTCCTTTTTCATTAATGGCTCAATTCTAGGGTTGATTGGTCTCTATTTTTGTCAAATAGGTTTTTCATCACTATTCAAATCTATGGTATGTTGAAATGAACTTGGGCCAAAGCCCTTTAAATCATCATATGTCCAAGAAAATATATCATTAAACTCTTGACATAGATGGAATTTTTTTCATTGTTCAGATTTAGAACATACCTTTTCTATATTTAGTGTTTTTCCATCAACAATAACAACTCATATGTGATAATCTTTGTTGGTAGCTAAGTTTTTACCTTTGTCCCTTACTTGATCATTAGGATTGAAGACATTCTCTAAGGTGATTAGACCTTTGGGAAACTTATTGGAACTATGGTTGATGATCTAATCACCATACCGGCCTTGCAATTTGGACTTGTTTCTATCTGAGAATTTTGCCTCATTTTGTAGAAAATTGACAATCTACACATTAGAGTCAAATACTTGACAATTGGTATCATTGTATGGGATTGTAGGTCTAGTAACCACTTTGATTTTATACTCCTTTTCATCTTCAATATGCTCTAGTACATCATAAGAAGCACCAATGGCTACAAGCCTGTCAACATGTTTATTTTCTCTTCTAGGAATGCTCTAGATGTTGAATGCTTGAAAACCTTCAAGTAAATCCCATACCCTATGCTTATAAGATTTGAGAAGGTTGTTCTTTGTAATATTTTGATTTCTAACTTGATGAACAACAAACTCACTATCCCCATATACCTTTAGAGATTGGATGCCTCTCCTTTGTGCCAATTGGAGACCTTGAATTAGAGCTTCATACTCTACCACATTATTGGTACAACTGAATTGGAGCTGATAAGAGAAATAATATTTCTCCAATTTAGGAGAAATCAACATGAAACTAGCCCCTGAACCATTTTTATTCCTTGAGCCATCAAAGAACAAACTCCACAATCCACTTGCATTCCCTTTTTTCTTTAAAAGATTGGGAATAGGGATCTCTCCCTCAAGTATGCGATAGGTTCCAAGACATGTTTCCATAGCTTCTAGTGCTAGATCAAATTGGTAAGCAATGGACCACTCATCTAAAAGGTAATCACATGCTTCTACCAAAGAAGTGGTAGGCTCATGAGATATGTTCCCTTCATCCTCCTCCCTAATTGTACAATTCATGTTTATAGGGCTTGGAGTATAAGTCTCTATGTGGTTAAGAGCTACAGGATTTTCTCTTAAGGAAGATCTTGCTCAATAACTTGTCCTAAAGAGCATATAGGACCAATCTACTCCAACGTGACCTCCTATTTGTACAGTGAATTCTTTAGAAAGATAGATGGAAAAATAAGGTTCTACTTTAGCTACTGATATGTCTTGGGTTACAGTGTAACTAGGGAAAGCATACAATGCCATCTTCACATTTCTTAGGATCCCTATAGTCTAGATATAGCTGTCATCTAACTTAAGGATATCCCTAACTATGGGTTCATACTTGATTCCAAGGAGACTAGCTACACTTTTAGGCATTACATAACTACTAGCCCCTAAATCTATCATACAATTATGGACTAGTTTATGTCCTATGATCAAGGAAACATAAAAGGGAGGATGCCTAATTTTCTTACTTGTTTCTCATTCCTTTATTGGCTACACTAAGCTTGTTATATTCTCCTCTCTAGGTGGTTTCTCCTTTACTTCTATGCCATTTAATTCTTGTTACAATAGTTTCCTTTGTAATTTCATGGCAACAACATCATCCCATATGGAGAGATTGATAGTAGCTCTCTTCAATTAATCTACAATGTTGAAAGAAGAACTCACTTTCTTGGTTGACACCTTAGGAGTTGCATGGACTAGTGGTTGAAACTAAGTGCTCTGAGGTTCAAAAAAATCCTTGTTGTTCATGTTTTGCCTCCACTAAGGAGCAACATTAGATTATGCATTTATTACTGGCACATTAGGAGTAACATTTGAAGTTGAAGCTTGATAAGGTGAGGGAGATTTAGCATCTTCAACAACTCTCCTCTTACTTTTGGTGTTGTCACCTATATCATCATGACTAGCATGATAATGCTCTTCTGGTTGATGGTTCATGAAGGAACAATCACTTTATTGTTGTATATGAGAACCACTAATAGGTTGACTAATATTACATTGTTGTCCTACTGCTTTCTCTTATGTAGTTAATGCTAAGTGAGACTCTTCCTTCTAGCACATACAATATCCATAGGAATAGTTGCAGGAAGGGAAAAAATCTTGATCTTGAACAAGATTATTTTGACAGACTAAGGCCCTATTTTAGTTTTTGTTTGCAGCAGGGGTGTTACCAATAGGTCTATTATGATTATAGGGAACATGACTCTGATTTTGATTTGGGGGCATACTATGTATGGGACCTTGATACTGAAGTTGGGGAGGCTTGTTGTTTTGAGCTTACTATCTTTCTAGGGTCACCACCTTGTTGCTCACCTTCTGTATTATTGAGAAAATATCCTCCAACTTCTTGTCTTGAATCTGCAATTTCTTATCTATGATTTGCATCAAGCCTTCAACTCTCCTAACTCACTACTAGATGTAGAAGCTTGAGGAGCTATAACAAGGGGTTGACATGTATAAGTGGTAGGGATAGGGGCTACTGTAGGCTGGTGGTTACACATATTAAGAAAGAAAGGAATTGGAGGCCTTGGAGCTAACTTCTTCCTTGTATTAAGACATTTTCTTCCTTTATGACAATCTCATAAGCATCTGGTAAAATATCCCATCCCATAGTTTGCACTGTGGTAGCTATGTCACTATTAAAGGCTCGAAGGTAATGTAAGAAGGCATTACCAGAGGAAGGTTTTATTGTGGTAGGTATTCTAGCCCATATCTTTTGAAATCTAAAGTTGAAATCTAAATATATTCATGGGATGCTCTCTTGATAGTTTTTAGCTGTTTGAAAAATGATAGGTGATCACTTTTGTCCTCAAAATGCTTACAAAGCCCTGCTCCTAACCCATCCTAATCAATAATAGAGTTTTGAGGAAAAACTCTATACCATTGTAATTCTTTTCCCTTTAAGGATGAAGCTAGAAGCCTAACAACAACATCATCCTTTGTAATCCCATGTATATTACAAACATTTGAAATTTCTTGGATATATTCTACCGAGGAGATGGAAGTTTCACCAATAAAATTAGGTATACTTTTAAGAACTGATAATGGGATGTCATGTCTTTAAGCCAAAAGGAGAGGGCTCTCACTATTAAAGGTGGTAAATACACGTGCTCTAGGCTATTCCATATGGAATAATGATCTATTCAAATGAAAAGATGGCTGCCTAGGCTATGACCTATCAATAGGGGAGTGGAAAGAGACCATGCAGGCATATGTGCTATTGCTTCACTCCTAACTAGTGATAGGGACAATCTATCTCTTTCTTCTAGGGTTTGAAAATAAAAGCTCACTATATTGAAAATTACCTCTAGAAGATTCCTTTGTATGAGCTTTGGGCATGAATTAACAACTTTGGTTTGAAACTAGATGTATTGATGTGATAGAGTCACCAAGTACTTGAAAATGAGGATCTTTTGAGGGCCTGGAAAATTGAGAGTATCACTATCTTCTCAACATCAATTCAAAGCTCTTCTTTTGAAACTAGGGGACCAATAGACTTAAGAATGCTTCAATATCAGTCCCACCATGCATGCCAAAAATTGTGGTATGACTAGTGGAGGTTATGGAAACTAATTTGAAGCCTCAAATGTTAGTCCCACCGAGCATGCCAAAAATTTTTGTCACAAAAGATTGTACCCTTGCTTGCAGTTTTTACCTAAAGGTAACCTTGTGAAACATGGAAATAATCTCCAAGATGAGGGACTTGAACTGTAAGAATGAGTCTCCAAAGAAGGCCGACCTCCTTACTATCAAGGTGCACCTAACTAGTCTTTGAGAAGGAAAAGGGAGAAGGAATGCATGAAAGCAAACTACCTATTCTAATCTAAAGGGGTGATACACCAAAATAGTCATTCAATCTTATCTCTACCTAAGAATGCATAGTTCACCAACATAACCTCAAAGTATATAGGTTCAATCCTTACTTCATCCAACAACCACATGTAGATTAGAAACTAAAGGAATGGTAAAAGGAAGGGACTTCACTCTATATCATTCAAAGGGCCAAATAGATACAAAAATGAAGCTAAAGAATAAGACAATACATTAACAAAAGGCTAGAAGATATTGCACAATATATTAATGAAAGAAAGAGATACAATGAGAGGATTATGTTAACTCAAAGGCATAGGAAATTACAATAACAAAGTATGGAATACAATGTTATATAATTAGAGAAAAAAGATCCCCCTTAGATGGGTTACAAAACTTGCTTTTATAATACAAGAATAACTCAAATAACTTCATTAAGAAGCCAAAGATCAACCATTGCATTTAAGGTTGTAGAGAACAATCACTATAAATATAAAGAAGATCTAATCTTGGTACCCATTTAAATGTAGGAAAATCATATATTTCACCAAAAAATAGCCTTGAGAAGATAGAAATGATGACCATTAATTAATTAAATAAGTAGATGGATAACTAGAATATAATGGAGTGTCTCTTTTCATTTATCAGGCATGGGGAACCTTGAAAGTAGCCAGCATGTGATTGAGAATATTACATCCACCATTAGAAAACTATTCTTTTCTCACTATCAGCACACTAAGTCAGCCATGTTATTAGTCAATTGGAGTCAAGCCTCAAGCTTTGCCATGTGGACCAATCATATTTTATCATTTCACCACCTGACCACTCACCTATTTGTTCATGTTTGACCTTGACATCCTGTGATCATGACTTTGTAACTCTTTATCTTCATTAGTTGTTTACTCCTACAAAATCATGATTAAAACCATCATCACTACTTCACAACTTGTCTTTAACATCTTTAACTAATGGTTGTGACTAGGAAACAATGTGAAACTAACCCTTTGCACCATCACCATGGTTTAGGTCTAACAACCTTCTAACTATGTGATGATGCAAGGTCACTAAAATGCTTTGGTTGTGCATTCACAACCTGAAGTTGATATAACATAAAATGCCCATGACCTTGAGAATAATCACTTAACTATCTATAAAATGCACTACCACAACATTGTAACTTGAAAATTGACCCTACCACTTAATCGTGCAATTGAGTGACCATTCACCATTGACCATGCTTGCACTGCATACTCACATTGTCATGATCTTAACTTAGAGCTAAAGAGTTAACCCCGTGACCTAGTGAATAAAGGTATTCACCATGTCACAACCCTAACCATGATTTATCCTCAATCACCTATGACCTTATGAATGGAGGAAGGTGCATCTTTTCCACTTAAATCCTAGTTAACTGATTTAACCCTATGAATGAGCAATAAAGAGAAGTCACTATATCACTACCTTGATCATGGTTAACCCTTAATCCATTGCAATTGTGTGAACATGAGGCCTCTACAACATCACAACCATTAACTAGACAATAGCATTTTAAACAATGACCCTATGCCAACCATGAAGGTGACCACCTCACAACATCAAAACTTAATCCTAAAGCCATTTCGATACAATTGATATTGATAGAATGAAAAACCTTCATTTGACAAAGAAACATAACATTGCGATAATGTGAATTTGAGAAACTAACTACCATATCTTGTTCGCAAGGTTGTGACATGGAACCATATGCAAACATGAAATGTTGCAAAGATGTGCCAACTATAGATTTAGTTGCTTCACACCTTTGCAACTTCCTTGATGCTTAAGACACTGACAACAATGATCATACGTTGGAAGGATAGTCACACAGTCACAACTTGGAACCCCTGCAAGGATATATCATGAAAGGCTTAGAACTTAGGGGTAAAAGGATAAGCCAAGATTTTTAATGTATCTTTATAACATTTTAATATTTGACTATTGGGCATGCTTTTACCTTTGAATTCAATTTTTTGGCGGGAGGGAAGAAATAGCTAACAACATCCTATGGTGGCATTTCTAGTATAAAATAAACTTCAAAATATGTTAGATGTTCAATCCATCTGCCCTATCAATCATCCCAAATGCATATCCAATATTTTACCAATAGGTAAACCTATTGTGGGCATCTTCATCTACACCAAATTTTTAGATTTAAATAAATCATGTCCAAATGAGAATTTTTTACTCCCATATATTGATGTTCTAGTGCATCTAATGACCAAACATGATATACTTTCCCTCATGAATACTTTCTCTGGTTACAAACAAATAAAAATTATTAATGAAGATCAACATAAAAATTCAATCAAAACCACTTGTGGGACATTTTGTTATAAGGTCATACCCTTTGGTCTTAATAATGTAGGTGTGACATGCAAGCAAACATTGATTACTATCTTTCATGATCTTCTTCATGACATTATAAAAGACTACATGGATGATATTTTAGAAAAATTTGAAATAAGGGAAGCTCATATCAGTGTCTTGACAAAACAATATAAGGTCAAACTTGATCCAAATAAATGTGCATCTAGAGTAAAATTAGGAAAGTTACTTGGTAGTATTGTTTTTGGAAGAGAAATCAAGGTGGATCTCAACAAGGTTAAATTTCTTTTGTATCTAGAAGAGGAATTGAGGTGGCTCTTAAGAAGGAAAAATTTATTTTGTATCTAGAAGAGGAATTGAGATGTCACATCTAACAACACTAAAACAACTTTACGATCTACAAGGTAGACTTAAATCCATCAAAAGATTTATATCTCAACTAGTAGACAAAATACATCCTTTTTCTCTTAACAATCATGGAAAAGAATGAGTAATCTATTACCTAAGTAGAACATTGGTTAGTTATGAGTTGTATTACACACTTATTTAAACTCATGCTTGGTTATGGTTTTTTGTGAGTAGAAGCTATGACATTACATGCTTACTCATAAGGTTCAACTTATTTCTAAGATAGATCCACTAAAATATTTACTTTATAAAGCATCTTTGATTGGTCATACTAGAAAGTAGGTTATAATCTTAAGAGAATTCAACATGGATTATGAGAAGGAAACACTAGTAAAAGGACAAGTAATAACAAATGAACCTAAAATGCTTAGGGGCAGGTATCTTATTCATTACACCACAAGGGGATTTAATCCCCAAGTCATTAAAGCTCACTTTTTAGTGCACAAAAAACATTACTAAATATGAGGCATTGGTCCTAGAGTCACATCTCTTAATTCATGGGAATATCACTATTTACTTGGTTTTGGGCGATTCTCAATTGGTTATCAAATAGGTGTTGGATGAGAGTTAAAGAAAAGATGAAAAGCTCCTTCCTTATTGACATATGGTTGAAGGTCTTAAGAAAAATTTCACAATATTGGACTTTGATCTAATCCCACGAGTGAATAATAAGGTTTTTTATGTTATAGCTATAATTGCATTTTTGGTTTCTATCCTTGAAAATATTGAGCACAATGAATTTCTTGTTGAGAATCTCATGCCTTCTGCCCATGACCAACCATAATCAAAGATGGTATGTGCATTTCTTGTTTTTGACTCTCCCTGGTATAAGAAAATATTCAACTACATTAAAAAAAAACCATCCTATCTAACTTACTCCAAATTTCCATGAGTATAACATGGAGATTATACTTTTATGGATCCTATACACAAAAATGCTCAGGATTAGGTATCTTATTCATTGCATCACAAGGGGATTTAATAACTAAGTTGTACAAGCTCACTTTTTAGTGCAAAAAAACATCTATAAATATGAGGCATTGGTCCTAGAGTCACATCTCTTAATTCATTGGAATATCTCTCTTCTCTTGGTTTTTGATGATTCTCAATTGGTTATCAATAAGTGTTGGATGAGAGTCAAACAAAAGATGAAAAGCTCCTTCCTTATCAACATATGGTTGAAGGTCTTAAGAAAAAATTCACAACATTAGACTTTGATCTAATCCCAAGAGTGAATAATAAGGCTTTTGATGCTATGGCTATAATTTCATATTTGGTTTCTATCCTTGAAAATGTTGAGCACTATGATTTTCTTGTTGAGAATCTCATGCATTCTACCTATGACCAACCATAATCAAAGGTGGTATGTGTACTTGTTTTTTATAACTCTCCTTGGTATAAGAAAATATTTAACTACATTCAAAACAAAACTATCCTATCCAACTTACTCCAAATCAATGAAATACATTTATTTATTGTGCCTCTCGCTATACCATCTTTGGACACCCTATTTCGGATGAATTTTGATGGAACTCTTCTTAGGTATCTAAAATTAGAAAAATCTAAGTTTGTATTAGAAGAGACACATAAGGGAATCTATGGTGCTCATTCCTTTATGCTTACATTAGCTAAAAAGTTACTTCACATGGGATACTACTGGCCGACTATAGGAGAAGATACATATAAGTTTGTCAAGATATGTGTTCCCTATCAACATTATGGCAATTTGATACATGCTTCATCCCAAGAACTCCAACCAACCATATCCCTATGGCCATTTACTAATTAGGAATTTGATATTGTTGGTCAAATATTTCTTATCTCACCTAATGAACATAAGCACATCCTTGCCACTATCGAATATTTCATTGAATGGTTTGAAGCATTGCCTCTCATGTATCCTACTAGAAAGAAAATATGTAGAAATTTATAAACTATATTATTTTTTAGTTCAACATCCCTCATGATTTTTGACAGATAATGGACTCCAAATAAAAAATATGGATGTCACTAAGCTTTGCAAAAAAATTGGTATTACCCAACATTATTTGTCCAAGTACTTACCACAACGAAATGGTCAAGTTGAGGCTTAAAATAAAACTATATTTTGAATTCTAAAGAAAATAGCCAATTATGTTGGTAATAATTGGCCTTAAACTTAATCACACCCTTTGAGCTTACTACACCTCCATCCACACACTTACTAGATCCACTCTATTTTTCCTTATCTATTGTACCAAAGTTGTTCTCTCTATCAAAATTGAACTCCCTTCCCTTAGGATCTCTCTGAAGGACATGATATTAGGTGAGGACCATCAATTTTTCTACCTTCAAGAGTTGCAACTCCTTGATGAAAGATGCATAAATACCCTTAATCACCTCTATGTGTAACAAAATCACTTATGCCTTCAATTCAATAAGAAGATCAAACCTTTTGATTTTGAAATCGATAATTTAGTGTTGTAATGTAATATTAAGAACCTCCAAAATAAAGAAAAGAAAGACAAGTTTGAGTCTATTGGTTGTGTCCCTACACCATTTCATATAAGTACAACTTTGGGGCATATTAGATTACTACACAAGAAGGGGTGCTTATTCCTTATTCACTCAACATTTTGGATATGAAGAATTTCTATGTCTAAGATCAACAATAGTGTGTACAACAATTTACAATCCTAAAAAAATACAAAAATATAAAAATACAAAAAACAATACAAAATGATCCTTAAAAAGTATAAAAGTCTTGAAAATTTGTTATCTTGGTGAAAACATGGCAACCAGCTATCTTGATGACACCAAAACAATAACATGTTAAAAAAATCAAAAGAAATAAAATTTTTTCCAATGATGAAAACCTAGAAAATATATGCCTTAGATAAGTACCATGGTGGAAATTTCTTATCAACACCATGCGTAGTTAACCTAAATCCACCATCTATCAATACACTTTCTCCCATACATCTATTCATTCCCCACCCATGTTTGGGTGGGAAGCTAACCTAGTACACTCCATGTTGCTCACTTTGAACACACTCATGTAGCACCTCTTTGACACCATACTTTGAATAAGGATCCACATGTATAGATGGTCCACTCTTTCTATGCTCCATTAATCATTAACACCCTTCCAGACACGCAAATTGCACTTGTGTCATCTCAAATCATGTTTTAAACTGATTATTTTAATCACCCTAAAATGGGTTTCAACTGAGATCCATATTTATTCCTAGTCATGACATCATCTCAACTATGTCGACCCTATTACTAACACAATTCATCAAAATTAACCTTTATTATGTCGACTCAATTACTAGCATAATTCATCAAATTCACAAATAAATCCTCCTTCAAATGATCAATTTTCATCAAATCCTAAATCAACTATTAATTACCTAGGATATTTAGTTAAATGAAAATATTAAATGCACTTGGTTAAGTAATTAAATGAAAGTAAATTAATAAATCCTACTAGAGTACATATCTCAAATGGGACAAGTTGACAAAAGGTTGTTACATGGAACAATGAGAGCAAATCACATGGATCATTCCAAATTGAATCTCAATCACTCTTTACAATTGAATCCCAACCACTCATTTTGACCTTAATTCCTATAAATAATATGGATTTGAATCTCAGATGGCCCTTGCATTGAGTATTACATTATTACGATGCTATTTTGATTACCCATTTTATGCATTTATTTAATTAATTACTAATTAGCTAACATTTGGATTTAGATAATGGAAAATAATGAATCATTTCATTGAAATATCTCATCTACATTGCATCTCTCATTCTAGGGGTGCATTACCACTAATTAAGATCTTGATTATGAGGGAAATTAAATCATTTTCATACACATTCCTTATTTAGAGAGTAATAGGGTGATTTCTATAGGGTTTTGATGTTATTCCTTGCTAGGTTTTGATATACTAACCCAAAATGATGTAATATCCAAGGGGAAGTGCACCAAGTTGTGGTCCCAAAAGGGGGGTATAAGTGGCCACTTTTTTATTCTTCTTCTAAAATCAACAAATTTTGAACTTCAACAAGAATTTGAAGATAGTTACACTCAAAATTTTAAGATATGACAAAAATAAAAGTAGCAGTCCTTTGAATCTAGTTTCTAAACTACTAATTTTTTCCCAAAATGGTTTAGTTTTAGGTCCTCAAAAAAGGGGGCCATAGAAAGTGGTACTATTTTTACAAAAAAAAATATAACATAGTGCAAAGTGTGGCCCCCATAAAATTTTAACTTTTTTTTTGAAATTCTTTAATAGCTTTAGTCAAAAGTTACCTAACACCATGTAGTTTATCCCAAAAATTTTGGGTAATTTTATAATGTGTAATTTTTTTATTTATGAATTTTGTAATTGGACACATCCCAAAAATGTGAAATATCTATGTGCTCCCCCTAGAAATGATTGAAAACTAATCTAAAATCAAAACTTTTTTTTTCAAAGTGTGTAGAATAGAGTCTAGTTTTAAAAAAAACTAAGTTGTTGCAAAATTTGATGAATGGGCTAAAATCTAAACCCCAATTAGTACATGTTGGTTTTTGAGAGAAAATGGACATATATTCAAAATAAATTATAGCTAAAAGGCTTGAAATAGTTCAAATTCAAAATAAATTATATGGTAATATAGCTAACGTAGAGATCTACAATATCATGTAACCTAATTTTATCAATGCTCAACCATGAGGAAACTTGAAGGAGAGCACACAAGAAAAATACATAATTTTTTTGTATGCTTGTTGCAAAACATGTTTCAGACCAGTTTAGAGACTCCAAACCTTTGAGTTGGATCCCCATGGCAAATCCAAGCCTTAGGGTTGGTAGAATCCAAATCTTTAAATAGCATGTGCATGCATGCACTATTTAAAGCATTTTTAAAATTAGGCTTACATAGTGTATATATATATATATATATATATAGATATAGAGAGAGAGAGAGAGAGAGAGAGAGAGAGAGAGAGAGAGAGAGAGAGAGAGAGGGTGGGGTAGAGAGAGATATCAATAGAGTGTTGATCTTAGATTAGTTTTGTAAATTGAGTGTCAACACACTTAAACTATTTTCTAAGTTGATGCCGAGTATAATATATATGCCCAGTTGCAATATATGCCAAGCTAGAAATTCAACAAGTGCCAAGTCATTTAGGTGTCGAGCAAATAGACAGTGCCAAACAAGTTTCAAGTGCCAAGTGAGCAATAGATGCCAAGAAATTTCAAGTGTTGAACAAGACAAAATTTAGTATGTACCGAGCATCAACAATTAGTAAGTGCCCAGTAACACATAATTAGCATATGAGTTTGTGCCTTCACAAACTAAAATGTAAACCATTTTTGAACTGACATATGGATAAATCTTGAAGGATTAAAGATAAGATTGAATCTATTTGGATTCCCTATGCAATCAACATGCAACCAATAAAAAACATGGAGAGATTTGAGTGAGAAAGTTGGATGAATCTCAATTGTAGATTCATACCTAACCCTAAGTCATGAAATCCTTTCAAGGTGGTCAAAGCCCCATATCTTAGAGAGAAAAAAAGAGAAGGCATGCAAGAAGGTGAAGATAGTAGTGAAAGGGGTGAATTGATCAGGTTGAAGGTGACTTAGAAGAAGGACAAAACTGTAGATTAGTTAGAAGAATAGAGTATCAATGCTACAAACAACTTTATATCAGATCAGTGAGGATCAGGTTAGATAGAACAATGATATGAAATTAGTAATAGCAGATTGCAAGTAATCAGGTCAAACATTCTACTATACTTTCTAAAATTGTATTAGTAGAATGAAATCCTATGGAGATAGGTTGGTTTAATAACCATTGTATAAAGCCTTTAACAGGGTGATATTCCAAGTGAATGTTTTGTAAATCCTTTAGCCAGGTACACTTTTTGATAGTGTTAAAATCCTTTAACAGGGTAGGATCTAAAAATCCATGTAAGCCTTTAATAGGGAAGATCATGAGAATGGTCAAAATATGTAATCTTAATAGGTGAACTTTATTGCTGTAGTAGCGAAGAGTTGTGGGTGTCATCCCCACCCTAGTTTTACCTTCTCATTGGAGGGTTTTTGGATAATCATATCTGGTGTTAAGTGTGTATGTGAATGCATTTTATTTACATGTTATTTACATATATTTATGCATGCAATCTTTTAAAGTTAAAATTTTTATACTTTTGATTCACCCCCTCTTCTCAAAAGTATACTTCCCACTTGTAAATCCCAAAAATTGGTATCAGAGCTGAGTTCTCATTAGGAGAAGTCTTACAACTTGGAGAAAAAATCTTGAGATAGAAGTCTACAAGTTGGGAAAGACCATTGAGAATCAAGAGATTGAGATACACCTCTTACTAGAACAATTGGATGAAGTTAGAAATGCTTTGAAGAGTTCGCTAAAGAGAAAGAAAGAGATTGACATAGCTGAAAATGACACCCAATACAAGGAGATTGATACCACAAAGTTATTTGTATATGGAAACTCATGTGAGTTTGATATAGCAATTGTAGATATCATGGACAAGAACACAAAACAAGTTAAAGAGATCAAAAATCTCAAATTGGAGCAAGAATCACAAGCAATACTACTAAGCAAAGTGACTAAACAAAAGAAGAAGGCTATTGAGGATAAGGTCATGATTGAAGAAGACAAAAGAATCTTGTCAAATAGATTGGAAGAAAAATCAATAGAACTATCTAAGATCTCAAACATGCAACTAGACACTGCAAGTCAAATGATGAATGCCCATGATGAGCTGAATGTCAAGGACATTGAGATAACTACATTGAAGTTGCAAAATGACCTAAAAAGAGAGAAGGAATTTGCAGAAAACTTCAAAAAGCCAAATGAATCCATCAATTACTTTGAGTAGCTATTGAAATTCCCTAGATCCAATAAAGACACATCAAGCTTGTGCTACACAAGCACTAAAGAAGGAGAGTCATCCAAGACTGCTAAACAAAGGAATGACAAAGGTAAGAACTCCAAATCCACATGTCATTTTGGTGGTAAGAAAAAACATACATCTAATGTTTGCAGGAACAAGAATGGTAGTTATAATGCCAAGCCAAAGAATATGACACATTGTTACAAGTGCAACAAACAAGGTCATCAGGCACATGAATGCAGAACTAGGACTATGCATGCACCAAGATTTAGATGCTGCTACAATTTTTGGAAGTTTGGACACAAAGCCTTTGAAAGAAGATCCAAGATCACATGGTCATCAAACAAGGATAGAAGCCATGAAAATTCCTACAATTGGGACTACAATACAAGACATAGCTGTTACTATTGTCAAGAGTATGGACACATCCTTGAGAATTGCATAAGAACACACTTCAGTGGAAGCTACAATAGATGGTTAGGCCAAACTACATGCTTTAGTTGTTTGAAGAGTGGTCATATCAGCAAGCACTGCCCAACAAGGTCAAAGGAACCTAACTTAGAGTCAAACAAAGGAAAAGGAAAGATGAATGTTGAGCACATTAGAGGAGAGATGAATAAGACATGGAAGAAGAAAGATGGATGCAAAACATCAAATGAAGGGATCACTTCACCTAAAGGGTCAAGTGGTCATACTTCATCAAACTAAGCAAAATAAGGTATGTGGGACTGATATTTAAATGCTTTATCATACATCAGTTCCTAGAATATGTTAGTACTGAAAAAGATATATCAACATGAATAAAGATACAAGGTTAAATCTTCAAAATTTTCATTGTTGTTGAGTAAGGAAAGTTGCCTTCAGATGCCGAGTAAAATCCTAGTATATGCTGAGTTGTTTACCAAAGTTAGTTGGAGACAAGTTAGTAGTGTAGAACTAGATCTTAGTGTGCAAGGAACATTAACATTAAAGAAAGCATTCACAAACCAAAACTAAGTTCACATATATGCTTAGAAAAGGAAAAAAAAACAAGAGATGCAAACCTCAAAAGATGAAACACTTCATTGCTTTCTTGATTTTGTAGATGCATCCTTTGATGTGGATGTATGCTCAAGATGCTCAAAGTTGCTTCAATGATGGAGATGGGTAATAGCAAACTGGTAGCTTTGTGAGCTCTCAATTTGGTATTATAAGGGTATGGGTATGGATTTTGGCTCTCAAAAGGGCATGATAACTTTAGCTCAAGGATTGTTGCTTGAATGGCTTGGGATGGGATTCAATTTATAGGCTAAGGGCTTGAGGGATAGAGCGGTAAGATGCAAGGGGAGATGAAGGCTTAATGAGGGCTAGGATGCACTCAAAGGAGAGTACATGGATTGTGCTTGTTTAGCACCAATGGGAAGGTGACACTTGTCACAAGGAGGATGAGTGTGAGAGGGTAGGGTAAAGGGTTGGTTAAAGGCATGATGAGTGGGGTTGAGTATGTAAGAGAGATGTAAGAGGGATGAGTGTGAAAGAGGGAAGAGTGTGGAAGATGGATGTAAGAGTCATGAGTGGGCTTGTAAGAGTCTTTTATGGTTTCTAAGAGCACTCATGACTTGGTGGTTGGGATTCTTGAGGGGAGACTTTGGTTTGGTTTAGGAAAGTCTTAAACTTGTTTAGGGAATGTGACAACATTAGGGGGTGGATTAGGCTTCGGTTTAGGATTAGATTAGGGATGTTAGAGATGTGCAAGTGGATGGCATTAATGAGGGTGGGTGAGTTAGTGGCTAAGCTAGGTTAGTATGGGTGGATGGGGTGGATTAGGCTAAATGGAGGATTAGGGATAGGTTAGGGGTTTTTAGATTTTGAGGATTTTATTTTATCAAATAGATTTATTTAATAAATGAGGATTTTTGGAATTAGATAGGAGAAAAGGATTTAATTGATAAATTATAGGTTATTTGATTTATCAATTAAGACTATAGATGATTAATTAAATTAATCAGCTAGGGGATGGCAAAGGATTAATTAAATAGGAATTTAATTAATGATGCCTTTAGAGATAACTAAATAGGATTACCAAAGTGGTATAATTAAATTTAGGTGTCTACATTTTGCCCCTCTTTGACATAGTGTTGAGATAACACTATTTCAAAGAAGTTCGAGTGAAGATGACACGAGGAAGATGTTTTAGCAACAAGGTTGCCCCAGTCTCAGATAAGAAGAGGAGAGACTAGACTTAGATGATGCCCCCTCAAGAGGATGGCAGAGGGAGAAATGAGGCTCGATGGCTTTTTGAAAAGTACAAGAAATCAAGATGAGTAGAGACACAGATTGGCAAAGAGGAGGGGCTGAATTAGCTCAAACTCTCACTACGGGAGAATGATAAAGGAGAATCAGAGGCACAATAGTAAAGAAAGCTTAAGACTTTCCAAGATTGGGGGGGAGGATGGAGGAGCAGAGCGCTATAAAAGAAATCCATGGTAGGGAGATGGATGATGGAATGATAAAAGATGATGCAAAAGGATTTCAAAGAGTTAGATTGATGGAAGATGGTTTTTGGAGATCCCTAGGACTAGGATTGTGGATCTTGAAAGATGAGGCTTGGTGGATTGATTTTGATTGGTGGATCCCTAAGACTAGGATTTTAGATCCCTAAAGCTAAGCGTGAGGAGTGATTCAAAGAGATACTGATGCATAAGCTCGGGGAGGAGTGACAGATGCAGGAGATGGATGAGGGATAATGGAGATGAAGGGAATCCATTGAAGTTTTTTTTGAACGGGGGGGATGCTTCAAAGAGAAGTACCACCATGTAGTTGAGCACTAGATTTTCTATAAGACTATTGGTTAATTGCCAAGGTTACCAATAACATCAAGGCCTTTTCACTGACTATCCAGAGGACTGACGAACTGACTCAAAAAAAACACGCAAGGATTTCCCCAGTATCACACATGAATCCCAGAGGAAGCAGCGTGGAAATGACACTAGGTAACCCAAAAGAAGAAAAGAAAACAAACAAAAGACTTGATCAAGACCTTACGCTCTGATTACCCCATTCACAGCGTACCATGATATGGAAGATTGTGGAAACCTTGAGGAGGGAACAAGGAGATTGCTTGGAAAAGATATTTTCAAGACCCAAGAGGGAAAGATCCCAAATCAAAAGCAAACAAAAATCCAAAAGAGAACCATTTTCCAACGAGATGGATAGGACGAGGTACTAACAGACCAAGATCAGACATGAGGAAAGCTATATCTTGCAAGGACCTATTAGAGAGTACCTAAGCTGGTGGATTTGGATGAGTGATGCGTTTGGCAAGCTGAACTAAGAAGGATAACACTTTGGTGACATGAAATCTAGCTAAATGATGCATTGGAATAGCTAACCAAGGTGTGCGATGTGTGCAAGATGTTGACCAAGGATGAACTGACATGAAAGTCAAATAGATACAGTGGTACTAAGCTAAAGAGGATGTACAAGCTGACAGATCAAGATATTTACAAGCTGAAGCTGACCAAGATATTTACAAGTTGAAGCTGACCAAGATAGTTACAAGCAGGAAAGAGCTCAGGATGATAGGATAGCGAAAGATATGGATTTGGGGAGGATGCATCCCAATGATGTTGAGTGATTTTGTGACCAAGGATAGCTAGAGGAGCAAGATGAGATGGCTAGATAGGATGGTAGATAGCTAGGATTATGATGGATATAAAGAGATGACATTGGGTTTGCATGAGGATAGCCTAGAGCTAGATACCAATGAAAAGGGAGGATGGACAAGACAAGATCTCCAAGGAATACAATGCTCCTAGTCAGAAGATGACATGTGGAAGGAGGTCTTATGATGGATGTGATAGGACTGAAGCTAGGATGGAAAAAGCTGAAGGGGCTAGGGAGATGGATGATAGCTGGGATGATTGGCTAAAGCTGCAGGAGATAAGTGGATGGTGATAGATAAAAGGTGGATGATGAAAGATAGGTGGATAAATTGGAAGATGGAGCTAGATGACAAGATGTGACCAAAAGCATGAGGATGATAGGCTAAGCTGGGGATGGCTGGATTACGCATGACGCTTGTTTGCTAAGTTTTCATCATGGTACTTGTCCAAGGCACTTGAATTGCCAAGTTTTCACTAGTGGACGCTTTATTTTTCTTTAATTTTTTGACTTTTTGACTTTGGACTTAGCTGGAATGATTTTTGCTTTCTTCAACTATTTTTTGGCTTTTTTGGGATTTTTCACTGGCTGTTGGAATGTTCAATTTTGTTGCTAGCTATTGGTACACCGAATGTGTGATTTATGCAATAGATTGGATTAGATGGGATTGATGGTAGGAGATGGAGGGATGAAAAGGATGGAAAGGAGCATGAGATGGGGATGCTTGCAAGATCAACATTGGCACATGTTGGGACAGGCGTGAAAAGAGCATATGGGGGATAGATGGTAGATGCGGGCTTGATGGTGGATTGTGGAAGTGCGCTTAGGGATATAGGCACCCAAGATGGAGTTAGGAGATGGGAGACATGAGTCACTGGATGGAGGATTAGCAATGGTGGATGCTATTATGCATTGGGTTTCAATTTTTTTCTTTAGGATCCACATGGTTTTGGATTTTCTTTTCATAGGCCTTTGCATTGTTTTGCACTCTTTGATTGGATTTTTCCTTTTTGGAGTATGTCTTTTAGAATAGACATATGATTGCCTAGGATGTGGATTTTTAGCTTTATGCATTTTGAAGTTGGCATTCACATTGCTGTGGTAAGCTTTGGGAAGATGGTTAGGAGAAGCTTTGTGAGATGGAGAGGATATGGAAGAGCATGTAGGGGGATGATAATGGACGATGTTCCCTGATATGTGCCTTTGTTGATCTTGCATAGGAATGGATGGAATAGGATTTTTATGACAACTGATAGGAGGATGGAGGGTGGTAGATTTTGGGACATAGGGACCCAAAATGGATTTAGCAGATGAAGGGGGGATATGGTAAGTTGTTTTGGGTTACAAAGATGGTGGAGGGGGGATGCCATAAGATTTTTTGAAGGAGTGATGGGAGGCTGGCATGGTGGGCCTGGAGATAGGCTTGGTTTGGGGATGGCATGTACCAACACTTCTAGATGGTGAGCCTTTGGATACATGTCCAAGACCATGCAATCCTGGATTCTTTTGTGCAATAATAGGCTTTATGATTCCTTGCTCTTGTGGTCCTAAACCTTGACCTTGATAATGCCATCGATTGAGCATTTGAACTAGCTGAGGATACCTTTTGCTTGCGAAAAATGGTGGAAGTGCTTTATCAGATGTACTGCAACAAGGAGATACTATTCTTAATTCTTCTACTAAGAGGAGGCCACCATGGATGAATCTAAGTGAACCAAGAGGGTAGGTTATAGATGGTGGAATAGCTAGGATAGGTGGTAAGACAAAAGCATAGAGCGGGGGAGATGGTAGGATAGGATCTTGATTTAGCTGATGGGATGAAAAGATATCCTGTAGTAGAGGAGGTATGGTGTGAGGTTTTGGAGATGGAGGGGATGGTGACTGCACTATGGATGGAAGACATGGTATGATGATATCTTCATTTATGCTTTGGGGGATGTCAACATGCTTTTTGGCAGGATCTTGATAGGATTGGATTGGAGTGGATCGTGTGATAGGAGGTGAAAGGATGGATTCTTCAAAGGCAATAGATGGATAGATGGGAGATTCGGTAGTGGAGATGGGTGAGTAGAAGATGGATGCATAAGGGTCATTACGGGAGATTTGGGAAATGCTTGGAGGTGATGTGGATAGGATTTGGAGGGATTTGATAGGTGTTGGGATTTTGATGTTGGTGGGAAGTGGAAGGATTTTAAGCAATTTGATGGATGGTATGGGGATGATAGCTATGGGAGATGGAGGTGATATTATAGATGGGGAGGCTTCATCACTGACTACTTCACATGGTTGGTTTAGATGACATGGTTTATTGACTGCTCGAGGTGGCTTTTCTTGTATTTCCTCTAGGAGATTCCTTGGAGACTCGTGTGTCAAAGGTGGAGGTGGATTGACATGAATAGCTAGTGTGATGGGGATGGAAGATTGGAAGCTTGGTTGATTAGGTGATGGAGGAGAAGCTAGGATATGAGATGGAATGACTAGATAGTTTGGAAGAATACGTGGATTTTGGGGGATGCTTGGGGGAATGTTTCTAAGGCTTTCAATATACTCGTCATAGTCAACAAGATTTTCATCATCATTGGAATAGGATGTGGCAGGAGCAAGGACAATGTGACCAAATACATCATGATAGGTTTGGGATTTCATGTTTTGATGATGAGTTGGAGGGGGGGGTCTTGCATATGGATGAACACGGAAGCTCATGGTTGGATTTGGATTAAGCGCAGATTTTGGATTGGCTGATGAAGGATTTCCTAGGGAGAGTCAAAGCTGTATGATAGACCTAAGGAGGATTGGTTGGAGATTTTTGGCTTTCCTATGGATGGAAGACTTCAAGGGAATGCTGTCAAAAAGTAAGAGTTTTGCTTTCCCATACAGTGGATTGGTGGAGATTGTGTCGACTTAAGGATAGACTAATGATCCTATGGGCATGACACGAGATTGACCACTTGTGGATCCCAACCTTTAGCTCAAGGTGATGAGGGATACAAGTGACAAAGCTGGATTACCCTAGACAATGCTCTGTCAGAGGGATAACCTTGGTGAGATTGGTTGATTGGTAGGATTAACTGGATAACAAATTCTAGCAGAGTGACAACAACTCTTTAAAGGCTTGGGTGCGATTTTGGATTGGGTTTCTAGTTGGCTGAGAGGGTGATTTGGAAGGACTTTGGATTTGGGATTGTTCTAAGGCAGAGAACTAAATAGATTTGGTTACGGCGGGGGAGCTTGGATGATTTCCTGATGAGGCAGTGACTACGCTAAGTATGCCTTGAGCTAGGAGATTTTTGCTTTTCTGGGATTTTGACCAAAGTTGGCAAACATTCATTCAAAAGCTATGAACAAATAAGTAGACAAAAGTTTGGAGCAAGCACGTCAAACACACTAACATCCTAGGAAGCTTTCTACAAGGATGAAGTTTGGTTTAGCTAGGGAGTCCTCGATATACGCAAGGTACGTGAGGCCCAAGTTTGTAGATTAAACCAAAAAGATGTCACACAGCCGAGAGGAGTGGTAAACCACTTCTCCTCTTTCACTTCTCAAGGGTATAAAGTTCCTTGAGGCTTAACCTGAGTGACAAAATTTTGATTCCAAGAGAGGTGTCTTTGGATTCACCTCCTGATTTTTATACTCCACCGGAACACTAGAGTTGAGGTTGTCCCAAGGGGTGATGAAATCCCCAAGCAGGTCTCCTAAAAAGTGTAAAACAAGACCACATACATGATCTTGGTTTTTAAAAGATACGCGTTCATTCCAATTGGTGATTTAGATTTTGTAATTTATGATTGAAGACACTTGTGATTATGGCATACAATGTTCATTCTAATTTGACAGCGTCATCAACATAATGGAAATCAAGAGATCGTCAACATAAGAAGTGCGAGCGTCATTGAAAATGCATCAAAACCATGTGATGTTCTTTGATTGTTAGGCATTCAAGATTGAGTGTGAGTTTGTTTTAAGCCCAAAACAAAGGTGTGTGAGATTTGATTTCAAGCGCGTGTTCGGAGGCCCTCCACGTCAAGATTTGTTCAATTATTATGCCCAAATGAAGTGTTAGCAAGACTAATGCTCATTTCAAGAGATTTTCTAACTTAGAAAAACCACTAAAAACTCAAGTGAGTGGAGTTTTATTTGTGTGGAGCACTTAACACCCTCTAAGGTAGACCCATCCCCATAGATGGCATTGAGATTGCAACCAATGGTTGAATTGATGGGTGATTAAAGAGGATGAGTCCAATGACAAACTCACTCAAAGATTTTTTATTTGTTTTTATAACTTAGAAGATTACAAAAATGTGGATTTAGATTCTTTTTACGCCCAAAAATTGAAGTGTGAGATATTGCAATGGTTAATTGATCCTTTGCATTCAAGATTGAGTTGTTTGTTTTAAGCATGCATTTCAAGCAAAAATGATTTTAATCCATGGCATTCAAGAGTGTGTTTTGAACAACATACATTCAATAAAAAATGTGTTTAACCATTCAAATTCATTCCACAAAGAACCTAAAAAAAATGATTAAATCTGTTGCTCCAACCTGCAATAAGACAAAAAAAAAAGCAATTTAATTAGTCACCCAAAATCTTCCAAAATGAAAGCTTAACTATGGAAATTTTTTAAAAACTTTTTTTGCTATTTTTCCTACGTGTAAAAATGATTAGAATGGTCTAAATCCTATGGAACCACTAAAAGTGTAGGAAATGATATGCTAAAATAGAAATGCAACATAAATAGGCAGAGACGACAGTTTATCAGGTGGAGACGCCAAACTGCGTAGACGCTGAACTGCGAAGATGCTAGTCTCCAGAGACGACAGAGAAAAAGAAGTGGAGATGACAGGTCAGATTTGTGGCATAGAAAATAGGATGTGAGCAGAGACACTGATTTGCAAAGATGATGGTATAGATTGGCGGTAGCGGAGATGACAAAGTAGGAGAGGCGGTGGTGGAGATGACAGTTTGAGCTTTGGAGGTGGCGCAGACGACAGAAGCTAGGCAGAGACGTTGAAACTTGTAGACGCTGATCTATGCAGATGCCAAAATTTGCAGACGATAGTTCAGGTTTCAGAACAGACTACCAAAAAATAGGTAGAGATGCCGAAACTCGCAGATGACATTTTGATGTGCGTAGATGACAGTTGAGCTTTCGCAAATGACGTTCTGCATAGATGACAGGCGGAGACGCCAGCTTGCGGAGATGACACTACGCTTAATGAATCGATGAACGCAGGTTTTTTCCAAATTTTTTTGTTTTCTTGATTATTTTTGGATTTTAAAGGGTGTATCTTTCTCTCTAGTGCGTCCTTCAACTTGCAAAAACAAGCAAAAACACCTTGCACCAACTCAAACAACAACAAACCATTAGATTGTTAGTTTGTAAAAGCAAAATGTAGATTGAAATGAATAAAAAAAATGACCCATAGCGGGGTCCCACCGGGCGTGCCAAAATGTAGAACTAGATCTTAGTGTGTAAGGAACATTAACATTAAAGAAAGCATTCACAAACCAAAACTAAGTTCACATATATGCTTAGACAAAGAAAACAAAACAAGAGATGCAAACCTAAAAAGATGAAGCACTTCATTGCTTTCTTGATTTTGTAGATGCGTCCTTTGATGTGGATGTATGCTCAAGATGCTCAAAGTTGCTTCAATGGTGGAGATGGGTAATAGAAAATTGGTAGCTTTCTGAGCTCTTAATTTGGCATTATAAGGGTATGGGTATGGATTTTGGCTCTCAAAAGGGCATGATAACTTTAGCTCAAGGATTGTTGCTTGAATGGCTTGGGATGGGATTCAATTTATAGGCTAAGGGCTGGAGAGATGGAGGGCTAAGATAGGGATGCACTCAAAGGAGAGCACATGGATTGTGCTTGTTTAGCACCAATGGGAAGGTGACACTTGTCACAAGGAGGATGAGTGTGATAGGGTAGGGTAAAGGGTTGGTTAAAGGCATGATGAGTGGGGTTGAGTATGTAAGAGAGATGTAAGAGGGATGAGTGTGAAAGAGGGAAGAGTGTGGAAGATGGATGTAAGAGTCATGAGTGGGCTTGTAAGAGTCTTTTATGGTTTGTAAGAGCACTCATGACTTGGTGGTTGAGATTTTTGAGGGGAGACTTTGGTTTGGTTTAGGAAAGTCTTAAACTTGTTTAGGGAATGTGACAACATTAGGTGGATTAGGCTTGGGTTTAGGATTAGATTAGAGATGTTATAGATGTGCAAGTGGATGGAATTAATGAGGGTGGGTGAGTTAGTGGCTAAGCTGGGTTAGTATGGGTGGATGGGGTGGATTAGGCTAAATGAAGGATGAGGGATAGGTTAGGGGTTTTTAGATTTTGAGGATTTTATTTTATCAAATAGATTTATTTAATAAATGGGGATTTTTGGAATTATATAGGAGAAAAGGATTTAATTGATAAATGATAGGTTATTTGATTTATCAATTAGGACTATAGATGATTAATTAAATTAATCAGCTAGGAGATGGCAAAGGATTAATTAAATAGGAATTTAATTAATGATGCCTTTAGAGATAACTAAATAGGATTACCAAAGCGGTGTAATAAAATTTAGGTGTCTACAAGTAGTGGTTGCCAAGTAAAAGAAAATTCTTATTGAAGCTGAGTAAGAGAAAATTCAGTGGATGCCGAGTGTTGGAAAATCAATAGAAGCTGAGTAAAGCAGAATTGCATAAGGAGCCGAGTGGACAACTGTATATGCACTAAGCATTAAATGCTATGCAATGAAGGGTATAAGGTCAAGTTTTTGATTATTTCTCATCATTATGAACATAAAGCGAGAGTGAGAAGAGCACATAAGTGATTAGTGACTACAAATTGATGCTTTTGTGAAGTTTCCAATTAAGATTCAACATTGTTTCATTGATCTAAGGTATTTACTCAAGTGCTAAGCTATGCAATTACACAATTTTTACATCTTGAAACCCTAGTTTTCAAAAATGGCATCTAGCTCTAGGAATCCCAAGGACAAGGAACTGTTTGAGGTTTAGTTGGTCAGCAATGAAGTTAAACAATTGGATTTTAGACCAATTCCTGAAGTAGCTTACAAAAATGACCCTACTAGCACTTTATCTATTATTCCACTTAAGGTTGTTATGGTGCAAGATGTTAGAAAGTGTTATAATTATAAAGTTGGAGTAATTGGTGACATGGAGATTCAACAAGCCTATGATAAAATTTGTGAGAGTGGGGTATTAAAGGAGGAATTTTAGATTGTTGAAAGGAAGGGCTTAACCCATGCCCTAGATTTCCTCATAGTCTTTGAGACTGAATGGATAAGAATAGTTTTGAGCCAAGTTCTTGATGGATGCCTATGGTTAGAAGGTGGACCCATTAGGTTGTCATAGAGAATTATACATACGGTGACAAGTTACCCAACCTTAGAAAGGCCAAAGACCCTAAGGAGTGATTCAAAGGAAGCTATTGGAAATAACACTCAGGCAAAGTGGAACAAAAGGGGCATGATAATTGACACAATCAAAGATCCACTTGTAGAATATGCTATTAGGGTTATATCTCATAAATTCTACCAGTCAAGCTAACAGAATAGTTTACCTTATATTGTAGTTGATGTGGGATACAAACTTGTCAAGAAGGATCATACATATGATCTAGAAGAATTGCAACTGCAACAGATTATGGAGAATTTGGGAGCAATAAGGAGATCTGAGAGTGCTCAGTGTAAGTTTAGATCAATTTTGATATGCATATTTTTCTATGTACAAAATGAATTTCCCTCTTTTGGTAAATTAAGTTGGAAGACAAATAGGTCTATAGTAGTACAAGTAAATGAGTATATAGAGTAGATGGGAGCCAATTTTGAAACCTTAATGACAAGCTATTTTAAAGACTTCAAAAAGTCTATAAATCAAAGGTTCAGAATACCAATTTCTCTTGTGGATCAGCATATCAATGACATTTTTTTCTTAGTTGACATAGACTACACTTATATCCAAGTAGTATTACCAAGGGTGAGATTGCTAAGGTCACTTGGATATGAGATAAACATAGATGAGGCCTCAACAAAAATCACAACATTTCTTGTAGAAGACATTGATAAAAGTGCAAAACCTTTTAGCACTTTTGATGTTGTAAAGTCTAAAGTAGAGATGGAGTTGAAGACTGCTTCAACCCTAAAGAGAAAGGACAAATTGGTCAAAAAGCTTAAGGCCAAATTTGGTGAAGGGACAATAGAAGAAAAAGAAGAAGATGATGAAGAAGAAGAATAGAGCCAAGAGCCACTTTCCTTGACACAAGGCATGGGAGAAGATGCTAAAGAGAAAGAAGGTGCTGAGGAGGAAGAGCAAGCCAAGGAAGCACCTACCAAGCCAAAGCCAAAGAAAAGAAAAGCTTAGAAACATGCTATAGCTCAGCCTAAGGGAAAAAAGACAACCAAGCCAAGCCCAACTAAGCCTAATACAAGGGCAAGTACAAGAGCTACAACTAAGGAGGCTAAGGAGTAGGAATATAAGAAGGCTATCGAGTAGCAAGGTCCAGCCAAGAAGAAACTAAGAAGAAAATATGTTGCACCTCCTAAATTAGATGAGGAAAGGACTAAATCTAATGACAACAACCAATTTAGAGTGGTAAGTCACACCACCAAGTCTGATTTAGAAAGTATATGTGATAATATTAGAGATAATGCAAACTTATCTGGCTTAAAGAGCATTGATTTTAATAAGTTGAGTAGAGGAGAACAAAAGATGGTTGAAGAATCAGTCTACACCATGATGGAAAAGTTCAAGAACACCCCACTTGAACTTGATAACTCAATGCCCAAAAAGTTATATTCTATTGTTGAAAAAAATGGCATTATTGCCTTAATATGGAGAAAGAAATAAGAGAATAAACATTGGCTTGAGTAATGCCCCATCTCACAAAAGGGAAAATAACCAAGGCCAATAAGGAGCATGGGAGAAAATTTGCACCAAAATATAGAGCCTTTAGCATTCTTCAAAATAAAGTTGAACATGTTGTTAAGAAGTCCACTCAAATGTGGAATTTATTTTATGGGCTAACAAATATTAAAGAAGGAGAAGAAGATCCCTTTGAAGGGAGAAATAATGGAGAAGAAGATGAAAATGAAAAGGAAGGTGAAGGTGAAAAAGAAAAGGTAGATGATATAGTGGAGAAGGAAACTCAAAAAGATGATATAGCAACTGCTGAAGAGCAGCAAATAGAATAGATTGTGCAAGACACATAATTGCCATCTCCAAGTCCCCCACATGACACATCCACACCTAAAAAATTAGTAAAAGTGAAGGATGTTCCTGACAACTCTAGTTAGAACATCAATCCATTGACTATAGAGGATCTTAAAAAGCTCCTTGACCAATCAACTCTACAAGCTCAATTATGCAGTAATCTAGTGTTGGTCAGTGTAGATGAGTTGCAAAAAGTAGTAGCTAACTTAACTAGGGATAAGATGACAACATAAGAAACATCTTCTATCATCCCAATATCTACAAATGAACAACCTAAAGAGCAAGTTGCCCAAGATACATCAACTAAGGTTGATTCCACAGATAAAATCACTACAACTGTCGAGGAGCTAGTAAAGGATCAAATAGGACAGATGGACACTTCTGTTCCTACTGTACAAGTACAAGGTGCATCACCATAGATAATAGTAATTTACCAAGGAAGATCAAAGGAGGAGAAGGAGACCTCAAAATAAAAGGAGGAAGAAGCAATACAAACTTTGGTTAATTTGCCAACCACTGGGACTCCAACAAAAATACCTCAAAAGTCGAGCACTGAGGCAATACCACTTCAAATTTTAGCACCAAGCTTGATATTTACAAAGGTTGCAAGGGTACTTCACTATGGAGACCCTACACTAGATGAGGAAATAGTCATTCCAAAGTATGACTATGCAACCATGAACATTGATCAGATAAATGAAGTGCAAGAGGCACTAGAGAGGAAGAAGAAGCAGGAGATACTTAGAAATGAGTATAAACAGAGGCAAGCACTAATTGAAATAAAAGACATCTTTTTAGATGAATTTAGCTTATATACACCTAATGAAACAAAGCCCATTATGGAGAAACTTTCAGAAATAGTGGACCAGGTGCAAAGTGAAGACCATGATACTAATGCAAAATTGATGGAATGGTTAGAAAATAAGTTTCAAACAAAGGTGAATGAAAGAATATCTAGTGAGATAGCACTATCATAGGTAGAGCTGTCTAAGAAAATTGAAAAGGTGAAGATAATACTTAAGAATATTTTCTCATTGTACACAAAGTTGTGTGATCCATCAATCTTCACACATAAAACTAGCTAGAGAATAATGAGCTTGGAAAGGGACTTGAAGATATCAAGCATGCAACTGCC